>CAXHSM010000005.1:0-666690 GCA_964019185.1 Maratus speculifer | reverse complement strand
ATTTCACAATTCCATATCAAAGAAAGAAAAATCAATTTATCTAGGTAATAAAAAAATATCCAACATTTCCATATTACATAACTTGGCCGGCCCATTCTTTTCTGCAGTTATGTATATGATCTATGTGTTTGTAAATATTCTAAATACAACGTTAAAATTTTGCTTAGTTAGAAAAAGTATAACGAAGATTAAAATTCACCTTTAGCAATTTCTAATAATAGACAGAAACGTACTTGAATTCTTTTGTACAATCTTGTATATTACGTGCAGATATTTATACGACCGCATATTTAGCTTAAATTATTTAAAAAAAAAACGATTAAAATTATTCAATTCATATTTACGGGAATCGCTATTGCACAGTTGACCATATATCCAGTTTATTGCATAGTCCGATACATGATTTATATAAATTTTACAAAGATTTATAAAAATTCTACCCGAAAGTGCATTTTTAAAGTGATTTTTATTTATATTTTCAGAATTGAACAATTTTAAGAATTAACACACAAAAATATATATTTTTTGATTAGTTGACCTTATCTTACTTTCTAAGAATGATAAAAAGTATTTTTCATTGATCATTACTTCATTTATGATATGGATAAATTTGCGTTATAAATTATGAATATTTTCTAGTCATTTAATATTTAACCTGTAATGTATTCTCACTCCATATATCAACCTCCATATGTTTTATATTTATTGTTCAACTCAACTTGATATAATATTTATTTATGTAACTTACTTATGTGGATCTGGCAAATTCCACGGTTGTTAAAATTGTAATAAAGATGCTGTGAATACGCAACTTTTGTGTCTATTTTATTTATCTTAATGGATTCGTATGAATTACTTAATTATGTATAGTAAAGACACTACAAATGTGGCGACGAGTCAACATTTTTAATTGGACAGCATTATTTTTCGGAAAAAGTTCTGATATTTCATTATATTTTAATTCTCAACTTGAGATATTTTTCATCACTGCGTGGTTTCATAATGGCACAGGATCCGACCAATGTGAAATTTTTTTATTTTTTGGCAACGAAAAAAGAAAGATGATTAAATATTATGGAAATTTTTTCAATTTATTCTGTATGAAAAATAGTGAAATGTTGAATTATTAAGAAAAATATTTGAATAAAATAAATAAAAATTAGCCTATGTTCATTTCAGACCAATAATCTATCTATATACAAAAATTCAAAGACATTAATCCATTCGTTTTGAAGCCAAGTTCATTCCAATTTTCGGACACACTTTCACATTTATAATATACTAGCAGATACCCGTGACTTCGTTCACATAACATTTAAAGAAGAAATAATTGATCAATCAAGCAAAAAATTTCGATGATGAAAAGCATGTGTAATTAACTTTCTATCGCGAATTTATGCGTAAAAAACTTCTGATAATCCCTATTTGCTAATTTGTTTGCTGGTTAAAATTTTCCTTTCAGCGATTAATACTAATAGATAGAAACATTCTTGAATTCTTTTGTTCAGCCCTGTAGTTTCCCAAGTGCCTTTAATACACGAAAGTATCTTTCTAAAATTTAGTTCAAACAAAAGTATTTCTTATTACTACCTAAATTACATTTTCAGAAATTATCATCCGAAGACAACCTTGTATCCGTATCCAGCTCTTTGCGGGACCCTGTATATCATTTTATATATATACTACAAATATTTCTTAGTTGACTAAATGCAGTTGAAAATAAAAATGCATATTTTATTTAAAAACCACCTTTAAGTAAATTACGCTCATATTCAGTAACCTTTCCGAGATCTTTTGTGTAACCCTTGTGACGGTATATTCATGCTGGGTGTCATTTATCACATTATATGCAGACATACTCATTAATTTAGGTTAAAACAACACAGTTTATTAAAATGATAAGGGCTAAAGGAAAGTGGAGCCAGTCTATAATTTCACTCACTGAGAACACTATGAAAAGCTAAATCATACTCACAGGCGTTGGTCTAGCTCAGTCGGGGCACCGTCTAACACTTGACACTATTTCCTGGCTGATCTACTAAACAAATCTTAATTTCACAGCCCGTGGCTGTGGATATTTCTTTATTTCTCAAATAATCAAAACGGAACGATTCTAAACTTTCTTACCAAGGCAGAATCTTTAATCCACTATCTGAACTCCTTTTCGCTTTACTGGAGGCCGTAGCTATTTTCTAATCGTCAGCACCTTCATAAACAATCATCAACTTCGTTGTCTAATGGCGGAATACACACAGAGGCTGCTGGCTGCCGGCTAGAACACACAGACGCTGGCTGCTGGCTAAGGCCAGAAACACACACCCCACAAACTCACACTCAAGCTTTTATACGCGACAAACTGAGATACTTCTCATTAACATAATACTAATAACCGCGAGCTAACTGCGGAATTCGAAAGAGCACACACACTCTAGAAAGTTAAAGTAAAAGAGAGGATAGATGTCACTTTTACGCCTACAAAATGTTAAATTATTGACGTCACGATCTCAGAAACACTAGAGTGCCTTTATGACTAAAGGTCACTCCCTCACACCCTGTATATCTAAATTTAACTATTTATACTATTACCATTTATACTTTCCATTTAATATGCATACATTTAGCGAAACTTAAAAGCACATATCATAATTCAAAATGCATTTCATCCATGCAACATTCATCATCCATCATAGACAGACTTCGAATAGAATATATAATATTTGAAATCTTTTGTGTGTCCCTGTAAATGCTATGCACTTCGTATTATGCATGAAATAACTCACATTAAACCCCAGCAACGTATATCAATTTGATTATACATGAAATCGTTTACCATAATTAAAATATGTCGGAAACTGTTCCTCCCTTTATTCTTATGCAATGAAATTCTTCTGTATAACCCTGTAAATGAATAATAAGTATCCTTTTCACTACATACTTTACAAAATGCAAATTTTAGTGCACTTTGTAAATGCATATAAATTTGAATATGTTTCACAGGTGTAACATCATTAAATTTAATTAAAACAATTTTCCCCATAATGCCGTAATGTAAGGAAATTTTTTGACAATCCCTGTAAATAAACTAATCACGGTAGAAACTTTATTTTCAATAGGTATTCGTGCTAGGTAAACGTTAAGAACGTCCAAAAATTTCATGGAAATCGGAGTATATTTACGAAAGTTAGAAAGCTACCAGACAGACAGACAAACCGAAAGCATAATAACTTTTCAACTTTGTTCGAAAGTGTTAAAAAATCGAGCCAAAAATATATTAATCGGTAGTTTTATTTTCCGCTTTTTCCCCACAAAATTTTTTTTCCATTGATAATTATGAGTTTTGAATAAAAATATTCATTTGTATGTAACTTATAACTTATTAATTAATATAAGTAAAAAATATTTCTGATTCATTTTAAATATGACGTCATCATTTATCTCGCTCCATTAGCTACTGATATTCATACCCCTTGTATTTTTAGCTATACCCCCTGCTATAAAGTACCTGTTTTATTTCAACTATGACGTCACATTTTCATAAGTGAACCATTTTATTAAAAAAAATTTTTTTTTCATTCTTTTTACTTTTAATATATGTCGCCATATTTTACACAAAAATTCCCATTAACTAAACAAATATCCTTGTTAAATATATTATAAAAAATACACCTTTTATTTTTATTTCAAACATGATGTCATATTTATTTTCTTTTAAATTATTTTATTATAGTTTTTCGCGTGGAAGTTTTTTTTATTAAAAATTCATTGCCGCTGAAAAATTATTATTCCAATTTTTTATTTTCTTGGCAACAGGAAAGGAAAATGGTTAAATTTTATCTGAAAAATGCCAATTGATTTTGTATGAAAAATAATTAAATTTTGAATTATTAAAGAAAGTATTTGAATAAAATAAATAAAAATTAGCCTATGTTCATTCCACTCCTATAATCTATTCGTATGCAAGGATTCAAAGACATTAATCCATCCGTTTTGAAGCCAAGTTCATTCCAATTTTTCGGACACACTTTCACATTTATAATATATATAAGGATATAAGGATATAAGGATTTCAAACACCTTGATACTGCTAATTAAATAGCTTTTGTTACATCTATATTATAATAGCATAATTTTAACTACAGGAAAATAATATCTAAATATTAAAATAGGAATATATTTATTAATCTTAAAATGTACTAATTAAATTTATTTTGAATTTGAAAAATTTATTTTAGCACAAAAAAATTATGAAATTGCATTATATTTGTTTGTTCTAAGATATGGGTGATTCTACGATAAGAGGTAATTTGTACGGCAATCCGTTTAAAACAGTTTTTTTATTCTATATGTTGCTATTTTTTGCAATGAATCGCATCATCTTAATATACTTTATTAAATAACATCACGATTGAATGCCTAATTTAAACACATTTTTCTGACATTTCTTACAAAGTCGAAAAAGTCCCTTCCCCTGGCATGTCTCCTTGCCGGTTTCAATTTAACTTTCAAACAATACATATATTTTTTCCGCCAGATGCTTAGCTAAAGTATGTTTAATTGGAATTTAAATAATTATACTTACGTATTATAAAATAAAAAATAAAATATTTTTGTTAATTTCAAATAATTTTTAAAATTAACTTTTGTCCCGCTTTTTTTGTGTCTCTCCCCTGTCAAATTTCGTTCCGCTGAAACAAATATAAATTCAACGATGGCTATATTGGAAGTAGTACTTAAGGACATCTATTGGCTTGAAGTTAGCAATACTAAACGCGCAAGCCATTTAAGCGTCGCCATTTTTAGTTGTTGCGACGCGACCGTGTTTTGTAGTGGTTTCGCACAGTGATCGTGTATCTCCCCTGGTAAGTCATAAAACTTATAATATTCCTTTAATTCAATTGCATTTACTACCCTAATTAAACAATACGGTAATACTTAAAGTGAAATACACAATTAACCGAAAAACTAATTCAGTCAGTTAAAAAGTTTGAATTTACACGAAAATGTCTCTCCCCTGCCGTATTTCCCCTGGCACGATAACTGCCAGGGGAGCGAGTCACTGACCAGAAAAAGTTATAAAATATGTATAAAGTGACTTGCCCTTATATGAGAAAGTAAATAAACGGGACAAAAATCATAATTTAAAGGTTTTTGATCAAACTCAAACTTTTCTTTTTGGCCGAATTCTCCATGTTTTTGAACCTCTTATCGTAGAATCACCCATATATCAAATTGACTTTCAGTAAGTTAGGATGGTATGTTATTTCTATTAAAACATAAAGAAAATACTTCACTTTCTATCTAATAATATATTTATATTTTCTTACATTCAAAACCAATACTTTTATTCTTTCTCTTTTTCATAATTCGTTCTCTGAAATAACCTTTAATCAAGTAAATTTTAAGTAGAGAGTTTGTATCCTTAATGATAAACAAATTTGTAAGAATAAGTTTTTGTTCTGAAATCGGTCTCCAAGCCATAAATTATAAATTGCTTTAAAGCAAAAGTTATGATTAATATAAAATACATACATTAACAAAATTTTTAACATTTGAACCAGCATATAAACTTTCAACAATATTTCACTTATTCATACAAGCATTAAAAGCATAAACAGAAATTGATAACTACACGAATGAAGGAAGATGGAAATATATATACAGAATAATGTCACATTTTAAAATCAAGAATCATGCAAATAATTATTTAAAAGTTTTTTAATATATAGAATTATATATATATTTGTTTAATATATAGAATTCATATTTAAATATTAATAAAACCATTGTAATGTAACATTCTCTAACAAAGTAATTTTCCTGACAGCGGAATCTCCAAGATAAGTTCAATCTTATTTTCTAAAAGATCTGTAAATTTTAAAGGAAATATAGAAATGCTGTATTTTTTAGTATCCAAACAACTGTGTATTTTGTGTAAATACGAATGAAAATGACTTCATAAATGTGTCAGAAAGTAAGCGATTAAATTAATGAGTGTTTAAATTAAAAAAAGAATTGCAAAAAATGAAAAAAAAATTCTTATTCTGAGTTTATTTCTTAAGATATCTTACAATATTCGGCCGCAGATATTCGGCCAACAAGCCTTGAATATTCGGCTGATCGAGTATTCGGCTAAAGGGTCGAATATTCGTCCCATCCCTAATGTGCAGGAATATTAATGTTTTGTAACACGCGCATTCCAAAGGAAAAAAAGAAAGAAAAAAAATAGACTGTCACGCGTCACGTGACCTGAGTTTTGCTAATTAAAAAAAAAATGTAGTTGTAATATTTTTCGTTTAAAAAAAACTGGCAACACTAGTTCTATTAAAAAATGTTCTTTTCTTAGTGATGTTCGAATGTTGGTTGTGAACTGTAGTTCATGTGATGATGGCGTGCGCCAGAATTATGTAAAAAGTTTTATTTGTATGTAATGTATGTGTGTTAGTCTACTATATGTGAGTGCCGTTCTTTTCAAGTAATACAGAAGTTTATAAAGAAGAATGCAGCCCCCGAGATATCTTTATTAAGATAAGTTATACACTTATTTCTTTCTTTTTTTTCTTTCATTTATAAGACGACTTCTTACAAAATGGCCACCCAACGTCTGGCCACGAATCAATTCCAAAGTATTCAGCTATCTTAGTTCCAGAAAAGTTCGATATTTTAGATAATGAAATATGATTAATAAGAATGAAAAAAAAAATGGCTCGAGCGGTCGTGCTCGTCTGTTTGTGAAGTATATTTTAAATGATTAACATAGTAAGTTTGTTTCGTTGATGTGAAATCATTCGATTGTGAAATATGCACGAAATAAAAATGCATGCATGTTTAATGCAAGAAAATAGCTCGAGCAGTCGTTGCTCGTTTGTTTGTGAAATGTGTTCTTCAATGCTTAGCATGTTCTTTGCCTTTGAAGTTCTCGTTCTTCGTTTGTGAAAAATTTCCACGGAATAATCTTATGCCAAGCACCATTTTCATTTGTTTGCGATATATGTTCTACGGATTGAATTTGTTTAATTTTCTGCTGCAGTCATCGTCGTTTCATCTGATGTGTGTTTATTTTGGAACATTTTAAAGTTCGATAAATACTTTTGTCATATATTTTCAATAAGTAAGCCAAGTTTTAAAGTATCTTTTCGCAAGTTACCACATTTTACCTGTCTGTAACATTTTGCATATCACTTATTAGTTTTAATTTATTGATTATTTTACAATTTATTTATGTATTGTGTAATTCCCCTTCCCTCCCCATGCTTACATTTTTATTCTTTACTTTATTTTCATTCTGTGCATGCATGTTTAATTTTTATCTTGATTAAATAACAACTTTTCTTACTTCGAATAAAAAAGAAAAACAATTAAAAAAAAAGGGTTGATAAATAATAAAATAAGCATTTATTTACGTTGATGTTATTTATCTTTTTTTTCACAAACAGGGAAATAAATTGAGAGTGAAAAAATGGGAAAAAATATATTAAAAAGTATTTATACCTTTATTTCAAGTGTCATATAGTATGTGTTTATTAATTATTTTTTTGTTTGTTTTGTTGTTGGTTTCGCAAGATAACAGAATTTAATTAGAAATTCTATTTGAGTGTTCTGTTGTTAGTTAATTTTAAGCATTTAATTTAGAGTTCCTGATATATTGTGAAATAGCATTGAATATGATTTTCAAAACAGATTGAGTAAGTTTTTGCATTTATTTATTTATTTTTTATGAAATAAGACTTTCTTTTCTTTTAAAGTTATATTGAAAAATTTACATTACGTAGTCTTGTCTTGATAATATGATAATAATATTGATTGACATTTTAATTATTCAGATATGTTTTGACTTATTTAGAACATTGTTTATGAATGTTGCCAACAATTCAGTACTAGTTTTATATCAGTTAAAATAATGTTTTGATTAAATGACGCGTAATTTAAAGTATATTTTCTTTCAAAAATAAATAAATAAATAAATAAATAAATAAAATTAAAATAATTTAAATTTTAGATACTTAAAAGTTTAATGAAGTTTAATTATTTTAAAAGTATATTTTGCTAACGTTAAAGTTCACTGTTTTGTTTTATTAATGTCTTGTTTATATGAGTTGTAAAGCAAAGCTCACGTCCGGGGAACATTTTAAATCGAATTTTTAGCATTTGTGGGGTATATATCTTGTTGTTTTGCTAAAGATAAGAATGTCCGAGCTCAATAAAGCACGAAAAGAAGACCTGTTTCAGGTCGCTGTAGAAATGAATTTAGATGTACAACCCTCTATGACCGTTGTCACATTGCGTGATAAGATTAAATACTCTCCCTCGTACGAAGTTGATTTCGTGAATTCGTTAGTCAGAAACCAAATTGCGACTCGCGAGGAAGAACAGCGTAGACGAGACTTGGAGGGAAAACAAAAAGCAGCTGAGTTAGAACAGTGTAAATTAGAAGAGAAGCTTCGTTCGGAAGAACTGGAATTAAAAAGTTTGAGATGAATTTTGAGCTTGAGAAGCTTAAGTTACAGGCTCAGAGCCAAAGTGTTTCCAGTGGAGCGGTAGGTGGTAATGCGGCAGGGATAATGTCTCATCCAGAGAGTAAAATAGATATTTGGAAGCTGTTGCCTATATTTAAGCCAGAGACAGATGATGTAACATTGTTTCTGGTGCTCCTGGAACGACAGTTAAAGCTTTCGAAGGTACCAGAACACTTCTGGGTTTCTTATTTACTAAGTGTTGTACCCCCTTCTATATCTACAGTTGGCAAAAATGTATTTGTACACTTCATTTTTTTCAATTATAATGAAATTAAGCAAAAGATTTAAGCAAAAAATGCTGTAATACATTAATTTAATGCATTATAATATTATAGAAGCAAAAACAAAATAAATGAATCGATTTTTTACATTATAATAAACAAATATACAAAAATATAATGCAAAAAAAAATATTTGTACACTATATTAATGTAATATAATTAAAGAAGTATTGTACACTATATTAATGTAATATAATTAATGAAAATTTAGTAAAATGATACAAATTAATATTTTGAGCGAATTCATTTAGCGTTTATGACTACTTCTAGATGGTGTGACATAAATTCCACCAACTTTTTTGTAGCGGTCTAGTTAATGTTATTCCATGGCACAATAAGAGCTTCTTTACAACTGTTTTTTACTGATACATATTTTTTTTCGGATTTTCTCATTCAATAGCATCCGCAAATTTTCTATTGGATTCAAGTCTAGAGATTTTAGAGGAGTTACCAGTCGTCTTCGAGTATTGTCGTAAGCATGTGCTGGTAATCACAGCAATATGCTTTGGTCGTTATCCTGCAGAAAGTGAAAAGCTTCCTCTACGCATAATTTCTTGGCACGGTTTAATAAATTATGCCGCGACACATCAATGTATGTTAAACCCGTCCTTCCATTGTCAATAAATTTTAAATGTCCTGCTCCATTAGAAGCTATACAACCCAAAATTATAATGTTCCCCCCAACATGCTTGATAGTTTGAAGTATACGTTTTGGATCTAGTACAATTTTATTTTTACGCCAATTTTTTCAAATGCTTGGTGATAAGAAAATTCCGAATTTTCCCTCATCAGAAAAAATTACTGTTTTCCAAAAATCCAATGATTTACTTCTGTATGCGAAAGCGAATACTGTGCGTTTTCGCCTATTTGTTTCGCTGATGAATGGACTTTCCTTGAAATTCTTCCTTTTAAATCTGCATTGAGAAGAATATTTTTTTATTGTTTGAGGTATTACTCTGATACGAGAAGATGTTGCAAGGTCTCCAGCAAATTTTTGAGCCGAACGCATAGGATTTTTTAAAGCTTTTTTAACAACACTCCCTTTTTCCCTCATTGTTAGTTTGCTGAGAAGTCCTGGTTTTCATTGAATTTCCATGCTTTTAATTTATTCATAGTTTCTCACTATACATCCAATAGTTGTAAATGGTAATTTAATAGCTTTTACAAATTCTTGTTGCGAATTTAAATTTTTATTATGCTCAATCATAGGATTTCATATATCTAGAGGTGCCTCTCTAGTTTTAGGTTCTATACTCAATTACTTCAAGAGCAAATTAGATTAAATGTCATACAAATATAATATGAAGTTAAAAATTATAAAACAGCTTCTGTAAAAGTAGTCCTTTGAACCATAAACACTATAAAACACAGTACATATCAGGATGGAGTAATGTACAAATACTTTTTTTGCAAGAAATTTTTAAACTTTTCCTATTAGAAAATTATTTTACATCTTTATCGAAATTTTCTGTTGTGTAATTTAAAACGCACGGTAAACAGACTGTATTAAAACTATTTTTTGACAAAATATCTGCTTTTATTTAGTTAAAAATTAAAAATTTTAGAGTGTACAAATACTTTTTTTGCCAACTGTACGCTTATTGCTCGTTAAAAAGAAGAAAATGCTTCAGATTTTTCACATGTTAAAGGTCTACTTCTAAAAAGGTTTAAAATTAGCGCTGAAAGGCTTAGGCAGCTGTTTTTCACGCATTGCAAAGATAAAGAAATTACTTGGAGAGATTATTACTTCGAGTTACGTGCTTACTTTGAAAACTGGCTTAAAGAGTTAAATGTAACGTCTTTTGAAGCTCTTCAGGATCTAATCATAGCGGATCAGATGAAAAGGCACGTGCCTATCGAATGCAAACAACATATGTTAGATGACTGGGAAAATTTAAATTCGCCAGTCGACCTTGCCGGAAAATTAGATGCGTATGATACCATAAGATCTACGTTCCCTAACGAAGACCCGGTTGTACCCCAGAAGAAAAAAATATTATTCTCGTCGAGAAAATACATGGAAGCAGAGTAAGCCTCCAAAAGATAGATCTTCTCCTACATTTGATAATCGACGCTTAGAATCCGGTGTATTCAGCTATAGTTGTGGCAAAATGGGATTTATAAAGAAGAAATGCCCAAATTGTTCCCCTATGGTTAAAAAACAAACAGTGCAAGCTCATCGTCTTCAGCTATATAGTTTAAATACATCAGCTGTTTCAGCTCCAAATGTGCCTATTACGATCTGCAATAAGAAGGTGTTAGTCTGTGCAAATACAGGAGCCAATCGTTCTATTGCAGGAGAACGAATGTATAAATTATTTTTGAAAACTGGTGTTGCATTGAATCCCCATACTCATGAAGTAACATGAGCTGATGGAACTACGATGGCTAGAAAAACTGTCTGCCACTGTGCCCGTAAAGATTGAAGGCCGAGTTTTCAAAACAGAGTTTATTGTAGTCCCAAATGCCAAAGGTAATAGAACTCTTTTAGGAATGGACTTCCTGTGCAAAGCTAACATAGTGTTAGACATAGCTAACAAAAGATGGCATTTTAGGGACAAACCTCATAAAAAGTTTTATTTTGTAAAAGAACATGAAGTACAAAATAGTACGTGTACCGAAGCGGTCGAAGTCTGTCCGTATGCCTTACCTAAAGATGTAGGCAAAAATTTAAATTCCGATGAGAGGAATAAATTTAATGATCATCCGAAAAGGTATGGAAAATGTTTTCAACCAGGGGGAGCGAAGACCCCATATCTTAAACCTTTTGCAAATATTTCGAAAAATGTGAAAGAGCCTGTTGAAATGAAACAAAGTCAGCGGAAGAGATATTACAATAAAAATCATAGACGAGTATATTTCAAATCTGGTAAAAAGGTATGGATTAACCTACACCCAGTTAGCAATGGAAGTAAGAATGAAACCGCAAAATGTATGCCTAAGAAAGATGGACCATACATAGTTTTGACTCAAAAGTCACTAGTGACATATGACATTGCTAGTCTAGAAAATCCTACTGAACGAATTGGATCTTACCACGTTTCTGCCTTGTTGCCTTTCCAAGAATCTGAAACTATTCCAGTTGCACCCTTGAGAAAAAGAGGAAGACCCAAAAAGCATCCTGTTTCCTCTCCGAGACGTAGATCGGAAACAGAGGGGGAGGATGTAACACGCGCATTCCAAAGGAAAAAAAGAAAGAAAAAAAAATAGACTGTCACGCGTCACGTGACCTGAGTTTTGCTAAATTTAAAAAAATGTAGTTGTAATATTTTTCGTTTAAAAAAACTGGCAACACTAGTTCTATTAAAAAATGCTCTTTTCTTAGTGATGTGCGAATGTTGGTTGTGAACTGTAGTTCATGTGATGATGGCATGCGCCAGATTTATGTAAAAAATTTTATTTGTATGTAATGTATGTGTGTTAGTCTACTATATGTGAGTGCCGTTCTTTTCAAGTAATAAAAAGTTTATAAAGAAGGATGCAGCCCCCGAGATATCTTTATTAAGATAAGTTATACACTTCTTTCTTCTTGTACATTTGTAAGACGACTTCTTACAGTTTTAAGCTTTTATAGAATGAGAAAAGCATTGGTGGACGTCTGAAGAATATAAGGGGAGGGGAAAGGATTGAAAGGGGTAATAAAAAAATTTCTTTTAAAAAATAATTATATATAGATATTAATATTTAAAACATTTAATGAAAGAGAAAAGCAATGATGGACATCCGAGACTCAGGAATTTAGAAAAGGAGGGCAGAAGAGGGAAAAGAGTTTAAAGGGCCAAGAAAAGGAAATTTCTACTTCAAAATAAATTTATATCTTATCTTATACTATAATGCGAGCAAAAATTGTGTGTGTGTGTGTCTGTGTGGGTAAATTTTATCTCAGAAACGGCTCTAACGATTTTCGCAAAAATTTGGATTTTGCCATTTTCGGGCACGAGAAGACCATTGGGCTAGGTCACATGTTCGAGAAAATTCGATTATTGGGTCATTTCGGGTCATAATGGGTCAGGATCAAGCTATTTATATCTAGAGAACGGCAGGATCGATTTTAAAGAAATTTTGTATCCAATCGTTTTTTGGCACGAGAAAACAATTGAGCTGGGTCACATGTTCGAAAAATTTTGATTAGTGGGCCATTTTTGGGTCATTGTGGGTCAAGCCATATTTATTTAAAAAACGGCTCTAACGATTTCGACCAAATTTTATATTTTATCGTTTTGGATTACAAGAAGACCATTGGGTTAGGTAACATGTTCGAGAAAATTCGGTTAGTGGGTCATTTTTGGGGTCATTGTGGGTCATGCTATTTTTATCTAGAGATTTTCACACGAAATTTTGATTAAAAATTGCATTCTACGGTTTTCGGGCACGAGAAAAACATTGGGCTAGGTTACATGTTCAAAAAAAAATTAAATGGGTCATATTGGGTCATTAAGGGTTTGGGTCAAGCTATTTATATTTAAAGAACTGCAGAATCAATTTCATCAAAATTTTGCCAGTAATAGTTTTTTTGACACGAGAAAGCTAATGAGCTAAGTCACACGATCGAGAGATTTCGATTATAAGAGTCATTTGTGGGTCATGATGGGTCATGGTCAAGCTATAGCTAAAGAACAGGTGGATCGATTTTAACGAAATTTTGTATACAACATTTTTTTGGCACGAGAAAACTATTGGGCTAGGTCTCAATTCGAGAAATTTCGATTACTGGGTCATTTTGGGTCATAAAAGGTCTGGGTCAAGCTATTTATATGGAAAGGACGACAGTATCAAATTTAATGAAATTTTGTATGTAAGTTTTTTGACACGAGAAAATTAATGGGATATGTCACATGTTTGAGAGATTTCGATTATAAGAGTCATTTATGGGTCATGATGGGTCATAACGGGTCATGTCAAGCTATATCTAAAGAACATGTGGATCAGTTTTAACGAAATTTTGTATACAACATTTTTTGGCACGAGAAAATCATTGGGCTAGGTCACATGATCGAGAAATTTCGATTAATGGGTCATTTTGGGTCATAAAGGGTCTGGGTCAAGTTATTTATATTTAAAGAACCGCAGGATCAATTTTAACGAAATTTTGAGTGTAACAATATTTATACACGAGAACCTAATGGGCTAAGTCACATGTTCGAGAGATTTCTATTATAATGGTCATTTGTGGGTCATGGTCAAGCTACATCTAAAGAACGGGCGAATCGATTTCAACGAAATTTTGTATACAACATATTTTTGGCACGAGAAAATCATTGGGCTAGATCACATGTTCGAGAAATTTTGATCAGTGTGTCACTTTTGGGTTATACTAATTTTATCAAGACAATAATCTAGCGCAATCTTGACTAAATTTTATATTCTATCGTTTTCGGCCGCAAGAAAACCATTGGGTTAGGTCAGATGTTTCAGAAAATTTGATTAATGAGTCATTTTGGGTCATAATGGGTCAAGGTCAAACTATTTATACATAAAAATTGGCTCAATCGATTTTATCTAAATTTTGTATCTAACGTTTTTCGGCACGCAAAAATTAATGAGCTAGATCACATTTTCGAGAGATTTCGATATAATGGTCAATTGTGGGTCATGCTAATTTTATCTAGAAAATTGTTCTCGCCATTTTGAGTATACTTTCTATTATATCGTTTTCGGGCAAGAGAAAACCATTGATCTAAGACACATTCTCGTAACAATTCAATTAGTGGGTCGTTTTAGGTCTTAATGGGTTCGGGTCATTCTAATTATATATAATAACGACTCAATCAATTTTACCTAAATTTTGCAACAAAACGTCTTTTGTCACGAGAAGACTATTGAGCTGATTTGCATATTAAACAAAATTATATTAGTGGGTCATATCGCTTCATTGCTGAATGCTGTCAAGTTAATTTTACTTAAGAAATGGCTTAAACGATTTTGATTCATTTTATACTCTACTGTTTTTGATTACCTGAAGACCATTGAGCTAAGTCATATGTTTGATCACATTTGATTAATGGATCATATGGGTAATAAGGGTCAGTATCACGAGACTATGGCAAAATCCAATAAATTGGCGATATTTGACAAAATATTGGCTAAATTTGGCCGAAAAATCCACTATTAAGATTACGAAACCAAAACACGTATTTGGCACCAAATGAAAGAATGTATCCAAATTTGGATATATTTGGCAAAAAATATAGTCTTTCAGAATGTGAAGAAATTTCTTTTACATTCTTAATAGTATTCGAGATGCATTGTTAACTAAAGTGAGTCGAACTAAAAAAGTGATTTGGATTGATGTCCTTTCGTTGTAAAGTTCGTTGTAAAATTTTAAAATAAAGTAAAATTTATGAACATGTGCATACAAACATACTTTTCTTATTAATTATTCTTGTAAATTAGGGATGCACAACCTATCGCCCGCGGGCCAAAAGTGGCCCGCGATGAGTTAATGTGTGGCCCGCGAACTTCGTCAATTTACAATTAGGAAAAATTGCAATTTTTATGCAAAAGTCGCAGAAAAAAATTGTAAATTTCACCAATTTACCGCAGGAAAATATATAATTTTGTCAGTCACTTAAGAAAAGCAAATTTCTTTGATCGGACACAGAAAAATCGCGAATTTCATTGACCAAGTGCGGAAAGATCGCACATTTCGTTCATCAGGTGTGAAAAAATCGCGAATTTTGTTCATGAAAGTCGGAAAAATGGCAAATTTAGCCGATCGGACACGGAAAAATCGAGACCTTTTGTCGATCAGGCATGGAAAAATAGCGAATTTTGTCGATCGGACGCGAAAAATCGCACATTTCATTCATCGGACAAGAAAACGTCGTCAGATTTGTTGATGATGCATGAAAAAATTGCAATTTAAACTCATCGGTTGCGGGGAAATCGGATGTTTTTTCGGTTTATCAAATGAAAAAAAATGCGAATTTCCTTGATCGGGAATGAAAATTTAGCGAATTTTGTAGATGAGGGTTGATAAGACACGGCAAAATCGCGAATTTGTGGTGATGCTCGGAATAATTGAAAATTTCGTTGATCAGCTTCGAAACAATCACGAATTTTGTAAATTTATCAAGAGAAAAAAAATCGCGAATTTCACCTTGCCGCGTAAAAAAAATGCAATCAAAAATGCGTCAAAATAGTTTAAAATCGCGAGTTTTATTGATCGGGTTCCGAAAAATTGGGAATTTCATTGGTCAGACACGGAAATATTGTGAATTTTTTCGATTCCACGCGGAAAAATTGCAAATTTCGTCGATCAGGCTCAAATAAAATCGCGAATTTCGTCTAACCCGTGCAGAAAAAACAGGAATTTTGTCAATCAGGCAAAGAAAACGGCGAATTTCGTCGACCGACTTTGCAAAAATCTCAAATTTTGTCGATCAAGTTCATAAAAATTGCAAATTAAGTCAATCGGCTTTATAAAAATCGCGTTTGTCGATAAGGTTTGTAAAAATAGCAAATTTTATCAATAATGCGAAAAAAAATTGCAAATTTCGTCGATCAGCTTCATAGAAATCGCGAATTTCGTCGATTGCCTTGAAAACTCGCGAATTTGATGATCAATTTCGTATAAATCGCTAATTTTACTGATCAGGTGCCGAAATTTTGTGGGTTTTCTCAATCGGCTTGGTAAAAGTCGCGAATTTTGTCGATCAAGCGAAGGAAAATCGCAAATTTGTGAGATCAACTTTGTAAAAATCGCGAGTTTTGTTTATCAGTTTCGTAAAAATCGGGAATTTCATTCATAGGCTTCGTAAAAATCGCGAAGTTCGTCCATTGGCTTTGTAAAAATCGCGAGTTTTGACGATCACCTTCCCCCAAATCGATAATTTCGTCGATCAGGCGCAGAAAAATCGAAAATTTCGTCGATCACCCACGTGAAAAATCGCGAATTTTATCGATCATGTGAAGAAAAATTGCGAATTTCGTCAATAGCAGACATGCTACAGGCTCAGCAAGAAAAAAGCTGAACTTTCACGGCCTCACAGACTTTTGGAGAAATCTGCGTTTTTCTGCAATTTTTTTAACGAAATTAGCATTTTCCCGCGACTAATTGACGAAAATCGCACCTTTTCTCCTACAGCCTTTTTAATGAAATTTGCATTTCTCCAAAATCCTTTTGCGAAATTCTTGCTTTTTCGTCAAAATTTGCGTGTTTTCCGCGATCTTACGTCAACATTTGCGCATTTTCCGGTCAAAATTTGTACATTTTCCGCGATCTTTAGTCAAAATTTGCGTATTTTCCGCGATCTTTCGTCAACATATGCGTATTTTCCGCGATCTTTCGTCAAAATTCGCGTATTTTCCGCGATCTTTCGTCAAAAATTGCATATTTTCCGCGATCTTTCGTCAACATTTACGTATTTTTCATGATATTTCGTCAAAATTTGTGTTTTCCGCGATCTTTTGTCGACATATGTGTATTTTCTGCGATCTTTCGTTAAAATTTCCGTATTTTCCGTGATTTTTCGTCAAAATTTGGGTATTTTTTGCGATCTTTCTACAAAATTGGAGCATTTTCCGCGATCTTTCGATAAAATACGATTATTTATCACGATTATTTGACAAAATTACAGTATTTTTCCGCAACCTGTACACAAAAGGCGTGTTTTCCCAGCAATATTTTGACGAAAATTGTGTCTTGTTCATGATCATTTAGCAAAAATCGTGTTTTTTCTCGCGATCCTCTGAAGAAAATAGTATATTTTCCGTGATCGTTTGAAGATTTTATATGTTTTTTTCGATCCTTTGGAGAAATTTGCGTTTTTTCCGCAATCCTTTGTAGAAATTTTCTTAATCTAGCGCCGTTTGACTCGCGTTTTTGTTGTATTATTTCATCGTTACCCCCCCCCCCCTACATATAAATGACATCAAATTTTAATGCATATTTGCATTGATCCCAGGGATAATAAAATTAGTCGCTGAAAAAGCGGAATTCCGCGTTTCCGCGGAAAAGTAGCATGTCTGCAATAGCCTAAATAAAAATCGCTAATTTTGTTGATTAAGCGCGAAAAAATTGTGAATTTTGTTGATCAGATCTGAAATAAATATGAAATTTCTCGATCGGCTTCGTAAAAATCATGAATTGTTGTCGGTCGGCCTCGTAAAAATCACGAATTTCGTCAATCGACTTCATAAAAATCGATAATTTCGCCGATAAGCCGCAGAAAAATCGCAAATTTTATCGATCATGCGAAGAAAAATGGCGAATTTCGCCGATCAGCTTTATAGCAATAGTAAATTTAGTCAATTGGCTTCGTAAAAATCACGAATTTCGACGATCGGTTTCGTAAAAATCGCGAATTTCATCGATCGTCCTCATAAAAGTCGATAATTTCATCGATCAGCCGCAGAAAAATCGCGAATTTTATCGTCCTACGAAGAAAAATGGCGAAATTCGCCGATCAGCTTTGTAAAAATCGTGAATTCTATTGATCGGCTTCGTAAAAATTGCGAATATCTTCGATCAGTTTCGTAAAATTCGCGAATTTCATCAATCAGCGTCGTAACAATCGATACTTTCGTCGATCAACCGCATAAAAATCGCGAGTTTTATTGATCATGCGAAGAAAAATCGCAAATTTCGCCGATCAGTTTTGTAAAAGTCACAAATTTCGTCGATCGGCCTTGTAAAAATCTTGTTTATTTCGTCGATCTGCTTCGTAAAAATCGCAAATTTTCTTGATTGGTTTCGTAAGGATCGCAAATTTTTTTTAATAAGGCACGGAAAGATTGAATTTTTTCGATCAGTTTCATAAAAATTTCGAATTTTCTCGATTATTTTTGTAAATAGCCCAAATTAGGCTGATCAGGCATGAAAAGCTGCAAATTTTGCCAACTGGACGTTGAAAAAACCGGGAATTTCAGTGATGAGGCAAGAAAAAATCTTGTTGATCGGCTCCTTCCCTCTCCTTTGTCCAATAATAAGTTATATATAAAGTTCACATTTTTTTGGTGCACCAGCCATCTTTGTTTTTTTAGCAATATTAATAAAACAAAATTTACTCTCTTGAATAAAGTCAAGGAGTAGGTACTATTACATCTTAAGAATAATCCTTGCTATATCTGTTATATATACAAATGTAAAAACTGCTGGTATATCCTTAAAACTAAATTGCATATCTTCACTGGTTAAGCAAACCTAAAGGGATATCTCCCCCACTTCCCTCTAAAAACATAGTTTTTATCCGATTATAGGCCACAGATCACCTTTGAAATTGAATTCTCTCCATGTTATTGATGTGGCCCTCGACTACACAGACATATTTGTAAGTGGCCCTTCTGTTGAAAAGGTTGTGCACCCCTATGTAAATAATACTATTATTAATAACATGTTTTACAGTAATAATTCAGAGTGACTGATTCAGGGTAAATATTATATCGAGTTGAATACAAAGTTAATTTTGACCGAGTTGAGCTCGGTCACCCCTGCTAGTATATATTATACATACATATTAATATTTAAAACTTTATAGAATGAGAAAAGCAATGGTAGACATCCGGGACCCGCTGATGAGGAGTAGAGGATGGAAAAGGTTTAAAAACGGTATAAAAAAGCAAAAATTCGTTTAACAATATACATACATATAAATAAACATTAATGTTTTCCAAATGAATTGATTTTTTGAGCAAATTTTGACGTAATATTACAGCAACAGTTTTATTGTCTTTTGAAGGTATCAATATATGTTATTCTGGCCTACAATCTATGATTGCAACACCAGAGTCAGAGGATTTTATTTGAACTGCACCTCTGCTAATCCATAAAGAATTAATAAGAATGTCTGTTGTCAGTTCTTTTGTGCAAAGTTCTTCTAAATGATGCATTATTAGCTTATTTTGACCTGGGTTTTGCTCATTGTTCCATGGCTTGCGCATAAGTATTGTGGAACAGCTGTTAGCTCGTATTTTCCGATATATTCTTTGAAATTTATATCAGGCCGCGAACGGCAAAAAACGACAAGACGGTTAAACAACTTTTCATCATCCTTTATTTCTATAACCCCTTCTGCATTTGCAACTTTTACTTTGCAACAACAGAACTTTGCAACTTTACCATTGATTTACACAATTTCAATTTTCTTTGTGAAAAATGAATCCCAAAAATTCTTTGTTCTATTAATAATACGTTCATTAACAAATTTTTAGTATTCTTGTAAACCAATGTATAGCATTCTCGAACCATTAATATTTATTGTAAATACAGTAGAACCCCGCAAATTCGGACCCCGTTAATCC
Organism: Maratus speculifer; assembly: GCA_964019185.1. NCBI lineage: Eukaryota > Metazoa > Arthropoda > Arachnida > Araneae > Salticidae > Maratus > Maratus speculifer. The sequence continues at coordinate 646,655 of CAXHSM010000005.1, read as the reverse complement.
GGATCGATTTGGTCTTTTTTTCCAAGTTTGAGAAGCGATTTGGCTAATTTCCATAACATTAACTTGTTTCATCGTCGTATTCTGAATAAAAAAAACTTTTTTCTCAAATCTTTTCGGAAGAATACCTTAAGATATCTTATTTAAACTCTTATTTAAACTACACCCAACGAACTACTTATGCTCAAGTGGATGCGTGACCGTATAGCTCGCAAAAGGAAAAGAAAACTGGCTCAGCAAAAAATTACAAACTTTTTTATTACAAATTAAACATTTTGACTGTCTGTAAATAATCAATAAGTTAAACATAAAGGGGATTTTCTGTAAGTATGTTTTATTTTATTTCATTTTTTTCTAATTCTTCAGATAATCCGGATTGGGTCTGGTCCCTATTAATCCGAATTATCAGGGTTCTACTGTACTTTTTTTTCAAATGGAGTTTTTTTCTGGCCCCTTTCAATTCGTTCCTCCCTCCACATTCGCGGGATCCGGATGTTTACCGTTCCTTTTCTCATTCTATAAAAATTTTAAATTCTAATATTTATGTACATATTTTTTAAAACGGTTTTTTTTTTCATGCAGCTTTCAAAGCTTTACCCTTCCTTCCTCTCCCACTCCCCAATCGCGAGTCCCGAATGGCCACTGATGTTTTTCTTATTCTATAAAAGTTTTGAACATTAATATTTATACATATTTTTTCTTTTTTATTGAGAAAAAGAATTTTTTTTGCCCCTTTCGACCCTTTCCCCTCCCCTCCCACAGTCGCGGTCCCGGATGTTCATAAATGTTTTTCTCATTCTATAAAAGTTTTAAACATTAATATTTATACAAAATTTCCTCTTTTATTGTGAAATTTAATTTTTTTCTTGCGCCTTTCGACCCTTTCCCCTCCCCTTCCCCTCCTCAGTCGCCGGTCCCGGATGTCTACCATCGCTTTTCTTAGTCTACAAAGCATAAGGGAAAAAATGAGACCACTCACGATACTTAATCATAAAATTGGACATGGGCCTATGAAAAGCTCTAATTAGAAAACCCACTAATATGTGAGATAAGGGAATATATTGGGTACTCCCGATGGTTACACGCAGGGGAAATCGGAATGCAATCGCTGTAGGGCGGCACTCTGGTTGGTTGGTTGGTTGTATAGATTTTTTTAGCACAAGTTCCCTTTAGGGACATGCTGCGCCAAGAACAAGGTTAAGTGGAAAGCAAAAATAAAAGTAAGGTAAACGTTAAAAGAGACAAAATGTAAAAGTCACTTAAAAGACTATCATAGACATGAGTAAAAAGCTAAAAGCAAAATGATGATATATGAAATTGTAATACAATTATAACCAGTCAATAAGATAAAATAAAATAGAAAGCATAAAAAATTATTACAATCATACGAACAGTAAAGTAGTGATACTTGACAAGAAATAGTAAAACGGTAAAAGCAATGACATTTGTTGACAACAATTAAAAAACACAGAAATTAAAAAAGCTAAGTGGTAAGATCAGTCAGGCACATATTCCTCATAAACAATGTTCCCTTCGTCTTCACTTGACTCATATAATTCTTCCATAGCCTCTTCCACGTAGTTGTTTAGCTTTTTGGGATCTTTCAAATAAGCAACAGATGGGTCATAATTTGATTTTCGCTGTTTTTTTTTGTTACAGTTTGCCATTGGTGAGAATTATGAAGAGCCTTATTTTCTTTCGTCTTTAGGTTTGGGTTCACAGTCTGAGAAGAATTTGTCTTTTGGTTATTCGAAGCAGAATGATCAACGGTTTTTTTTTAATGGGTGTAACTTTTTTATTAGGTATAACTGCCATAGTATTTTGATTAGTAACAGGTTTAGGAAGATTAGAAGCAGAAGAATCAGGATTTTTTTTTATTGGATATAGTTGCCTTATTTTTAATTTGGAATTCAATTGACTTTAGAATAGTAACAGGTTCTGAAGACGGTAACCAGCGTTCTAATTTTGGGCATGCAGAAACTTTAATTGAACAACTGGCATCACATGTTTTTTTTCTTTGGGGTACTGGGTATATTACATGATTCTGTCTGAGGGCTTATCTGTCTTATGGATTTTGATTGCTGCTTGAGTATACTAGAGTAAGAAACACCTATGGATGGGGTTCTGGTTTCAACAACTTTTCGAGCTTCTGGGTATGAAATATTTTGACTGATTTTTACAGCAAGAATTTCTTTTTCACGGTTCCAAATTGGACATGAACGAGAATATGCAGTATGGTCACCTTTACAATTTGCACAGCGTTCAGATTTTTCACAAGATTTAACGTCGTGGCCGACTTCTGCACAACGAGCACAGGTAACATTGCCACGGCAGTTGATATTATTATGACCATAACGCTGACATTTAAAGCAACGGAGAGGGTTAGGTATGTAAGGTCGGACAGGACAACTTAGATAGGCAGCTTTTATTCTTGTAGGTAGATTAGGACTATTGAATGCCAGAATGATGTGCTTTGTGGGAACCACTTTTTCAGTCCGACGAATTGTTATGCGCGTTACATCTATGACATTTTGATCTTTCAAATTTTCCAAGAGTTCTTCTTTTGTAGAAAATAAATGTTCCGGTTCAGATATTACACCACGGCTAGTATTTAGAGTTTGATGAGCTTTAACAGAAACAGCAAAAGAACCTATTGTAGTGCAATTGACCAGAAGCTGTGATTGGCTGGCTGAAGAAACCTCAACCAGTAAATCCCCAGACTGCAATTTTTTGAGAGTGTGACCGTCACCAAAAACAGATTGGAAGGTTTTTGCGATTAGAAAAGGTGAAGTTCTTTTAAAAGAATTATCTGAGAGGCTATCGGTGCGTTTAATTACAAAGAAACGAGTAAACGATGAATCCTGCACAATTTGTTGCTCCCCACATGGGAGAGAATTATTTGAATTAGAGATTTTTCCATCCCTAGTAGGAGAAAAAATAATTCGGGCCCCGGCCGCACCACCCACCACCGGGCCCAACAAGGGGATGCACATTCGTGCACCAGTGCTAACCAGGGCCTAAACGGTCACAAGACAATCCTATGTCAGTCTCGCCCCACCAGTGGCCGCGAGGTTCTGACCTCCAAACTGGTAGACGGTAGGTGCTGGGTTCGAACCCAATCGCGACCGTCGGCCTAACCGTTCGAAGTTTTCCGTGGTTTTCTTCGAACCTTGCGTAAATACGGGTTAGGTTCCCTTAGAAAGACCCCCACGGAGGGCAACCCACTCCATAGGGCCTATATCCCATAGCGTAGATAATCGGCCGACAAATATACACCTATGTCAGTCTCCACCCTTAACGAGATGACTAGTAATTGTTCGCTCGCTTGATCCCTAAAGCCAGTGACAAAAGTCAGCCGATTGGTATATACGGGACCAATATGCACCTCCCGTCTACCTGAAGCAGAGGCCAAAGCAGTGTGTTGGTTTCCCTCAACTGCCAGGATCCCCCTTTCCAGGGACACGGGTCGCCACGCACGGCCAACACGTGGGTGGTTTACAATTCTCCATGAGTCGATATACAGGATGATATCGGCTCATACAGAATTGCCCTCACCTAAGAAAAGGAAACCACAATGAGAGTGAAACAAAGATGAAAGGAAGACAAGAGGAGTAAGAGGAAAAGGAAAATAGAGAGATTACTCAGATGCCCCAGGGTTGTGAAGCCCGTGGATACCTAAAGAAGGTATTCCCCTGCGGGGAGGGAGGTACTCTGAGTAAGCAGGTGTGTTTCATTCTGTGTGATCAGACGGCTCCCTGATGTGGTAGCTGTCCGATGCGTCTTGTCCGGGCAGAAGGTGCTTGTGTTAACTTGTTACTGTGAGCCTTTCGAAGATATCTCGCTGGTCCACGATGAGTTGGAGCAGTTGTTGAGACATTCGCCAGGTGTTTGTCATCCTGGTCGGAGACTTCAACGCTAAATCCAGCATCTGGGGACAAAGCCCCACAGACCAACGCGGTAGATATTTGATCACCTTTGCCTCGAACGCAAATCTCGAAATCGTGAACGATCCGGATAGTCCCGCTACATTTAAGGGCCCTTAAGGCGAGGGCTGGGTCGACTTACTGTTGGCCAGGTATAGAGTTCATCAGTGGTGACATCACAACTCCAGAAATTGGGTCAATACAAACTACAAAGTTCAGAAAAGATAGAGAGGAAATGTGTTGTGTTATCGTGAAGCTAAAAATTCAACCCTTAAACTGATTTAACAAATTATAATTCGGCCAAACGCTTGCGGGTCGCTTTTAAAACTTCACCCAGTTCAATGAATTCAGATTTTGAACGATATCTGATTTCATATTGAAAGCCTTTTTGATGGTATATAGTGCATCTCTAACACACTCTAAACTCTCTAGGTTTGTTTTGATCCAGTTTGCGTGGAAATGCGGGGTTGAGTTCTCTGTGACGTCACATTGATGAGCTATATTGCGCCTCGCGCATTACCGATTGGGAAATTTCCGATATCGAAACACTCAGTGACCATCGACTCATGACGTGGACCTTTCCAGGTAATCCAGGCTCGCGCCTTCCCAGAGGAATACGCCGCAGGTAGTTTCCGAGGGATTAGGAATGGGACGAGTTCCTCCACGATCTGCAATCTGCAGACCTGCGTCGATATATCTTCGAAACCCCTGACGAAGGGGTGGAACACTTGATGTCAACCTTGGACGGGCTGTGTTACAAGCACCCGAAGCGCAAACCTGCATCACGTAAGGGAACGTGTTGGTGGACTGGGATTCTGTCTAGCCAAAGATCTTAGTTGTGTGCGCTGAGGCGGCTGCATCAAATATCGGTTTCACCTCAGAGGGGAAGACTGGGTGCTCTCTTCAGACATAAGCGGGCAAAATATAAAAAAGGCGGTCCTGCACACAAAGCGTGCATCATTCTGAAGATTCATTTCTGAGGAGTTGGTCACGGACAAGCATGGCCGAGCATTCGAGGAGGTACGAGGCAAGTGGAGAAGAGGGGCACGAGTCCCACTGGTCCTCCCCTCCGGAGATGAGGTCTCCACCTGGGAAGACATCCAGGATGAACTTGCTAGATGCCACTTTCAGCAAGCAGATGAAGCTTCGCAGGTCGCACACAACAGGATTAACGAGCCGGATTGGTTCACAATCGAAGAGCTGGAGTTGACGGTGGAATCACTGCCAAAAGGCAAAGCCTCCGGCCACTATGGGATCAGTCTGGAGATCTTTCGAAGAGTCCTCCAGCTCCGCCCTCAGTGGTTACTGGCTTTTTATAATCATTGCCTAGAAGCATATAGTTTCCCGCGGACTTCGAAGCGCGCTGTAGCGGTATACTTCCCGAAACCTGGTAACGACCGCAGCAACCCAGCATCCTACCGCCCAATTTGTCTACTGCCGGTAGCGTTGCAAAGGTTAGAAAGAACCCGGTTTAAACCCGAGAATAAACCGGGTCTTTAGGAATAAACCAGGAAAAAACCCGGGATTTTTTGGAATAATTCGGTTTTTTGGGAATAAACCGACTTTTTGCAACTCTAACTGCCGGCCTTCGAGAAAATTTAGATAAATTGTGTGCAACTAGACTGGCTCTCTACATTGAGATTAATGGGCTGTTAGATGCAAGACAGTATGAATTTCACAAGAACAGGAATACAGTCGACGCGCTACGCAGTGTGGTTTACTACATAGCCGATGGTTGGGAGAATTCACATGTCTCCTGACCTTCGACATCAAGAGCGCATTCAATAGCGTGCGCATCTTGCGATGTCTCGCGGAGCTCGGCATTGAATCATACCTTCTAAGTCTGATTGACGATTAACTTTGGTATCGCTCTATCATTCTTTACGTCGGGGAACACCTACTTTAACGTAGGTGTGTCAAGGGTCGTGCCTCGGTCCGATCTTCTGGTTGGTCGTATTTAACATCTTGTTGAGACGAATAAATGTTACGGAGGCGTGGCTTTTACAAACTTTTGTCGATGACGTTTTCGTAGCGACGCGAAGCGTGACTGTGTATCGTTTCGCAGCTATCCTTAATCCGATTCTGAACCTGATTCACTAATGGGCCATTGAATACAGTCTCGAGTTCATCTACGCTAAGTGTAACTAACTACTCGGTAGTTCCCGCGTCAGGCAAGGAAATGTAGACCTGTACTGTGCGCTTAAGCAAGAATCTTGATTCCGGGTACGACCGCTTCAAAAAACTTCCAGTTAAGAATTAAGTGACTTAACTTTCTCGGTGCGAACAGGACATAACTAATACTTACTTTAAATAAAACACTCTTAAAACTACTGAAATCACATTCTCAGAGATTGGCATTCAAAGCTGTCCATATATCCAATTCTTTGCGTGGCCAAATGTATAATTTAACTATATTTTACAAATATTTCTAAGTAAACTGAATGCAGTTCAGCGTAAAAATGCAAAACTTATTCAAAAACCACTTTTAAGTATTATACGCTCATATTCAGTAACGTTTGCGAGCTCTTTTGTGTAGCCCTCTATATCAACTATAACATATGTATACATATGTTATAGTTGATATGTTATAGTTGATATACATAGTGTGTATACACACTATATAATATGCAGGGATTTAATAAAACTTAAACGCGCATATCAAATTAAAATGCATTTCATCCATCCATCAGCCGTGTGTCTTAATTATCACAGAGGAAGGAAATTCCTTACTCTGTGATAATTATGATACATATACAGTAATTCGGAAAGAATATACTATTTGAAATGCTTTGTGTGTCCCTGTAAATGCTACGCACTTTGTATTATGCATGACTTTATCGTACAACTTAAATTAAGTCCCAGCGACGTATATAAATTTTATTATTCATAAAATAGTTCAATATAATTGAACTATGCCGCACACAATTTCATTCTTTACCATTATCTAATGGAGCTTTTTGTGTGGCCATGTTAATGAATATTAGCTATTTTTTAATCACATTTCATAAAAAGCATATTTTAGTGCAATTCGTAAATGCATATAAATTTTAATATTTTGATAGGGTATAACATCTTTAAAATTAATTTCAAACGATGTTTTCCCATAGGACGTAATGTAACGGTAAACTTTTGACTATCCCTGTAATTTAACTAATCACGCTAGAAACTTAATTTAAAATAGAGTTCGTGCTAGGATAAACGTCAATAACCTCCAAAAATTTCAGGCCCATCCGAATATACAGTTGGCAAAAAAAGTATTTGTACACCCTAAATTTTTTTTATTTTTAACTAAATAAAAACAGATATTTTGTCAAAAATAGTTTTAATACAGTCTGTTTACCGTGTGTTTTAAATTACACAACAGAAAATTTCGATAAAGATGTAAAATAATTTTCTAATAGGAAAAGTTTAAAAATTTCTTGCAAAAAAAGTATTTGTACATTTCTCCATCCTGATATGTACTGTGTTTTACAGTGTTTATGGTTCAAAGGACTACTTTTACAGAAGCTGTTAATAATTTTTAAGTTCATATTATATTTGTCTGACATTTAATTTAATTTGCTCTTGAAGTAATTGAGTATAGAACCTAATACTAGAGAGGCACCTCTAGATATATGAAATCCTATGATTGAGCATAATAAAAATTTAAATTCGCAACAAGAATTTGTAAAAGCTATTAAATTACCATTTACAATATTGGATGTATAGTGAGAAACTATGAATAAATTAAAAGAATCGAAATTCAATGAAAACCAGGACTTCTTAGCAAACTAACAATGAGGGAAAAAGGGAGTGTTGTTAAAAAAGCTTTAAAAAATCCTGTGTGTTCGGGTCAAAAATTTGCTGGAGACCTTGCGACATCTTCTCGCATCAGAGTAATACCTCAAACAATAAAAAATATTCTTCTCAATGCAGATTTAAAAGGAAGAACCTCAAGGGAAAATCCATTCATCAGCGAAACAAATAGGCGAAAACGCATAGTATTCGCTTTCGCATACAGAAGTAAATCATTGGATTTTTGGAAAACAGTAATTTTTTCTGATGAGGAAAAATTCGGAATTTTCTTACTATCAAGCATTCGAAAAAATTGGCATAAAAATAAAACTGTTATAGATCCAAAACGTATACTTCAAACTATCAAGCATGTTGGGGGGAATATTATACTTTTGGGGTGTATAGCTTCTAATGGAGCAGGACATTTAAAATTTTTTGACAATGGAAGGACAGGTTTAACATACATTGATGTGTCGCGCCATAATTTATTAAACTGTGCCCAGAAATTATGCATAGAGGAAGCTTTTCACTTTCTGCAGGATAATGACCAAAGCATACTGCTGTGATCACCAGCACATGCTTACGACAATACTCGAAGACGACTGGTAACTCCTCTAAAATCTCTAGACTTGAATCCAGTAGAAAATTTGCAGATGCTATTGGATGCAAAAATCCGAAAAAAAAATATGTATTAGTAAAAAACAGTTTTAAAGAAGCTCTTATTGTGTCATGGAATAACATTAACCAGACCACTACAAAAAAGTTGGTGGAATCTATGTCACACCATCTAGAAGTAGTCATAAACGCTAAATGAATTCACAAAAAAAATTAATTTGTATCATTTTACTAAATTTTCATTAATTATATTACATTAATATATTGTACAAATACTTTTTTTGCATTATATTTTTGTATACTTGTTTATTATAATGTAAAAAGTCTATTCGTTTAATTTTGTTTCTGCTTCTATAATATTATAATGCATTAAATTAATGTATTACAGTATTTTTTGCTTATATCTTTTATTTAATTTCATTATAATTTTAAAAAATGAAGTGTACAAATACTTTTTTTGCCAACTGTATAAGGAAAGGGCATGTTTACAAACAAACACTTCTGTCAACCAAGCTACCGCTATGTTTTTGTCATAGTGATCATTGTAGGAATCATCTTGACGACGTCGCCCAATCATAGCAAGCAGACAACCATGATAAAATTTGTAGACCAATCAGATTGCCTGAATTCATATGTAGAGTCGGTGCTATAACGAAGCACGGGCGAAAACAGCTTGCCCACACTAATAAGAGCCCACAGTGACGTCAGCTGCCCTTTCCTTATTCGCAGAAGTTAGAAATCATAAACATTTTTCAACTTTGTCGGAAAGTGTTAAAAAGGGCCTCTGTACAGATCAATTTCAATTATCCAATATAAAAAGAATCATTTAAAAATACTGAAATTGAAGTGAGATATCTTTATAAATTTCTTCCATAGGATTAGCATTAGCCAGCGGATCTTTTCGCTTGGCTGAAGTAGTCCCTTGAAGCGAATTAACTAATCTATTAAAATAAGGGAAAATATAAATACAAAACGCTCAACCGCCAGCATATAAGCAACCTTTACATTCATACGGACATGATGAAAAATTCTGCGCTGTTATTGGCTTTTGTTGTAGGGCGATTTCATTCGTCACAAACACTTTTTTCGCCGTAGTGCAGGAAAAAAAGAACCACAAACTTGCAAGGTTTTATAATATCCTATATCATAGATTTCTAATCACAAGATTTTTATTTAAAATACTACAAGATATTACGCAACTAAAATTATTCAATTTAGTACTATATAAAATAAATCCGAAAGGAACGTGCTTGGAAGCTACAAAGTGCAATGTTTGTTCCAATGTCTACGTGCATACTTGCTAGTTCAGTGGTTATAATAATCAATTTTAAAGCAAAATAGACATTTTAACTATAAATATAATTATTCTGCTATCTTCTAGAAATATAATGTTTGCTTTTTAGGTAAGATAATTTTAACTATAAATCTTTGTATTACTGAAATGTTTCGTGATTCGTGCAACCATTGCTTATTTGTATAAACTTATACTGAATGCACATTTTTCTTTAGATAGTGTTAGTTTCTTCTGTGAGCCATTATCTTACGTTAAAAAATGAAAATGTTCTTTGTTTCATATTTTTAATAGTGTATGGAAAATGTTACGTCATGCAGTTATGCATTGCTTAAATATTAAAATTATAAATGATTTGTAAAATGTCTATGCAACTATAAAAATAGTAAAAATTTAAATTTGAAGCAAAATTGTTAAATTATTTCTACGACGTATTTCTACAGCATATCTACTACACCAATCCGAAGAACAACTCTTCTGCGACAAATATTTAAAAAAAAGGAAAGGTTTTTCATTTTCTGTTAAAAAGGCGAAAGACTTTTACACCTTTAAACTAACAAGGAAGGTCTCCATTGGGGGCATACTCAGAATTTTTTGAAAAAAAATACGAATTAAACTACTCATGTAGGTAATAAAGGATCAGTGAAAATTAGCGGCGGAATTACATTATTAGATATGTAAAATAATAAAATATTTTGGAATAATTGGCGTGAAAAGCTGAAAGCTACGCGGGATTTGGCGAGCAGTGCATTTCCTCGCCAAAAGCAGACGATTTTAACGAATCTGAAAATTGATTTTAATTGACTTCACTGTTAAAAATCTGCAGCATTTACTGCAACGTCACTCCACTACTTTTATAGAATATCTCTCTTCTGACCAATGAGAATGCTCCATAGCACAGTGAATTGACCGTGTCATACACTGTTAAAAATCTGCTGCATTTTGTTGCAACGCACTCCACCGCTTGTATATAATATATCTATTCCAACCAATGAGAAAGCTCCATTTCACGGCCAAGTAACCTTTTTTCTATGCAAGCAAGGCAGTGCGTTGCAACAAAATGCAGCAGATAATTAACAGTGTATTTTTCAATTTGGAACAATTTTAATCAGTTTAAATTGTGTTTTAAATGATAAAATATATTAATTTCATTTTGTTATAAGTACATATAAACGTATATGACAAAATTACACTTAAAGTAAAGTAAAGGTTTGGTTACGTATACCGATCCATTACTGGACATCATACGTCGCTAACGGTCGGGGCCTCCACAGGGACCCGGGGGCCCCCACTTCGGCCGTCTCCCGCTTCGCGAAACTCGTCCTGACATCCAGACCCTGCAACAGAGACACCCACTCAGTACTTATGAGAGGGGTCGGAACAGGTCCGAGTGAGAGCGGTATCACCGTCACATCATCGAAGCCTAATCATTGGGGACTTACAGAAGACCCCATGCTCGGCGACTAGTGAGGGATCCACCACCCCCCCTTAATCTACCGCCAGCCAAGACTGAGAAAATCCTATAAAGGCAATCTCTGCGATCTCAGCCAGCGGATGAGTGTTAGTAAAAAAGATAGAATAAAAACTAGGAAAGTTAGTACCATTGCAACTCATCAGAACGTTCGCACCGGGTTAGCGACTCCCCGGACTGTGTGCGAACGAACAACTTCAAGCTGCAACAGCGAGAAGTAAAAGAAACACATAGGACAACACATGCACATATCTCAGCCACGGACCATGCATACACGGGTGCAGCCCGACACCCTATGAGATGCTTTGGTCAATAACTAGCCGAGAAGTGGGAAACGCCTCGGACCTCCCAACAAGTCGAGGACACGCTTCCCCAAGACGACATAAAGTGTTAGTATGGATAGAATAAAAACTAGGAAAGTTATCCCTGTGAGTACTCGGACCGACTGTCCCATTGCACACGGGTGGCAGCCACTCCACCCCAGATGTTCAAAGGTGCAACAGGTGTCAACTTCTACCCCGCAGGGGAAGAAAGAAAAGCAAAAATGCTTTGAGGTCCGTTCGGACCCAGGGGTGCACAGGCGCGCCCAGGCACCCCAGATGACATGAGGCTCCCTCTGAGTCAACTTTCGAACCTCTGGACAACACAAACATATAAGGACAACACACACACTTAGTGTTAGTAGATAGATACAAAAAATAGGAAAGTTAAATCCTATGTTCTCCATTCGGACCCCCCCACAAAGGGTCGCGACTCCCTTAGGGAGATGTGTCAGTCCTCACTCTGAGGTCCGACCTCCCATCGAGCAGGGAAGTCAAAATCTGGAGAGAGGAGGAGGAGAAAAGCAAAAATTTTGAGTCCGACCGGACCCTTGGCAGTCGCCTGTGTCCCGTTAGTTCGCCCCTCCTCGGCCCATCCACCTGCTTCCGAAACCTCGCCAGGACTCCTCCTAGCGAACCTCACAGGGTATCCGGATCCCGGCAGCTTTTGCATTCTCTTCCGCGGATCGGACGCAGGTAGTCGAGGACGTGGAGTCACCGCAACGCCCCCCCTCGATCAGGCATCACCGCCGTCACTGAGGGGGAGTCACCCTCCCACACACTCGCTACACAATCCAAGACCCCATTACGCCTCACCCTTCCGAGTCCGCGCCAGCCACCTTTCACCGAATGGTTCTTCCACACGATGATGAACGTCAGAGAGGTTATCCAGGGTGCACGTGAAAGACAAACGTAGTCTGTCTCTCGGACGTGGGACTCCATCGACGGCCTGTGCTACTCTGGGTCCCCGCTTTGGCTTCCTCTCCGAAAGTGGAAAAGAGCCGCCACGGCGGCCTCGGCCCTGCTCCCGGTCACCCTCCCGCGTCCTAGGACTGGGTTGGTTCAGGATCACAGGGGAGCACTCGCACCCCTAAAGTAAAGTAAAAATGCAAAACTAAAATTACTTAAACTAAACTTATTTAATTAAATTGAACATAGAAAGTTTTTTCTTTAAAAAGTATTCGAAGCGTAAAAGCGTATTTTTCAAAATTTCGTTTTTTCGCCAACCGGAGATAAATCGCCAAATAAACGAAATGTTTATTATTTTTTTACGGACGTTATAAGGAGGTTCCGCCGAAATTTTTTTATAAACATATATAACTATATGAGAAGAACATTCTGTAATTTTTTCAGATTTTTCTGAGTATGCCCGTATGGAGACCTTCCTTGTAAGTTAAAGGGAAGACAAGACCGATCAGGCCAATCCCTACACAGAATTCTTTCCCATGTCCGTATCCATGTAAAGGTTGCTAATATGCCAACCGCCAGTGCCTGAGTCGCAGCTAGAAGGCAATAATAGGGGGAGGGGCTCACATTTATCTTCCTCTTTCTCTGACGCAGAAAGATAAATTAGTGCATATTCACAATGTAGGCACTAGCTTTCTTATTAAACTGTTGTATAGCTTCATTTTATGCTAACAAGGAAGGTCTCCATTGGGGGCATACTCAGAATTTTTTGAAAAAATACGAATTAAATTACTCATGTAGGTAATAAAGGATCAGTGAAAATTAGCGGCGGAATTACATTATTAGATATGTAAAAAAATAAAATAGTTTGGAATAATTGGCGTGAAAAGCTGAAAGCGACGCGGGATTTGGCGAGCAGTGCATTTCCTCGCCAAAAGCAGACGATTTTAACGAATCTGAAAATTGATTTTAATTGACTTCACTGTTAAAAATCTGCAGCTTTTACTGCAACGTCACTCCACTACTTTTATAGAATATCTCTCTTCTGACCAGTGAGAATGTCCATAGCACGGTGAATTGACCGTGTCATACACTTTTAAAAATCTGCTGCATTTTGTTGCAACGCACTCCACCGCTTGTATATAATATCTCTATTCCAACCAATGAGAAAGCTCCATTTCACGGCCAAGGTAACCGTTTTCTATACAAGCAAGGGAGTGCGTAGCAACAAAATGCAGCAGATTTTTAACAGTGTATTTTTTAATTTGGAACAATTTTAATCAATTTAAATTGTGTTTTAAATGATAAAATATATTAATTTCATTTTGTTATAAGTACATATAAACGTATATGACAAAATTACACTTAAAGTAAAGTAAAAATGCAAAACTAAAATTACTTAAACTAAACATATTTAAATAAATTGAACATAGAAAGTTTTTTCTTTAAAAAGTATTCGAAGCGTAAAATCGTATTTTTCAAAATTTCGTTTTTTCATTAACCGGAGATAAATCTCCAAATAAACGAAATTTTTATTATTTTTTTACGGACTTTATAAGGAGGTTCCGCCGAAATTTTTTTTATAAACATATATAACTATATGAGAAGAACATTCTGTAATTTTTTCAGATTTTTCTGAGTATGCCCGTATGGAGACCTTCTTTGTAAGAAAAGAATATGATGAAAAATTCGATTGTATAACTAGTTTAATATTAGACACCATGTTAGCTTCATAGCATAAATTTCTCATATAACTGGACTCAGAAATAGCAACCTTTTCTTTAAGCATTAACCACCTTCCCCACCATCACGTGATAGTGGACAGAATCCGCGCCAAATCGTGTCTCCCTCCATGTTATAAGAATGAAAGCAGAAAATTGACAATTGGATTATGTCAGAATGAAATGTATTCCTATTAGGGGAGCCATTATTTGGAAAGACAAGTGAATATCGTTATTTCATCTGTTTTTAATCTCAGATAAATATTGTATTTTGTTATCTGCGGTTTGAACTATAAAGATATCAGATTATTTCAAAATTCCTTGTTCCGGATTAAGCTACTCCATAGTAGTTATCTCCCTATGCTTGGGCGACCCGATCCCGATCGATGTATTGTTTTTATGGCATTAGCTCCTGTGGGATGCGGAATCGATTTTCCAACCAACCAATCGAATAAAACATGGCTATCGCTTCTGACAAAAATATTAAAAATTCTTGGGGAATTTTTTCGTGATTATCATGATAATATAGATATTCTATGTTTGTGAATGTTTATCGAAATATTTGTAATAAGTTGCTTACAACCTTGTTTAACAGCTGCGTGTGTTATAGTGGTTTAATAGTTATTTTTATTTACTACTCAAACAGTATAATAGAATGCATGAAATTAAGAAGCTCATACAGCTAATGAAATGGGATCTAAAGTTGTATGTTTATTTGTTTTCTAAACTAAAGTCAGAGGCATAACCCTCGGTTCGAGAAATGTGGGAGGGCTTGCTGGCGTGGGAGTAAACCAAGTCATTTTCCCATCCTCCGCTGTACATTTTCTCAGATATTTCCTAATTTTTTAAATTAATCAAGTTAGGAACTTTATTGAAGAAAATAAATGGGGATATTTCTAGGAGAGCAGAAGTAAGGTGTCTTTTAAGTTATTTGTTATTTACAGCCAGAAAGAACTCTTTAGTGTCCTTTGTCCACTAGCCCTTCCGTTTGAGGGGTTAGACAGAATTTTGTATTTTTTACGTAACTGAGCTGTAACTTGTTTTAAATGAATTCTTGTAAGTGATAATTTTCTTGTTTTTCCAATGTCAACTGTACTTGTTTACTAAATATATAAATGAAGGCAGGCAGTTTAGTCTCAGTGTAATACATTTCAACCTCTTCGTGACAACTTCTACATTGAATCTTTTATCTCATTTAACCTTTTTACAGATTTTGTACAGATGTCTTATACACACCACATTGGCGAGATTTCTTCTGAAATTATTTATTTGTGCAAAAAAATTGTTTTAAAATGATTGCAATTCTGAAAATGAAATTAGTTTTCAAGTAAGGCGATCACTTAAAAAATTTTGATTCTTTCTCTTAAAAAAAAAAAAATGTTTAATGGTGGATGGAGACCACTGATAAAGTTTAAAATATTTATTTTTTGTATTTGCAGAAATGCAACTTTTCAGGAGTTTTGAAAACTATCATCCTGTGTTGGCATTGTAAACTTAGTGAGATTTTTTCACGCTTAAAAGCCGTTTCGAAAAATGATCATCAAACTGCAACTTTGTGAAGAACATGTCTATAAATACAGTTTCAGCTAGCTGGGGAGGCCTACCAAATGGCTTAAGCACGACAAGCCCTTCCTATGTTTATAAATACAGTGATCACTTTCAAAACTCCTAAAAAGTTTCATTTCTGGAAATACAAAAAATATTTCAGATCTTGTCAGGGGTCTCATTTCTCTCCCCCCCCCCCTCGTTAAATTTTTTTTAAAAAGAGGATAAAAATCTTAAGTGATTGCTGTATTTGAAAACTATTTTTTAGCACCAATAAATACAAAATAGAAGATAAAAATAGCACTTGCATTTTGTATATTTCTTGAAATCTTGATAAAGTGAACAGTAAAGGAACAGAAAGAGGAATTCAACAGCAAAAAAAAAAAAATATATATATATAGCACTCCATTGTTTTATAAGTACAAAATTCAAAATCTGGAGCCCACCAAACCTCAATAATTCCGAATTTTGGATTATTTTTATTTTATTTGTCAATAAACAATCTACCCTACCCGATTGCAGAAAAAAAAGTATGATTTATATCAAGAATGTATTTCCAATGCTAAAAAAATGTCATGTTGACTTAAAATACTGATTAAAGTTAATGTTAAAGTAAGTTTAAAATAGATAACATGACATGCTGTTGTTTTTACTCCCCTCGAAATCAACAGCAAACTATGTTGGAGTGCCATTATTTCTGGCTGCTAACATGCTGATACTTCAAATACGTGACTTCATAATGTTTCTGAACTCTGTAATTGTCAGATCACTGGTTATTTCGCGATGCACAGCAGTCGATTGGAAGTTTCATGACATGGTGTTCTGCATGCATTCAGTAATGGCGTTTTACAGGAATTTTTTTTCTTCAATGACAGCACTTGTTATGTAAAAAATCTGTTTCTTGTATGTATAAATTATTTTTCTCTCACCAAAAAATGAGAAAAATTAGACATTTAATTTTTTGTTTTTTTCTTTGGAGGGAGGTCGACTTACACACGAGTATTATAAAGGGTTCACATGAAAATTATAAAAATAAAAAGTTACAAAAACATAATAATTCCAAACCAAAGTATATACCCCCCCCCCCCCCCAAAAAAAAAAAAAAAACTGGCAGCAAAAAATAAGGAAAAATGAAAGAGGTAAAAAAAAGTGGGATTCCAAACGGATTTTGAGGATCCATTGACCTTACCTCCCTGAACAATATGGTTATCTTTCCAATCTATATTTTGTATAATTTCAAAAAAGTGTGTGAAAGGATCCATATTCTGTACATCTCAAATACATCTAAACATAAACCATGCAATATACCTTTCAAAATCCTTGATAATTGTATTTCATCAAAGAAGCCTTGAAGTGAAGCCAAATTGACTCAGTAGTATTGATATGAGCTTCTGTCTTTGGATCCTTGAAATGGACAGAGTGTTTTACCCTCTAATGCTCATAATTGCCCGCAGACAACCCCTCGTAAGCTATCCAGCAATCAGAAATGACAAAAGTTCCAGGCTTGATCCATTGTTTAATCTGACCTAAAAGAATATCTGCAGTTCTGTTATGCACAGTAACAATGAAATAGCAATCCGATCTGCACTTTATATAGCTGGTAACCAGGGTTGGGAAAAAAATCATGATTTTTTTTTTTTAAATCTAATTTTTTTTTTAAATTTAAATTTGATTTTTTTTAGAATTCAATTTTTAATTATTGTGTTTATGTTTCTACATTATATGGAGCCAGTTTTTTATAGTAAACAACTAAAAAGGAATAAATAATATAGGAAATTATTATAAAGTTTAGAAAATTCTATATTCTAGTTACTGATTGGTACTAAAAATTAAACATCTAGGTTTTAATCTAAAGCCATTCTATTATTTTATAATTGAATTGTGCACACTAAATAAGAAATAAACTTAAACATAAATATGATGTAAATGAATAGAAAATGGTAAAATTCAAAAACACAAATTAAATATTCATTTAATGCAAGCTTATCACAATTGATTCAATATTTTTTAAGCAAATAGAAATAAATCAGAGATTTAATTGTTTGAACAGAAACACTAATTTAAATGCTTTGTCCACTCTTAATTTATTACAGAGTCTTGAATGAACTAGTCAGAGAGAAGAAAAATGTCTTTCTACTCCAGCAGATAAAGCCACGTCTGTTGTTATTTGGTAAATAAAATTCAATTTCAGTTTTGCTGATTCTTTCTTTGCCTCCCATTACATAAAAGAACTTCCACCAATCATAATCTGTCGTAATATTTGAAACTTTTTTCTCAAGCAATGGTAATTTTTGGAATGGGCCATTTTTCGCTTGAAAATGTGATACAGTGGCGAGAAGATTTGGACAAATTTCTTTAATGAATGCCAAACCTTCATTATTTCCCTCTATACTACGAGAAATTTCATTTTGATTTAAAACAGAGGGACTTAATAAAACTCCAGCAAAATGACAGCTATTAATAGCTTGTTTATATCTTGTTTTAAATTTTCTAATTCTATCTTTATCTAATGCATTTTCTAACTTTTCACCCCAAATTTTCCAATGATATGTGCATTCGGCAAGGGAACAATCCTCTTTTTGGATTGTACCTAGGGCACAAGCAATGGGTTTTAAAACTTCAATGATATATGCTCTACTTTTCTTTTAATATTTAAGCCCATTACTGTTTCCTTGATATCTGAACTTATATTTTCTCGGTGCTTTTAAC
The DNA here is from genome assembly GCA_964019185.1 of Maratus speculifer. Classification (NCBI taxonomy): domain Eukaryota; kingdom Metazoa; phylum Arthropoda; class Arachnida; order Araneae; family Salticidae; genus Maratus; species Maratus speculifer. Next base: position 628,383 of record CAXHSM010000005.1, on the reverse strand, counting down.
ATACTTTTATGAGTATTTCGTAAATATTTTACTATTTTTATAATATGATCACTGATCGTTTTACCCCCCCAGGGGGATACCTACTTTAGGTATTCACGGGCTTCACAACCCCGGGGCACCTGAGTGATCTTTCTCCTTTCCTTTTCCTCTACTCCTCTCCTCTTCCTTTCCTCTTTGTTTCACTCTCGTTGTGGTTTCCTCTTCGGAGGTGAGGGCAATTCTGTATGAACCGATATCATCCTGCATATCGACTCATGGAGAATTGTAAACCACCCACGTGTTGGCCGTGCGTGGCGACCCGTGTCCCTGGAAAGGGGGATCCTGGTAGTTGAGGGAAACCAACACACTACTTTGGCCTCTGCTTCAGGTAGACGGGAGGTGCATTTGGTCCCGTATGCATCAATCGGCTGGTCAGCTGACTTTTGTCACTGGCTCTAGGGATCAAGTGATCGAGCAACTACTAGTCATCTCGTTAAGGGTGGAGACTGACATAGGGTTGTCTTGTGACCGTATGGGCCCTGGTTAGCACTGGTGCACGAATGTGCATCCCCTTGTAGGGCTCGGGAGAGGGTGGTGCGGCCGGGGTCTGAATTTTATTACTTTCAAATATGGATGGAATCACTTTTCCTTCTACTTCTCTCCCTAGTGGAGAGCAACAAACTGCACAGACTCTATCATTCACTCGTTTTTTCATCATTAAACGTACTGATAGCCTATCTGATAATTCATTTAAAAAGACTTCACCATTTCTTATTGCAAAAACATTCCAGTCAGTGCTGGGGGATGGCCATTCTATCAAAAAACTGCAATCTGGGGATCTACTAGTTGAGGTTTCTACAGCTAAACAGTCACAAATTCTTTCTAATTGCTCTACAATAGGCACCTTTTCCGTTTCTGTACAAGTACATAAAACTCTAAATACAAGTCGTGGTGTTATATCTGAACCTGATCTGTTATTCTCTACTAAAACTGAACTTCTAGAAAATTTAAAAGACCAAAATGTCGTAGATGTACGCCGTATCACTATCCGTCGCAATGAAGAAATACTACCCACTAAACATATTATTTTAACCTTCAATAGTCCCAATTTACCAGCTAGAATTAAAGCTGGCTATCTAAGCTGTCCAGTTCGACCATACATACCAAACCCTATCAGATGTTTCAAATGCCAGCGTTATGGCCATACTAATACTAATGGCCAATGTCGTGGATCTCTTACCTGCGCACGTTGCGCGGAAGTCGGTCACGACAATAAAACATGTGAAAATTCCGTACGCTGTGCAAACTGTAAAGGCGATCATACAGCATATTCCCGCAAGTGCCCTAACTGGAACCGTGAAAAGGAAATAATTACTATAAAAGTTACTCAAAATTTGTCTTATCCTGATGCCCGTAAACTAGTTGAAAATAGAACCCCATCTGTCGGAATTACCTACTCTAGCTTACTCAAGAAGCAATCAACAGCCGTAAGACACATAAGTACACAAACTGATTCTCAATTTCCATCCAGTAAATCAACTGTAACACAATCAACCAGTACTCATGTTAAAGAATCGACCAACACCCCATCCTCTGAACCGGTAAAAATTGACATAGAGAAGAAACAACAGAAACCGACTGCTCTATCCAATAAGTCATCTCAACCCCAAACTAAGTCAAAACCTGCCATTAATACCAATATTCCACAGAAACCTGATGCTCCCAGAAAACATAATTTAAAAAAACCTCCTATACAAACCGTTAAAAAGAAAACCTCAACTCCAGCCTCTCCACAATGGAAGACTGCTGGAAAGGGGAAGCGAATTTCTGGCATCAGCTCAATCATAAGAAATATTAAAGATCCGAAACAGGTCCAGAAGTACGCGGACGAGGCTATGGAATCCGAGCCCTATAGCAATGACTCGGATGTTGACGAAAATACTGTATTTGAAGAATTTGTACCTGATAACTTAGAAAAAACTAAATCTACTCTATCTGCAATACCCCCACCAAAAAAGAACAAAATCTCAAAAAGTCAGACAAATTCACAGAAAAAAGACAAAAAAAATCAAAGAATGGAGGATGACGATGCTATGGATCTTCATCCCGAACCGGATGAAATACTGGACGACGGAGACAGTAGCATGTCTACTGTTTCTGATCAAAATGACATAAATACAAATATTTAACTCTCGTAATTATGAATAATATCATCTCATGGAACTGCTGTGGTTATCTTAATAAACATGACGAAATCCGGGACATTCTCTCTGACCATCAACCACTCTGCTTAGCTCTACAGGAAACTCACCTAAAACCAAATGACAAAGCAAAATTACGCAATTATGCTGCTTACAGGAAAGACTTCACTGGTAGTGATAGGGCCAGTGGAGGCGTGGCTCTCTTCATATCTCGCAATATACCCCATTCCTATATCAGTTTAAATACTAATTTACAAGCAGTTGCTACTCGTGTGCACATTAACCGACTAATAACTATTTGTTCTATATACCTACCACCTAATATGTCTATACAGTCAGCACATCTAGATAATCTTATTCTTCAACTCCCATCTCCATTCATCATCGTTGGCGATTTTAATGCTCATAGCCAACTCTGGGGTAATTCTGACAATAATGCACGTGGTGATGTTATAGAAAACCTTATCTCTGACAATGGCTTATGCCTGCTCAATAACGGTGATCATACTTACTTTCATGAACCTACCCGCACCTTTCATGCCATAGATCTTGCTATCTGCTCCCCATCCATTTATCCTTATTGGAACTTCTGGGTTTCTAATGACCTCCACGGCAGTGATCATTTCCCTACTTTTATCTCGCTGACTACTCCTCACATGGATTCTAATAATTGTTTTAAACGCTATGTATATGACAGAGCTGATTGGTCAACATTCACAGACAATGCTAAAATAACAAGTGATATGATAGCGGGTGACATTGACGATGCGCTTGATAATATCACCCAGTGTATTATCAATGCTGCAGATATTAGTATTCCAAAATCACATTCTATACCGCGGCACAGGAAACCATGGTGGAATGATGAATGCCGAAGGGCAAAGAAAAAGCAACAGAAGGCTTGGGGCATTTTCCGACGCTACCCTAATAATAATAACTATCTCGCTTTTAAAAAAGCAAAGGCTCAAGCTAGAAGAGTGCGCCGTCAAAGCCAACGTGAATCTTGGATTCAGTACATCTCCAACATCAGCGCCAGTACATCAAGCAAAGAACTTTGGAAGAAAGTGAAAAACTGTATGGGACTGTATTCAGAAAACCGCATCTCTATCTTATATTACAATGGACAAACAATAGCATCACCCCATAATATTGCTGAAACAATAGCAAATACACTGGCATCTAATTCTAAATCAGACTCTTATCCAGAACCTTTCTTATCATATAAAAGACAAGCAGAATCTACCAACATAAATTTTAAATCTCGCCATTCCTATGAGTATAATCTACCTTTCACAAAACCTGAACTTCTGCGATGTCTGCAAAATAGTCGTTTATCAGCTCCAGGACACGATGGCATCACTTATACCATGCTAAAATATCTTTCTACCACCTCTCTCAATAACCTTCTCACCTTTTACAATAGAATCTGGATTGAACATTCTTTTCCTAAAGCCTGGTGTAAAGCTATTGTCATTCCATTCCCAAAACCAGGTAAAGATCCCAGTGACCCAAACAACTACAGGCCAATCGCACTCTCTAGTAGCCTTTGCAAACTTTTAGAAAAAATGGTTAATTGCCGCCTAGTGCATGTTTTGGAATCTAATAATTCTCTTGCATCATTCCAAAGCGGATTTCGTCGTGGTAGGTCCACTATTGATAACCTCATTCTTTTAGAAACTCATATTCGAAATGCTTTTTTAAAACGCAATCATCTGGTGACTATCTTTTTTGACATGATGAAAGCCTATGATAAAACCTGGAGGTATGGCATACTACGTGATCTTTTTAATCTGAACTTTAGAGGTAACCTACCAATTTTTATTAAGAACTTCCTCGCAGTTCGAATTTTTCAAGTTCGAATTGGGAGGTTTCTTTCAAATTTCTATGTACAAGAAGAGGGTGTACCACAGGGCAGTGTTCTGAGTGTCACCCTCTTTGCTATCAAGATTAATGACATCCTGAACCAGTTGCCACCAAGCGTTCAAGGTACACTATATGTTGATGATTTTAATATTCTATGTAAAGGACAAGATATGCATTTTATCGAGAGACAACTACAAATCGCTATCAACCGTATTATTCTATGGACAAACAAAAATGGCTTTATTATTTCCAAAGACAAAACCTCATGTGTGCATTTCTGTAGACGAAGGGATTTGCATCCGGATCCTGAAATTTTCATCGGAACTTATCAAATTGCTATTGTTGACAATGTCCGCTTTTTGGGCTTAAATTTTGACAAAAAACTCACTTTCTTGCCTCATGTTTTGCAGCTACGAAAAAAATGCGAGCACTCTCTCAATTTAATCAAGGTGCTTTCCAACACATCTTGGGGAGCAGACCGTAGTTCTCTCCTGAAAATTTACCGTTCGATTATCCGCTCTAAAATTGACTATGCCTGCCAGGTCTATGGTTCAGCACGTAATTCCGTTCTTAAAAAAATCGACACTGTGCACCATAGTGCACTTCGCTTTTGCTCTGGTGCTTTTAGAACATCACCGGTTTTAAGCCTTTATGTCGAGTGTAATGAACCAGCACTACACCGTATTCGTGAAAAGCTTTCATTGGATTTGTACTATCGTATTCTCTTTCACCGTGGCCATCCTCTTTGTAATTACATTTTAAATACAGACAACGACACTCTCTATCAACATCGACCATCATGCATTCCTTCATTTGGAGCCAGAATGAGGAACATTATTAACAATAGTCAACTAAGCAATATCAAGGTGAGCTCATGTTCATTGCTTGAGTTTCCTCCTTGGAAAACTCTTAATATCACCACACTCCATCCTTTTAAAGACTATGACAAAAAGAACACTGCACCTGTCATATTTCAACAATTATTTGCAGCCCATCGCTCAAAATTCAGGAATTATACCGATATATACACAGATGGATCAAAGAGTAGCAATGTTGTTGGCTGTGGGATTGTCTGTGATAATACCAATTTTAGTTACCGGCTTCACCCTTCAGTTTCTGTGTTTACGGCAGAGTTGATTGCGATAGAGAGAGCCATGTTACACATTTCACACCATCATAACACTTCATTTATCATTTATACGGACTCAAATAGTGCTATTGACGCAATTAAATCATCTAACAAACATCCTTATGTCTCATCCATCCTGAATTTTTATGATAAATTAACAAACCGTGGCTGTAAAATTTTATTTTGCTGGGTACCTGGACACATGGGTATTCCTGGAAATGAAAATGCAGATCAAGCGGCAAAACTTGCTCTTAACCCTTTAGATCATAAGATGCCATTCTCAGACGTTAAACTAATTATAAAACACTTTATCCATCTTAACTGGCAAGGTAGTTGGGATACAGAAATTAATAATAAACTGCACCGTATCAAACAAACGATCATTAGCTGGCCTCCAAATTACCCACGGAAAACTGATGTTCTACTGACTCGTCTGAGAATTGGACACACTAGGTTAACTCATAAACATCTTCTATTCCGGGATGATGCACCCATGTGTCCTCATTGTCATTTTGACTGCCTAACCATACATCATCTTTTAACTGACTGTCCGGGCCTCCGGCATTTGTACAGAATATATTTTAACTCATCATCACCTATTTTGACAAACCTCATTGGGGAAATTCCCCATGGGGCACTTTTTGCCTTTTTAAAGCATGCAGGATTTTATTTTGAAATTTGAATTTTTTTCACTACTTTTATTCCTACAACTTGGACCTAGTTATCTGGATCTCTATATAGTTGGATCTTTTAAACTTGCCTAGCTATATCTAGATGGGGTACCCCATCCAGACACCCTGATATTGTTCTTTTTGTCTTTGTCTTGGCGCAGCATGTCCCTCAAGGGATTTTGTGCCACAAAACCCTAAACAACCAACCAACCAACCTGATCGTTTTACTTAATAGGGAACTGCAAGAAGTATAAGTCACCGATTTTGATGAAAGTAGTATCGTGGAAAGATATCATCAAGAGCATTAAAAAAACTCGATGGAACTACCTGTCGCAAATGATCGTTTTCAAGATATATGACAATTTATGTCACGTAGCTAGTGTACACTTAGTGGGGAGCAGCAAAAAATTTTAGTCTCGGTTTTAGCGAAAGCTGTATCATTGAAAAGATATAATCGTGAGGATTAAAAAACTTAATGGAATCACCCTTCGGAAATGAGCCGTTTTCGAGATATCCGATAATTTATATCAAGTAACTAGTGCATACTGTTCTAGAGCATACTTAATGGGGAACCGCAAAAAATTGTTTTCTCAATTTTGATGAAAATGGTGTCATTGCAAAGATATCATTTTGAGAAGTACAAAACTCAATGGAATCATCCGTCAGAAATGAGCCTTTTTCGAGATATCTGACAATTTATGTCACTTAATGCAGTTTTCCAGCAGTGTGCATTAGCAATGTGACACAAACTGTCGGATATCTCAAAAAGTCTCATTTTTGACAGGTGATTCCATTAAGTTTTTAATTCTCACGATGATATCTTTTCAACGATACCACATTCGTTAAAACTGAGACTAAAATTTTTTGCGGTTCCCCATTAAGTTAACTAGCTACGTGACCTAAGTTGCCTGATATCTCGAAAATGAATCATTTGCAATGGGTTGTTCCATTGAGTTTTTTACTATTCACAATAAGATCTTTCCAACGATACCACTTTTGTCAAAATCGGTGACTTACACTTCTTGCAGCTCCCTAGATAGATCTTTTGCCAACGAGCAGAACACCCATATATAATTACACTAGCTGTTACCCGTGACGTCGTTCACGTAGCATTAAAAAAAAAGATAAACGCTTTAATTAAACAAAACGGTTCATTAACAATAATTTAAAATATATATAACATTTATCTGATAGAAGGCTATGCAGTAGTTTTTTTATAGGGGACTTAAAGAACTCAGTCAAATAAAAGAAAAATGTGTTAGATAATATGAACCATCGCGAAAATGAAATTGTAACCACTTATACTGTAGAACAACTGTAACGCACCCCAATTGTACAGAAATCATGTTATAGTGCATTTCAGAATTCCATATCAAAGAAAGAAAAATCATGTGTTAAACCTAGGTAATAAAAAAAAATATCCAACATTTCCATAATGCATAACTTGATATGATCTATGCGTTTGTAAAGATTCTAAATACAATGTTAAAATTTTGCTTAGTGAGAAAAAGTATAACGAATATTAAAATTCATCTTTAGCAATTTCTAATTATAGACAGAAACTTACTTGAATTCTTTTTTACAGTCCTGTATATTACGTGCAAATATGTATACAATCGCATATTTAGCTTAAATTATTCAAGCAAAAAACCAGATTCAAATTATTGAATTCATATTTCTGGGAATCGCTATTGCACTGGTGACCAATCCAGTTTATTGTATAGTCCGATACATGATTTATTTAAATTCTACAAACATCTCTTATTATATCAAATGTAGCTGAACTTCAGGATGCATTAGTTTTCCAAATACATATGATAATTGAAAAAGCTCTTCAGCAATCTTTTCTGATATACCATACTTTGGATACAATATCTGAGATCTGGACACAGGCCCAAAATCTTTTATGCGTCTCTGTAAATGAACAACAAATGTGATGCAAGTGATACTTAACTGCAAGCTTATTGTAGTAAATTTCAGTATTTATCATTGTATTGATTATCTCAGTATATTAATTTTATCATGTTTGAAATAGCGCAACGCAATTAAAATACGCTGGGAATATTTTTTTCTCCGTAGACTATTATATTACCGAACATTTTTCTGCAATCTTGTAAGTGAATGTTAAATCTTTTCACCCCATTTTCTACAAAAATCCTATTTTAGTGCACTTCAGAACCTGATATAAATTTCAATATTATAAAAATAACCTTAATAAAATAACATTATTAAAATACGTTGCAAATGGTTTTTCTTCACAGACCATAATATATCGAAATACGTTTGAGCTCTCTGTACGCACACTATAAGTACTACATTTAACATATTCGATAGTAACCATGTTTTTCTGAACCTTAAAAATGCATGTAAATTTCATTACATGTAAAATTACGTAACATTATCAAAATACACCACAAATGATTTTTTCGCCTTAGACCATAATGTAAAGTTTCCTTTTGAGTGCTCCCGTGATTCAGCTCTAATTTCCACCTGGTCCATTTTCAATGCCGCATATGCTATGGTAAATCTCAATAACGTATGTTATTTTCGTATGAATTCCACTATATTTACCCAAGTTGAAAAACGGACAGACAGACGGCAGACCCCAGGAACTCCGCATCCGGTATACAGACAGGTTGAAGTCGTAAACACTTTTAGACCATGTTAGAAAGTGTCAAAAAGCGGGTAGTTTCCGAAAAACGGAAAAAAAACAGTGTTAGGAAAAATATACTACAAAACTGTGTTTTAGGTGGCATTTTTGTATAATTTGTACATATAATCTCTGCATACCGTAAAAATTTATAGAAATTTATTATAAAAAACATTCTTAAAAGTGACGACATATTTTTACTTTTTAAGAGCTAAAAAAAATGTGCAATTAATATCCATTTACAAACCTGTTTCCAGTACACTTTGAGCACATTATGCCAAATTGAGATATTGACTGAGGGAATGTATTTTCTCATAATTACATTAAATCTTTAGATTTTAAGCCCGAAAGTGCATTTTTAAAGTGATATTTATTTATATTTTCAGAATTGAACAATTTTCAGAATTAACACACACAAATATTTTTTTTTTGATTAATTGAGCTTTTCTTACTTTCTAAAAATGATAAAAAGTTTTTTCATTGATCATTACGTCATTTACGATATGTATAAATTATTAATATTTTCTAGTCGTTTAATATTTAACCTTTAAAAAAACTTATTTCATTTTAAAATTAAATATTAACCATGCTCAGACGATAAACTTAATTTTCTTTAAAAAATAACTTTTGATATCATAATTCAATCTCATTTCATTGCAGCATTAGAGGTATTTATTTTATTTTCAATATGTGACGTCACAGTCGTCTCTTTTTAGCACTTACTCAAAATTACATTGTGTTATTAAAAATGAAAACTTGAAAACTTATACTTTGTTTCATATATGACGTTACATTGATATTTTTAAAATTCTTAATGGAAAGTATTCCTCTGACGTCACAATTGGTAAAAAGTTGAATTTTATAGCCTCGAACCAAAAGAAAGAAAAAGGTTCATTTTGATTATGGATTAATATCTGGAAAAACTACTAAAATATTTATATTCCTGTAAAGTGTGAAGTTATATTCTTGTAAAGTCTTCTAAGTGTAAAATAAATTTTATATAATCGTTTGCGTGATATAAGAAGAAAAACAGTATTCCTCTGATGTCACAATTGGTGAAATTGCGGTTTTTAATCTCGAACCGAAAAACAGAACAGGGTCCATTTATTTATTTCATTTTATTTTATCACGTGAAAATCTTTCAGTTGAAAATTAATTACAGAAGAGAAATAATTATTCCGGTTTTTTTATTTTTTGGCAACGAAAAAAGAAAGATAATTAAATATTATGGAAAATTTTTCAATTTATTCTGTATGAAAAATAGTGAAATATTGAATTATTAAGAAAAATATTTGAATAAAATAAATAAAAATTAGCCTATGTTCATTTCAGGCCAATAATTTACCTATATACAAAAATTCAAAGACATTAATCCATCCGTTTTGAAGCCAAGTTCATTCCAATTTTCGGACACACTTTCACATTTATAATATATATATAAGGATTGTTAAAACCTTTCTCTTCTAATTAATTTCGCATTTTAGCCAACAACTCTACTTATTTACACCTACTTCTTATTTCTCTGCTGACTAATTTCCAACATAAGAAAAAAGATTTAAATCAAATGATTTTTGTATAAAAAATCAGCTGGTTTAAATCAGTTGATTTAAATCATGCCTACCCTGCCTGAAACTCATTGCCCCTTAACCCTATGCTCATGGTTAGATTTTCAAACCAAATTTTAGACTCATCTATTTTTATGATTTTCCCCTTTCTTCCAAAATTTTCACTATAGTTCTGTTAAGAAATCAGTGCAATATCTATTAAAACTTAAAAACTAAGTAAAAAGTAAAATAAAAACTTAGGCTTCTACAGTAGAAGGAAAACATGTGTGATAAACAATATCCATTTGACGGGCACTATGTTAAAATATCTAAATTTTACAAGATAATAAAATTGTGATCCATTACACCCTTAAATATTTTACTCTTGGGTGGTCTTCTAGCTGATGCCATGATGGTACTGTTGTGTTTGGTTGGAACTTTCTAAGCCGTTCTGAAAAAAAATTAGCAATTTTTCTAGTACATTACATCTTGTGGCCGCAAAAGACCCTTCGACTCGACTGACAGAGTTCATCAAATTCTTTGAACAAATGCAGGAAAAAATAGACAGAATAATAGAATAATTGCTTACCTGCAGAGACTTGAAAAAAAAGAATACAAAGACATCAATAAAGATGCAGGCAGTTTCTCTTCATTAAAAAAGAAATTTTATTTTTTTGTTGCAAAAATCTTTTTTTATTATTTTTGCTGAAAGGCAGATGTAAATAGAACGTGGTCTCTCATTTTTTTAGAGACCTGTCACTTTAGCATCTCTTTTAAAATTCCACACTTGGCGAATTAAGAAAAATACTTGAAATGAATTAAGTTTTCTCCTGGGGAATAAGGGGAGACATGTTCCTTTTGGAATCATGATGTAATTTTTTGAATATAACGAAGTGCATCTTTAAATTTAAATTATTTTACGAAATCATAACCAACGGTATCTTCTATCTGTTTGGGAACAAATCATTGCCGACACTGAACATATTCTCTCTCTGGATTCTGCACCGTTCTTTTCTCAAAATTTTACTTTTGATTTTTAAATTATTTTTCATCTCAAAAAAATGATTTCTTCCGTCCGTTTGGAACAATTATTGCCGACACCGTACATACACATTCTCACCGCAGCATTCTGTACTCATCTCTGCCAAAAAAAAAAAAAAAAAACGAATGCAGCCAAAAAGGGAGAAGGGGGGTTGCCACAATTCCAATAATATGCCAATTGGCAGGGATATAGAAGTGGCGATAAAACAGATAGGCCAAGTGCTTCAACACGAATAGGGAAATTGCATTTTTAAGAATAAACTTTTATATCACCTGAAAAATGCGGAGCCAAAAATGCATATAAGGACTCACCTATTTTAAATTATTCATCAGTAGAATTAAGTCTGATTGGACGAGAGGAGGGGCTATAAAATGGAAGAACATGCCCCATCGAATATTCGAGAAAATTTAGGAACAATCCACAACCGGAAGTAACAAATTCGAAATCATTTTAAGATTTTGAAATCAACAAAAAGTTACGTAAGAAAATAAACTTTACAGGGGAGATTAAAAAAGGCGAGAATTCAAATAAATTTTTAGAATGCAAATTTTTTATAATAAATGAATAAAGATTAAAAAATACATGATAAATTAAATTGAATAAAAATATGGCAGTGGTTATGAGTAACCACAACAGGTACCATCAACCTTCTATGGCAATGCAGTCGAGTGAAGGTGTTTCCAGATAAAAGTTCTCAAAAGCTTGTTTCAATTTTCAAATTTGAAAAAATTGTATTAAATGATATTAAAGATATGATATTATTTTTATGAAGCACTCTCAATAAACAGGCTAAAAATATGTATTTTTCTGAAAACCTTTTTTTTTATTCAGATTTAAAAATTACATATTCTATTTTAATTTTTTCAGAAATATAAATTAATTTAGGTTCAATATTTTTAATTAAAAATAAACACTATAAATAATAAGTTACACAATTAAAATTAATTTATTTTTTAAAAAAAGTTTGGAATTTTTTAAAAATTAAAACTGGAATAATCAACGAGAAAAGATATACAAGGATAAAAAAGTTAAAACTAACTTCTTGCAGAAACTACTTTATTATATTTTTTCAAATCATTTTCTGTGAAATTTAACCTGGGAGAACTAGTTACATGACATTTTCTCTCACCATTGTACCTTTTTAAAGACTCATATTTAAACCCCTTTCCCTTTTAATTAAAATTTCAAAATGTTATTTCTATTAGTTTACCTGTTTTTATGAATAAAGGTATTAAGGCAAAAAAAAGGTGATATTAAACAAATGTAAAGTAAAAGCAAAACAAATGGGCATTGTGAGAGAAATTCTCACTAGTTCTCCCAGGTTAACAAAACAGCTTATATCCTTTGATTGCATGCACATATAGGTGAAAATTAACAGCTGCTACTTACCCCATGGCGGTTAAAGTTGTAAAAACGCAATTAAAAAATCTGCTACTGATCGCAAAATAAAATATGGATTTTATTAGTAAAATATACATATCTACTTCGATTAAATCAAATTAGCAAAGTGATTAATTCTTTTCCCTACCGAATGCAAGCTGATTTCAACAAATTAGCTCTATTTTCAATGTTTCAGCATTTCACCATGTGCTCAGTTGAATTATTTTTTTTTTAAGAATTACATTTTTATCCTGCAAAATACACTTATCAAGATTCCACATGCATTTCAAGTAAAATTATTACTTTTTTTCACTGGATGCGAACAAACTTAAAGGACATTGCACTATCTTCTATATTTGACTTTTGCCACATGCTCAGCAGTTATTTTTCTTAAAAAAATGCTGTTTAATCCTTTGAACTACACTCATAAACTTAGATTTCACTTACATTATGTAGTGTATTAATAACACATTTATTTATAAAATAAAATCCTAATAACATTTTATTGATTTGCTTACTTTTTTGTTTAAACAAATATGTACAGCTCATATTCAAAATATTAGAATAATTACGTTTTTTTTAGAAATTGAAAATATCGTTTGGTTATTTAATGTCTTTTAATGAAAATATGCAAACGATATTTTTATTAAGAACTTATTGTTGATTAAACTTACTTGTTATCTTAAATTTAATATCATTTTTGAAAAGATTAATTGCAAAAAAAATTATTTTGAAAAGTCAAAATATTAGAATATTTATTCAAGTGGTTCAAAATATTAGAATATTTCACATTAATTCTCCTTTAATTATTACCAATTCTTAACTGGTGGCATCATTGATTAAATTCAGACTATTTTATTTAAAATCAGTATTCTTTTTTTGCAGTTTGTCTCTTTTTCGTCTTAAAATGGGCCGTGTGAGTGATATTCCTGAATCTACTAAACTTCGTATGGTTGATTTGTATCGACACGGTAAAAATCAATGTTTTATAGCGAATTATTTACATTGTTCGCAATTGAGCGTTAGTAAAATACTAACACAATATTCAAAAATTGGAAAATTTCAAAATAATCGCCGAAATGGTGGCCGAAAACCAAAAACATCTGCTAGAGATGACAGGAAACTGAAGCGTATAGTTAAGAAAAACCGTTTTAAAAGTGTGCGATTCTTGCACCGAAAATGGAAAGAAGAAGGAGTTGAAGTTTCTACATCGACAACATTAAGACGTCTCCATAAATTTAAATTTGAATCTCGTGTACCGAAAACAAAACCTCTCATGACTGCAAGACAAAAGCGTATAACAGGTCTGTCCAACCTTTCAGTAACCAGGGGCGCATCTTGGCTCTTGGCACTAAACAAAGGGCGCCAATATTTACGTGACTAAAAACATATGGCAATATTGTCGCATAGTGTTAGTATACGCGGACGTCTTCACATAATGCAAATGAATCGTACAGGGGTAAACAAAAGACCCCTACAGTTATGGAGTTACGCGTATTAAATTTCAAATTATGCATTTTTTTTACAAGACTATATCAAAAATATTTGTAGGGTAAGGAGCCAGAAACTTTAATCACGTATATAATAACAATAATAATAAATAAATAAATATGAAAATCAGAGATATAGGTTTAGGCTGTGAAAAAACGGTTTGCTTTATTTTGAAAGCGTGGATTAGTTTTATGAAAAGTACAAAAGCAGAAAAGACAAACGTGATAGTGACCAAACCATGTGGGTGGTTTAGGAGGGATAATCTGGAAGTACTTTAGTAGATGGAAATCATTCTGAGCTGTTTATTATTTTTTCTAAGCAAAATTATAGAAAAAAAAGAAGAAAGAAAAAACAACCTGTGAAATTTCAAAAGTCAAGAAAGAAAAATCGAGCCTCTATATCCTTCAAATTAAACAACTCTCAACTTCAGCAAACAGCTTCAGATTTTAAAAATATCGCTGCTAAAATATTAATGATTTTAAAGAAAACATTCTTTATAATGGAGTTTTACTTCTAAAATGTTTAAAAACACGAGATCTTCAAGAGGGCGCCAAGAAAGTCTTCAAAGGGCGCCATGGCGCCCGCGGGTGCCGCATTGGACAGCCCTGGCGTATAAGATTGAATTGGTGTAAATCAAGATGTTTATGGAGCAATGAAGATTGGAAAAATATATTATTTAGTGATGAAAGTATGTTTTGTGTTTCATATGGTAATCAAGGTATTCGAGTTTGGAGAATGAAGCAAGAAGCATTTGATAAAGAATGCCTTAAACGTTCCATAAAATTTGCTGCTAGTGTCCTGGTTTGGGGTTGTATGAGTGCAGAAGGACCTGGAAAGTTATGCATCGTCTACGAAAAGGTTAACTCTCTGATATATCAAGAAATTTTAGAATATTACATGATTCCATCATCAGAAGATTTATTTGAAGATGATTTCATCTTTCAACAAGATTTAGCGTCCCCGCATACCTCGGTGTCAACTAAGAATTGGTTCCGCCAATGCAACATTAAGGTACTTCCTTGGCCACCAAATTCACCAGATCTTAATCCCATCGAAAACTTATGGTGTATAATGAAGAAAAAACTTCAAGAAAATCCTCCTTCAAGTAAAACTGAGTTAGTGGCACGTATAAAGTCTATTTGGGATAATATTGATAGAAATGTTTGTAAACACCTTGTATATAGTATGCAAGATCGATTGTACGCTGTTATGAAAGCTAAAGGGGATGCTACAAAATATTAACTACCATTTACTTCATATTCATAAGGTAATATTGTTGCGTAAAATAAAATATTCTAATATTCTGGTGTGTTTAAGGAAGCTGTATACCTAACTTATTGTGCTATATTTTATATTTTATAAATGTTAAAATCTTATCTAAACATTCCAGATTTAATTTATAAGAAATTTAATTGCATTTACTTAGTATAAAAAATAAATAAATGACAAATAATTTTTTCTTATTACTTTTTCTCAATTATTCTAATATTTTGAATATGAGCTGTATACAGTCGAACCTCGTTATAAAGAACTTCAAGTTACCAAAGTTTTATTAACTATATCCGTATTGTTAAAAGAAGTTAGTTCACAAAATGTGCATATCATTAGCTGCTACATGAATAATCAATAATATAATGTAGTAAGGGGGAAAAAATTCATTGAATATGATCCAAGAAATCAAAATTAACTAAAATCAATTACATTAAAGTAACACAAAATAAAATAAAATAATTAAAACGAAATAGAAATACAGCTCAGTGCTGATTATTTGAACAAGTCAGGACCAATCCTAGTTCAAACAATTTACACGATTATAGTTTACCTAAATGTCAAGAAAGTTTGAAACATTATAGTGGCCACTACTTTAAAATGTGGCTACTAATAAAACTATTTTATGTTTATAAACGCTTTCCCAAAAAATAGTCCTTAACTTAGCATAAGACAAAAAGGAACTTTTAAATGTAAATTTGGAGTAAACGCTGCATCAGCGTAAGCATGGGTGCAAGTTTTTCCGTCTTTTAAAAATTCCTGAGAACGGAAACAAGACGGAAAAATCTCCAATGATGGAAGCGGATCATGAAAAACACGTGCTTTTCGTCAAAGGATTGCGGGAAAAATAACATTATTTTCATCAAAGGATTGCAGAAAAACATGTTTTCCGTGAAATGATTGCAGAAAAAGTACTATTTCTGTTAAAGGATTGCAAAAATAAAGTCACGTTTACTGTCAAAAGTTTGCGAGAAAAAAACGTGATTCCTGTTGAAGGATCGCGAAAAACATGCTATTTCTGTCGAAAAATCACAAAAAACACTCAAATACTATCAAAGAATTACAAATAATTTTTGTCAAAAGCTTGTGAAGAAAACACAATTCCTGTCAAAAGATCGCGGAAAAGACGTCAAAATATGCGAAGTAGACGCAGTCTCTGTCGAAGGATTGCAAAAAAGATGAGTTTTCAGTCAATAAGTTGCAGAAAAAACACAATTCCTGTTGAAGAATTACGAAAAAGATGCTATTGCCGGTCAAAAAATACTAAACAGATGCAATTTTTGTCAAAAAATCGAAAAAAAGACACTGATTTTGCCACAGGATTGAAAAAAAGATGCGATTTCAGTCAAATGATTGCAAAAAATTTCACTATTTTCATCAAATGATTGCAGGAAAAACACGAGTTTTGTCAAAGGATTGCAAAAAGACGCGATTTCTGTCCAAGGAATGAGAAGAAGACGTGATTTCTGTCAAAGGATCGCGTAAAAGACGCAAATTTTGCCAAAAGATCGTATAAAATACTTGGATTTCATCGAAAAATTGCAAATTTTGGCTGAAAATCGTAGAAAAATTGCAAATCTGGGCTAAAAATAGTAGAAAATTGGAAGTTTCGGTATAAAATTGCAGTAAAATCGTAAATTGTCGCAAAATGTCGTAGAAAAGTTGCAAATTTTGTCAAAAGATAGGGGAAAAACTAATTTCGTCATATGGTCTTGGAAAAAACACTAGTTATGTGCATATGTGCTCACTCTGTATGGGGGGGGGGGGGTCAAAATATTTTCAGTCTTGGCAAAATTTCAAACTTGCACCCATGAGCGTAAGTGCTGCACACAAGAATTTTTTGACAGCATATAATGCTGGTTTAAATTAATCTTACATAAGCAGTCTCACAGTTTCTCACGTTTGGCAAGTGGAAACTACTGGATGCTGTTGCTCATTCAACTTTCCATAAAACTATATAAAACTATTTAGATGATGATGGAAAAACATTATGAATAAAATATGTGATATGAGTTGGTAAATAAACATGCAGTAAATTGAGATCCAATTAATTTATTTAAATCTTCAGAACATTTCCAATCAGCATTTATAGATTTAATTAATTAAAAACATTATAGTTAAAATCTAGTTTGTATATGAATAAAAAAACAATCTTCTCAAAATATTAAAATTAAATAAACTTCAGTTAACATACCAAACTTATGTCAAGCTGTATCATCAGGATGGAATGGGACATCGGCAAAATTCTTTAATAAACAACTCGATAAATAAAAACCATCGAAAGGACACTTCAATAAAAACAGCTTTATGTACTCACGATACTTTCACCGGCAAACATTATAAACTTTAACTTGAAGAAAGACTTAAGTCATAACTAATTAAGTGACGAATACTTTCAATAAACATCATTCAAAAACAAACGGGCGAGCCAAACAAGACACGATGTTAAGTGCAAATGCCGGAGTGAGATACAAGAACAAGACGATAGAGCGAGAGACAAGATACTAGATGATTAGTTCACGACCAGCTGCCGCTTAAATATGATTTAAAGTACGGCACGTGTCAGCGGTTCTCTCCTTCTCGAACTTTCCCGGTAGTGACGCAATCGCAGGACTCTTTGAATAATTAACATCTGATTGGCCGGCTTAGTCGATTACGACCTATGCCGCCACCTATCGTCGATGATGCAAAACGTTTTATCGATTTGAATTTCAATCGAATTAAAAATGGCGAATACGTGTTTACTTGCCGGGAAGAACGAATTTTTAAAAAGTTAAAAATAAGAAATAAAACAAAACTTTACATTTTTCTCTTTCAGCTTACAGATGAAAATAAAAGGTAAGAGTTTAATTTTTACTTTTATGAATAAATAAAGATACGTTTTTTTTTTCTAATTTATTATTTAATGTTTATCCTGTCTATTGTCCTTTTCATATAGTTTAAATAAAGAAATAAAGTAAATTTATATTATTGTTCAATAAACATTTAAATAAAGATTAATTAACTAAAAATAAAATAGGATTTGAGCAATGAGAACCTTTTTAACTACTTATTTTCTATCAGATTGCCCCCCTCTCATTGTCTCAAAGACTTCAACTTTTAATATTTCAATAATGCCCTCTCGATTTTCTAAAAAAAATTCTAAAAAAAAATTCTATTAATCCATCGGATCCCAAAAAAATTTTAATTTTTAATTTAAAAACATAACTCGCTCAACTTTAACAATATCTCAAAACAATCTACAAATTCCATAGGAACAAAATTTGTACGGCCAAGAAGAGACAAAAGATTAAATCTCAAAAATTTCTCAAACCTTCAAATTTTAAACTTCAAAAATCCCTAAATTTCAAAAAGACTTAAATTTTACTACGTTAGAACAATTAAAAAAAATTCTAAGTATTTGTAATACCAAAAGCGTTTCTCATCTCCAAGAAACTTACGCAGTGACCAACTCCGAGTTTTCTCCTTCTATTAAAATTCCTAAGGGAAACTACTAAAGTCACTAAACATGGGATGCAAAACAGCTTGACACATTACAAACATAATCTTTTAAATACATACCACCAGAAAAGTCAATCTCTTCCATTTGAAGAGTTGATACAAAAATTCAGCCGAAACATGGCTTCGATCCCGACCACCTTAATTAAACATTATTTAACATAGAAAACTTTAAACAACAAAATTTTAAACAATAAATTTTTAAACAACTATTTTTAAACAATTTTTCTTGAATAATTAAACATATAACAAAACTAAATCTTAATAACATTCTTTATATATGACATCAGGCTTAGGCATCTGAGCTTTGTTTAGACTTCACAAAAGACTGTTCCATTCAAAAAAAAATCTCTTCCATACGTGGAAAACATTCTCTCATCTTCATATGCTCTTCCGTGCACGGATTGACTTCCATTCATACACAATTAATGGTGTCTCAGATGCCTGAAATAAAAGAAGTATCAGGAAAAACAAAATAACAATAAAAAAATCATAAAATTAAAAATAAATATTTAAATTTCTTTTAAAGTCCAAAATTATAATTTGCATATTTTTAACATAATTACAAAGTAATAAAATTATATTCAAAAAAATTCTATTGCAATTAATATAAAAAAATTTTTGAAATCCCCAAAAGTTTCCGATCTAGCCCTAGGAACCAGAGCAAAAACCCAAACGGATTTCATACTACTATTACAAAAATAAATAGATTCATAATTTCACTAAGTGTGCGGGGCCTAAGTGATACTCCTATTCATTTAATAAATAAAACTGGGACTTACAAAATTATAAAAACTTGTACCCACGGTAGATCCCAATGCAGCAGTTACCCCCCCCAACACAATCCCCGAGAAGACTCTCTGTCATTTGTCTCCCAAGGGACCACCCTCCCGAAACGGTACTGAGGGCTGATCGAGCCTCTCAGAGAAAATGCCGGGAAGGCACAATCTCTGCACCGGGACGGGAATTTAAATTGCACACCCGGTGAAAAAATTCAGAAACAATTTCAAGTGGTCAAGATCTCAGAAAAATTTAACATATTTTTACAATTTTACAATTTTTCATTTCAAAAAAAGCTCAAAAATTTTATACTTTTAACAGTTACAATATCAAAAAAAATTTACATCAAATTATAAGCTGAAAAAATATTCTATAAATCTCATTAAGTCAAATTTGGTCAGAGGCTTCGTAAAGATATCTGCAAGGTTAGCCTTACTTCTAATAAAGTTTAAACTGAATTCATCTTTATAGACCAAATCCCTTATGAAAAACAGACGAACATCAATATGTTTAGACCTATGATTCTCGATGGGAGATTTAACAAAATCTATAGCTGCCTGATTATCTGCAAAAAGTTTCGCCTTATTACCGGTGTTAGAAATGATACGTTTATTTTTACATTCTTGCAATATTCGATCATACCATACCAGATTTTTCGAGGCCTCAGTCATAGCGACAAATTCAGACTCCATTGTAGAAAGGCTAACGCATTTCTCTTTAAAAGTACGCCAATCAATGGGTGATTTGTCCAACATGACTATTTGACCTCCAATCGATGTACGATTGTCACGATTAGCAGCAAAATCAGCGTCAGTATAGGCTATTAAATTTATCAAATTACATTTTAAATTAAGCCGGTAATGACGAGTAAACTTTACATATCCTAACAGCCTTAATAAACCATCCCAATGCGAGAATCCAGGGTTAGACTGAAACTGTGAAAAAATGTTTACGGCGTAAGAAATATCAGGTCTAGTACGATTTGCTATGAATGAAAGGCAACCTAAAATATTGCGGTATGGTAGATTTGCTATTAAACTTTTGTCATGGGATGAACTGGGACAGTCAGCTTTCGAAAAAACATTTCCTTTACTAATGGGTAAGGATGATATTGGAATTTTATACTCACGAAATCTTTCACAGACTTCATCTATATAAGATGTCTGGTGGATCTCTAGCGAGTTCTCTTCACAAAATTCCACACCTAAAAGCTTTTTAGTTTTTCCTAGTATTTTGATGTCAAACTGACTTTTTAACATTTCCAGTACCTCATTTATTATGCTATTATTTCTACCGAATACCACAATGTCATCAACATATAAAAGTAAAACAATGTTTGATTTAAAGGTATAGACACAGTTACAGGAAACTAATTTTACAAAACCTAATTTTAAAAGAGCTTCATTAAATTCAAAAAACCACTCTCTCCCACTCTGATGCAACCCGTAGATAGCTCGATCTAGCTTACAGTATAGATGCTCTTTCCCGGGAATGATGAAACCAGGGGGCTGTGTCATGTAAACATTCTCCTTTAAGGGGGCATATAGATAGGCGCTGGTTACATCACATTGTATGTGACGCCATCCGCAACACGAGACTAAGAGAGAGAAAAAGAAACGAATTACTCCAAAATTAACAACAGGGCTAAAGGTCTCGTCATACGACTGACCTTTCACCTGTTTATAGCCCTGTGCCACAAGTCTGGCTTTAAATCGAGCAATTCTCCCTTTCTCATCTCTCTTGACCGTGTATACCCATCTACATCCCACAGGTTCAATGTTGGCGGGCAATGGTGCCAAATGCCAGACCCTCCGTTCATACATTACCCGGATCTCATCTTGCATCGCTTTTTGCCACATCGAGCACTCCTTGGATTTCAGAGACTGTTTATAGGTGTTAGGTATAACTGTGAGTTCATATAGTCACGCACTAGGCCTTAAAAAGTTAATTTCTGAATTACCGGAGTCAGACTCATCCTCGTCAGGCGTATCTACAGGAATAACCGCGGGAATAGGACCGGTATAAAGGTTTGATCCCTTAAAATCAAAAAGAGTTGGGTCAAACTTGATGTTATTCTGATTACAATAACTCTCCACCTCAAAAGCTGAACGCAATCTCATGCTAGAACCTTCTGGATAAAAATAAATATCTACTCTATTTCCAGTTTTTCTTTTAACCGGTTTGCGTACCCAGCCAATTTCACGTGGTGAAGATGATCCAGAAGAAGGTGAGTCAGTAACGGGACCGGAATCGGGTTCCTCCTCCCCTTCAGAGTGCGGATCTGGAGAAGCACTGGAGGGACCTGGGACCTCCTCAGGTGCAACCTCAACAGTTTGTTCTATATGATCCGTGACGCTGTCGGGAAAGAGTTCTCCAACCCCCGGGCCCATCACTGCTCCACTGCCCTCAAAATTAAAAGAAGTTTCATCAAATCTTACATCAATTGACTCAACAATCTGATTGGTTTTGGGTATAAAAATGCAGTATCCTTTAGTTCTAAATGCATACCCAACCAGGATCCCTTTTCTCGCAGTTGGTCCTAATTTACCTTGTCTTCGCGGTTTAGGAATGCCTACATATGCCAGAGTACCAAACGGACGTAGATGTTTAACCGAAGGTTTGTACCCACAGTACAATTCAAACGGGGTTTTATCGAGTATTTTCGGGCAAACACGGTTCCAAACATATACAAAATATTTTACGGCCTCCGGCCAAAAACTTAAATCTATCTTGCTATCTGACAGGATGGTCCGAGCTCCGTTAGTTACAGTTTGCATAAAACGTTCAGAAACCCCATTCATTTGGGGGGTATAAGGATTAGTCAATTCATGATGAATTCCTTTGGATTCGAAAAAATTTAGGAGATCTTCATTGACGAATTCCCCGCCGTTGTCACTACGAAAATTTTTAACTTTCCTATTTAGAAAATTTTCAGCCCTAAGAACATGTTTTACTATGATGTCAAAGGCATCAGACTTCATTCTTATCGGGTAAATTGACGCTCGGCGAGAAAAGTCATCAATCACAGTCAAAAAATATTTCTCCCCATTTCTCCCTTCTACTTGATTTGGTCCCCATATATCAATGTATAATAAATCCAAAGGTCCTTTTGAACGAATGTAATTAGTAGGCTTGAATGACACCTTTTTATGTTTATTTAATCTGCAAGACTCACACTTAAAATTTATGTCAGACAAATTCGGTAAACCATTTACACCTTTATTTTTAGAGGTATGGATCATAATTGCAGGGCTAACATAACCCATCCTACGGTGCCATAACTCCATCTGGTTTTGTTTAAAAACAGCGTTTGATTCATAGTGTGAGCTTGGTTTGATAACTTTAGGAAAAATCTGATAAGTACCCTGTTTTAAAAAAGCATTAAATAAAAAGATGCCATCCCTTGAGATTCTTACTCGGCCTCTTCCCCCTTTAAATAAAGCACCATGTCTGTCCAATTGAGGTCCGGATATAAGGTTATGCCTTAATTTACTTGAATACATAACATTTGTCAAAATTAGAATATTTTTACCAAATTTTAATTTTAGTTTTCCACGACCCTCAATTTTGAACGACAGGTCCTTAACTGCAATATTCATATCTCTACCATTAAAGGGTTCAAAATCAAATAAAAGATTTTTATCGCGAATAAAGTGATGCGTGGCCCCAGTATCAAATAGCCATTGCGTATCATTATCAGCACAATTTAAATTAGCTTGAGATACAAAAAATAGATACGACTTACATGTTTCATATCTGTCCTGGGGTCCATCATCATTCCACGACGAACAGGCATTGGCAGAGTTCTCCGGGTTCCCGTTTCCTCCTCTTCGCTGTCCAGGTCTAGCTCGACGACGTCCTCTGGACCAAGGCTTAGGTGTCGGACTCCTGGGGGCTCGGAGTGACCTCGAAGATGCCGATCTGTTCGGAGAAGCACTATCACTCGGCGTAGATCTCCTAGATACAGCACACTTGTCTGAGCTTTCCCTCCTTCCTGAAGTATTACTCCACCTTTGTGAACTCATGGGACGCCTCTGACGATTAGGTAAATCTTTTCTAGAACGGTGACCTTCCGACTTGAACTCTGAACCTGAGTTTCTTCTACATTGACTCCTTACATGGCCATACTCATAACAATCCCAACACTGCACTTCTTTTCCATGGTTATTTCTAAATTTCACTTGGTTCGCCTGGGGTTGTATTTTCTGACAGTCACTGTCTCTCAATTTCAATCGCACCTCTTCAGCAGACAATTCTTCTATTATTCTAGAAAATTTAAAATCTTGCTCTTTCCATCTTAGTATATTTTGAACTATTCCATCATATTTTCTGGGTAAATACCTCAATACTTGAAAACTGGCATAATTTTCCGAAAAGTTCTTGTCTATTTCTTTAATATCATTGAAAATCCGGAACACTCTCGTTGAAAATAATTTTATGGATTCATTTGAATTTATCTTGCATTCCAAAAGTTTAGTAAATAGATGCATATGAAAAGCCCTTGAATCCGGACAGCTATTCACTTTCAGCTTTTCCCAGGCCTTTACAGGGTCATTACAATCTTCAATTATACGTTTATATTCATTTTCTATATTTAAATAAATTATTGATAAGGCCTGGCCTGCTCTTATTCTGAATGCTTCTATCTCTTTTAGATTCGTTCCATTTTCATCCTTTTGAGGTTCCGTTTCTGTTTTATTAACAATGTTCCACAAATTTTTCTCAAGTAAAATATACTTTAAATCCGCAGACCAGTTATGATAATTTGAGGCATTTAACTTTGGAATTATTGGACCAGCCATTCTTCAAAAAAATATTTAAAATTTTTCTGATTAAAATCAAATAAATAAGTTAAAAACGTTAAAATCACCGGGATCTCTTATCAAAACTTGCATTACTGCCCCCCCATCTCTTCATCTCATATGGGGGTTTTTAAATTTCATCTTATTAAAACCAACTCAATTTTTATTTTTCCTTGGGAAATGAGCAACTACCGCCCATAACCCATCTGACAGCATATAATGCTGGTTTAAATTAATCTTACATAAGCAGAGTCTCACAGTTTCTCACGTTTGGCAAGTGGAAACTACTGGATGCTGTTGCTCATTCAACTTTCCATAAAACTATATAAAACTATTTAGATGATGATGGAAAAACATTATGAATAAAATATGTGATATGAGTTGGTAAATAAACATGCAGTAAATTGAGATCCAATTAATTTATTTAAATCTTCAGAACATTTCCAATCAGCATTTATAGATTTAATTAATTAAAAACATTATAGTTAAAATCCAGTTTGTATATGAATAAAAAAACAATCTTCTCAAAATATTAAAATTAAATAAACTTCAGTTAACATACCAAACTTATGTCAAGCTGTATCATCAGGATGGAATGGGACATCGGCAAAATTCTTTAATAAACAACTCGATAAATAAAAACCATCGAAAGGACACTTCAATAAAAACAGCTTTATGTACTCACGATACTTTCACCGGCAAACATTATAAACTTTAACTTGAAGAAAGACTTAAGTCATAACTAATTAAGTGACGAATACTTTCAATAAACATCATTCAAAAACAAACGGGCGAGCCAAACAAGACACGATGTTAAGTGCAAATGCCGGAGTGAGATACAAGAACAAGACGATAGAGCGAGAGACAAGATACTAGATGATTAGTTCACGACCAGCTGCCGCTTAAATATGATTTAAAGTACGGCACGTGTCAGCGGTTCTCTCCTTCTCGAACTTTCCCGGTAGTGACGCAATCGCACGACTCTTTGAATAATTAACATCTGATTGGCCGGCTTAGTCGATTAGGACCTATGCCGCCACCTATCGTCGATGATGCAAAACGTTTTATCGATTTGAATTTCAATCGAATTAAAAATGGCGAATACGTGTTTACTTGCCGGGAAGAACGAATTTTTAAAAAGTTAAAAATAAGAAATAAAACAAAATTTACATTTTTCTCTTTCAGCTTACAGATGAAAATAAATGGTAAGAGTTTAATTTTTACTTTTATGAATAAATAAAGATACGTTTTTTTTTTTCTAATTTATTATTTAACTAGCTGTTGCCCGCGACTTCGTCCGCGTGGAATTTTGATTGTCCTAAGCTTTCTCTTCTCTTTTGTTGGTTAAAAATTGCTTTATGATATTCTGAATTTAGAACTTTTGGGAAACTACCTAAATTGGCAGGGCTTGAAGTATATTGAGTTTTATATTGAGTAAGTATACTTTTGCAACTTTTTTCACCTTTTTCATGGCTGGAAGAGCTCTTCATAGAGATAAAACTTACATCTAAAAACCGTTATTAGTTTTCCACTTGTTTATGATATATGCATAAAGTAAAAATGTTTTTTTTTTAGTTTTTTTAATTACTTGTTTGAATGTAGCAAATTAAAAAAAAAGTTAAATAATGGAGATACTTTAAAGAATTTCTTTATAAACGACATTAACCGTTTTACCGCCTTGTGCTAGAATAAAAAGGTTGTCTGGGCTGCTTACTCGTGAGCAAGCCACATACAGTTGACCATGGGAAAAACAATCAGATCTTAAGTCGACACCAGCAGTCCTGAGAGTCTGACCTTGGGATTTGTTTATAGTCATGGCGAAGCAAACGGCTACTGGAAACTGTGTGCGCTTAAATTCAAATGGAAAGTTATTAGGGATGAGTGGGATTCGTGGAATAAATACAGTTTCCCCTGAGCCACATCCAGTAAGAATCTGAGCTTGGATTAAATTTCTTTGTAGAGCAGTTACTTTTAGTCGTGTACCATTGCATAATTTTGGAGGAGTAAGGTTACGCAGCAGCATTATTGGTACACCTATTTTAAGCACAATTATGTGCGCAGGAAGACCACTTGCTGAAAGCGAACTCAGAAACTCAACAGGATAATGTGTAGCATCGTCGTGGTTGAGAACGCTATTATAAGACGTATAAACGACGTCATCCCCAATCACTTCAGATAAAATTTTTTGATTTATTGCAGCAGCTTGGTCATTTCTGGGAGTGAGTATCGCACGTTCACATAACCAAGAATTTTCCTGATATGTTATATGTGATAGGTCACCGAATACAGAATTTATAAGTTCATCTTCTGAAGAAACTATTCGGCAAACTGTTTCTGGAAGCGTCACCTTACCATGTTCTTCAGAAAGAGTACCTTCTCCAAGTTTCAAAAGAATGTCTGAGAATTCTTGGGCATGTAAATTACCACCTAGTTGTGCTCGCATATTGATTGTCAATTGCAGCTTTTTCATTAGAGGCCAGAGGTGGGAACGCTTTAATGAAGCTCTAATTTCATCGGCTCTAGTTCCTCGACTTATAACTGGGAGTGTTTGCCTGAAATCACCAGAAAAAAGCAGTGTGACGTTGCCCATTGGCCTTTCATCTCGCCGAATATCACGTAGTGTTCTGTCCACAGCTTCGACGGCTTTTTTATTTGCCATTGTACACTCATCCCAAACGATCAGACAGCAGTCTTGTAACACTTTCGCCTTATCACAGTTCCTTGTGATAGAGCATGTTGGTGACTCATTACTGTCTAAATCGATTGGGATTTTAAACATCGTGTGGGCCGTCTTTCCGCCAGGAAGTAATGTGGCTGCGATTCCCGAGGAAGCCACTGCTAGTGCAATCTTACCTTGCCGCCTAATCTCAGCCAGTATTGCTGTTATCAAAAAAGTCTTTCCCGTTCCACCTGGAGCGTCCAAGAAAAATAAATTCCCTTCATTATTATTTACGCTTTGGATGACTACATCGAATATATTTCTTTGTTCTACAGTAAAACAACCAATCTGATCATTTACAGTGGTGGTTAACGCAGGAATATTGTAGTTCGTCTCGGAATTATATTCACGATTTACCCGTGGTTGATTGGGTAGAGTTTGAGGATTAGGCAGGCCGTAGTCGGTCAAGGAATTACCCCCAATCGAAAATACTATGTCTTGTATACATAAAAGTGAACTATTTATAACTCTATCGTCAGTTGGATCTATTTGCTGGTCTGATTGCGTTGAAGCAAGCGTAGAAAGTCCTCGGATAATTGTGTCTTATATTTTTGCCACAGCGCTAGAGCATCCGATAGACCACAGAACACTAACATCACTGCAAACAAATGACGTAAACGTTTGGGACTATCACTGACACAGGCTTCTTCGAGGGTGTTATCCCAGTGTTGATCTCCTTCAAGAAGATTAAGTGCCCGGCAAGCCGCTTGAAATGTTGCGTATTGGACGCCATTAACTGTTTTTAAATAGGCAAAAGAAGTTGGCCCCCGAACTGTATGCAACAACATGCGTAAATAATAGCATTCGCTATTGTTAGGATGAACAGTATATACTCGCCCTAGTGCAGCATCTCTATAAACTCCTGGAAATCCTTCCACCGGTTGACCGCGTCTTCGTCGATTAAAAACACGTCTTTGCATGTCAAAAGTGTAATAGGACGGTACTTCATCGTAGGTTAGCGTTTTAGCAAAATCATCTTCTTGACAAAGCTTAAAAAATGCCAAAAATTTAGTTTGCCGAGGATTTTCTACACGTTCTCTTACATTTTCAGGATCAAAATACACTCGCTGGCCGTTTTCTAAATGAACATCCAAGTGTATGACCGTGGGATGACGTTCGTGGATAGAAAATCCTAATATTCGCCATATAGCTTCAGAAGTACTTATGTAGCGTCCAGTTTGGTATCTGGTGACTTCATCTCGGTCGGTTCCCTGTAGAGCAAATGTCGCTTGGTCACTCCCTTTGTTAACATATTTACAAATGTATTTTATTGCCGATACACTATTACACACTTCGACATTTATATGTGCACCAAAGGTTTTGGAAAGTAAGGGCGAATAAGGAACAACCCACATATTACTAATTATTATTTCTTGTCCTTGTACTCTACTTTGTGCAGTGAACCCTCCAAGCTCTGGGGAACAACGTCGGTACAGCGGATATCCGTTCTCGCTTGTTACTGTGTGCTCTGTCAGCGCACGGGGATACCTTTTCGTGCAACGTCCATCTTTCATGCAGGGAGAATTTCTATTTATGGTACCACAGGGGCCATGCACCATATGCGTTTTGACAACTTCATAAAGTACTGGATCTTCTTTGGGATTCGGGAATTCAGCGCTTATCAACGTGTCTACATCGTTGGGACGAATTTTTTCCTGCAGCCATAGAAGGATATGTGCGTGCGGAAGGCCGCGCTTTTGCCATTCGACACTGTACATGAAGCATAATGAAGAACCAAAAACATTCTCTTTAGTCAGCAAGTCCATCAACAATTTTAATTTCAAGTGAAAGACTCTTGCGACTACATCGTGCCGATCATAAGAGGCCTGACCTGCCAAAAGTTCTTGTTTTATTTCATCCCATTTTGGATTCGTAGTAAATGTAATGAAAAGATCCGGCCGTCCATACTTTCGTACATAACAAAAAGCATCTTGCGTACGCTCGTGCATATAACGTGGCCCGCCGGTAAAGCTGGATGGAAGAATCACCAAACGACCGGGATTTTCTGAATCTGCATCTTGCTGCAAGGCATCTCGTAAATGCACATATTCTTCTGCTCGTAAGCATCTTTGATTGGTGCGTATATACACCAAGCGTTCTGTTTCAATTTTGGCATACATATCTACAATGAACTGATTGAATAAACCGCGAAATCTTTGCAAGTAAATAAAATTGTTGCGTCTTATTTGCAGAAGATATGCATAAAATTGTTGCGCTGATACTGTTTTATTTAAATTAGGCTGTCTTGTAATGGGGTTGATTTGATTTAAGCCAAAATGGTACCCATCTTCACCACGGCAGAATATTAATGGATATTGCAAAGTGTCGTAAGCCCGATGCGTTTCGCAGATACGTTGCAATCGGTCATCTCGAGTTCGCAAGACTATATCACGACGCTCACATTCCTGATCTAACAATACCACTGCAACTTCGTTTGCTACAGGAGCATTGTATCTGCCACGGTGTTCAGCTGCGGGTCTTTTATCTGCGTAAATGACAAATTTGTATTCATTGTTTTGTTGTGGAGGAAATGACTCTAATGATGTTTTGAAACTTTGAATATAGGGATTTACTTCGTGCAGCATATTTTGAAGAATCCTTATAAGATTACCATTCAGTTGAGGAAAGTTTTGGTTTCTTATATTTGCCTGTTCTTGATAATCAGAAACAAAATAAATTTGTAGAAACTTCGGCTCGTTTTCGGGTAACAGAGACCCTATTAGGTGATACACTTGACCCTGAATTTTAAAAGTAGGCATGAAATATCCTTCCGTTACCTGATTAGCACCAAAAGACGTCATTTGAAAGGCGCTATTATATTGTCGAATATTTTCCAAAAAGTGATGTGATTGTGGATGATCCCCATCCAACAATGCTTTTAAAATCTCGGGAATGTTATTAAAAATAGAAATATGCACCTTTCCGTTTGAGCAACACATTCCACTTGTCTCTTTTGGCCACTTCATAGCATCGCAAAACTGACACTGAACTACCATTCCTCCGATGGAAGAAAATGAGGCATAATCTGTCATGTGCGTATAAACGAAAGCACTCTTTTCTTTATTTATCCAAGAAAGGATTTTGCTCTATACTTTCAACTAAATCAGCATAATTGCGAGTGGAAGTCTTTAAAAAAAATGTAATGTGGAAGACTTGATTGAAGACAAAGCAGATTCAGCAAACTTTAGTTTATTCCAAAACAGTCATGATGATTATATACAGATGAGGAAAAAAAATAAGCATAGCTTATGCTTAAAAATAAAATAAACTTAAAACATTTCAATTACTCCTTTAAGCCATTAATGAACAAAACTGCAGCAGCTGCTAAACCAACAATAATGGCTAGCAAGATGAAGGCGAAAATACATCGAACACAGCTGTCTTTATATACAAACAGAACTCTACTTCACAGATGTTGCCATTCACAATTCAAAGAGAAAAACCAACGTAGAATCGCCATTGGTTGATCCGACGAAACCCCTTTCCGAACGCACCGCCGATCGAGTTTCCTGAACGGACGTGAACAGTTCAATCACCGGTGATTCAATAAATCACGGCACTGGAACACTCAAAATTCATGTATTATTGTCTCGGCATGCCGGCAGTTCGGCTGAAATGCAATGGCGATTCGACGAAGTTTTTATTACACTGGAGAGGGTAAAAACTAAAGTATGTCATGTTCTGTTTATTTTGACTTAACTTTAAACTTATTTTTAACCAACATGACAACAAGCAGCCCCCTTTTTAGCCTCTCCAGGGTATTACAAAAAAAATTTACATAAATTTATTCAAAAATACACTTATTCAAAAATACAATATTCAAAAATACAATATTCAATAAAAAAAAAACAGTCTAATTACTATCGAGTCGGGGAAAATTTTACAGATCACCGGCCCGGTACTAATCAGAATCGATCAAATTGTATAAACTTTTTTCTTTTTTTTTTTCATCATCTCTCTATCATTAAACAAATTTTAATTTTATAAAAAAAAAGATAGTCTGATCAATGTCATGTCAATGGACATGGCAATTAACAGAGTAACTATAATTGTGAGTTAAATTTTGAAAATTTGCCTACAAAATTTCATTAATTGTTCTTTTACTTGCGGTTTCGTAAATGGATCTGCTAAATTTAATTTACTAGAAATATATTTTAATTTAAAAACTTTATCATAAATTAAATTCCTGAGAAATAAATATTTGATGTGGATATGTTTGGTCTTTTGATTTTCAACTGGTGAATTAGAAAAAGAAATTGCTGCCTGATTATCACAGAATAAAGAACATTCAATTAAATTTAATTTTAAACTTTCATTTTCAATTACATTTTTCATCCACATCAATTCCTTTGCTGCTTCTGTGAGAGTAACATATTCAGCTTCCATAGTAGAGAGGCTAATGCATTTTTGCTTAAAGGTTTTCCAAGAAATTGGCGCCCTATCTAAAAGTAAAATGTAACCTCCTATGGAAACCCTGTCATCACGATTTGCAGCAAAGTCTGAATCTGAATAACAATAAAGTTTTAGTTCATTTACTCTGGATAATTCTAATTTAAAATCTTTTGTATATTGTAAATAACCAAGTAATTTTAATAAACTATGCCAATGTCTTATACCGGGATTAGATTGGAATTGGGAAAGTAGATTTACTGCATACATTATATCGGGTCGCGTTCGACCAGCAATAAAACTTAAACATCCAATTAGGTTTCTGTAGGGATACTTAGACATTTCTTCTATTTCTTGATGATTTACAGGAGAGTCCAATTTTGATAAAACAAGTCCTTTAGACATAGGTACAGAGCTAATGGGAAATTTATATTTAGAATACAAATCACAAACCTTATTTATATAAGAAGTTTGGTGTATATACAATTTATCACCATCCTCTTCAAATTCTATGCCCAAGAGCTTCTTTGTTTTCCCTAGAACCTTTAAATTAAAAAATTTCTTTAATAAATCTACACCAAATTCCAAATCACTTTCAGTTTTTCCAAATATGATAATATCATCAACATACAGCAAAAGAACAAGTTTATCTTTTAATAAATAGACACAATTACACCAGTTAAGTTTTTGAAAATTTAATTTTAAAAGAACATCGTCAATTTCAAAAAACCATTGTCTTCCACTCTGGTGGAGACCATACAGTGATTTATTTAATTTACAAACTTTACCTTGTTCTAAAACAAAACCTTCCGGCTGCTGCATATAGATGACCTTATCCAAATCTGCATATAAATATGCATTGTTTACATCAACTTGAACGTTTAACCATTTAAAAAAACATACAAAAATACTGAAAAAGAGTCTTATTATGGAAAAACTGACAACAGGACTGAATACTTCATCATAACTTAAACCTTTAACTTGGTTATACCCCTGAGCCACAAGGCGTGCTTTGAATCTTACAATTTCATTATTTTGATCTCTTTTTACGGTATAGACCCATCTGTTACCCAAAATTTGTGCATCTTTTGGTGGTTCGACTAAATCCCAAACATTGCGGTCATACATGACCTGCATTTCCTGGTTCATAGCCTCCTCCCACTCAGATGCTTCAGGGGTTTTAACAGCTTCCTTGTAACTCCTGGGGATTTTAACCTCTACTAAATTTGCTTCATTAAAAAAATTTGAAACTTTACCCGATTGACAATTTTTACCCCTAAAATCAAAAAAATTTTCATCAAATTTTATGTTATTTGCTGCACAATACCTAACTGCATCATTTGTGGACCTCAGTTTAACCCTAGTACCCTCTATACCATAATAAATGTCTGTCCTTGGTTCATTTTTACGAGGAACAGCACTTCTTACCCAATTAATGGATGTACATGGTATTAAATCCAAATTTCCATCCGTTTTAACTTCAGAAACTATTTTTACAGGACTCTGACATTTTAAACTGCTTTCCTTTAAATCGGACGGGCTATCACATCTATTTTTAGATTCAAAAATTTCATCTATTACAGGCAAAATATCCCCATCCTCAGGAAAGTCAAAATATGAAAAAGATGGAAATTTAGATTCTTTTATGACATCCACCCCCCTTTTACTCTCATCAAACCTTACATTTATAGTCTCAAAAATTTTTTGTTCATCTATTAGCCAAATGCGGTAACCTTTTGTAGTTTGTGCATACCCACACATTATACCCAGTTTAGCTCTCATATCGAGCTTTTTCCTGTTTTGTTTAGGTATACCAACATAAGCTAGACAACCAAACTTTTTAAAATGAGATACAGAAGGTTTTCTCCCACAATATAATTCAAAGGGCGTTTGTTTAAAATTTTTATGACAGACTCTATTCCACACATAGGTGAAACACAAAAGAGCCTCCGCCCAAAATTTCTGGGATAAACCGCTAGAGTTAAGAAGGGTTTTTATTCCATCGAGGGCTGTTAAATTGAAACGTTCTGCGGAACCGTTCATTTCCGGAGAATACGGGTTCGTCTTTTCGTGTTTTATTCCCTGATCGTCTAAAAATTTGTCAAATTCTTGGTTACAAAACTCAAGGCCTCCGTCCGTTCTGACTGAGACTACTTTCTTATCCAAAAACCTTTCGGCTCTTTTCTGATATTTAAGAAAGGTCTCAAAAACGTCAGACTTATTTTTCAGGGTATAAACTGTAACTTTTCTAGAAAAATCATCTAGTATAGACAAAAAATAACGACTACCCCCATGAGACGCAACCGGAAATGGGCCGCAAAGGTCCATATGCAGCAGCTGGAGAGGAAATTTTGACCTTATGTGACCTGTTGGTTTAAATGATATTCGTTTTGATTTGGCTAACTTGCAAGAAATACAATCCTCAGTCAATTTTGATAGCATCGGCAAACCATTAACACATTTAAGTTTACTTGTGTTAACTACATATTCGCTGTTAATATGGCAGAATCTTTCATGCCACAATTCATTAACATTTCCTTTTTCTATTTGATTTGCTGAAAAATTGACTGAGTTGTTATTTCCTTCACATTGAGTTATGTACTTAGAGGGTTTTAAAAAATACAAGTCATTTTTTCTCAATGCATAAAATAGCTCATTACCATTTTTATCAAACACAAAAACTTTTCCATTTTTACCAGCAAAATTAAGTCCTAATTTTTCAAGCTTTGCTCCTGACAGTAAATTTCTTCTTAAATGAGGATTAAACAAAACATCTTTTAAAATAATACGATTAAATTTACCATTTTTACATTTTATTAAAAATTGAATTGTACCCTTTCCCTCAACTGGACATTCTCTCTCCCCAACTGCAAGAGACATGTGCAAATCAGATACTGGCTGAAAGTCAAAAAATAATTTTTTATTGCTACAAAAATGCGCTGTAGCGGCCGTATCAAAAACCCATTGGGTATTTCCGTAGCCCAGATCTGAGGAATTTGCCTCGCACAGTTCGGGAGAAAGTTCAGTTAAACTACATTCCAGTTCAGAGAAGGTATGATTAAAAGTTGTTTTACATTCAATATTACTGGTTTCTGATTGAAAAGATTTATTTTTAGAATTAACTTTAAAAGATTTATTTTGAAATTTACTTTTAGTATTAGGTCTAGAATAATTACTTTTACTTTTAACTTCAAAATTATTTTTACTATTATTTGATGTGTCAGAAGCATTAACCTTAGAATCTCGACCATTATTTTTACTAATTCTGAACTTACAATTAGAAATTACATGACCATACATTTTACAATAAAAACATGGACCAAATTTTTGTTTACCTGGTTTTACAAGAGACTCGCTGGCATAAGCAACATTAACATCAGCCAAATCTTTCTGGGACAGCTTTAAACGATTTTCCTCCAACAAGAGCTCTGCTTCGATTTTATCAGGAACAAAGTCCTTGTCGCTCCATCTATAAATTGCTTGCACAGTGGCTTGAAAGCTATCAGGGAGGCTTCGAATCATCTGGTAACCCAAGTACAAAGGCTGCAACTGATGACCAATATCCCGAAGACGCTCGGCGGCTTGCTTTACACGACACAAGAACAGTCCTAAATTTTCACCAGGAACATATCTCGTACTGAAGAAAACGTCCAGCAGCTGTATCACACGAGCCCTCGTTGTTGGTTCAAAATGGTCATGCAGAATTCTCCATGCTTTCGCTCCGTCTGTAGTACTGGAAACCAATGGCCGAAACTCTGGACTCAAGGACTGGAAAATTACTGTATATGCTCTATTCTTCCTCAACTTCAGATCTTGTCTTTCTCTCCAGGTAAGTTTCTCCTCTGCATCTGGTTTTGTAGGTGTCTCTTTCCCATCATCTTCAGGCTTAGAAGTGTCGGTTCTGGAAGGTACTGAATCTAGCTTTTCTTTAATAGGTTCCTCACTTTCATCTGCACATTCAATAAACTCCCAGGCGCCGAAGTGCAAAAGCAAAACTTTTACTTCATGCTTCCATGTCTCCCAGTTGCTGCCGGTAAGCAGGGTGATGTTTTGAATAGCATCCATCAGCCCCCGTCAATTAGAACTTTTGGAATCGGCAAAAATTTTTACAGGAAAAGTCCACAGAATCAGCCGTCGACGAAGCTCACACCGGGAAAGTATCGATACAGAGAAAGTTCAACTCCAAAAAAATCTTCACTTCCACATTAAAAAACAAAAGCATGGTTATTTACCGGGCCTGGGCCCATAACCAAATGCTCTATACTTTCAACTAAATCAGCATAATTGCGAGTGGAAGTCTTTAAAAAAATGTAATGTGGAAGACTTGATTGAAGACAAAGCAGATTCAGCAAACTTTAGTTTATTCCAAAACAGTCATGATGATTATATACAGATGAGGAAAAAAAATAAGCATAGCTTATGCTTAAAAATAAAATAAACTTAAAACATTTCAATTACTCCTTTAAGCCATTAATGAACAAAACTGCAGCAGCTGCTAAACCAACAATAATGGCTAGCAAGATGAAGGCGAAAATACATCGAACACAGCTGTCTTTATATACAAACAGAACTCTACTTCACAGATGTTGCCATTCACAATTCAAAGAGAAAAACCAACGTAGAATCGCCATTGGTTGATCCGACGAAACCCCTTTCCGAACGCACCGCCGATCGAGTTTCCTGAACGGACGTGAACAGTTCAATCACCGGTGATTCAATAAATCACGGCACTGGAACACTCAAAATTCACGTATTATTGTCTCGGCATGCCGGCAGTTCGGCTGAAATGCAATGGCGATTCGACGAAGTTTTTATTACACTGGAGAGGGTAAAAACTAAAGTATGTCATGTTCTGTTTATTTTGACTTAACTTTAAACTTATTTTTAACCAACATGACAACAGATTTCATGTCCCATTACTGTTTCTTCGGGATCATCAGATTCTTCAGAAGAAACTGACATCCTGCTCAGTGCGTGTCGCAGTCTATCAGCATGTAAGCGGTCCTCACGTTGTTCTTCTGTCTCTGCACGCCGTAAAGCATCTACTCTCTCCCTTTCCATTTCTAGTGAAGTGTTATGAGTTTCACGCAAGCGTTCATAATTTTCTCTAGCTACTTCTAATCCTCGTTGATGTTGGTCATCGCTTTCTAAAGCTCGAGCAATACTGTGTCGTTCTCGATCATTACTTAAGCGGTCAACATACTGAGTAAATGTTTCCGAAGCGCGAGACAGTTCGTGGCGGTCCCTGTCGGATGTCAATCGAGATTCTCGTTCCGAAAAGGATTCTGAGGTGCGAGATATTGTATGGCGCTCACGATCAGCAGTCAAACGAAGTTCCCGTTCTGTGAACGTCTCTGATGCGCGCGATACTGTATAGCGCTCACGATCAGCAGTCAAACGAAGTTCCCGTTCTGTGAAAGTCTCTGATGCGCGCGATACTGTATGGCGCTCACGATCAGCAGTCAAACGTGTTAGTTTAACATTACGAAGACGTAATGTATTGGGGTTTAAATATATATAGCAGAGTGCTAAAGTACAGTGGAAAAGCGTTATTGCTGTTTTTATCAAACCCCCCAAAAATTAAATTATGTTAACTATGGTAAATAAAGATATTGTTAATTTAAATTAAATGTAAATACCTTAAACAAAAATAAAGATAACATATTTAAAAATAAATATCTATTTATTAAAATTTCAATATATATTCCACAAAAACATGTCAGCCATTTTTTTCTTCCTTAACACTCTAAAATACATAATTCTAATTATATATATCGTAATATTGTAAAATGGCATGGCTTACTATCTTATATTTTGTTCCAACTTCCATTTTTTCTTCTTTGCCGGCATTTTCCAATCTTCCGATCTTTTGTTTACATGTTCAAATCAATCGCTTATCTTTTGTTTTTCCGATCGTCGCTGATGGGTGTGTTCATCCTGGTTTTATCGTTCCGTTCGATCGCAATCCGCAAGCATCGCGGATCGCAACTCGTAAGTGGCTGTCTTGCATTTCTCCCATCGCAAGTCAGGAGCTCGCTTGCTCAACTCGGAGGGGCGTATCCAGTTTCGAATTGCCGCTGCTATTTAAACCGGGTGAGATATGTTGTGCTGGGGATTTTGAAGCGATGCTATGAGCTAGCAATATTGAAGTCAATATGATATAGTTTCAGAAATGTTTTTTTTAGATTCATCCAGTTTTTAAAGTTAACAAACTTGTGTTTAATTACGCCAAATCCGTTGCTGGACATTTAATTGTGAAAATGGTTTTTCAACTTCGCCCGTTTGTCATTTTACCAGCAGTCATAATCCATTTGTGTTTTTAATTAAGTCTTCATATTCATTTGTGGACATTATTATCTTCAGTTAAAAAACTCTACATGTTTTTAAGACTTTTCATCGAAACAGTTGGTGTGCCGTATCATTGGAATTTTTCCAGTACGTCGATAGCTGTCATCCATAAGTGAGTCCGTTTTTGGTTTTCAGTGCTATCCTAATATTGTTATATGCCATGCCATGCCATTTAATAAGTAATATTATG
This sequence comes from Maratus speculifer, assembly GCA_964019185.1. Lineage (NCBI taxonomy): Eukaryota > Metazoa > Arthropoda > Arachnida > Araneae > Salticidae > Maratus > Maratus speculifer. Next base: position 590,438 of record CAXHSM010000005.1, on the reverse strand, counting down.
TCATTATATAGAATAGTTTTAATTTAAATACGGAATTGAACTTATTTTCTGTTTACATTTTACCAGTTATATTTTTCATCTAAGTTTATACATATTTTATTTAAACTTGAATATTATTTCATGACATAGAATAACTTTAATATAAATCTGGAACTGAACTTGTTTCTGTTTACGTTATGCCTGTTATATTTTTCACCTGGATTTATACATGTTTTTATTTAAACTTGCATTTATTTTTTCGTTAATAAACGTTAGTCTTATTTCACTGAAAAACAGTTTCTTTAATGAATGTCTTACACTACACTGTCACAATGTCACCAATACTTACTCTCTTAGGTCACCGAAGTTGCACTATTATAAACTGCTAAATTTTATTTTGTTTTAGACGGTTCTTGTTACAGAACCGATCAAAACATATTTAATCTATATCATTATAAAACAACAATTAAATCCATTAAAATATTTAAATCGCATAACATCTACTCATAGGATTAATTTATTTATAGAGGAGAATATTAGGAAAAGATTTAGACTCACGACATGACTGCTTTTATGTATATTAACTGTCATGAACCAGGACATTGATGCAGAGGCATTGACCTATTCCCATGAAGAACCTGCTACTTCATTAAATGAAATGCTTCACCACAGAGATGATCTAACACAATAAAAATACGCTTGTTTCCATCACCGACATACTTAAACAGCAGTAAGTCTCTACTTGAACATCTGACGATTACCAGTTCATAACAGGGAAAGAGGTTTACACGAACTACGACTTTCAATCTTCCCGATAAACCCTTTAAATCACCTTCAAAGGTATTTAAAAATCAGACAACATGGCTCGTCGATTCACATCAGGAGACAACATCCAAAGTTCTTTATAACATCAAGATGACTCACATTAAAAGTTCTTTAATAAGGAAGACGAACTTAAAAGCATGAACTCAACTAAACTATATCATCTTTAAATGTTCTCCATTCTGACCAGACAGCCGACAGAACTTTACTCAAAACATTAGAACAGACGAACTAACAGCGGTGGACAGAAAGCGTGAATGAACTGATAAGAACTTGCCCGCCATTCCATTTATATCTCACCGGCAGTCTAAAACGAACCTCTACGCATGACAGTCCATCCTTCTACCAGTTTCCAGAACGTCATATGCAAAACTAAGGATGACGTGGATTGCGATGCGATCTACGATCGCGACGCCATCTGTTATTGCTTCTATGAAATACTCAGTTAAACAACTGGATTAGGTCGGGCATTACGTACAGAAGTTTCATATATTGCCGGTGTTTATAAAGAACAGACAGGTGATTTTAGAAACGAGTTTCTTTTAAATTTATTAACTATAGAATTATATTTTATGAGAAAATGACTATGTTTGGAAAAAGGTAAGTTAAATTTATTTAGTTACTTTGATAAAGTTATTTTAAATAAACTATTGAAATGACTTGTATCTTTAAAAGATTATGACAGCTATGGTAAATTAAATAGAAGTAATTAACATATGGAGATAATTAATATAGGTACTTAAGAAATAAATTAATAAAGATATTTAATTTGAAAAATATTATAAATTAGTGCAAGGGTGATAAGAAAAAGGTCCTAATATATCTGACAAAACGAAGTTCCCGTTCTGTGAAAGTCTCTGATGCGCGCGATACTGAATGGCGCTCACGATCAGCAGTCAAACGAAGTTCCCGTTCTGTGAACGTCTCTGATGCGCGAGATAACCTATGGCGCTCACGATCAGCACTTAATCTATATTCTGTTTGAGTGTAGGTTTCTGAGACGCGAGACAATCTATGGCGTTCAGAATCAGCCGTCAATCGAGAATCCCTTTCAACAGGTGTTTCTGACGCGCGATGCAATGACATACGTTCACGACTTGCCCTAAGTCGTTCTTGCCTCTCTTCATTAGACTCTTGAGATCTAGTCATTCTCATTCTTTTCGATGCTCTGGTGTAGGTAGATAGATTAGACCTTTTTCGGGTCATTTTCTAAGTATTGTATTATTAACAAAATAAAAATTTCGAAGAAGAAAGCCAAATAAAAACGTTAAACACAATCCTATTTATATCCTCTAAACCAAGTAATCCAAATCGCAAAGCAATCTCTAAATATCCGTATTCGTAGCAGGTAAGTTGTTTAAGTAGACTGGCGAAAACATAACGATAGCGCGTTTTAAAATCGCACAGTGACATCTATTGGATTTTATATGTACTAAAAAACGTGAGTTTTTGTGTTTCATTGGTTTTCTTTTATCGCCCTGACTCCATTTTTGTCAATTATCTTCAATGTACAGACACACCGGGTCCTACTGTTTTATTATATGTATATATATATTCAATGATTTGTCAATACAATTCTAATAGCAAAATAAAGATTAGGATCATTTTCATTTTCAGGAATGTTCCAAAATTTTAGCGAAATTTAATTTTTAAAATATTTGTTTGGAGGTGCTGGGTATCGATCTTAATACCTCTCGCATGCTAAGCGAGCGCTCTACCGTCTGAGCTACACCCCCGACGTTCAAAATTATAGTTTATCTGAAACTGGTTTTCGATTTTTCCCCTTTTGCATAGAAAATTTATTTCCGTGCAAAGAATTATTTTCGCCTATATTCAATGATTTGTCAATACAATTCTAATAGCAAAATAAAGATTAGGATCATTTTCATTTTCAGGAATGTTCCAGAATTTTAGCGAAATTTAATTTTTAAAATATTTGTTTGGAGGTGCTGGGTATCGATCCCAGTACCTCTCGCATGCTAAGCGAGCGCTCTACCATCTGAGCTACACCCCCGACGTTCAAAATTATAGTTTATCTGAAACTGGTTTTCGATTTTTCCCCTTTTGCATAGAAAATTTATTTCCGTGCAAAGAATTATTTTCGCCTATATTCAATGATTTGTCAATACAATTCTAATAGGAAAATAAAGATTAGGATCATTTTCATTTTCAGGAATGTTCCAGAATTTTAGCGAAATTTAATTTTTAAAATATTTGTTTGGAGGTGCTAGGTATCGATCTTAATACCTCTCGCATGCTAAGCGAGCGCTCTACCGTCTGAGCTACACCCCCGATGTTCAAAATTATAGTTTATCTGAAACTGGTTTTCGATTTTTCCCCTTTTGCATAGAAAATTTATTTCCGTGCAAAGAATTATTTTCGCCTATATTCAATGATTTGTCAATACAATTCTAATAGCAAAATAAAGATTAGGATCATTTTCATTTTCAGGAATGTTCCAGAATTTTAGCGAAATTTAATTTTTAAAATATTTCATTGGAGGTGCTGGGTATCGATCCCAGTACCTCTCGCATGCTAAGCGAGCGCTCTACCGTCTGAGCTACACCCCCGACGTTCAAAATTATAGTTTATCTGAAACTGGTTTTCGATTTTTCCCCTTTTGCATAGAAAATTTATTTCCGTGCAAAGAATTATTTTCGCCTATATTCAATGATAGCGGCCTTCGCCCGCTACGCTGGTTGGTTTAGACCATAGGTTCTCAACCTTTTTCGGAACACCGCCCCCTTTTACAAAGAAAAAAAAATATTTCAACAGTTAACAAAATAAAAATTTCGAAGAAGAAAGCCAAATAAAAACGTTAAACACAATCCTATTTATATCCTCTAAACCAAGTAATCCAAATCGCAAAGCAATCTCTAAATATCCGTATTCGTAGCAGGTAAGTTGTTATATTTAAATCCACAATCTAAATCCACACCAATAATTCCTTTCCTTTTTTAACTTTTAAGTACGTATGTCAGCCGCGATGTGATACTTAAGTAGACTGGCGAAAACATAACGATAGCGCGTTTTAAAATCGCACAGTGACATCTATTGGATTTTATATGTACTAAAAAACGTTATGTACTAAAAAACGTGAGCAGCGCACCTAATAGTTTCTTTTGTTTCTTTTTGTTACTTTTTTGTCTGTTGTCTGATTTTGATGAAACAAAGCCTATACACTGCCCGGGAGTGTGCATTCTTCATTAGTGAAAACCGCATAAAAATCCATTCAGTAGTTACGAAGATGTCCTCGAACAAACAGACAGACAGACAGACAAAAAATTCAAAAAAAATTTTTTTGTGTTTCATTGGTTTTCTTTTATCGCCCTGACTCCATTTTTGTCAATTATCTTCAATGTACAGACACACCGGGTCCTACTGTTTTATTATATGTATAGATGTTTATCCTGTCTATTGTCCTTTTCATATAGTTTAAATAAAGAAATAAAGTAAATTTATATTATTGTTCAATAAACATTTAAATAAAGATTAATTAACTAAAAATAAAATAGGATTTGAGCAATGAGAACCTTTTTAACTACTTATTTTCTATCATTTTTAAACTTTTTTTTACATATGCGCAACGGCGCATATGTAAAAATAAGTTATGCAAAGTTGCGCAAATTATGCAATGTAACAGATTTCTATTCCATAAAACTGATTGTACCTCATTTTGAAATTCACATTCATATGCCATGAAAAAGTCACATTGAAGAATTCGTCTTCCTGGAATGCTTTTATTCTGCACAAATTCATTTTTTTGAATCCTTTTAATATTGAATTGCTTCAAAAATTCGGAAATTTTTAACTAATTTATTGTTGACATTGAATTATTTTCATGGGGTTAACATTTGTTATGATGTTTTTGCTACCTTTGCGATTCAGCCATGTTCCATTCCAACAATTTGAATTTGTTGAATCTCATAAAACTGTGTTCCAAAATGAAGAATCATAATTTATGTTTATCCATTGAGTATAGAAGAAAATTTTCATGTATTTTATATAAGCATTGATAAGGAGTGTTTTTCATTTAAGTACATTTGCTGGGCATTCATCCTTGAAAACTGTGAAACTTACTTTGATATCAAGATAGGTGTTTATGAATATTGCATACGCTTCTCTTAAATACATAGTCCAATAAAACTTTAGCAAAGTTATGTTCTTTTCTTTCTCCCATCAACACACATTTTCTTTCATACCAGCACTTTATATGATATCAGGTCTGTAATAGAAATTTTTCAATATTTCTTTTAATTCCACATTATTTGAATTTGACAGAAGTATGTCCTTCTATTAGTGTTTTTGAAACAAACTTCTTTAGCCAATGCCATTACAACTGTTTTTTGTTTACTTGGAGATGTTGGAAGGTTTTTTGCACATTTACTTTCTGCTTTCCCAAGTGACTGAGGTTTTTTTATATGAACCAAAAGAATGATCTTTTGAAGAAGTAGAATCCATAGTTCCACTTAGATGCTCATTTGATTCCAATTCTTTCTTTTTATTATTTTCTCGAGATTTATATTTTCTTTCTGCTGCTGCATTTCGATGAGCTTGAAGTTGACTAGTGTTAATTTTGGAAATTCTATTCTTTTTGCTAGATTCACTCATTTTATTTTGATTTAAAATCAGGATAATTTTTAATCATATTTTCTTTGACATAAATTATGTTTCAATCTCAGTTTTGCTTCATTTGCCATGTTCAAATTTAAAAATAAAATAAAACTTACAGCACAAAAATTCAGAACTACCACAGTGTTTAATATGCAGGTGCAAACTGACTAGCTTCCAAGTGTTGAAAGAAAAACAGATTCTAACCAGTAGGAACGGGTTCTAATCTGTAGGATTAGTTCTAACCAGTAAGAACAGGTTCTGTTTTTTCAGTATTTTGAAAATGAAAAATCTTTGTTAGAGAGACAGAATCTCCGATTGAAATTGCTTTATTTCTCTTTAGTTCCTTCATAATTGAGACAGTTTTCATTTGTTACTGTTTAACATGAATGACCTCTTGAAATTGCGAGCACAAATATATATTTTTTTCGGTTAGCTGAGCACTACTACATATTTATACATATATTTGTACAAATATATAACACTGTCATTCGGCTAACCGAAAACATAGGAATAACCACAATATAAGGATAGTTAAAGTTATAACTTAATTTTCAATTTGTAATAATGAGCTGTATACCTATTTTAATGGTGTTTATAGATTGAATTAATGTTTACAAATTATTGCATAGTTGTTTGGTGATTTATCAACATATGTTATAATAAATTTATTTTTTAAATTATTTATTTCATTTTATAATTGTCTATATTCAAAGTTCAAAATTTAATTTATCTAATACATTTAGTTTCCATTCAGTGAAATATGCTAGAGGCTTATAATCTACCGAAATATTACAAATAAAAAGGTTTAGATCTAAATTAAACTATTTTAAAGCAGGAAGGAATACAAAGATTAATAAAATTTTTATTAAATTGTGTAAATAGACATTTTCAACAATATTAAAGTCCCCAGTAATAATGTGACCATGATCAGTGTTAACAAAGTTACTATAACAAGGGTCATTACAATAACAAGGATAAGTAGTATTTGTTGCAGGGTTGGTAAAAAAAAAAAATTCTTTTGAAAGAAAAAAAAAGGGGGGGGGGGCGTTCCATTATTATTAAATAGCATTTTTAAGAAAAAGAATTTGAGTTTTAGAAAGTCGTTATTATTTTTTGTAATTAATAGTTAATTAATATTAAACATTTGTACTTAATTTTTAATAATTAACTAAAACATAAAAATTTATAATTAAATTACCTTATACATATAGCTTTTCATAGGGAAATATTTATTTTTCAAAAAGTGTAAACTATTAAATGATTAGTATAATAATATAAAACTTTTAGATAATAATAAAAGAAATAATTTTTATTTAGGTTGATAATGAAAAATATAAAGGAAACAAGCATTTTACAAAATCAACAAGAAATAAGCTAAAATAGAAAACATTTTCCTGTGCATAATTTAGAAATTATTTACAGTACCAATAATATGAATATCAACAATCGATTATTAATATTTTACTACATGCATTTACTTAAAAAAAAATATATCAATGTGCATTTTTTTAATGCAAAAAAATGCATATGTATTGGCTTCGTTACTTGATTTATCAACGAGTGTAATAGTTACAGAAATTGAGACATAAGCTTAAAAAAAAAAAAAAAATCACTATTTAATACAAACTTTATTTTTTCAGATTAAATATATTTAGAAAAACAATTTCTTTGTAAAAACAACTTCATGTATTTCATTTTAATTAAAAGTTTTAGATAAAAAGACAAATTTTTGAGGCCTTTTCTAAACTTATTTCGTATTTTGATTTGTATCGGTCCAAATGTTGAAAATATTCTTTCAACACTTGCTGAAGAGGCTTTTGCTGTTATAAGTTCTTAATTTTCAATAAAGACTTTGTTATTAAATTTGTTGATTTGAATTTGCTAACTCTTTCACCATTCATATTGGGTAACTTTTTATTCTGTACTTTGTTCAAATAAAGTTCTTCAAAAAGTAAAGATTTGGCTTTAAATTTTACTATTAGTGCAAACATAGTTACATGAGTATTTTTGTTTTGCAAAATTTAATGTATCTTATTTTTTTTTTTTTCTTGCTTAGATAATTCACTTTGATAGTATCATAGTTCAAGCATACAGTTGGCAAAAACAGTATTTGTACACTCTAAAATTTTTAATTTTTAACTAAATAAAAACAGATATTTTGTCAAAAATAGTTTTAATACAGTCTGTTTACCGTGCGTTTTAAATTACACAACAGAAAATTTTGATAAAGATGTAAAATAATTTTCTAATAGGAAAAGTTTAAAAATTTCTTGCAAAAAAAGTATTTGTACATTTCTCCATCCTGATATGTACTGTGTTTTATAATGTTTATGGTTCAAAGGACTACTTTTACAGAAGCTGTTAATAATTTTTGAGTTCATATTATATTTGTCTGACATTTAATCTAATTTGCTCTTGAAATAATTGAGTATAGAACCTAATACTAGAGAGGCACCTCTAGATATATGAAATCCTATGATTGAGCATAATAAAAATTTAAATTCGCAACAAGAATTTGTAAAAGCTATTAAATTACCATTTACAACTATTGGATGTATAGTGAGAAACTATGAATAAATTAAAAGCATCGAAATTCAATGAAAACCAGGACTTCTTAGCAAACTAACAATGAGGGGAAAAAAGGAGTGTTGTTAAAAAGCTTTAAAAAATCCTATGCGTTCGGTTCAAAAACTTGCTGGAGACCTTGCGACATCTTCTCGCATCAGAGTAATACCTCAAACAATAAAAAATATTCTTCTCAATGCAGAATTAAAAGGAAGAACCTCAAGGAAAAATCCATTCATCAGCGAAACAAATAGGCGAAAACGCATAGTATTTGCTTTCGCATACAGAAGTAAATCATTGGATTTTTGGAAAACAGTAATTTTTTCTGATGAGGGAAAATTCGGAATTTTCTTACCATCAAGCATTCGAAAAAATTGGCGTAAAAATAAAACTGTTCTAGATCCAAAACGTATACTTCAAACTATGAAGCATTTTGGGGGGAATATTATACTTTTGGGGTGCATAGCTTCTAATGGAGCAGGACATTTAAAATTTATTGACAATAGAAGGACAGGTTTAACATACATTTATGTGTCGCGCCATAATTTATTACACTGTGCCAAGAAATTATGCATAGAGGAAGCTTTTTACTTTCTGCAGGATAACGACCAAAGCATACTGCTGTGATCACCAGCACATGCTTACGACAATACTCCAAGACGACTGGTAATTCTTCTAAAATCTCTAGACTTGAATCCAATAGAAAATTTGCAGATGCTATTGGATGCAAAAATCCGAAAAAAAAAAAAAAAAATATGTATTGGTAAAAAACAGTTTTAAAGAAGCTCTTATTGTGTCATGGAATAACATTAACCAGACCGATAGAAAAAAGTTGGTGGAATCAATGTCACACCATCTAGAAGTAGTCATAAACGCTAAATGAATTCGCACAAAATATTAATTTGTATCATTTTACTAAATTTTCATTAATTATATTACATTAATATGGTGTACAAATACTTTTTTTGCATTATAGTTTTGTATATTTGTTTATTATAATGTAAAAAATCGATTCGTTTTTGTTTTTGCTTCTATAATATTATAATGCATTAAATTAACGTATTACAGTATTTTTTGCTTAAATCTTTTGTTTAATTTCATTATAATTTAAAAAAATGAAGTGTACAAATACTTTTTTTTCCAACTGTATATATCAAAAAGTGCATAAGTGTTTGGACCATTTTATCTCTGGACTCAAATTATGCAAGACTTCTTTGCTTACCTTTTTGTCTCTTGATAGTTTTGAAGATCTTTTTAAATATAACTGCATCAGTAATGGAACAATTATTACTTTAGATATTATCCAGGACAACTGCAATAGACTTTAAACATATCCTCAACATTTCTTTTTTAGATTAAAATTAGACAGACAGGACCTTTTGAATATTTTTATCAATAACATTCCTATTTTCTTCGCTTAAGTAAAGTGGAGCATTTTTTATGATAAACATCTGAAGCATCTGAAAAAGAATCACACTTAGTATTATAAGGAAGAGCTAATTTGACAGCATTTGCATAACATGAAACTTTTACATTTAGCTCTTGAGCTTGTTCTTAAAACATTTCTTATTTCCTCAAATGAAAATCAGATTTTATCTTTTTCTTTTCTGGTTTCAGACATTCTTTTACTTTAATATATTTAAGTAGCTTTCTTAAATTAAAATAAAATAAAATGCAAAGTAACTAGTGACAGAATAAAATCATAATGTAAAAACACCAATCACATATAAGAAAAACAAAAGCTACTAGAAACAATAGCTACAGAACAGAGAAAATTCACAGCCAATCATTCGTTAGCATACATAACAAAGAGTAACCGATGGAAAGAATGACTTATGATTATGTCATCATGGATGTTTTTATATATGGTGCAATCCTTAGTAAATCATAATTAATCAAGCTATCGGAGTAGTAAAATTCTATGTTTAGCTGGAATATGCCATTTTTTAAAAATAAAAGGGTTTTAAGGAAAATTTAAAACTACTTTTTAGGGTTTCTTCATCTGACAAAATCCTATTCGTCTCTGTCCTCTGTGTATCTGTCACAAAATATTCCTTATACAATAACTAAAGTCAGAGAGTTCAAATTTTGTGTTCTTACAGCCGAATACCTCTTGTTGCATAATAAATCATAAAATTTTGAAAAAGACTATTTTAATTAAAATATTTTTTTATATATACCATCTTTTTTTTTTTTCTTCTAATTGTTGAATGCAAGTTTTATAAAAATTATGAATGTAACATAAATTAATGGATTAAATAAATCATGTGAAAAATGCGCTTATATGTTTTTATTTCATCATATTTATCATCTATTCTGACTAGCAAAGTGGAATATTTTTTTATTTATTAAATTTCTATTCATTTATATTATTAGCTGCCTCTGGTGACCAGTTTGGTCTCCCTTAAAATTTATGTTAAGCTTTGTAATATTTTACTTTCATTCAGTTTTTCTTGAAGTCCTGCTATAAATATTATTAGTTAAATATAAAAATTTTAAATAGGATAGTGGTTAATTTCCAGATTGAGACTCCTTCCTAATTATAATGGTTCTGCCATTTATGCAAGGAATGATTAATTTTCTATTGACAGTTTTAGTTTGGTAATTCAATGATAAAGTGTTTTGAAAAAGATATTAAATGAAACCCTCTGTACAATCAGTGAACATATATACTCATTTTTTTTTTCCCTTTGCAGCTCACTGTCGAAAAATTAGTTTTCCATGTAGATTTATAGCTAGTAAGAAAAGTTTGATTGATTAAAAATGTTTCTCGCCCCTATGGATATACCTTCTTTAGGAATCATGGGCTTCACAATCCTAGGCACATAAGCCATATTGTCTTCCTTTCATCTTTGTTTCACTCTCATCGTGGTTTCCTCTTCCGAGGTGAGGGCGATTCTGCATGAGCCGATATGTGCACGTTGTGCTGAAGTTGGCCATAATTCTGAACAGTGTGTAAATTGTAAAGGTTTCCATCCAGCATATTCCTGTTCTTGTCCAAACAGGTGAAAAAGAAATACTTGCTATTAAACTAACCCAGAAAATTTCCTATCCTGAAACTCTCGAACTTTAGTCTAGAATTCCATCTGTCAGAGTATCTTACTCTAGTTTACTCTGACAACAATTAAAATCTGTTAGGCACATTAGCACTTCTCTTGTACACCAGGTAATTTACTTAAAACTCAATCGACCGACACCCCAATCAAAGAATCCTGTGATATGTCTTCCTACTAAATATTCTGGAAAATCACAATGGCCCACAAGCATTTCTGACATCAAAGAACGTCACGATGGATTATAGCTAATCAGCTTCTCCATTTATCCCACTCGTTCACCAAAAGCCAATCAAATACCATAACGCTTGTGGGAAACATTGCAAGCTCTGCCCAGTGCTAGTGATCAATTAGAAATTTGGCCACCATCTTCAGAACCTGTTAAAATAATCAATCTAAAAAAACATCGACAGAAATTAGTAGCTCAATCTAAGGAATCATCCAAATCACCAGTTCTATTGAAAAAGTCATCAGAACCCCAGACTTAGACGAAATCGGTTACAAGTACAAAAATACCACACATGACTGATACTCTTCGAAAACAGAATTCAATACAAAAGTCTTGTGCACAGTCAGGAATAAAGAAAACCTCTACTCCAGCCTCTCAACAGTGGAAGACTGTCAGGAGGGTGAGGAAGAAATCTGATCTCAGCCCATGTATTAGCAATTATTATTCGTATCATTTATTCACCAATAAGTTGAGTGTATTGAAGAATAAACTGTAGATTTAGTGCAAACCTTTCTTTTGCAATAATTTCTTTTTGTATCACTATGTCTTGTCATTCTGTTGAATAGTAATGTTCTGACATTCAGAATACTGAATGCCACTGGATATCACCCTGGGGGGGGGGGGGGAATACCTTCTTTAGGTATTCACAGGCTTTGCAACTCTGGACAACTGAGTGATCTTCTGTTTTTACTTTTTTCTCCTGTCCTTCTTCTCTTCCTTTCATAATCTTTGTTTCACTCTCATTGTGGTTTCCTCTTGTGAGGTGAGGGCCATTCTGCATGAGCCAATATCATCCTGTATATTGACTCATGGAGAATTGTAAACCACCCACTTGTTTGCCGTGCTTGGTTACCCTAGTCCCTGGAAAGGGGGATCCTGGCAGTTGAGGGAAACAAACACACTACTTTGGCCTCTGTTTCAAATAGACGAGAGGTGCATATTCAAGGTTCGTACGCTCTGGAAAAAATAGAAAAAGTGCTGGAAAAAAAGTCCTCATTTTCAAGGAATGAAAAGTGCTGGAAAAAGAGATTCATTTTCAAGGAATGAAAAGTGCTGGAAAAATTAGAAATAATAAATATTAGTCCTTAAATTTTAAAATTTCTAAAAAAGTAAAAAAAAAAAAAAACCCTTTATACACTTTATTTTAAAACAATTTATTTCAATTGCATATTTGCTTTCTCAATGATTGAGTCACTTGCAGCCAAAACTTTCCTTCTCTGCTCCTAACAACCCTGTTGGCATCTTTCCTTGGCTGTAAAAATCGGATGCATGCGGAAACCGTCGGGGGAAAAAAATAGAACGCAGATTGTGACTTGACGAAATTGTTACTATGCCCGCGCTGTTCCGTCTAAGCTGTCACTAATGCATTTTTTCTATAATAGCCAGGAGTGTGATTTTTCACCAATGTGCTTCTCCTGCCAGATGAGAGGAGAGAGGCAGACGCTTACGTCACTGTTTACTATACATTAGCAGCTGGGAAGTTCGACTCGGGACAACGAATCAGAATGCATTAGCTTCGGAATAACTTCACTTATTCAATGGGAAGATATGTAATATGTTTGCTTTTCCGTGCGCACACTGGAGACTTTTTGCTGAGTCAATGTAATTGGTTCTCATTAGTCGTGCTTTCCGGATTTTTGAAGTCAACAATTTTGCGCTTTTTACAAGTCTCCGTTAGTTTTTGTTTCACAGGCATCTTTGTTTAATGTGATCTATTCCGTGATTTTACAATATGATTTTTACGATCGGTTTTATTTTTTAATTTCTTTCATCAGTCATATAATCAGTAAAGAAATATGGCAGGAAAGTCCGTTTTCAATGATTTATGGATTGAAAAACCGGAATATAAACTGTGGCTCGAAAGGGACATGAAAGATGTGCATTCTGCACAATGCACATTATGTCATAAAAGTCTTGTCATTTCTTCAATGGGTGAAAGTGCTCTCAAAAGCCACGCAAAAAATTCTAGAAAACATAAAGATTTAGTGGCATTTAAAATTGCAGCGGCAAAGAGAACTGAGGCGCATTTTAAAGATAAATCGGAAGACATTTCTAAACCATCGACTTCTAATCCTCAGACTTCTAATTCTCAAGCTTCTGATCCTCAACCACGGACGATCGAGTCTCTTGTTTCGAATCGTGATATCCTTGACGCAGAAATTTTGTGGACATTACATACTATTAAACATCATTTTTCGTATAAATCAAACGAAGACATTGAAAAAATATTTTGACGTATGTTTAGCGATAGTGGCATTGCTCAATAATTTACATGCAGAGAAAAGAAAACTGCATATTATGCCGTATTTGGGATTTCTCCCTATCTTCAGCTTAATTTAATCGAAGATTTAAATCAAAAGAAATTCGTACTTTTATTTGATGAAACTCTAAATATACCTAAACAAGATAAACAAATGGACATACATGTCCGATTTTGGCGTAAGAACAAAGTTAGCACTGCTTACTTTAATTCTGCCTTTCTTGGTCATAGTTCATCATCTGATATTTTTGATGCTTTTATGTCTGCAATCGTAAAATTAAAAATTTCCAAAGCAATTCAGATATCAATGGACGGACCAAATGTAAATTTGAAGTTTCACAGCATGCTACAAGATTATTTTTCCAAAGAATTTGACAGAAAATTGATAAACATCGGTACCTGTGGGCTTCATACGGTGCACAATTCATTCAAATCTGGCTGCATTGCAAGTTCGTGGGGAATAGATGACTTTTTGACTGCTTTGTATTATTTATTTAAAAACTCACCCGCTCGCAGGGAAGATTTTTTGACCGAATCGGATGGAGTATTGCCAGAAAAATTTGTTCAACACCGATGGTTTGATAATGTTCCAGCCTGCGATGCTGCATTAAATCTTCTACCAGCCATAAAAAATTATGTTACAAATGTAGAGAAGAAAAACACTAAGCCTGATTGCAAATCTTATAATTGTGTTAAAAATTATATAAATGATAATCTTTCAGTAAAATTAAAAATTTTCCACTCTATCGCCAAAGTTTTACTACCTTTTTTGAAAATTTATCAGACTGATCAACCTATGTTACCATTTCTGTCAAAGGATTTGAAGATAATATTAAACAGCCTTTTGCAGCGTTTTATGTTACCTAAAGTTTTAAGTACTGCAACAACTGTGCAGAAGCTGCTACATTTAGATATTAATGATGCCAAGAACCACAAAGCAGTTGAATCTATAGATCTTGGATTCTCTGCTGAAAAAGAAGTACGTACTTTATATTCTGCAAAATGTATCACAGATCGTCAAATATTTGATTTGAAGATGGAATGTAAGCAATTCCTAATTAAAACCACCTCAAAGCTCCTTGACAAATCACCTATTGGATATAGCATTGTAAGAAATTTATCTTGCTTAGATCCAAGAAATATGGTTGTTAATAAAAAGAATTGCTTAAATAAGATGCGTAATATTATAAATTCTCTGATTGATTCAAAACTTGTAGAAGAAAATGTATGTGAGAATATTTTGGTGGAATTTGACAATTATTTAGATGATGTTGTTGTTTTAAAGATTTCTGATTTTGCTGAATTCTCACCAGAGAATTCAAGAATTGATGAATTATTTTTTGAAACAATGAATAATAGCAAATTTCAAAATTTGTGGAAAGTTGTTGAAATGCTGTTACTTCTTAGTCACGGACAGGCTACTGTTGAAAGAGGGTTCAGTATTAATAAAAAAAATTGAGATTGAAAACATGAAGGAACAGTCTTATATTTCCCAGAGACTTATATGTGATTACCTAAATGAATGCGGCAATATTCATGATGTAGAAATATCGAATTCAATGCACACTTTATAAAGATTAGTTCTTGTCATCAACATACTATACCTCCCTGGCATCCTCCTAGTATCACTTTCCTTCATCCTTTTAAAGGATATGATAAAAACAACTTGGTCCCTTCTGTCTTTCAACAACTTTTTGCAGCACACCGTACAAATTATCAAAATTATACTGGTGTTTACACTGATGGCTCCAAGAGAGGGGATGTTGTTGGCTGTGGAATTTTTTCTGATAATACATATTTAAGTTATAGGCTTAATTCCTGTATTTCTGTTTTTACTGCGGAATTGATAGCAATAGAGAGAGCCATGATACATATATCTCATCATCATAACACATCTTTCATCATCTATACAGACTCTAATAGTTCTATTGACGCAATTAAATATTTTAAAAAGCATCCTTATGTATCATCCATATTGGACCATTATAATAATTTGACAAATCGTGGCTATAATATTTTATTTTGCTGGGTACCGGGACACATGGGTATTCCTGGTAATGAGAAAGCAGATGAGGCGGCAAAGCGTGCTTTAATTCCCTTATATCCAGGGTTGGTATAAAAACCGGTTTTTTTGAAAAAAACCAAAAAACCAGGTTTTTTTGGTTTAAACCAGGTTTTTTTGGTTTAAACCGGGTTTTTTTCCCCATCATTACTTAAAAAGCATTTGCAAGAAAAAAAATTGAGTTTTAGAAAGTCATGATTTTTCTTTTGTAATTAATGTCAAACATTCACATTGGT
Source organism: Maratus speculifer (assembly GCA_964019185.1). NCBI lineage: Eukaryota > Metazoa > Arthropoda > Arachnida > Araneae > Salticidae > Maratus > Maratus speculifer. The sequence goes on along the minus strand of CAXHSM010000005.1, from coordinate 574,618 downwards.
ACTTAATTTTTTTATATAATTAAATAATTAAAGCATATAAAAATAATTAAATTACCTATGAGTTTAGCTTTCTTTAGGGAAATATTTATTGTTTAAAAAATTTTGAACTACTAATTTATTAGTATACTCATATAAGCCTTTAGATAATAATTAAAGAAATAATTATTATGTAGAACATAATGAGGGATAAACAAATATATTTCACTAAATCAACAAAAAACTAGTCGTTGGGGGCCACCGTAATACTTACCCATCATGGATATGTATATGAAAATAAAACCTGTGAAAACTATTTATACAATGCATTGCAATTCATAACCAAAATTTAAATATTTGTGGCTGCATGTGCCAAATCTAACTCCCCTGCTGGCAAAACCAGTCTCCTCCTGGCAACCCTTGCCGACGAGGCAAGCGCTCTGGATAGCGTCGTCTAACGTCACTACGCTCGGAGCTTCCGTCCAGCTAGCACGCATTTTGGTCAGCTCTGCTACTTACCTTTCCGAGCGTGTCATGTAACAATTTGATTTGTAAATATAATTAATAAATATCTTTGTTAATACATAACTGAGCCATGTCAATCGACTACGACAGTGGTGACCCTATATACCCTTCTCCGATGCTTGAATGAGAAAGACGATCTTCAGCGACCGGACCACGTGCTACGCCGAGATGAAAGAAGGTAAGATGCATGTTTCATTTCTCCTCTGGTTTGGTTAGGAATTGTACCCAATGCTAAATTAATATCTTTTATTCAAAATTTATTTGTTCAAATATTAATTTGTATTTTATATCCTTTAACATTTTGGGGGACAGTATGCCCGACGATATAAGTAATAGTTCGAATAACGTCCAAGTTGCAAAATTAGGTGTCAAATTACCGCCTCTGTGGAAAACTAACATCAAGCTTTGGTTTGCTCAAGCCGAAAGTAATTTCGATCTATCTGGAATTACTGTCGATGCGACGAAATATAATAATATCGTCGCAGCGATCGATCCGGAAACATTGTCTGCAGTGTCCGACATTTTATTAAACCCCCCATCAACCGATAAGTATAAAACGCTAAAGGATAGGTTAATTCAAGAATTTTCCGAATCCGAAAACAAACAAATTAAAAAATTGCTTTCAGAATTGCAGTTAGGAGATGAAAAGCCCTCCCACTTACTAAGAAAGATGCAACAGCTTGCCAAAAATTCGATTACGGACGATTTTTTAAAAAATTTATGGTTTCAGAGGCTTCCAGCCGATATGCAGAGTATTTTGGCAGTAAGTTCCGAATCGTTGGAAAACCTAGCTAAAATGGCCGACAAAATTGCCGAAGTACGTTCCGACTCGAGCAGTGTGTACGCGATCGGTGAAAGCTCGCACGGTAAATCGGCGCTTGCTGCCGGCTCGCCGCTTAACGAAATATCCGCCCTCCGCGCGGAAATTGCGGCGTTAAGTCAGAAAGTTGAAAGATTGTCGCGGTCGCGTTCACGTTCGAGAAATCAGTCACGTGGGCGACATTTCAAATCGCCGCATCGGCAATCCAGATCTGACGAATTTTATTATCATCAAACCTACGGCAAAAAAGCGCGCAAATGTCAGGAGCCCTGTAAATATGTAAAAGAACAATCGGAAAACTAAAGTCGGCTATCGACATTCAAATTTCGGCGACTTCAACGCCGATAGCCCTTAAATCGTGTCGCCTATATTGACAGAAAATGTCACCCTGTTCTTGCCACTTTCCGGCCGTATCTCCATTTCTATAGTCAATCTATCTTTATTTACTTTAACCTAATTACATTCATCCTATTTTAAAGTTTATTTTGTTTCCTGTTTTAATTGTTTAATATATTTAAATACCTTTGTTAATTATATTGTTTTTATCTTTATTTCTTTTTAAATAAACGTTAGTTTTGTTTTTAACTTATTTGTATTTATTTCATCAACATACAGTATTTTAGTTATTTAATTTTCTAGACTTTAACTTTTTACAGGTTTAGCGACTAAAAGCAAAAGCTTTCATTGTGCTAATTAATTTTAATCTCTGCTAATCTTTAATATTCAAAATTTAAACCCGTCAAGGTTATGGGCCCGTCCCTAACCTGATTTTTCTTTTATTAATTTAATATATTAATGAGTTATAATTTTTTTTTAAATAGAAATTAATTTATAATAGTTAAATGTAATTTAAATCTAGTGCTTTTCTTTCATTTTATAAATAAATTTTTAATAGATATTTGTTTCTTAAACTTTAGTTTATTTTTGTATTTGCCATTTTTAACCCTTAATGGTCCGGCGATATCGTAGTAAACGCTGCTTCCATCGACATTTAGCGATGCTTTGCGATGGGGGGGGCAGTTAATTTATTATATTTTATTCAGTTTTTAATTAAATTTTATAGTTAAAGATTACTTTTATTTGGTTTTTAAATAAATTGCATAAGCTTTATTTAAATTTAACAAATATTTTTAAAACGATATAGTAATTTTTGAGTTTTTTTAATTTAGGTGAAAAATTTGACTGACTTTTGTTACTTTAAATTTTTTTGTTAATTTAATGTAATTTTTAAAAATTTTTAAGGAATTTTATTTAAATTTAAGGAAAAATTGATAAATTTTTGATATATATATATGTATATATATAGATTTTTTTTGAAACTTAGAAATTTTTTTGTAAATTGGAGGTAAATTTTAAAAATTTTCTGACTTCATGGCATATACTTCTTACTTCTCCTTGCCTGATGGAGATGTTGGCCTTCAGTTTCCTGATGCCTGGAGCAGTTTCACTGAAGGAGATTCAAGAATTTTGTGTCAGCCAATAAAGTTTTGGTGGTTGTGATGAAAAATGACATTTATTCAAGAATTTTCAAGTCATTTTTGGAGATGCTGGCTTTCAGTTCCTGATCCCGGGTGCAATTTCACTAATATAGGTTCAAGATTTTGAAGTCTGCCATGTTGGTTTTGATGAAAGATGATATTCGTAAGAATTTTAAATCATCTTTGAAAGAATTATACCAGTTGAAGGTGGTTTTTGGCAGTGGTCCGCGTACTGGGCCATTGCAGTTTGATTCTTGTTGATATATTGCAGTGATATCATTGCAGTTTGATATTTTTAAAATAAGATTTAACTTTTTCCTGGTGTGACTTCAATCCGGAACTTTTGTGTGATAGTAAGCCTGGACTCATCTTCAACTACTGCCGGTGCTTTTAAGTGGCTCAAGGAGTGTATTTTTGAACTGTCATTGTGAATGCAGTTTTTTTGCTGGGGATTTGCTGACTGGTGTCAAGAACTTGCCATCTGAGGTCAACGACTTGCTGGCTGAGGACTTTACCTTCTCTGCTTTTGGTGGTCTCTACTGGAAAGACTTTTCAGCCCTGCGTTATGATATCCATGCTGTAAAAATTTCAAGAAGCTTTTGAAGAGTTTAGTGTGCTCCATCAGTGTAGCTGCAGTCAGAACTTTGCATCTTTTTCAGTATATATATTTGTTGTGTAAATTTTAAAATATATATACATTGTTATGCAAATTTTTTTTAACATGAAATTTTTGATTTTGGTCCATCCTATTTGGAGTTTAACTTGTATTTTGATGATCTTTTGAATCATTAATGAATGAAGTCTCATTTTTTAAATATTATTGTGGTATATTGAGCAGATATGAAGTTTAATTAATGAAACTTAATTTAAATTTTTACTGTGACTTTTTGAACAATTTGTGAATATCTTTAAACTTTAATAAATAAGTATTTAAACTTAACTTTAAAAATCAGGGCGAAATCATAATCTTTTAAAGCATTTTCTATATTTTTGAATAGTTAATTTTTGTCAGGTTGGGAACGTATGTTCCGGGGTATTAAAGTTTGCCCAATTTTTTGCCTGACACGGATAACTTAGTTTTATTAAGTTCTATTATTTTCATTACAGTTAATTTCTTAAATGCTATATCTTGACCCTTAAATTTTATAAATATGGATAGTTAATTTTTATAATACGCTTTTCTAAATAATATATTTTTTCTTTACAGTCAGATTTATTTACTATCAGTTATTTCAGAAGTTTGTGGGGTTTTACCGTGCTTTACCCTCAATTACCTGAATCTTGATAGTTTATAGTTTATTAAGTTTAGCTCTGGTCATATTTTATAAATTTGCTTACAAATCAGTTTAAATGTTTTAAATAGGGGTCAAGATTTTCAATTAAAAGCTTATAATATACTGCTTTATTTTGAAATATTGCTGAATTTGTTTTTTTTTGAATAATTAACTATACTCATTTAGTCTTGTATGAGGCTATATAGAGGATTAGTTGATTTGAGAAATTATTGTTCTGTAATATATTGGTTTTTCTACTGTTTTGATTTTCAGTATTACAGATACTGTTTTTTAATAAAAATTGAATTTTTGCCCTGATACAGTCTACTTTGAATATGTATTAAAGTTGCTTATATTTCAGCTGAGTAATTGATTCTAAAGAATCAATAAGTCAATTTAAGCTGCTGTTTTTGAGCTCATGACAAAGTATCATGCCATTTTCTTCAAATACTTGAAAGTATAGCCATTATTTTTAGATCTTAATATACATTTTTGATTTACAGTTAATTCTTTTTGAACTTTATTTTGAAAAAGGCTATTTGAAGATTTAACTATAAAACCTGTTTAATTTTGCCTAAATTTTAAGAGGTTTGCTTTTAAAATCTTTTAGATATTATGTGCAAGATATAAATCTTCACATGTCATTTTAATCCCTATGTAATTAAAGTGGGATTTAGTTAAACCTCATTATGGCATTTTTAAATTTATTTTTATTTAATGTTATATAATTTGAAATAGTTTAATTTTATGGTTTATATTTTTTAAAATAGTTTAAACTTAATTTCTGATGTTGTATAATTTTGAATTATTTTAAGCTTAACTTAAAATGCTAACCATGTTTTAATGCCCTCTATTAAATTGTTTTCATGCATTTGGATCTGGGGTTATAAGACTCAATTCGAATCCAATATTGCTGGAAATGGAAATTTTTAAAGGGGAAAACTTTTTGGTATGGCATTAAAATTATTTTTTTTAGCTAAACATAAGATATTTTCTTTTATAAAAGTTATTTTGAAATATTTTTTTTGGCTGTTTGTACTTTCAAGTTAAGAGACATGAAGAATGGGCCTTTAAACTTCGTATGTGGATGGATTTTTGTTGAAATTTTGAAGAAATAGATTTTAATTGTTAAATTATTTTAGTTTTGTTATACCCTGGAAATGTTTAAGCCATGTTTTTAGCTGACCTTTTTCTGACCATTCTCTGGTGTAGATAGAAATTTTTTTTGCCAGTTCACTTTTTGAGAGTTTGGATCAGAGTTTAATATTTTAAGATTCAAATTCATTTGAATTATTTTTGGCAAGTGGTTCCTGTATTGGGAAGATGTGGAGAATAGGAAACTTTAAAGTTTTGTCCTAGATCAGTTTTGATAAGGTCAGAGATAACTGGTTCTAAGTTGCTCATGAAAGTAGGAGTTAAAAGAACTTGAAATTGAGAAGTTTGGTTGACTTTAAAGTCATTCCAGGGGTTTAAGAGTTTTTGTCGTGGTAGCTGTTATTTGAATCATGGGCAGTCATTTAGAGAGATGAATTGCTTTTAGCTGAAAGTTAGAATGCTAAATTTTTTTTAAATCAAGTTAAATTTTTAAGGGTCGGTTCATGTAACTGTAAGAACCGGATACCTATTTTTACTTGATACTCTCTCCCGCTTTGAATAGATCTGATCATCTACCCCCTTAAATTAAGAATAACTTCGTAGCTAAATAGAATTTTTTTTATACTGATTTTAATTGTGTTAGATGAGAAATTTTTTTTTGAGACTGGGTTTTAGTTTTGTCCTCAAGAGTTGCCTTGAATCCGGTATATCTGGGTGTATATGTAGAATGTGTGTGGTGTGTATGAAATCCTGTGGCCACAGGTAGGTCCCGGAGCCTTGAGTATGTGCGTGCCTCGGCATTGGTGCTGCTTGGGTTGAGATCCTTGGATTGACTGTTTGGTACTCATTCGATTCAGGGATCTCAGCATGTTTGTAAGGTTTTTTTTGAAAGAGGTCAAACATCAACAGCTTATTATTCTTTTGTTGTTCGTTTATATTATAAGTTTTCTGGATCGCTGGATATATTGAGGATTAGAGATTTACTTCTTGAGGAATTTTTTTTATTTGAACAGTATACTACAGTAATTTATTTTTGAATTTTATTAATTTTTGTGGGTAGGTTTTGATAAAGGGCCCTATTGGAATCTACCTTTTTGTTTATCTTGCTTGTCTAGTATTTTTTTGGGGAATAGTTTAGAATGAGAGAGGATGAGTTATTGTCATCTTTAAAAAGTATGTACTGCTTAGGATTTGTTGAGGCTGCCACATAGATAAACTTTTGCAAAATTGTACAAAATTTATTTTAAATTTTTCAAATATGGATTTTTGCAAAGATTGTATTTAAGTTTTTCAAATATTAATTTTTAACTGTAGCTTAAAGATTACTTTTTAGATGGATGCTTACACTAGCAGTTCTATTTGTAATGTTAGGAACTGTAAGGTTTTCTAGCTTCAATTTTTAAAACTTTTTAATGTTGATCATTGAATTAAAATTATTGATATAATGAATTGCAGCATGTATAGGGTATTAAACAATCAACTTTTGGGGGGCTGAAAAATGAAATTTTTACTAATATTTGTTATTTGTAATCTGTGTTTTATATGTAGCCTTTGTGTATTATATGTATTTTTATGTTTGATTTATAATGTTAAAGCAATATCTGACTTGACGATCTGGAGTGTATTTTCTATTTTGGAGGTTTTTCTGCTAAATATTTTTGATAAGTTTTTTTTTACAGGTCATAAGAATTTTTTTTTTTGATAGGTTGTGGAGATGGTGGATGCATATTTAGTTTAGGCTCTTGTAGAACCTGTGTCTATGGTTGTAAGATCATGTTTTTCGGTGGTTCTGTGAGCATTTGCTCTTTTCAGGCCGTTCAAGTGTCAAGAGGGGGGGCTTTTGACAGAAAATGTCACCCTGTTCTTGCCACTTTCCGGCCGTATCTCCATTTCTATAGTCAATCTATCTTTATTTACTTTAACCTAATTACATTCATCCTATTTTAAAGTTTATTTTGTTTCCTGTTTTAATTGTTTAATATATTTAAATACCTTTGTTAATTATATTGTTTTTATCTTTATTTCTTTTTAAATAAACGTTAGTTTTGTTTTTAACTTATTTGTATTTATTTCATCAACATACAGTATTTTAGTTATTTAATTTTCTAGACTTTAACTTTTTACAGGTTTAGCGACTAAAAGCAAAAGCTTTCATTGTGCTAATTAATTTTAATCTCTGCTAATCTTTAATATTCAAAATTTAAACCCGTCATATATGTTTTTGATAAGAAATCGCATTTTAAATTCCTCGTTGATTCCGGATCTGATGTTTCGTGTATCCCTCCCCCTAAAAATGCAAAAAACTTACAGCCAGATTCATTACAACTCTTTGCTGCAAATAATACTAAAATATCAACATTTGGCACAAAATTACTCAATGTGGACTTAGGGTTAAGGCGTAGTTTTGATTGGAAATTCCTAATAGCAAATGTACCAATGCCAATTATTGGAGCTGATTTTCTAGAAAATTTTGGCCTTCTTGTTGACCTTAAACGTCGTAGGCTCACTGATAGTGAGACAAAACTTTCACAAATTGGGACATTTGCACAACAGTCTGAAAACTCTGTCAAACTTATTTCCGGCAATTCTGTATATCATAAAATTTTAGCAGACTATCCCAATCTTACAAAAATAAATTCTAAACACGAATCAGTGCCACATAATACTGTACACTATATCGAAACCACTGGACCACCAGTTCACAGTAAGCCGAGACGATTAAATCCCAAACTATACGAATCAGTTAAAAAAGAATTTCAGTACATGATTGATCAGGGCATATGTAGACCCTCTAAATCACCATGGTCTTCGCCAATACATGTAGTTACTAAAAGTTGTGGTAGCATCCGCCCTGTGGGAGATTATAGAAAATTAAATGCATGCACTACACCAGACAGGTATCCAATTCCTCATATTCAAGATTTTTCAAATGCTCTTCATGGAAAACGAATATTTTCTAAAATTGATATTGTTAGAGCTTATTTTCATATCCCTGTACATCCCGATCACATACCAAAAACAGCAGTCATTACACCGTTTGGTCTTTTCGAATTCCCTTTTTTAAATTTTGGATTATGTAATGCTGCACAAACGTTTCAAAGATTCATGAATGAAATTCTGGGAGATTTACCCTTTTGTTTTGTCTATTTAGATGATGTGCTCATTTTTAGCCAAGATGAGGCCGAACACAAAAACCATTTACGCATACTATTTGAAAGACTAAATGCATATGGACTTACAATTAATGCCTCAAAATGCTTATTTGGTGTTACAGAAATTTCCTTTTTAGGCCACCTTGTTTCACAACATGGCACAAAACCCCTCCCTGATAAGGTTGCACCCATATTAAATTATCCCCAACCTCAAACTATCAAAGATCTTCAAAGATTCCTTGGATTTTTGAATTTTTTTCGTCGGTTTTTGCCAAACGTCGCAAAACATCAAACTGTCCTTAGTAACTATTTAAAAGGCGCTAAGAAAAATGACAAAATGAAAATTGAGTGGTCGGTTGAGGCTGACAGAGAATTTAAAAAATGTAAAGAATTAATTGTAAATGCAACCCTTTTGGCTCATCCAAAACCAGATGCTAACCTAGTCTTGCAAGTAGATGCTTCAGATTTTGCAATTCGTGGAGCTTTATCACAATTAGTTGAAAACGAACTGCAACCCCTTGGGTTTTTTTCCCGCAAACTTTCCCCAGCTGAACGTGCTTACAGTGCATACGATAGAGAACTACTTGCAGCGTATGCTGGTATTAAACATTTTCGTCACATGCTTGAAGCGAGATGTTTCACACTTTTTACCGATCACAAGCCCTTAACATTCGCTTTCCAGCAGCGCACTGATAAGCATTCGCCAAGGCAGTCTAGACAACTAGATTTTATATCTCAGTTCACAACCGATATCCAACATATAAAAGGATCGGAAAATGTCACTGCAGACACTCTTTCTAGAATCGCTTCAATCGCTATGCCAAATCCTATTGACGTTGATGAAATTTCACAATTACAAATAAATGACCCTGAATTACAAAATTTACTTGATAAACCGCAAAATTTGGAACTAAAAAAAGTAACCTTACCTGGTCATACAACTCCTATATATTGTGATTTTTCTACTGGCGTTGCCAGACCATACATTCCTATCTCTCTACGAAAACAATTTTTTTCCCAATTGCATAATTTGTCTCATCCTGGAATCAGGAGTACTACTCGGTTGGTGAGAACAAGATTTATTCGGCCTTCGATTAATAAAGATTGTGCAACTTGGGCAAGACAATGTATTCCTTGCCAGAAAGCTAAGGTTAACAGGCATACTAAATCCCCATTGGGTTCATTCCCTAGCCAATCTAAGAGATTTGATCATGTCCATCTTGACCTCGTTGGCCCGCTTCCACCTTCCCAGGGTAACTCTTACTGTCTTACCATGATAGACAGATTCACAAGATGGCCAGAAGCTGTGGCTATTCCAGATATCAGTGCTCACACAGTAGCTACAGTTTTCTACAACCAATGGATTACCAGGTTCGGTTGCCCTTCCCATATCACAACAGACCAAGGAAGGCAATTCGAAAGTGTACTTTTTCAAAATCTGTCCCATTTCTTGGGAATAAAACGGATTAGGTCTTCCCCATATCATCCACAAGCTAACGGCCTGATCGAAGAATTTCACCGCCCACTGAAAGCCGCCTTGAAAGCACATAGCACTGACCAGTGGACTGCAGCATTGCCCACCATCTTACTTGGTTTCCGCTCTGTGTTCAAAGAGGACATCCAGGCGACGGCAGCAGACCTTGTCTATGGCACAACTCTTCGGCTTCCTGGTGAAATTTTTGTCCCCACTGAAACTGATGCATCACCGCAGCAACTTGTTGAATGTCTAAAGCAGCATTTTAAGGACATTCGTCCAACACCTGCATCCAGACATGGGACTAAATCAATTTTTATTCACCCACATCTAAAAGACTGTTCGCATGTGTTCGTCAGATATGACGGTGTGAAAAAACCTTTACAAAATCCCTATGATGGCCCATTTAAGGTGGTAGACAAACGTGAAAAAACTTTCATTATAGACTTCAATGGACGTCAAACCACCATTTCCATCGATAGGATTAAGCCAGCTTTTCTGGCATCTGACATTCCCACTCCTAGTGTACCAGACTCTGTACCACTTCAAACACAAACAAAACCCACCGTTACCCGGTCGGGACGAACTGTGCGTTTCCCGGCCCGGTTAAAAGAATGATGTGTAATATTGCGGGGGGAGTGTGTGGCTGCATGTGCCAAATCTAGCTCCCCTGCTGGCAAAACCAGTCTCCTCCTGGCAACCCTTGCCGACGAGGCAAGCGCTCTGGATAGCGTCGTCTAACGTCACTACGCTCGGAGCTTCCGTCCAGCTAGCACGCATTTTGGTCAGCTCTGCTACTTACCTTTCCGAGCGTGTCATGTAACAATTTGATTTGTAAATATAATTAATAAATATCTTTGTTAATACATAACTGAGCCATGTCAATCGACTACGACATATTGTTAATATACATAGTAATGCTATATTAAAGAGCTGCTGATGTACCAATTTCGACAAATTATATAAAACGGCAAACTACTCAAGTAGTACCGAACTGCGTAAAAGAAACATCCTTATAACTCCAAAAATAATAATTCTATTATCTAACAATTAACTGCATCGGATTAAGCGTCTCATTTCCAATTAAAATGTACCTCTGAATTGAAATTTGAATGAAATACAGGGTCATGAAAAATCGAAGAATGTGGAAAACAGGATTACAAATACCTCGGCAACTAATAATCCGATTGACTTCGTTCTATATGCAAAATGTGTGTTATTTTATTACCTTTTACGTCCATTCTTTAGAACAAAAAAATTCAAAAATTTTTATATACCTTTCATCAGAATGAATTTTTTGAGAGTCCGAAAAAAATAGTTCCGGATAATCGAGGTTGCTCATATTAAATAGGCTTCGTCCCATTCTTACATACTAACTACATATAAAATTTCAAGTCTCTATCTCAATCTGTTTGGGAGATAGAGCGTTTACAGACAGACAGACAGACAGACGGACGGCAAAAAATTTTTTCTAAAAATATGTTTTTCGGAATCTCTACTATCTAAAACGTGTAAATCTGTCAAAAAAAAATTTTCGATTTTCAAAACGATTGCAAGACTTACCCTATACTACGTATGATGGGTAAGTAATAAGAAAAAATAGAAAACATTTTCCTGTGCTTAATTTAGAAATCATTTACTGTATCAATAATATCAACATCAACAAATGATTATTAATCTTTTACTATGTATATATTTATTTAAATAAAAAACATCAATATGCATTTTTTTAATGCTAAAATAAATCACATGTATATCGACATACTTGATTTATCAATGAGTGTAATATTTATACATATTGAGACATATGCTTTGAAAAATTACTTTTTTTTTCTTTTTTTTTTTAATACAAACTTTATTTTTCCTAGTTAAATATATTTAGGTAAACAATTTCTTTATAAAAACAATTTTATTTATTTAATTTTAATTAAAAGCTTAAAATAAAAAGACAAGATTTGAGGCCTTTTCTAATCCCAATTTATTTCGTATATTTGTCTATACCAGTCCAAATGTTGAAAATATTTTTTCAACACTCACTGAATAGGCTTTTGCTGTTATAAGCTGTACAACTTCAGTAAAGACGGAGCTATTAAATTTCTTGATTTGAATTTGCTGACTCTTCTTTATTTTATATGGGGTAACTTCCTTCACTGCATTCTGCTCAAAAAAATGTTTTTCAAAAGGTGAAGATTGGCATAAAATCTACTATCAGTGCAAGCTAAAGTTATATGGATATTCTAGTTTTGCAAAATTTAATGCATCCTTGTTTTTCTTGGTCAGACCACTTTGACTGTACCACGATATCAAGCATGCATGGGTGTTAGAGCCATTTTATACCTGGACTCAAAACACTGCAGGACTTCTTTATTTATCTTTTTTCTCTTAATATTTTTTGCGGATTTTTCCAAATATAAACTACATCAACAATGGAACAATTATTACTTTAGATATTATCCAGGGCAACTGCAATAGGCTTTAACAATTCAAACATATCTTCAACATTTCTTTTTAGATTAAAATTAGACATAGATAGAAACTTTTGAATAGTTTTATCATTAACATTCCTATTTTCATCACAAATTTTAAGTGGGGTAATTTTTAAGGCAAACATCTAAGGCATCTTGAAAAACAATTCCATCAAATATAACAAGGGAGAACTAATTTGACAGCATTTGCATTGCATGCAATTTATACATTTGGCTCTCTCGAGCCTGTTCTTGGTGTATTTCTATTTTCCTACCAGATTATATCTTTCTTTTTTCTAGTTTTAGACATCCTTTTTCTTCAATATATAAAAGTAGCTTTCTTAAAGTAACATATAGTACAAACAGAATAAAATCATAAAGTAAAACTCCAATGCAAGAAAAGCAAAAGGTTATTAAAACCAATAGGTACAGAACAGAGAAAATTTACAATCATTCGTTCATCAGCATAGAGAACAAAGAGTAACCAATGGAGAGAATGACTTATGTTATGTCATCATTAATGCTTTGATATATGATGCAATTTAAATGGTAAAATTGTATCTTAGGCTATTTTTTAAAAATAAGAGGCTTAAAGAAGAAGCAAAACAAACAGCTTTTTTTTACTGTTTGTTTTGCTTCAGAAAGATATAATCTGGTAGGAAAATAGAAATACACCAAGAACAGACTCGAGAACCAAATGTATAAATTGCTCTCACATTAAAAAAATTAGTTTGCCGAGTAGATTTATAGCTAGTAAGAAAAGTTGGGCGGATTAAAAGTGTTTGTCACTTTAAAAATTTATTAATGTCTTTAAAAAAAAACAAACAAAAAAAAAGGCTGTGCTTGTAGCTTCCGCATAACTTGGATTTTGGATATTTTAATAATGCGTAAAATACATGAAAACATTAAAAAAAAAACCAAATGAAAAAAAACCAGCATGGTTTTTTTTTTAAAAAACCACTTGGTTTAAACCATGGTTTTAACCACGGTTTAAACCAGCGTGGTTTTAACCAAACAACCCTGCTTATATCATACTGTCCCACTCTCAGACATTAAACTACTTATCAATCATCTTATCCTGAATAACTGGCAACAAAGTTGGGACTTGGAATACACCAATAAACTGCATCATGTAAAACCAACAATCATGACCTGGCCTACCATATATCCTAGGAAATCCGATGTTATTCTGACTCGTCTGAGAGTTGGACATTCAAGAATCACTCATAAACATCTTTTACTTCGGGAGGATGCACCCATGTGTCCTCACTGTCTTTTTGACTATCTGACTATTCAGCATGTTTTAACTGACTGTCCGGGTCTCCGGCATTTGTACAGAATCCATTTTAACTCTTCTTCACCTACCTTGACTAACCTAATTGGAGAAATGCCTCATGGGGCACTCTTTGATTTTTTAAAACAAACTAGCTTTTATTTAGAGATTTAGATTTTATATCCTTTATTTGATTGTATTACCTATTTGACATCTGGAGGGATACCCCATCCAGATACCTTATCCATTGTTGTTTTATTAAATTCGTATTTATTACTTTTTACTCCTCGTTTGGCGCAGCATGTCCCTTAAGGGATTTTGTGCCATAAAAATCAATACAACCAACCAACAACCAACCATCAATGCGCACTTATGTTTCCAATGCCTGACAGCAATATATGAGCTACTTGCAAAACCAAAAATCGACATCTACAAAGAAAAGAAAAGAAACCTCTGAAGATATAAGGGAATTGATGGTTAAAAAAAGATGTCTGGAAAATGAAATCAAATGTCTAATTAAGTCTGCAGATGAATTTGCAGAAAAAGCAGAAGAAAACAATGACCTTCAATCCCTTTGCAAATCCAATAATTTAAGGAGATCTGCTAAAGAAAAAGAAGAGAAGATGCAGGATGTTATTAATACTTTAAAAGATTTACAAAGCATTTAACTCAAATTGACTTTGGACTTATATTTTACTAAGTTTTATTAGCCAAGGACAATTTTTTTTCCTTTAGACTTTACATTTAATCTTAATTTACTTTTTAATTAATATTTTTTATCCTTTAGACTTTACATTTTAATCTAAATTTACATTTAATCTTAATTTACTTTTTAATTATTTTTTATCCTTTTTCTCTTTTTATATTTCATAAATAAAACTTCTTTAGATGAAAATTTAGAAAGTATCTTTATTGAGGAATAATTAAACACACATTTAAATACACAGGTAACATGGTGACTATTTCCTTTATGATATATTATTCTAGAGCCATTTTAATGCATGTATTAAAACAGTCTTTGAAAAGTGCTGGAATTTTATTTGCTCTCAAGTGTATGAACCATGATATTGGTTCCGTATGCACCAATCGACTGGTCAGCTGACTTTGGTCACTGGCTTTAGAGATCGAGTGAGCGAGCAATTACTAGTCATCTTGTTAAGGATGGAGACTGACATAGAATTGTCTTGTGACCGTATAGGTCCTGGTTAGCACTGGTACACGAATGTGCATCCCCTTGTTGGACTCGGTAAATTGTTATTTTTAAAATATGGATGAAATACTTCAATTCCTTCTATATCTCTCCCATGTGGAGAGCAACAAAATGTACGGAACATTTCTTTTACAAAGTTTTTCATAATCAAATATACTGATGGTCTCTTTAATAGCTTTTTCAAAAAAAAAAATCTCAGTTTCTTATTGCTAAAACTTTCCACTCTGTTTTGGGTGATAGCCACTCTCTCAAAAAATTTACTGGTTGAAGTGACTACAACCAGTCAGGCATAACTAATAAAACTCTTGGAGTTATATCTGAATCATAACTTTTAGGAAACTTAAAAGATCAAAATATTATCACGTTAAGTGATAATGTGTCCAGGTTATCACTCAAACCGAGAGTCTTGGACTTTTGCAAAGGCTCTTCCAATTGAGCTAGTTTGATAATATCCCAAACAACCATATTTACAGTAGAACCTCAATTACCTGAGCTTTAAGCCTCCTGTCCCTGTCTGTAACGACATTCGCTAGCTAATGCTATTTCTATGGGAAGGCATTTATTTAATAATTCTTTCTTATTTTGACATTTTAAAATATTTTTTTTTTGCATTGGATAGCTGAGCTCCGTCTCAAGATTGCTCTTTGATTACATTTTAGATTTTGGTTGCAGATATTTTTTATGAAGTTACTTTCACATTCAGAACAGGTTCAGAAAGTGAAAGTAACTTTATAAAAAACACTTGGCACCAAAATTGAAAATTAATCAAGGAGTGATCTTCATCTATCCAATGCAAAAAAATCTTTTCCCCAGCAGAAGTCCATGCATGATTAGTCCAGCGATCTGGCATGCCACCATACTCTGCATGTCCTTATGTTACATTGAGGTATTGGTGAATGTCATTTATAAAATGTGGAGGAACCTCATTGTGATGGAACCACATAGAGCGGTGCAACAAAAGAGGAACATGTGCTTCTTCTAAAAGTTCCGACGGAACTTGTAGGAATGTCAGGTATGTCCTTCCGCTCAAACGACAGCGTAGAATGTATGGGTAGTCCCCAAGAATTCAGGCCCAAACATTGATAGAAAAACGCATTTGAGCAGCACATGGTCTTGTACCATAGGGGTTCGCCAAAACCCAAATATGGGCATCATGTTGATTGAAGGCTCCCTCTTTTGTAAAAGTTGCTTCATCCGTACAAATGCTGCAAATCTGTTATTTGCTGCAATCTGTTGCAAATATCATTCATTTAATGTCTTCCTGGATGGATAATCTTCGGGGTATAATTCTTGTATGCTTTGTAGATGGTATGGGCTCAATTCAAATAGAATCGTTTAACATTTTGTGAATGTTGAAAAAAATCAGTACCAAGATCATCACTCAATTTTTCATTTATATTCCAATCTAACATAAAAGGTACTCTGCCTATTATATTATTCACACCACCTCCACTCATATTCACAGTACCAGCTTTTTTTTTCATCCTCTGTACTAGCAAGAGCAACAGTCTGAGAAGTCTGTAAATCATAAGTCAAAGCAGCAATATTAAAATAATAATCAATACGATTAACTTTATTCCAACGAAACATATCCAAAATTCATTGAAATTCATTATTTACAAGAGCAGATGGAACAGCAGAGTATGAAATCTTGCATTTCCATTACCCCACGTAAGAACAGGATGCCATTTTTTCTGTTTCATTATAAATTTTCAAAAATGTAAAATAAAAATTTCTTCATACTTATAAGTTTGCTTATAATAATCATTTTGCCTTCTAAGATGGTACATATTCTTCCGATGATGAGTACGATAACTCATGCGTCGTTTGCCATAACCCTGATGGCCCAGCCGCCAGTATTTCCTCCGCACTCTACGAGCTGTGCTGCAATACACCATACTCCTTCTGTAAGCAAGCAAGAAATGATGTTTTTGTAGTTACAACTGGATGTGGAATAAATTCCACTTCCTGTTCACTTACGTAATTTATCTTATCCATACGAATATCAAGTGCTGAAAATATCTCTCTTTGAAAATTGTCACACAGTCTATAATTACTAGTAACGAAAATATACATTTCGGTCTTATAGTGATACTTCCACCTTTTATTTCAGCATTAAATTTGTACCGGTCAGTCCATATTTTAAACCTCCCAGGGGGATACCTTCTTTAGGTATTCACGGGCTTCACAACCCCGGGGCACCCGAGTGATCTTTCTCTTTTCTATTTCGTCTTACTCCTCTTGTCTTCCTTTCATCTTTGTTTCACTCTCATTGTGGTTTCCTTTTCGGAGGTGAGGGCAATTCTGTATGAGCCAATATCATCCTGTATGTCGGCTCATGGAGAATTGTAAACCACCCACGTGTTGGCCGTGTGTGGCAACCCGTGTCCCTGGAAAGGGGGATCCTGGCAGTTGAGTGAAACCAACACACTGCTTTGGCTTCTGCTTCAGGTACACGGGAGGTGCATATTGGTCCTGTATGCATCAATCGGCTGGTCAGCTGACTTAGTCACTGGCTTTAGGGATCAAGTGATCGAGCAAATACTAGTCATCTCGTTAAGGGTGGAGACTGACATAGGTTTGTCTTGTGACCGTATGGGCCCTGGTTAGCACTGGTGCACGAATGTGCATCTTCTTGTTGGGCTCGGTAGTGGGTGGTGCGGCCGGGTCTGAATTGTTCTTTTTTCTAATATGGATGGAAATTCACTTCCTTCTATATCTCTCCCATGTGGAGAGCAACAAACTGTACAGAATACTCCATACACTCGCTTTTTTGTAGTAAAACACACTGACAGCCATTCTGATAATTCATTTAAAAATACTTCACTTTTTCTTATTGCAAAAACATTTCAATATGTTTTTGGAGATTCACATTCCCTAAAAAAGTTGCAGTCTGGGGATTTACTTGTTTAAGTTTCTTCTGCCAGCCATTCAGAACTTCTACTAAATTCTAATAAAATAGGCTCTTTTTCTGTTTCTGTTAAAGCACTTCAAACCCTTAATACATGCCGTGGCGTCATATCCGAGCCAGATCTTTTCTTTTCTACCAGGGATGAACTTTTACAAAATCTAACAGACCAAAATATTATAGATGTAAGACACATTACTATCCGTCGAAATGACCAAGTGCTTCCAACGAAGCACATCATTCTCACTTTCAATAGCCCAACCTTACCAACAAGAATTAAATTGCTTACCTTAGTTGACCCGTCCGTCCTTACATCCCTAATCCCCTCTGTTGTTTTAAATGCCAACGATACGGCCACACCAAAACTGTCGTGGTTCCCTACCTGTGCACGCTGTGCAGAAGTTGACCATGACAGCATTTCATGTGAAAAATCAGAACGCTGCATAAATTGCAAGGGTATTCATACAGCTTTCTCTCGCTCTTGCCCAAACTGGATCCGTGAAAAAGAAATTGTAACTGTAAAAATAATGCAAAATCTTTCCTACCCAGAAGTTCGTAAAATCGTGGAATCCAGGACCCCGTCTGTCGGCGTGTCTTATTCAAGCCTATTGAAACAGCAGTCTAAATCTGTAAGACATATTAGCACCCAGACTGACATGTCTATGTCATCAAAAAATTCAGCCAAAACACAATCAACAAACACCCCAATCAAAATATCCCGTGATATCTGTTTACCTTCGTCAGAACCTGCTTCTACTTTACACACACCTACTCAGACACAAAAATCTTCTGCTCAACTTAAAAAGGCAACTGAACTCCAAACTAAAAATAAGGCAACTATATCTAATAATAATAATCCTGATCCTTCTGTTTCTAATCTCCCGAAACCTGTTACTAATCAAAAGACTAAGGCAGCTAAACCTAATAAAAAAACTCTTGATCATTCTGCTTCTTATCTACAGAAACCCAATACCGTTCAAAATGTGAAACCGATCCAAAAGGCAAAAGAGAGAGTTCCCATCCGAGGTTCTCATCAATGGCAGACTGTTAGAAAAAAACAGCGCAAGTCCCAACATAACCAGTCCATTACAAATTTAAAAGACCCCAAATATCTACATAATTACATGAAAGAGGCTATGGAAGAAACTTTCAACTGGAGTACAGATGAAGAAAATATTGTTTACGACGAATACGTGCCTAATTAACTTTGCAATTTTTAAAATCTCTGTCTTAAGATTACTTTTATATGTAACTTGTGCATCGTTTTATACTTTGTTTTTATGTTAACAATTACTGCATTATTTTGCAGATTTTAATTGCCCCTTGTGTTTAATACGTACCTTATTGATTTCACCTGTTACTTTTTTTTTATTTTTGTGTTCTCTAAAATTGTTTTTATATGTTTATTGTGCATTGTCTATAATTTAACATATTTTATCTGTATTTTCATGCATTTTAACAAAGTCTGTAGACTTTTAATTGGTTTTAATTACGCATATTATCACTTGCTCTTAACTTATTTCTATTTTGATTGATCTTGGCGCAGCATGTCCCTAAAGGGATTTTGCGCCATTAAACCCCATTCAACCAACCATATTTAAAAAAAATACCCCATATATGGAGCATGAAAAGGTTCAATATTAGAAATTAAAACATCTTTCTGACCGGCATATCCATCCCACCATTTATTAAGATTTTTTTAAATACAAATCATCAGAAAAATGATAAACACCATAATCCTTGCCTGTATGTGGGGGTCTATATATCCATATTTCACAAGATCCATCTAATTTGCTAGTATCAAAGCCTCGCAAAGCCTCAATAGTAGCCTTGTACCTGATATAGATCACTGGATCCTCAGCCTTAATGGATTTAATATCACCTTGTTGAGCTTTAGCGAGAACACTAAATTTCCATAAAAAACCAGTCTCACGGAGTTTTCTATTCACACTTGAAAATACTGTATGATGGGGTACACGCCTACACTCCCGGCAAGGCTATCTTGTCAATGGACATTATACTGGAGAGATGTGTATGTCCGCTTAAAGAAATAGTTCCTTATTGAATTTTGAAGAAAAACACCTTTAAGTGAAATTTTTTTAAGATTTTTCCATTGAAAAACGATTAACTGATTAAACAAAATATATTTAACTTATTGTATGCTCATATATATGGCAAATACTAGTAATATTCAAGGTAAATGTATTGATTCGCGCATAAAAGTTCTGGCGAGATTTTTGGCAGTAGAAGCAAATGACTAAACAACCTTTACTCCCCACAGAGAAGTAAGAGGGGAGAAATTCCCATGTCATTTTTGGAGATAGACGATTTTTCATGTCAAATCAAATATTTTATTTTTAAAACTACTAAATATAGAATAAAAATTTCGATGGATTCGAATTTTTTGGAAAATTTCACCTCAAGTACATACTAAATATACTGATGGAATTATGTAAATTAGCAATAATTATCTTTAAAAATAAATAAAACAAATGAAAGAAGTTCTTTATATACGATTTTCGAAGAGGATAGACAATATAACATTCATGATATAACTTTCATGTCTCTGTATACACAAAGTATTCTTATTTTAATTACGAAGAGTTGATAGGAAGTTAAATTCATTTATCTTCTAATTAGTGTTTTAAATTTAATATTTCAACAGTATGTTAGATTCAAAAACAAGAAAAAATTTATCAGTTATTAAGAATGTGTATTTTAATTCTATACAGTTGGCAAAAAAAGTATTTGTACACTTCATTTTTTTAAATTATAATGAAATTAAACAAAAGATTTAAGCAAAAAATACTGTAATACATTAATTTAATGCATTATAATATTATAGAAGCAGAAACAAAATTAAACGAATCGATTTTTTACATTATAATAAACAAATATACAAAATTATAATGCAAAAAAAGTATTTGTACACTATCTTAATGTAATATAATTAAGGAAAATTTAGTAAAATGATACAAATTAATATTTTGTGCGAATTCATTTAGCGTTTATGACTACTTCTAGATGGTATGACATAGATTCCACCAACTTTTTTGTAGTGGTCTGGTTAATGTTATTTCATGACACAATAAGAGCTTCTTTAAAACTGTTTTTTACTAATACATATTTTTTTTTCGGATTTTTGCATCCAATAGCATCTGCAAATTTTCTACTGGATTCAAGTCTAGAGATTTTAGAGGAATTACCAGTCGTCTTCGAGTATTGTCGTAAGCATGTGCTGGTGATCACAGCAGTATACTTTGGTCATTATCCTGCAGAAAGTGAAAAGCTTCCTCTATGCATAATTTCTTGGCACAGTATAATAAATTATGGCGCGACACATCAATGTATGTTAAACCTGTCCTTCCATTGTCAAAAAATTTTAAATGTCCTGCTCCATTAGAAGCTATACACCCCAAAGTATAATATTCCCCCCAACATGCTTGATAGTTTGAGGTATACGTTTTGGATCTAGAACAGTTTTATTTTTACGCCAATTTTTTCGAATGCTTGATGGTAAGAAAATTCCGAATTTTTCCTCATCAGAAAAAATTACTGTTTTCCAAAAATCCAATGATTTACTTCTGTATGCGAAAGCGAATACTATGCGTTTTCGCCTATTTGTTTCGTTGATGAATGGATTTTCCCTTGAGGTTCTTCCTTTTAAATCTGCATTGAGAAGAATATTTTTTCTTGTTTGAGGTATTACTCTGATGCGAGAAGATGTCGCAAGGTCTCCAGCAAGTTTTTGAACCGAACGCATAGGATTTTTTAAAGCTTTTTAACAACACTCCTTTTTTCCCCTCATTGTTAGTTTGCTAAGAAGTCCTGGTTTTCATTGAATTTCGATTCTTTTAATTTATTCATAGTTTCTCACTATACATCCAATAGTTGTAAATGGTAATTTAATAGCTTTTACAAATTCTTGTTGCGTATTTAAATTTTTATTATGCTCAATCATAGGATTTCATATATCTAGAGGTGCCTCTCCAGTATTAGGTTCTATATTCAATTACTTCAAGAGCAAATTAAATTAAATGTCAGACAAATATAATATGAACTTAAAAATTATTAACAGCTTTTGTAAAAGTAGTCCTTTGAACCATAAACACTATAAAACACAGTACATATCAGGATGGAGAAATGTACAAATACTTTTTTTGCAAGAAATTTTTAAACTTTTCCCATTAGAAAATTATTTTACATCTTTATCGAAATTTTCTGTTGTGTAATTTAAAACGCACGGTAAACAGACTGTATTAAAACTATTTTTGACAAAATATCTGTTTTTATTTAGTAAAAAATTAAAAATTTTAGAGTGTACAAATACTTTTTTTGCCAACTGTATATATATGCGAGATAACATGAGTAAAATTCAAATATAATTTTAGATCAATCAATTATCTGGAAACGACATCGCAAATAGATTATATGAATGAATTAAAACGTTAAAACAATTTCTTCAATGTGGCTAAAAACCCCAGGGGGATACCTTCTTTAGGTATTCACGGGCTTCACAACCCCGGGGCACCTGAGTGATCTTTCTCCTTTCCTTTTCCTCTCACTCCTCTGGTCTTACTTTCCTCTTTGTTTCACTCTCGTTGTGGTTTCCTCTTCGGAGGTGAGGGCAATTCTGTATGAGCCGATGTCATCCTTCCTATCGACTCATGGAGAATTGTAAACCACCCACGTGTTGGACGTGTGTGGCGACCCGTGTCCCTGGAAAAGGGGATCCTGGCAGTTGAGGGAAACCAACACACTGCTTTGGCCTCTGCTTTAGGTAGACGGGAGGTGCATATTGGTCCCGTATGCATCAATCGGCTGGTCAGCTGACTTTTGTCACTGGCTTTAGGGATCAAGTGATCGAGCAACTACTAGTCATCTCGTTAAGGGTGGAGACTGACATAGGGTTGTCTTGTGACCGTATGGGCCCTGGTTAGCACTGGTGCACGAATGTGCATCCGCTTGTTGGGCTCGGTAGTGGGTGGTGCGGCCGGGGTCTGAATTATATTTTTTTATAATGGATAGAAAAACTTCATTTCCTTCTATTTCTCTCCCTCGTGGAGAGCAACAAAGTGTACAGACGCCTTCTTTCACTCGCTTCTTTATCGTAAAAAGTACTGATAGCCACTTAAGATTGCTCCTTTAAAAAGACTTCACCATTTCTCGTTGCTAAAACATTCCAATCTATTCTTGGGGATGATCATTCTATCAAAAAACTGCAATCTGGGGACTTACTAGTTGAGGTTTCTACTGTCAAACAATCACAATTTCTTTCTAATTGCTCTGCAATAGGTACTTTTTCCGTGTCTGTCCATAAATACAAGTCGTGGTGTAATATCTGAATCTGACCTTTTATTCTCCACTAAGGATGAACTGACAGAAAATTTAAAAGACCAAGATGTAATGGATGTACGCCATATCACTATCCGTTGGAATGAACAAGTTTTACCGACAAAGCATATCATTCTGACATTTAGTAGTCCTGTATTACCAACCAGAATTAAAGCTGGCTATCTAAGCTGTCCAGTCCGCCCCTATATACCAAATCCTATCCATTGTTTTAAATGCCAGCGTTACAGGCATACTAAGACAAATTGTCATGGAACTCTTACCTGTGCACTTTGTGCAGAAGTCGGCCGTGACAATGAATCTTGTGAAAAACCCATACGCTGTGCAAATTGTAAAGGAGATCATACAGCATATTCCCGTCCTTGTCCTAATTGGAACAGAGGGAAAGAAATTATCACAGTTAAAATTACTCAAAATTTGTCTTATCCTGTAGCCCGCAAACTTGTAGAAACCAGAACCCCATCTGTAGGAATTTCTTACTCCAGCTTACTTAAAAACCAATCAAAATCTGTAAGACACATAAGTACCCAAAGTGATTCCTCATATCTTCCTAATAAATCTACTAAAACACAATCAACTAGCACACCAATTAAAGAAAACTGGGATGTTTCTCTCCCTGCTAAATGTCTTGTAAATCTGCCATTAAAACGCTGGCTACCATCCACAGAACCTGTAAAAATCACTTATCTTTAAAAAATGAATCAGAAATCTCAAGCTCAGTCTAAGGAATTATCCAAACCTCTAAATAAGACAAAGGCTGTTACCCCACCAAAAAATGACCCGAACTCATCTACATTAAACTCTAAAAAACCCAACTCTAGTCAAATAGTGAAAACTGGAGCTCAGAAAGAAGGGATCAAGGTTGGGACCCAAACTGGCACAAGTTCAAAAACATTACAGAAATCGCAGAAAAAACGAAAGGAAACCATAAAAACCCAAGTTCTGGCATCCCCACGGCTGAAGACTGCCGTTAAAAGATTGAAAAATGCATCGCTAAGCCCATGTGTAAGAAAATTTAAGGATCCCAGGCAACTTCAGCACTATGTTCGGGAGACTATGGAGTCCGAGACTTACAGTGGCTCGGATTCCGAGGAAAACACTATGTTTGAGGAGTATGTGCCTAATTGAATTAATTTTTGTTGGTCTTTGTTTTAATTACATATTAGGTTTTCTGTAGTACTTCTCCAATTTGGTTTTCGTGTCTTTATCTTATTCTTTTAGAATTTTAACTAGTTTTAGAATTTTATCTTTTTACACATTTAAATATCTTTGTCTGGTTTTAATTGGTTTTTAACTTCATGTATCACCGCATTGCTTTTATCCACCTAATTCATATCTATGACAAGTTTTTAATGTAACTTTCACTTTTTACATTTTATATTCACTTTTGATTTATTTTATTCCTACCTTGTTCTTGGCGCAGCATGTCCCACAGGGGACCTTGCGCCATAAAACCCCATTCAACCAACCAACCAACCAATCAATGTGGCTTAAACTGTAAATTTGTATTTAATAAAGAACATAGCAAGAAAAAAGTGTTTTTTCATTCTATTTTGATAGGCATAGTTTTTTTTTTTCTAAGGCAAAAAATAAAATAAAATAAAAAAAAAGAAAGAAAAATACACTAAAACATATACAGTTGGCAAAAAAAGTATTTGTACACTCTAAAATTTTTAATTTTTAACTAAATAAAAACAGATATTTTGTCAAAAATAGTTTTAATACAGTCTGTTTACCGTGCGTTTTAAATTACACAACAGAAAATTTCGATAAAGATGTAAAATAATTTTCTAATAGGAAAAGTTTAAAAATTTCTTGCAAAAAAAGTATTTGTACATTTCTCCATCCTGATATGTACTGTGTTTTATAGTGTTTATGGTTCAAAGGACTACTTTTACAGAAGCTGTTAACAATTTTTGAGTTCATATTATATTTGTCTGACATTTAATCTAATTTGCTCTTGAAATAATTGAGTATAGAACCTAATACTAGAGAGGCACCTCTAGATATATGAAATCCTATGATTGAGCATAATAAAAATTTAAATTCGCAACAAGAATTTGTAAAAGCTATTAAATTACCATTTACAACTATTGGATGTATAGTGAAAAACTATGAATAAATTAAAAGCATCGAAATTCAATGAAAACCAGGACTTCTTAGCAAACTAACAATGAGGGAAAAAAGGAGTGTTGTTAAAAAAGCTTTAAAAAATCCTATGCGTTCGGTTCAAAAATTTGCTGGAGACCTTGCGACATCTTCTCGCATCAGAGTAATACCTCAAACAATAAAAAATATTCTTCTCAATGCAGATTTAAAAGGAAGAACCTCAAGGAAAAATCCATTCATCAGCGAAACAAATAGGCGAAAACGCATAGTATTCGCTTTCGCATACAGAAGTAAATCATTGGATTTTTGGAAAACTAGATCCAAAACGTATACTTCAAACTATCAAGCATGTTGGGTGGAATATTATACTTTTGGGATGCATGGCTTCTAATGGAGCAGGACATTTAAAATTTATTGACAATGGAAAGACAGGTTTAACATACATTGATGTGTCGCGCCATAATTTATTAAACTGTGCCAAGAAATTATGCATAGAGGAAGCTTTTCACTTTCTACAGGAAAACGACCAAAGCATACTGCTGTGATCACCAGCACATGCTTACGACAATACTCCAAGACGACTGGTAACTCTTCTAACATCTCTAGACTTGAATCCAATAGAAAATTTGCAGATGCTATTGGATGCAAAAATCCGAAAAAAAAATATGTATCAGTAAAAAACAGTTTTAAAGAAGCTCTTATTGTGTCATGGAATATTATTAACCAGACCGCTACAAAAAAGTTGGTGGAATCTATGTCACACCATCTAGAAGTAATCATAAACGCTAAATGAATTCGCACAAAATATTAATTTGTATCATT
The DNA here is from genome assembly GCA_964019185.1 of Maratus speculifer. NCBI lineage: Eukaryota > Metazoa > Arthropoda > Arachnida > Araneae > Salticidae > Maratus > Maratus speculifer. Next base: position 548,685 of record CAXHSM010000005.1, on the reverse strand, counting down.
TTACTAAATTTTCATTAATTATATTACATTAATATAGTGTACAAATACTTTTTTTGCATTATATTTTTGTATATTTGTTTATTATAATGTAAAAAATCGATTCGTTTAATTTTGTTTTTGCTTCTATAATATTATAATGCATTAAATTAATGTATTACAGTATTTTTTGCTTAAATCTTTAGTTTAATTTCATTATAATTAAAAAAAATGAAGTGTACAAATACTTTTTTTGCCAACTGTACTTCACAAGATAACCCTTTCTGACAGAAAGGGAAAAAGCCAGTTGTTACGTCACCAAAATCGCTTTTAATTCATTAATTTATTTATCGAGTAATGGAAAAGTAATTTTGATTATAAATAGCTTCTATAATCAATCCTGTCAAATATGTGCCTTTTCATTTAAAAATGAGTCCTAAAATGTGTCTTAGTTTTGTGTTGTAAAGCAGGAAATTTGAGAAGAACCTTAAGGCTGCTCTTTACTTAGTTTTCAAATTCCTTTCAGTAGTGTTAAATCATTTAAGAAATTTAATGCATTCTTACATTGAAAATATTTCCTGAGAAAATTAGCATTTTTAACTCCTTTTTTTCTGTATATTCTTCTTTAAAGATGTTTCTTTTTTTCTTAATTCTCAATATTTCTAAAATGTATGCATAGTTTTATAATGAGTGTTAAAATTCTACCCCCAGTTGGTCCACTTTTAACACATAAAATAATAAATTAAGCATAGATTTCAGAAATATTTCGACAACTAAGAAAAAAGATACACCCTTTAAGAGAATATAGAAACCAGAAATTGAAAATATTAATATACTGATGACGTATTTTAAACATAAAAATAATATCAAATGCATAATATAGACTTAACATTACCGAGGCTAATTCGGAACATTTATTTTTAAGGCTATTTTTCAATTCAAACGAACTAATTTTTAACATTTTTACGAAATTCTTTTGATTTGTTAATTCATAAAATTTGTAGAAATTCTTACTCCATAACCAAATCCGTGTTTCGAAAATGAAAAATATAAATATGAAATAAGCTAAACTAATAATTTTTTGACAGAACACTCCATGTAAGACAAATTTTAAATACACTCAGAAACAAAGCAAAAATTAAAAAAAATTAAAAATAGGTTTCTACCAAAATTTAACAAAATAAAAATTATTATTATTATTATTATTTTATTTTTTTAATATTTTCTGTTTCTACACTGTTAATTTTGCAACACTTGTCATAAAAAAGGCAAGTTGTAGGATACCAAGTTGAAATTTTGCCTGATGTGTGTGTGTGGGGGGGGGGGATAAATATGTGCATTTGTTTGTGATTATTTAAGAACATTATGAAAACATTCCTGTTATCTTTTATGATTTTCCATAGAATTCTATTACCAACTGAAAAACAAACATGGTTTATTTCTCTTAGAGAAATATGAAGAAATGTAATTTTTTTTATACATGTTCTATTTGATTTACAATAAATTTAATTAATTAGAAAACTTTGTTCAATTTAATATGATATAGTATACTATTTTCGCACACTTTTGAACAAACTTTCCTGTTTTTTTTAAAGGGAGGTAGGGGGCATCTGAATTAAAATGCAACTTTTTTTTAATATAAATTAATAACAATAGGTCATTCATTTCCTGGACTTCGGTCGGACTTGACACTTGCTTTCTTTCACCCTCTGTTAATTGATCTTTTCATCTGTAAAATGGCGACTTTAAACCAATATCCTCTTTCTTTCCAGCCTCAAAAAAGAGGAAAACCTTTGGGAAGTTCTGCTAAGGTTATCATCTTAAATGTTTACATTAAGCTCAGAGAACAAAATCTCATGAAGTCGAACAAGGAAATTTCCCAGATGTGTTCAGATCTGACAGGAGTTTCAACACGGTCAATCGAAAGGATTAAGTCAGAAATGAAAACGAGTGGTAAACTTATAACTCCAGGCAAGAAACGTCCTTTGAAAGTGAATACATGCACAAGAATGCAAATTTATAATGAATTTACTAAAACGGCTATTCGTAGGAAAGTGCATTCTTTTTTCTTTAACAATGATATACCCACAGCAGAAAAAGTTACGCATGCCATAAATGAAGATGACGATCTCCCAAATTTCAGCGTCAGAATTATTAGAAATTTTATGCATGATTTGGGATTTGTTTTTCAAAAAAGGAAACGAGAATCATTGTTATTGGATCGGGAAGACATTCAACAATATCGACACGAATATTTGAGGAATGTTCGAAGATTTCGAAATGAAGGAAGAAAAATTTATAATACGGATGAGACGTGGGTTAATGCCGGACATACGAACGAACGCGTATGGCAGGATTCTACAGTAAAATCTAAAAAACAAGCATTTCTAAATGGCCTGTCAACAGGTTTAAAAGCTCCTTCAGGCAAAGGAGGCAGACTCATTATTATGCATGCTGGATGCGAAGATGGATTTGTTGATGGAGCATTAGAAGTATTCAAAGAAGAAAAAAAACGGAGATTATCATGATGAAATGAACGGCAAACTTTATGAAGATTGGGTAGTGAATAAACTTCTACCTAATATTCAGCCTAATAGCGTCATTGTTATAGAAAATGCTCCATATCATTCTATTCATACAGAAAAAATTCCTACGTGTTCTACGAAGAAAGAAGAGATACAAGCATGGCTAATGGGAAAGAATATTGTTTGGAGCCCAGATATGATAAAATTAGAATTAATTAAACTTGTTGCAGAACGTAAAAAGTTTTATGAAGCTTACCGTATCGATGAAATTGTTGCTCAGCATGGCCATACTGTTCTGCGATTGCCCCCTTATCACTGCGAGTTAAACCCCATTGAACTTATCTGGGCCGAAGTTAAAAAATACGTCGCAAGTAATAACCGAACCTTTAAAATAGACGAAGTTGCAAAACTTACACATGAAGGGATAGAAAAAGCATCTTCTTCTTGGGGTAATTGTGTTCAACACGTAATTGAAGAAGTTGAAAAAAACATGTGGAAATTAGATGGTATAGAAAAAAAAATAGTGGACATCAGTTTCACTGTTGGTGACTCATCTGATGATGATGATGAGCAATACACAGATGGTAACCTTAGCAGAATCGAGCCATTAGATTAACATAACAGTCCTTTTCAGGACATAAAAAAAGCCCTTTTAAGGGCTAAGCCTTACCCAAGGCAAAAAATATAAAAAAAGCATATCATTACACTAAAACACGTACTTCACATGATGGGGACGATATTTTGTAATGCCTCATTTGCCTTTTTTTTTCTTTTTTTGTATTGGATAGCTGAAGTTTATCTTTACATCGCTTCTTTTTTTACTTTTTCGATTTTTTTTTAAATGACACTTCCATTTTCGTAACCGGTTTCGAAAGTGAAAGTAATTTTATAAAAAATACTTGCAACCAAAAACGTAAAAATAAAAAAATGATAGATGTTGAGATGGATCTCAGCTATCTAATACAAAAAAGAAAAAAAATTAATGTCAAAATGCAAACGAGCTATAAGGAAAAAACCTCCCTGTAGGTGTAACATTAGCTCCCGAGTGTCTTCCCCTTCAGGACTGGAGCTTTAAGGCTTCCATCCGGACAGATGAAGTCACACGTGAGTTAATGTTAAACCAAAGGGAAGAATATTTACTTATATCTCATTTTCATTTCTATGCTTTTAAATATTTTGTTTTTTGCATTGTATGGCTGAGGTCAATTATCCCCATTCGCCAGATGCAGAATGTAGATATAAAATAAGCTTAACTAAACAGAATTTTTTTTATTTAAGACAATTTTTAAACATAATCAGAAGCAATGCACAAAATTAACATTCAAGAAATATTAAATATATATATATATATATATATATATATATATATATATATATATAAAAGAAAGTAAGAAATTTTACCAACATAAAAAAAATCCCTCAAAAGGACTTTGATTTATTTTAAATCCCCATTTAAGATAAATTGGAAACATGTGAATGTAAAAAGAAAATTAAAGAAAAGGAATTAAAATTTTTTTGCCATGGTAGGGATTAAGGAAGCAAAGGCAATTTTTTATCTTTCATCTTTAACAATCAGAAATTAAGCAAGTTTTGTTTAAAATTAATTTGCAAAATCCAGAGAAGGGCAGGGAGATAGGGGATATAAGGAGAGAGGATTAGGGGATCCCTAAAGGGATATTTTCTTCTTCTTCTTTTGAAATAACTTTATTCTAAATGCATTTTGTGTCTATCATTACCAAAAGTTTTATGAAGCTTACCGCATAGATGAAATTGTTGCTGAGCATGTCCATACTGTTCTTAGATTATCCCCTTATCACTGCGAGTTAAACGCCATTGAACTTATCTGGGGCAAAGTTAAAAAATGTTATTCATTTCATATTTTTATTACATCACGTATTTACTAAATACTACTTGATGGGGAAAAAAAAGCTGTTTATTTTAAGAGTACTATTTATTCAAATTCTCACCTGCCCAAAAAAATGCCTGAACCCGTTAAAATTCGCACAAAATGCGAAAAATTAATAATTTTCACAAATTTCAAATACAAAAAAAAAAAAAAAAAAAAAAAAAAAAACTGCATTCCCTTGGAAGATGTAAATTTGATTACTTTTATTAATGTGAAAAATAGCATCAAATCGAGATTTTTCTCAATTTGATGCGCCCCCAGGGGGATACCTTCTTTAGTTATTCACGGGCTTCACAACCCCGGGGCACCTGAGTGATCTTTCTCCTTTCCTTTTCCTCTTACTCCTCTGGTCTTCCTTTCCTCTTTGTTTCACTCTCGTTGTGGTTTCCTCTTCGGAGGTGAGGGCAATTCTGTATGAACCGATGTCATCCTGCATATCGATTCATAGAGAATTGTAAACCACCCACGTGTTGGCCGTGCGTGGCGACCCGTGTCCCTGGAAAGGGGGATCCTGGTAGTTGAGGGAAACCAACACACTACTTTGGCCTCTGCTTCAGGTAGACGGGAGGTGCATTTGGTCCCGTATGCATCAATCGGCTGGTCAGCTGACTTTCGTCACTGGCTCTAGGGATCAAGTGATCGAGCAACTACTAGTCATCTCGTTAAGGGTGGAGACTGACATAGGGTTGTCTTGTGACCGTATGGGCACTGGTGCACGAATGTGCATCCCCTTGTAGGGCTCGGGAGAGGGTGGTGCGGCCGGGGTCTGAATTCTATTTTTTTTTTATATATGGATGGAAACACTTCTTTTCCTTCTACTTCTCTCCTTAGTGGAGAGCAACAAACTGCTCTGTCTTCTTCATTTACTCACTTTTTTATTGTGAAACGTACTGATAGTCACTCTGATTGCTCTTTTAAAAAAACTTCACCATTTCTTATCTCTAAAACCTTTCTGTCTGTCTTGGGAGATGGTCATTCTCTCAAAAAATTACAATCTGGCGATTTGCTGGTTGAGGTTTCTACAACCAAACAATCACAATATCTCTCTAATTGCACTACAATAGGCACTTTTTCTGTTTCCATACAAGTACATAGAACTTTAAATACAAGTCGCGGAGTAATATCAGAACCTGATCTTTTATACTCAACCAAAGATGAACTTTTAGAAAATTTAAAAGACCAAAATGTCATAGATGTTCGCCGTATCACTATCCGTAAAAACGAGCAAATAATTCCCACTAAACATATTATTCTAACCTTCAATAGCACTACTTTACCACCTAGAATTAAAGCAGGATATCTAAACTGTAAAGTCAGACCCTATATACCAAATCCCACCCGCTGTTTTAAATGTCAGCGTTACGGTCATACTAAAACAAACTGTCGTGGATCTTTAACCTGTGCACGTTGTGCAGAGGTCGGCCACAATACCTCATGTGAAAAATCCGAATGCTGCGTTAACTGTAAAGGAAATCATACAGCATATTCCCGCAAGTGCCCTAACTGGAACCGTGAGAAAGAAATAGTTACTATAAAAATTACTCAAAATTTGTCTTATCCTGATGCCCGTAAACTAGTTGAAAATAGAACCCCATCTGTCGGAATTACCTACTCCAGCTTACTGAAGAAACAATCAACATCCGTAAGACACACGGCTACACAAACTGATGTCTCATACCCACAAAGTAAATCTACCGTAACACAATCAACAAACACCCCATCCTCTGAACCAGTAAAAATAGTTGACTTAGAGAAGAAACAACAGAAATTGACAGCTCTACCCAATAAGTCATCTCAACCCCAAACTAAGACTAAAGATGCCACGAATACGAAAATAGCACAGAAACCAGATATCCCCAGAAAACAGAATCTAAAAAAACTCCCTATACAAACAACTAAAAAAACCTGAACTCCAGCCTCTTTACAATGGAAGACTGTGGGGAGGGGGAAGAAAAATTCTGGAATCAGCTCAGTCATAAAAAATATTAAAGATCCAAAGCAGTTGCAGCATTACGTGGATGAGGAAATGGAATCCGACCCCTGTAGCAATGACTCGGATGATGAAAATATTGTATTTGAAGAATTTGTGCCTGATAACTTAGATACACAACAATCCACTTCTGCCAATTCTTCACAAAGTGCCTCTCCAAGATCATTACATTCTAATACTTCCAAAATACCATCTCATAACAGGAACGCACAAATTACAACTAAAACTTCTTTAAAGCAAAATATTTCAAAAACTAAATCTACTATATCTGCAATACCCCCACCAAAAAAGAACAAAATCTCAAAAAGTCAGACACATTCACAGGAAAAAGGCAAAAAAAATCAAAGTATGGAGGATGACGATGCTCTGGACCTTCATCCCGAACCGGATGAAATACTGGACGACGGAGACAGTAGCATGTCTACTGTTTTTGATCAAAATGACATAGATACTCATATTTAACTCTCGTAATTATGAATAATATCATCTCATGGAACTGCCGTGGTTATCTTAATAAACATGACGAAATCCGGGACATTCTCTCTGACCATCAACCACTCTGCTTAGCTCTACAGGAAACCCATCTAAAGCCAAAAGACAAAGCAAAATTGCGCAATTACGCTACTTACAGGAAAGACTTCATTGGTAGTGATAGGGCCACTGGAGGAGTGGCTCTCTTCATTTCTCGCACATTACCTCATTCGCTTATCAGTTTAAATACTAATTTACAAGCTGTTGCTGTCCGTGTCCATATAAACCGTCTTATAACAATATGTACAATTTACTTGCCACCAAACCAGTCCATTCACTCAGCACATCTGGATAATCTCATTCTCCAACTCCCCACTCCTTTTATCATCACTGGAGATTTTAATGCTCATAACCAACTCTGGGGCAGTTCTGATAACAATCAACATGGAGAAATAATAGAAAAATTAATTTCTGACAATGGCTTATGCCTATTCAATAATGGTGATCATACCTACTTCCATGAACCTACACGCACTTTTCATGCAATTGATCTTTCTATATGCTCCCCATCAATATATCCATTTTGGAACTTTTGGATCTCAAATGATCTACACGGCAGTGATCATTTTCCAACATTTATTTCTTTGACTACTCCAAGTGCGGATTCCAATAATTATACTAAAAGGTATGCATATGACAGAGCCAATTGGCCAACTTTCACAGCACTTGCGAACATCACAAATAACGTGATAGAGGGTAACATTGACAAAGCACTTGATAATATAACTCATTGTATTATCAATGCTGCTGATGCTAGCATCCCTAAAACTTCATATGTTCATAAAAACAGAAAATCTTGGTGGAATAGTGATTGCCAATTAGCAAAGAAAAAACAACAAAAAGCTTGGGGTATATTTCGAAGTTACCCCAACAACACTAATTATATAGCATTTAAAAAAGCAAAGGCCAGCGTGAATCCTGGATTAAATATGTTTCAAGCATAAATTCTAACACATCCAGTAAAGAGCTTTGGAAAAGGGTGAAAAACTGCATGGGTCTGTATTCTGAAAGCCATATTTCAATTTTAAAACTGAACGGTCAAACCATCACTTCTACCAAAAACATAGCTGAGACAATAGGGAATACCCTAGCTTCCATTTCAAATTCAGATTCATACCCTGAACCTTTTTTATCCTATAAAAGACAAACTGAAAAGACCAGTATTAATTTTAATTGTCATAACTCATTTTCATACAACAAACCATTTATTTTATCAGAACTTTTAAAATGCTTGCATGACAGTCGTTTATCTGCTCCTGGACATGATGGCATCACTAACATCATGCTTAAGCACCTCTCTCCACTTTCTCTTAATAATCTTTCTTTTTTTAACAGAATATGGACAGAACACATTTTCCCTAATGCTTGGTGCAGAGCCATCGTTATTCCTTTTCCTAAACCAGGAAAAGATGCTACTGATCCTAATAATTACAGGCCTATTGCCCTATCTAGCTGCCTTTGCAAACTTCTCGAAAAGATGGTCAATTGCCGCCTCATTCATGTCTTAGAAACAAACAACTGCCTTGCCGCTTTTCAAAGTGGTTTCCGACGTGGTAGATCTACTATCGATAATTTAATCCATCTTGAACACTACATTAGAACAGCTTTTCTTAAACGCAGTCATTTGGTCTCAGTATTTTTTGACATGGCGAAAGCCTATGACAGAACATGGCTTTATGGAATACTCCGCGACCTTTTTAACTTGAACTTGCGTGGGAACCTTCCTATTTTTATCAAAAACTTCCTTGCAATGCGAATTTTCCAAGTTCGTATTGGGGGAACTCTGTCTAGTTTTTATGTACAAGAAGAGGGTGTACCCCAGGGTAGTGTCCTGAGTGTCACCCTCTTTGCTATTAAAATAAATAATATTCTGAACCAACTACCTCCATCTGTAAAGGGTGACCTATATGTTGACGACTTTCGTATTATGTGTATGGGACAGGATATACGTTTTATTGAAAGACAATTGCAAATTGCTATCAATCGCATACTGACTTGGACTAATAAAAATGGTTTTCTTATATCTCATGACAAAACTTATTGTGTGCATTTCTGTAGACGTAGAGATCTGCATCCTGATCCTGAAATTTTCATCAATTTAACCCAAATTCCTGTTGTGGACAACGTTCGATATCTAGGGCTGATTTTTGACAAAAAACTAACCTTTTTACCACATATTTTACAATTACGGACAAGATGTGAAAAATCGCTTAATTTACTTAAAGTACTTTCAAATACCTCTTGGGGAGCAGACCGCACCTCACTTCTCAAGATTTATCGTGCTGTGATTCGCTCAAAAATTGACTATGCCTGCCAGGTCTATGGCTCTGCACGAAAGTCTGTTCTTAAGAAACTTGACACGGTGCACCATAGCGCACTTCGTGTTTGCTCTGGTGCATTTCGCACATCACCAGTTTTAAGCTTATATGTTGATTGTAACGAACCTTCACTCTACCATATTCGTGAAAAACTTTCATTAGATTTGTTTTACCATATCCTTTCTCATCCCGACCATCCACTTCATACTCTAATTTTAAATACTGACAATGATATTCATTACCAGCATCGCCCATCTTGCATCCCACCTTTTGGTGTCAGAATGAGAAGCATAACCAACAATAGCCCTCTGAGTAACATTGAGGTGAGTACTTGTCCACTGCATATTTATCCTCCTTGGCACCCACCTGATATTAAAACCCTTCATCCTTTTAAAAATTACGATACAAAGAATTTACCTGCTGCTGCTTTTAAACAATTATTTGCTGCACATCGTGCAGATTATAGGAATTTTACCGATATTTATACGGATGGCTCTAAGAGTGGAAATAAAGTTGGTTGTGGTGTTTTTTATAATAATGTTTCATTGAGTTATCAGCTTCATCCCTCTGTTTCTATATTTACAGCTGAATTAATCACAATAGAGAGAGCCATGGTACACATATCTAATCATCGTAACACATCCTTCATCATATATACTGACTCAAATAGTTCTATTGACGCACTTAAATCTTTTAAAAGACATACTTATGTCACTGCCATCCTGGATTTTTATATTAAATTGACTAGATGAGGTTACAATATTTTATTTTGCTGGATACCTGGACACATGGGTATCCCTGGTAATGAAAAAGCAGATGAGGCGGCAAAACTTGCTCTTAATCCATTATACCATAAAGTACCATTCTCAGACGCTAAACTGATTATAAACCACTTTATTCATAATAACTGGCAAGAAAGTTGGAATTTAGAAATCAATAATAAACTACATTATATCAAACCAATTATCTTGACCTGGCCTCCGAACTATCCAAGAAAAACAGATGTTCTTCTGACTCGTCTGAGAATTGGACACTCTAGGATGACTCATAAACATCTTTTATTAAGGGAGGATGCACCCATGTGTCCACACTGTCATTTTGATTATCTTACAATTCATCATATTTTGACGGACTGTCCGGGTCTCCGGCTCCTTTATAGACTCTATTTTAAAACTTCATCACCACTATTGACAAACCTCATTGGGGAAACACCTCATGGGGCACTCTTTGCTTTTTTAAAACATGCAGGCTTTTATTTTATGATTTAGGACCTTTTTAAACTTTAACTTTGACATTCCTTTTTTGGCAATCTGGGTGGAAACCCCATCCAGATTCCTTTCTTGATATTAGCACCTTTACAAAATACTTGTCTTTAATTTTTTTAAATATGTTTTTACAGTTTTCCGACTATATCTGGATGGGATACCCCATCTAGATAGCCTTTTCTATTTCGTTTGTTTAACCCCATGTTTTTTATATTTTTTGTCTTTGTTTGGCGCAGCATGTCCCTAAAGGGATTTTGCGCCATTAAACCCTATACAACCAACCAACCAACCTCAATTTGATGCTATTTTTAAGTTTAAGGTAAAAATGCCATTAAAAATGACTGAAACTTAAAAAAAAAAAAAAAAAATGTTGAATATTAAAAAAATAGCTTCAAATCAAGAGAAAAAAAATGGGTACAAATGCTGAATAATAATTAAAAAAAAAATCGATAGTGTTTTAAAATCATTGCACAAACACGAAAAAACTACAAAAATTGCATAAAAATTTTCAAAAATCATTTTACTAATTCCGAATAAATTTTGAAACAATTACAAAATTTGTTGCATTGGACTAAAAGTTTAAAAGCGGATTTATTTTTAATAATGTCGGAAAATTGCCGCGAAATACAAGACCCCGTTAAATCTCACGAGAATCGCAGATGTCAAAATTTAGTAAAATACTTACAACTAATGCAATCGATATTCTTTCAGGAATATAATAAAAAATATTAATAGAATGAGAAAACAAAAGAATTGGTACCATCAACTCGCTCAAATTTAGTCCTCCAACCAACGATTAACAGCCAAATCTGATGATCCAAGAATATACTTCTGCAGTAAACAAATAATACAAATTAAATCCGAAAAATAATTTTTTGCGCGCCAAAACCATCGCTATATCTCCCAGTATGGAAACCCTACAACATCAAAGTCTGTAAACAGGCTCGCTCAGCGTAATTTCCATTGACAAGTTAGGTGTTCCTTGAGTTTAGGTGAAAAATTCTCCTTGTACAACCTCAGAGCGGCATGTCTGTTACAGTTGTAGCTCCATATACAAGCAACATGTCAACTAGTTTATTGTTCGAATATTCCATTCTACTACAGTTGGAATCAGTTCGCAAATGTTCACTTCAGTGTGATCGCTGTTATGAGCATTACCATTCAGTGGCATCTACCATCTCTGTCAAGCTTGCTGGACTACTTCTGGTCGTAATTTCTTACGCTTGTAGTAAAATCTTTAAATGAACTGTTTTTTGACACATTAACCTATTGCTCTTTCTCTGCTGCCTTTAACAGTAATTCGCAAAAGGCATTTCCATTGTTACATTCCTATGTGATTCCGAGTCATCTTTGCATCCCTAACATTTTCCTGAAAGTATGTTGGTCTGGATATAAAACACCCAGGAGTAATGCCATTGAAATGTCATAGATGTGTTGGAAACACCCTCTATCAAAAACGAGAAAACCAAAGCTGTACGTCATTTTGAATATAATAATTATTGAATGAATGACCTACACGCAAACCACAACAAAATCATATAGTTTGTCCAGTCTTTAAAAGCGTTTAAATCCCCCCTCCCTCTGTTCACGGTTCAATTTTCTTTAGTTACCTGATCCCAATGTTTTCTTTTTTGTGCTTAAAACTTAAGTTAAAGTTTAAACCTTAGAATAATTTCAATCCCATACAAAAAATAACTATAAAAAGTAGTTGTTCATTACTGTTATTATTAAATGTATTCTTTGAACACTATAGTTCATGATTATTGAAGTTATTTATTAACACATTAAACATTTAAATTAATATTTACATAGTTGCAAAGATCCAGGTTACAAGCTACTAACAAGCATCGCGGGCTACATTTCAAGAAGATCAACACAACACTGTTGCCAATTACATATTACAAAATAATAGAAACGATACGATTACGATGATAGTTAAATACACATATCACATCCCTTTTTTTATTCAACATATTCATTTAAATATGCAGGGCGCTTACTTATGCGGCCTGATTTAGTTTTATAATTATTTTCAGTGACTGAACTAGCACTGAGCAAAATTGGGTTATTGTTATAATTAATGTTATCATCACAGTCACTTGATAAATCATTCTTTTTATAATTATTATCCAATTCTAAATCAAAATCAAAATTTTCTGTTTTATTCAAAGGCACATCTATTGTTGACTTAACCCTCTAAGCGTTTGGCCCGTAATATTCCGTACACTAAGCTCCAGGTTTCACTGCAATATAAGCAATGTTTAAGATATTATAATTTTATAAATTTAATGAATTTTCAAAGCATTGAAGAATGATTAAGATTCTCAAGGATTACATTTATATTTCTAAATAAGATTTTTTATGTGATATTGAGAGAATCGTATTTTATTAGCAATTAAGACAAAATGCAGAGAAAACAACATTACAAATTTACCCATTTGTAAGACGCTTGGAGGGTTAAGTATTTTCTATTTCTAGCATAAACAGCATCTGATTCTGTTTGATTTTGTAGGATCTAGGGCTTTTCGATTTTGATATGACTATGGCAGGTTTCCAGTTTTAATTTTTGATATCTTGCAGAAACACCCTTCCCCTGGTTTTAATGGTTTAAGCTCTTTAACATGTCTATCAAAATAATATTTCTGTTTGTTTTGTCGTTGTTTAAGTCTAGGGGCAATCAATGTCTTTTTTAATTTTAGGTTTTAGTAAATTTTTACTATTGGGCAACTTAGTTCTTAATCTGCAGTTAAATAGTAGTTGAGCTGGTGATAAACCTAAGTCTGTTATAGGACTATTTCTATATTCAAGCAAAGCTACTGCTGGTTTTTTGTTTTCCTCATTTGCCTTCTTGAGTAATGTTTTAGGAATGTCTGCAGCTTCGGCACAACAGTTGTTAGATACTCTGATCCATGACCAAAAATTGGAATGAATGTGATAAATCTTTCTACTGGATTAGTCTCTATCAAGATAACGAAGTACAAAACAAAGCTGATCAATGTGGGTTACATCTAGCATTGAATCTACAATAATAGAAAAATATTTAGCTTCAATTAATTATTTTTCTATTATGCTAATAACTTCTTTATCCATAAGTTCAACAAATTCATTAGCAATTGTAGAAGATAAGTAATTAATTTTTCCAGTACCTTTACTGCCATACTTTTCAAGGTGTTCTGCCAAAAACGTGTCAGAAAAAGCCAATAGCTCTAAACACCCCAAAATGTTGCCATTGTGTCGTGATCCAATGGTTTCATTTTCCCCAAAAAATGCGAAACCTCTGATTGATAGAAACTTGATTGTAGCTACAACTCTTATCAAGACGGCTCTCCAATACTCCACTTCACTTTGGTACTGCATAACTAAAACTGAGTCTATTCTTTGAGAAGTTTTCCGTCTTCTACTGTAGTGTAGAACAAAATCCCTATGCATGAATGAATTTTCATGTTCTGTTAATCTTACATTCACATGTTTCCAGTCATCGAATCCTGTAGTTGATAAGCTAGTTGTTATAATTACCAAATAGTTTGCAAATCCAGCAAAACACTTTCTTTTTAGATTCTGACAGAATTAACCATTCTCAAAATACTTTTTCACTATTTTTCTTTACCCGAAAAAAATTATTTGGTGTTAACTGCCTTTTGTAATCATTTGTAATTTTTTTAGTATCAGAAAGATTCTTCAGATTTTGTTGAGGTGGATTCAGAATGAGATATTCAATCATGGTATCAGTAATTTGATTCCATTCAGCTGGATCAGAACTAACAAGATGGACCATATCTATTCTTATGTCACGATCGGTATTAGGGAATTCTGATTTATCCATGTCTTGGCCTTCGGATAATTTCAAATTTTGCATAGCCTGTATTTCAGATTGTTCAGATTTGTCTGCATCCTAGGTTTCAACTAATTCCGACTTCTCTGCATCCTAGGTTTCAAATAATTCCGACTTTTCCGCATACTGGATTTCAAATAACTCTGACTTCTCTCCATCTTGGATTTCAAATAAGTCTGACTTCTTCCCCACATCCTGGCTTTCAAATAATTCGGACCTGACTATATCATGGGTTTTTGATAATTCAAACGTGTCCATGTCCTGGGTTTCTGATAATTCAGATCTGTCCACATCATGGGTTTCTGATAATTCATATTTGTCTGTTGTCTAGTGTTAAACAAGCTTTAACCCTTTTGGTCTCATTGTCTCATTAAAGTCTTTTCAGTATATCAATAACATCTTTTATTTCATTTTTATTTTTATTAATCATTCAATTTTTATCAATATTTTAAAATAAAACTCACCTTTTCTAAGCCAGGTACCATTCCTTTAATCTATTTAAAATTTCATCTGTTTAAATTTAATTGTTAACTACCGGCTACAATAGACTTCTGAAAAACGATACTACCATTGTAAATAAACTTTTCCTTAAGGCGTAGTATGCCGATACGTCCATAGATGGCGTTGCGATCGTGTCACTCCCATCATCCCTTTCCTTGCAATGGACTGATCCTAGATCATTCTAGAGAGAGGGCATTTCTCGGCACGTGCCTATTCATTCAGAGTATAAATACTGGGGAAATTTGTTTCATCTTGGCTTGTTTTTAAAAAGGTTTTTAAACCTTTCTAGAAATGGGAAGCTTTCCTTGTTTTAAATAGATCCTTTGACTTAGTTCATTTCTTTAAATGCAGCTTTGGTAAATACAGATTTTTTATCTTAAGTTATGATAGTTTTTCAACCTTTAAAAACATGTTTTAAACTAAAGTAATTTTCCATAGTGCTGGACATTTCTAAAGATGTGTTTGAATTGTGAAAGATAATTTCCTGGCTTATTATTGTCTGCATCATATTTATTTTTAATGAAGAAATAAAAATCCTGGATTGTTTTTAAAAACTGCATCTTCATTGTTTTAACTCAATTTAAACCACTTTTGCATAGCTACATTCCTGATACAGCTAAATCTTTTAATGGCTTCTCATAGGCATAAGTTTGCATTTCCACAAGCGCATATTTAACCACTCTGCAAATGTGTTAAGGTGTATAAAAATGAATGTAGTTTATACTTAACTACATTCTTAACACTGTCCACATCTTGGTTTTCTGGCAATTCAGACTTCCCCGTCTCTTGACTTCCTGATGACTCCTCACACAATTTTTTTTATACTAAGAGAAGAAACTTCTATAAAGTTGAACATTTTTCTGCTAATATTTGCTGCTTTTTTCTCTTTTAATTCTTGCAGCTTTTTTATTTTAGTCTGGCAGAACCAGACAATTCAACTGTTCTTGGCAAGAAAACACTTATTTTAAGAAAATACTAGGACTAAAATAAATAACTGATCATAGCAAACGAATAAAGATTTGAAAGAAAACAAGCATGCAAATTTTCCATGTGCTAACGCTTCATAAAATAAGCAAAGCAAACGTGAGAAGAGAAGTTACAGTTATGACAACAATTTCATGGACCATGGAGGAGTAACATTAGGAAATATTTATTATAAAAAATCTGTTCTTTGCTTAATTATGAAAACATCTGATTTTAGGCTTGTTAGTTATTCATAATTTGTGTATTGAGCCAATTAATATGATTAAAAGCACATTCAAAAGTATAGTTACAAAAATTTTGAACTAAAAAAAGCTCACAAAATTGGATGTTGGATAATAATGGCAGCTCGCTGTTTGTTTTTGTGAAAAATACCCTCTATTAATGAAATTTTATTCCTAATATGTCACCATTTTTAAAAAAAAGATAATCTGGTAAAGCGAACGAGGTTCGAAAATAAATATCGGATTGTTTCCTTTATTTTCAACAGAGTGCATTTATCTCAGAATGGTGACTTACGGACAGTAATATTTGATTGGACAAGGCTATTTCGGGCACAAGCGACTACCCTAGGAGGTGTAGTGTATGGAAACAGAGAGTGTAGAAAACAAAAATCTCTTTAAAAAAAAAACCTCACTTTTGACCATTTTTTATTATTTGGCACCCTTTTAACAAAAACTTATATTGGTCCTAGAGGGGCCCTCTCGAGCCGGAGGGCCCAGGGCAATTGCCCCGCATGCCCCTGCATTAGTCACAGTGGTGTAGTCGATGGGGGATGCTGGGGGACGGCGTCCCCCCACTTTTTTATTTTATTTCAAGCGTCCCCTTACTTCTTTATCTTAAGGGGGACGCTAAGGACGAGAGGTGACGCTGATCTTTTTGATTTAATAAATGGTTAAAATAAAAAAAAATAAAAAACACAGAAAAAAACAGTTTTATAAAATAAAGAAGTGATATTTTAAACTATTTTAGTTTTCTTTAACAAGAGCACTCAATAAACAAACCAAAAGAAATAAGGATGCTCACTTGCTGTTTCATTATAATTACCACTAGTGAAATACCGCGATACGCTAACATTAGCTCTCTCAGAGGCACCCATTAGTTTTACTTGGAATTCCCTAATCGAAAACTTTTATCCGCCTCATGTTCTGATAGAAAGACTACACATGCTTACTGAAAAAGATCTTGACACACTGCAGTCTAGTTAAAAAAAATACGCAGGTGTTTCAATTATGAAAGCCTGGTCATTTTTTTTTCACCCGACAATGAACACCAACTTGTTTCTATTAGTCAGTAAAATTGGTCTTTAAACACATTCGGGGTAACTATCATAGTTGTCACATACCGTTAGTTAGTAGGGGTCCTCAGTAATGAGTATTATCAGTAAAAGAGCATCAACGCAGACCAATAACTCCTGATATTTTTTAGTGAAAGATAGAACCAAAATCATTATCCTTCCTTCTCCCATTCACATTGACAATTATTTCCTGATTAGTTTCAAAAAATATTTTATAAGCAGGAAAAACTACAAGCATTGAACTAGTGTAAATTATCTAAATTGCCTTTTTTTTTCTTGTCATAAATATTTTGTATCATAATTTCAATTTTTCAAGTAAAAATAATAATGAAAAGGTAGAAAGCCAAAACTGGAAAGTTTTACAATTTCTTCCAAGTGTTGTCGTCAAAGCCTCAGCTAGAGGGCTGATAGAAGGGGGGGGGTAGTCAGATCTCCTATAAACAGAGCCTCCCTTGGAAAAGATTCCAAGGTCAATAAATGAATTTCTGTTCCGAAAATCCAAATGAAATTCTGTTCAAAAATCTAATTTAGTTTTGGGGTCCTTTCACACTTTTGCAGAAATACTAAGTTATAATTAAAATAAGTGTTTCGACACTCGTTCATCCTATTTGCACGTATGAAGGTAACTTGTTTAATATTGAACTAGTTATACACTATATGGCCAAAGGTGACAAGCCACTTGCGATTTTAGAATTTTTTCAAATGTCTAGAAAAATGTATGAGAAATTATTCTGAAACTCTAAGTAAGTACGTCAACATAATAGTATAGGTCATACATTTCCGTGAAGATTTATTTCCGAAATTCCATAGGGGACAGTCAAAAAATTGAAAAAGAATGAATATCTTTTGAATAATCCTGTCAAAACTAATGTAGCAAAAACATTCAAACTATAGATTATGTTTAAGTGGCTAATTGTAATAAAGTTTGTTCGTTTTTATGCGGATAGCATGTATACTCGTAGAAAAATTAAAGTTTTTATAAAAACAGTCCCAAATTTTTCTTTTGCTTAGTTTTTTGGTTGTAATTCAAAGAGTTCTTAATAAAAATTAATGTTCTTTTCCAAAAACATGGCAAACAACATTGTCACAATGTAATCAGAATTAAAAAATAACGAAAATTGTGTGAAAAATGAGTAGGTTTACTAAATATTTCTCCATTGCGCATGCATGAACACTATCAAAATTTCATTTGCATATTGTATTAGCTAAATGTATAAAGCAACTTTTATGAAAGACTCAAACATAGCTTGAAAATTCTGAAAGTGATAAACGAGAGAATAAGCTCAAAATCAGTTGTTTCCAAAATGAAGCCAAAAGAAAAGAAAAAAAAAAACAAGGAATTATATACAAATATAGTAGTACGTGCCAAATTATGTATTCTATAGTGAAAATTATCAATGGATAAATGGATACAGACTCCCCCAGGGGGATACCTTCTTTAGGTATTCACGGGCTTCACAACCCCGGGGCACCTGAGTGATCTTTCTCCTTTCCTTTTCCCCTTACTCCTCTGGTCTCCCTTTCCTCTTTGTTTCACTCTCATTGTGGTTTCCTTTTCGGAGGTGAGGGCAATTCTGCATGAGCCGATACATCCTGTATATCGACTCATGGAGAATTGTAAACCACCCACGTGTTGGCCGTGCGTGGCGACCCGTGTCCCTGGAAAGGGGGATCCTGGCAGTTGAGGGAAACCAACACACTGCTTTGGCCTCTGCTTCAGGTAGACGGGAGGTGCATTTGGTCCCGTATGCATCAATCGGCTGGTCAGCTGACTTTTGTCACTGGCTTTAGGGATCAAGTGATCGAGCAACTACTAGTCATCTCGTTAAGGGTGGAGACTGACATAGGGTTGTCTTGTGACCGTATGGGCCCTGGTTAGCACTGGTGCACGATTGTGCATCCCCTTGTAGGGCTCGGGAGAGGGTGGTGCGGCCGGGGTCTGAATTTTATTCTTTTAAATATGGATGGAAACACTTCTTTTCCTTCTACTTCTCTCCCTAGTGGAGAGCAATAAACTGCACAGACTCTATCATTCACTCGTTTTTTCATCATTAAACGTACAGATAGCCTATCTGATAATTCATTTAAAAAGACTTCACCATTTCTCGTTGCAAAAACATTCCAGTCAGTGCTGGGGGATGGCCATTCTATCAAAAAGCTGCAATCTGGGGATCTACTAGAAGTTTCTACAGCTAAACAGTCACAAATTCTTTCTAATTGCTCTACAATAGGCACCTTTTCCGTTTCTGTACAAATACATAAAACTCTAAATACAAGTCGTGGTGTTATATCTGAACCTGATCTGTTATTCTCTACTAAAACTGAACTTTTAGAAAATTTAAAAGACCAAAATGTCATAGATGTACGTCGTATCACTATCCGTCGCAATGAAGAAATACTACCTACTAAACATATTATTTTAACTTTCAATAGTCCCAATTTACCAGCTAGAATTAAAGCTGGCTATCTAAGCTGTCCAGTTCGACCATACATACCAAACCCTATCAGATGTTTCAAATGCCAGCGTTACGGCCATACTAATACCAATGGCCAATGTCGTGGATCTCTTACCTGCGCACGTTGCGCGGAAGTCGGTCACGACAATAAAACATGTGAAAATTCTGTTCGTTGTGCAAACTGTAAAGGCGATCACACAGCATATTCCCGCAAGTGCCCTAACTGGAACCGTGAAAAGGAAATAATCACTATAAAAATTACTCAAAATTTTTCTTATCCTGATGCCCGTAAACTAGTTAAAAATAGAACCCCATCTGTCGGAATTACCTACTCTAGCTTACTCAAGAAGCAATCAACAGCCGTAAGACACATAGGTACACAAACTGATTTCCAATTTCCATCCAGTAAATCAACTGTAACACAGTCAACCAGTACCCATGTTAAAGAATCGACCAACACCCCATCCTCTGAACCGGTAAAAATTGACATAGAGAAGAAACAACAGAAACCGACAGCTCTATCCAATAAGTCATCTCAACCCCAAACTAAGACAAAACCTGCCATGAATACCAATATTCCACAGAAACCTGATGCTCCCAGAAAACATAATTTAAAAAAACCGCCTATACAAACCTTTAAAAAGAAAACCTCAACTCCAGCCTCTCCACAATGGAAGACTGTGGGTAGGGGGAAGAAAAGCTCTGGCATCAGCTCAATTATAAAAAATATTAAAGATCCAAAGCAGTTGCAGCATTACGTGGATGAGGAAATGGAATCCGACCCCTGTAGCAATGACTCGGATGATGAAAATATTGTATTTGAAGAATTTGTGCCTGATACACAACAATCCACTTCTGCCAATTTTTCACAAACTGCCTCTCCAAGATCATTACATTCTAATACTTCCAAAATACCATCTCATAACAGGAACGCACAAATTACAACTAAAACTTCTTCAAAGCAAAATATTTCAAAAACTAAATCTACTATATCTGCAATACCCCCACCAAAAAAGAACAAAATCTCAAAAAGTCAGACAAATTCACAGGAAAAAGACAAAAAAAATCAAAGAATGGAGGATGACGATGCTGTGGACCTTCATCCCGAGCCGGATGAAATACTGGACGACGGAGACAGTAGCATGTCTACTGTTTCCGATCAAAATGACATTGATACTTATATTTAACTCTCGTAATTATGCACTTGATTCTCATGTACGACAGGTTTTTAGTGTAACATTCACTTTTTACTCTGTATTTAAAATATTTTTACATTCTATTTACTTTCATGTTGTTATTTCTTTATTGATTGCTCCGATCTACTTTTTCACCATCATTGATTGATTTTAATTATATCATGACTGTGAATTCGTTTATTTTTAATCTTGGTTTTTATGTAAATTCACTCATCTTATTCATTGTTTATGTTTTAACCAAATTCTACAATTTTTTGACATTTAATGTTTTTCATGATTTTTGTCCTCTTTTAATTAGTCTTTTATCTCATTGCTGTGTGATTTTTTAATTTTAAATAACATTGTTTTCTTTTCAACATTGTCTTGGCGCAGCATGTCCCCAAAGGGACCTTGCGCCATAAAATCCCATACAACCAACCAACCAACCAAATGGATACAGACCCTCATCTTTTTGCTTCATTTTGAGAATAACTGATTTTGCGACGAAATTCGCGATTTCTCTTTGAATGATCGACGAAATTTACGATTTTTTTCGAAACCGATCGAGAAAATTCACGATCTTTCCGCATCTGATCAACAAAATCAGCAATCTTTACTAAGTCGATCGACGAAATTTGAGATTATTTTTCTCAAGATCGATAAAATTTGCAATTCTTCCGCGCAAGATCAGCAAAACTTACTATTTTTCTGCGCCTGATTGACAAAATTCGCAAATTTTACTAACCTGATCGGCAAAAATTTTTTTTTTCAAAGCCGATTGTTGAAATTTGTGATTTTTCTCCATCCGATAGACAAAATTCGCGAATTTATTTGAGCCTAATCAATGAAATTTGCAATTCTTCCGCGTGTGATCGACAAAATTCGCGACATTAGTACCATGCCTGACTAACGAAATTTGCGATTTTTTGGAACTCGATAAATAGAAATCGCGATTTTTTCGTTGACGATGGACGAAATTGGGCTTTTTCTGCCTTTAACAGACGAAATACGCATTTTTCCACGCTCAGTCAAAGGAATCCATGTTTTTTAACTAACTTTGACAAAATGTGGAATTTTTTTTACGAGGCAAGATGAAATTCTCAATTTTTTTTCTGTTGATAAACTGAAAAAACTCATGATTGTTTCGCGGCGGATTAAGAAAAATTTCAATTTTTTCGCGCATTATCGCAAAATTTGCAAGCGAAAATATGCGATTTTTCCGCAACCAAGGAACTTAATTTTGCAATTTTTATGTGCGTCATCAATGAAACTTAAGAGTTTTTTTTTTTGCCCGACCTACAAAATTCACGTTTTTTCGTACCTGATCGACGAAACTCGTGATTTTTATGTCTCATCGATAAAACTCGCGGTTTTTCCATGTCTGATTGGCTAATATTGCTGTTTGAAAAATTTGTGATTTTTTCCATACCTGATCAACAAAATTAGCGATTTTTTTCAAGTCTCTTCGGCCGATCAACGAAATGCGATATTTTTCGCACTAGACCAACAAAATTCGCGTTTTTTTTCGTGCCTGATCGAGAAAACTCGCGATTTTTCTGTGCCTGGTCGATAAAACTTGAGATTTTTCCGTGTGTGATTGGCTAAATTTGTGATTTTTCCATGCTTGATTAACGAAATTCACGATTTTTACAGGCCTCATCGGAAAAATTCGCTATTTTTCTGAAATTTATTAATTAAATTCGAGATATTACCATGCTCGATCCATGAAATTTGCATTTCTTAAGTGACTGACGAAATTTTATATTTTCCCAACCAATGCGCGATTTTTTGCATCCGACCAGCAAAATTCGCGTTTTTTCGTAACTGATCAATAAAACTCGCGACTTTTCTGTGCCCGATCGATAAAACTCGCGATATTTCTGCGTCTGATTGGTGAAATTTGCTGTTTTTTCCGATCCCCATGTGAAAAATTTGTGACTTTTCCATACCTGATCTACGAAATTTGCGATTTTTGCAAGCCTCATCGGCAACATTCGCTATTTTTCTAAACTTGATTAGTTAAATTCGCGATTTTACCGTGCTCAATGAGTGAAGTTTGCAATTCATAAGGGACTGATGAAATTCTATATTTTCCCAGTCAATGAATGCGCGATTTTTCTCATTCAACCATCAAATTTCGCGTTTTTTTCAGCGCCTGATCAACAAAACTCGCGATTTTTCTGTGCCTGATCGATAAAACTTGTGATTTTTCCGTGTCTGATTGGCGAAATTCGCTTTTTCCGAGCCTCATGATAAAAATTTGTGATTTTTCTATACCTGATCAAAGAAATTTGCGATTTTTACAAGCAACATCGACAAAATTCACTATTTTTCTGAAATTGATTAATTAAATTAGCGATTTTACCATGCTCGGTCAATGAAATTTGCAATTCTTAAGTGACTGACGAAATTTTATATTTTCCCAATCTACGAAATGCGGGATTTTTCGCATCCGACAAACAAAATTTGCGTTTTTTTTTTGTAATTGACCAATAAAACTCGCAACTTTTCTGTGCCTGATCGATAAAACTCGCAATTTTCCCATGTCTGATTGGCAAAATTTGCTATTTTTTCCGAGCCGCTTGGGAAAAATTTGTGCTTTTTTCATACCTGATCAACGAAATTTTCGATTTTTGCAAGCCTCATCGGCAACATTTGCTATTTTTCTACATTTGATTTGTTAAATTCGCGATTTTACCGTGCTCAATCAATGAAGTTTGCAATTCATAAGTGACTGATGAAATTCTATATTTTCCCAATCAATGAATGCGCGGTTTTTCTCATTCAACCATCAAATTTCGCGTTTTTTTTTTTTTTTTTCGTGCCTGATCGATAAAACTCGTGATTTTTTTGTGCCCGATCAATAAAACTCGCGATTTTTCTGTGCCTGATTGGCGAAATTTGCTGTTTTTTCCGAGCCCCATGGGAAAAATTTGTGAATTTTCTGCACTTGATTATTTAAATTGATTATTGCAATTCTTAAGTGATTGACGAAATTTTATATTTTCCCACGGTAAATTGACAAAATTAAATTTTTATTTATTTTTTTTTTTCGATCGTGCTATGCACAAAAATTGTAATTTTTTTCGGTTGTAAATTGGTGAAATTCGCGGACCACATGTTAATCCACAGGTCATAAACTGTACATCCCTACTATAGAGATTATTTAATAAAAATTAAGTATGTAGCAATTTTTAAATGTAAATTTAATTAAATTTGAATTTTTAAATTTAATTAATTGTTAAATGTAAATTTAATTTAAATTTAATTTTTCAATTCAAAATCAAGTTAGTCCTATGGGTGATAGAGACCCTAATATTAAAAAAAAAATGAGCGTCCCCCCACTTTTTTTTCCAGGACTACACCACTGATTAGTCAGGCCCTGAATCTCCCTTTTACTGCCTCAGAAATGTTAAAAAGTTTTGAAAAAAGCTGCAACTCAGCTCCAGGTCATGATAGCATTATGTATACCATGCTAAAACATCTCAGCACTACCTCTCTTATTAACCTTCTTGCTTACTACAACAGAATTTGGACAGAACACACTTTTCCTAAAGCCTGGTGTAAAGCCATTGTTATCCCCTTTCCTAAACCTGGAAAGGACTCCAGTGATCCAAATAATTACAGACCAATCGCACTCACTAGTAGTCTCTGCAAACTATTAGAAAAAATGGTTAATTGCTGGCTAGTACATGTTCTTGAAGAAAAAAATTGTCTTGCTGCCTTTCAAAGCGGATTTCGACGTCGTAAGTCTACTACTGATAACCTCATTTTTTTAGAAACCCATATACGGAATGCTTTTTTAAAATGTAACCATCTTTTTGCAGTTTTTTTTGACATGATGAACGCATATGACAAGACTTGGAGGTACGGTATTCTTCACGATCTTTTTAATTTGGACTTTCGCGGAAACCTCCCGATTGTTATTAAGAACTTCATTACCGTCTGTCTGTTTCAAGTTCGGATTGGTGGGGTTTTGTCTGACTTTGATACTCAAGAAGAAGGAGTACCTCAGGGCAGTGTCCTGAGTGTGACTCTTTTTGCTATGAAAATTAACGATATACTTAACCAGTTGCCTCCATATGTGCATGGTACTTTATATCTAGATGACTTTAAAATTTTCTGTAAAGGACAAGATATACATTTTATTGAGCAACAACTACAAATTGCTATCAACCGTATTATTCATTGGACAAACAGAAATAGTTTTATTATTTCTCAGGACAAATCTTCTTGTGTGCATTTTTGTAGACAAAGGTATCTGCATCCAGATCCAGTAGGCAAACTGACTTAAAATTGGTGTACTGACCTGTTGAAGTCTGTTTTCTATAGACAGAAGTAGAAATTAACTGTGAATTATCATTATCTGTTCTTTGAATGAGGGTGTCGAGAAATGGTAACACTCCATTAGACTCATGTTCGATGGTAAACTTTAAAGGTTCAGCAATCAAATTCGTAGTAGAGAGGATGTCATTTAAATCGCATTCTTTCGCTATTATGTAAACATCGTCCAGGTATCTACGCCAGAAACGTTGATTGAGTGCATTGATAATATTTACTTCCATTGATTGCAACACTATTCAGCAACAACCACAGAAAGAGGTGAGCCCATAGTGGTACCCGACACCTGCTTATAAAAGGAATCATTAAAAACAAAACAATTTGAAGTTAAACAAAATTTCAATAAATCAGCAATATCAACAGCATTTAATTATGTATCCTGAACAGACTCAGGCCAAATTTTCTGAACGGTATCACAAATTAATTCAATAGGTATAGATGTAAATAAAGCCACGACATCTAATGACGCCATAACACAGTCATTTTGGGAATTCAAGATTTCTCAAATCTCCAAGAACTCGAAAACTGAATGGAGCGTGAGAGGTTTTAATAATTTAGCTAGGTAACTCGAAAGATGATAGAGGGGGGATTTTGAAAAATCAATGATAGGGCGCAATGGAATATTCGGTTTATGGAGTTTTGGCAAACCGTAAAATCTTGAAACTAAACCGGTAGAGCATTTCAATTTCTAAGCAACATCTGTCGGGATTTTTTTTTTAAGCTTCTCATATTTCGAGATAATGAGATTCATATTACGTTGAATGGATTGTTATTCTTGAATTTGTTTTTCAAATTGGGCATTCACTTCCTCCATTTTATAATTTATAGAAATATGCATTTTGCTGCATAATTTACCCCAAAAAGTGCAATTTTCAAAACTTGCGAAAGATTAAAAAAAAGAAATGGTTTAAATAACCTCTATTTTGTTAAAAAAATCCATTTTTATTATTTAAATGTTGATATATAGTGTGAGATGCTTGTAACTGGAAATCATGATTAATCCTATCTGTTTGTTCCTCGCAGAAGAAGCTCTAAACAAATTCTTTTTTCCCTAATGAATATCTCTATTGCAAGATATAGCAAAAAATTTTTTAGCAGCTGTATTGTCCTGTCTGCATTTTTGCTTACCTTGTTTAAATATAGAAGTCATTATATCTTTCTTGTCTGACTCCCAGGATTATTATCAGCTATTGAGTTTTGTTGGGTCTAAAATGAAAATGAATTTATGAATAGATTGAAATATCAATATTCAAATCAAGTAAATGTTATCACCATTGTTTATAATAAATTAAAGTTATTTTATAAATATAGAATAATGTGATATAAAATTAATGTTAAGCTTGATGTTTCGGCAGTCGTTTTGTAGCTTCAGAGCCCTGAGCCTCACTTATCTATGTCTTACATATAATCAATTCCTTTTTAAATTTGTCTGGTTTTATTCATTTCTTTTTCAACTTAGCTTCTGCTAGATTCCATTATAAAACACCCCAGGGGGATACCATCTTTAGGTATTCACAGGCTTCACAACCCCGGGCACCTGAGTGATCTTTCTCTTTTCCTTTTCCTCTTACTCCTCTTGCCTTCCCTTCATCTTTGTTTCAATCTCATTGTGGTTTCCTTTTCTGAGGTGAGGGCAATTCTGTATGAGCCGATGTCATCCTGCATATCGATTCATGGAGAATTGTAAACCACCCACGTGTTGGCCGTGCGTGGCGACCCGTGTCCCTGGAAAGGAGATCCTGGTAGTTGAGGGAAACCAACACACTACTTTGGCCTCTGCTTCAGGTAGACGGGAGGTGCATATTGGTCCCATATGTACCAATCGGCTGG
Organism: Maratus speculifer; assembly: GCA_964019185.1. NCBI lineage: Eukaryota > Metazoa > Arthropoda > Arachnida > Araneae > Salticidae > Maratus > Maratus speculifer. The sequence continues at coordinate 521,761 of CAXHSM010000005.1, read as the reverse complement.
TCAGCTGACTTTTGTCACTGGCTTTAGGGATCAAGTGATCGAGCAACTACTAGTCATCTCGTTAAGGTTGGAGACTGAAATAGGGTTGTCTTGTGAATGTATGGGCCCTGGTTAGCACTGGTGTACAAATGTGCAACCCTTGTTGGGCTCGGTAGTGGGTGGTGCAGCCGGGGTCTGAATTCTGTTTTTACAATCATGGATGGAATAAATTTATTTCCTTCTAACTCTCTCCCAAGTGGAGAGCAACAAATTGTTCAGAATAATTTTACTCGTTTCTTTATAATTAAATGGACAGATAAACACTCAGATAGTTCTTTTAACAAAACTTCTCCGTTGCTTATTGCAAAAACATTATATTCTACTAAGGACAAATTGTTACAGAATTTGAAAGAACAAAATATTATAGATGCACGCCGTATCACAATCTGCCGAAATGGACAAGTCATTCCTACAAAACTTGTTATTCTAACATTCAATAGCCCTACTCTACCGACCAGAATTAAAGCTGCTTAACTGAACTGTCCTGTCCGTCCTTACATCCCTAACCCTATCCGCTGCTTTAAATGCCAGCATTACGGGCACACTAAAACTAACTGTCACAGTTCCCTTACCTGTGCACGCTGTGCAGAAGTTGACCATGATAGCAATTCATGTGAAAAATCGGAATGCTGCATTAACTGCAAGGGTGATCATTCTGCACGCTCCCGTTCCTATCCTAACTGGATACGGGAAAAAGAAATCCTTGCTGTTAAAATATCTCAAAATCTCCCCTATCCTGAATTCCTAAAATAGTTAAATCCAGAACTCCATCTGTTGGAGTTTCCTACTCCAGTTTACTAAGGCAGCAATCAAACTCTGTTCGACACATAAGTACCCAAACAGATTTCTCATATCCTCCAAATAATTCAGCCAGAACACAATCTACCAATACACCTATCAAAGAATCCCGTGATATGTCTCCCGACTAAATGTTCTGGGAATCCTGAATTAGAATGTTGGGCCACCATCTTCAGAACCCGTGAAAATACTTGACCTAGAAAAACGGTGACAGAAACTGTTAGCTAAGGAATAAACTAAACTTAAAACAGAAACTGTGACTGATTCATCTGCAAAAAATACTACTGGTCCATCAGCATTTAAATTGCAATTCAATACTGATCAAAATACGAAACCGAGCCAAAAAAGTTATACAGTAGACTCCCTCAAATCCGCACAGCTTGGGACCAGAGGTTGTGCGGATTTTAGAATTTTGTGGATTTCTGGTCATTGCTTTGTTTACATTCTTTAAACAGTAATTTGAGTGCAATTAATAGTGCATTCGAAACTATAATGAATGCTTACAATATAATAAAATATTAAAATAAGTAATAAACTAAAATAAGAAAATTTAGATAATTTTTTAAATGATTAAAGTATTAATAGCAAAGATCAAGTTAATAATCAATAGTGCATGATTAAATATTCATTATAAAGATTAAATGTATTTTTCTAAAATTATTCAACAAAACTTGCCTCATAAAAGTGCATTACTAATTCACATCAAAATCATAAAAAAAGATATTTTTTTTTTTCAAGTTTAGCCCAGTTTAATAACCGGAAAAAATCTTGATTAATGCATAAATATATTTTTTAAGAAAACTCTGATCACCAGTGATATCAGCAATATCTTGAATTTTTTTTCAAAAAAAAATTATTCTTCCTTCATGAAAAAAAAAAAAAAAAAAAAAAAAAAAAACATGAATGAGTATTATTAAGAAAATTACAAATTAAAAAATATATGGAATTGATACCAAACTAAAAAAAATCAAATTTTGTCCCGATATCAGTACTAAAAGCATCATTGTTTACATCCATAAAATATGTGCGGATTTTAGATAATTGTGGATTTCTGGTTTGCGGATTTGAGGGAGTCTACTGTATTAAGAACGATGGAACTAAGGTTGCTACAAGTCCAAATACTTCACAAACATGCAATAGTCTCAAAAACAGAATTTAAAACAGAAACTTTGCCCACAAACCCATAAGAAATCTTCAACACCAACTTCTGCACAGTGGAGGACTGTGGGGAAGGGGGGTAAAAACTCTCTTCTCAGCCCTTTCTTAAAAAATGTGAAGGATCTGAAGCAGTATGTGGAGGAGGCAATGGAGTCTGAGTCATACAGCAATAACTCGGATGCTGATGATAACAATACAATGTTAGAAGAGTTTGAACCTAATTGACCTCACAGAGTTTCTATTAATCTGAGTTTTAACCAATTTACATTATTATATACACTCTGTTTTTTATTACTTTTCTTGTCGTATAGTTTTTAATGTGTTACATCTTCTCTAAGTTTTCTATTTTATCCTCATTGATTGATTTTAATTATTTCATGACATAGCATTCCATTATTTTTAATCTTGTTTTTATGAAATTTTCACTCATCCATATCATTGTTTATGTTTTGTCATTTTTTAATCAATTTGTAACAGTGTTTTTTATGGTTTTTGGCCTCTTTTAAATTAGTTTTTATTATACATCTCATTGCTATTTTATTTTTTGGTTTTAAATCACCTTTATAGTCTCATTTCGATTTTGTCTTGGCGCAGCATGTTCCAAAAAGGACCTTGCGGCAAAAAAATCCATACAACCAACCAACCAATCCATTATAAAACATTTTCAGTTTCAAAGCAGGACCTTTCATTAATGTTTTTGACTATCTTTCGATTGTCAAATTGAACTTTTACAAATTTAATCATTCAAAAATAGAATTTGTCTTGTCACATTTATACATGTAAAGTTAAAATACAGATGTTACATACATAGTACTTTCATAATACCCTGTGAGAAAAAAAAAGTCTGATCAGACTTCTAAGAAAAATATTTGTTAAGATATATATATTTTTAAATTTCTTTTAAGCAATTGGCTGACAAAAAAAAAAAAAAAAAAAAAAAACTGATAACATTGAATATATTATTATTTATCGGTATAGTACAGATAATGTAAACAGTTTGGTGAAAAAGTTTTGAAATAGCACCAAAATGTATTTATTGAAACATCGTTAATAATAACAGCAGAGAAATACTTTTAACAAACACAATAATGAATTTAATTTTGCATATCAGATAATCAAAATAAAACACAGGAAAAATGTATAAATACAAAATTTTACTCTTTCTTATAATCCAACGGCACAAAACCCCAAGGTATCGAATGCAAGGAAAAAAACTTTATTTTATGGAAAAGAAGTGAGGTAATTTAATGATCCATGTCTACCAGAAGTGAAGTGGTGCACAAACTAAAAATTAATACTACTAGAGGTTCATTCGTAGATTTACTATTGTGTCTGCCATACAATCAAAAGTGTGAAATGATTATATGGCAAACACAATGATTAATATTAGCTTATGCACCATTTCACTTCCGGCAGACATGAATCATTAGATTCCCCTTTTATCTTTCTTCCATAAAATAAAGTTTTTTTTTATTTGTGCTCCATATGTTAGGTTTTTGTGCTGTTGGCTCTTAGACTATTATTTGCTGTACATAGGGAAGCAGATTTTGCTACAATGTAAGGCTTTGTAGCAAGAGAATCTACTATTTACCTACCCTATCTGTTAAATTGGCTGTCTTTTTTAAACATAGAAAATAAGTTTTTTGCTAATTAAATAAATTTATATTTTATCATATTTGCAGCGAGCTTTAGTAAGCGGTCATTTTGGAGCATTACTTTTACTTGATATGAGAGCTAATAATGTGAACTTCAATAAGCATTTGATTCAATGTTACTGGCAACTTGCCTTGTTTCCAGGCATCAAAGACACTTAGAGACAAGAGAATTGCACGCTTTCTAAGCAACTCCCCTGGCCCATAGGATAACATAAAGATGCTTGGAATTGGAAGCAATTTTGACCCCCTCGTGTAATAGCACTTTAATACAGTAGACTCCCTTAAATTCGCACAGCTTGGGACCAGAGGTTTTGCAGATTTTAGAATTTTGCAGATTTCTGGTCATTGCTTTGTTTACATTTCTTAAACAGTAATTTGAGTGCAATTAATGTGCAATTGGAAATAAAATGAATGCTTACAATATCATAAAATATTAAAATAAGTAATAAACTAAAATAATAAAAATTTAGATAATTTTTAAAATGATTAAAGTACTTACAGCAAAGGTCAAGTTAATAGTGTATGATTAAATATTCATAATAAAGATTAAATGCTTCCAAAATTATTCAACAAAACTTGCCACACTTGCTAATTCACACCAAAATCATAAAGTAAGGGTTTTTTTTCTTCAAGTTTAACCTGGCATTAATAACCAAAAAAAATCTGGATTAATGCATAAATATATTTGGTAAGAAGATTCTGATTACCAGTGATATCAGCAATATCTTGAATTTTTTCCAAAAAAAGGTATTCTTCTTCATGAAAAAAACATGAATAGAGTATTATTAAGAAAATTACAAATTAAAAAATACATGGAATTGATACAAAACTAAAAAAAATCAAGTTTTGTCCCAATATCTGAACTGAAAGTTTCATTGTTTACATCCATAAAATATGTGCGGATTTTAGAGAGTTGCGGATTTCTGGTTTGCGGATTTGAGGGAGTCTACTGTATAATGAATGCATACAATATACTAAAATATTAAAAAAAGTAATAAACTAAAATAATAAAAATTTATATATATATTTTAAATGATTTAAATACTAAAAGGAATTGTAAAGTTAATAATCAATAATGTACAATTCAATATTCATTATAAAAGAGGAAATGTGTTTTTCCTAAATTATTCAATGAAACTTGTCTCATAAAGGTACATTACTAATTCACATCAGGATCATAAAATAATGAAACTTTATTTCAGGTTAATAACTAAAAAAGCCTTAATAACTTAGTAACAGACTTAATAACTTAGTCCAGACTTATAACTAAAAAAGCTTGATTAATACATAATATATTTGGTAAGATTGTGATTACCAATGATATTAGCAATATCTTTATTTTTTCAGAAATAAATTATTCTTTCTTCATGAAAAAACATGAATTCAATAACCTTAACAAAAATTATAAATTAAAAAATGTATGAAATTGATATAAAACTGAAAAAATAAATTTTTGCACCTACATCTGGACTGAATTTTCATTGTTTACATCCGTAAAATATGTGCGGATTTTAGAGAGTTGCAGATTTTAGGAGTGTGGATTTGAGGGAGTCTACTGTATTAACCACCCTTTATCTCTTGAAAGGTTATGATGAAAAGCATTTAGCACCTGCTGCTTTACAACAATTATTTGCTGCACATAACACAACTTTTAATAGCCGTACTCAAATTTATACAGATGGTTCTAGGAGTGGGAATATTTTATGCTGCAAGGGTTTTATTGACAATATTAGTTTTACTTATAGACTTCAAGTATCAATCTTTACAACTGAGTTGATTGCAATTGAGAATGCCATGTGATATACATATTTAGTCATCGTAATACATTCTTCATTATTTATACAGACTGTCTCCCAGGGGGATACCTTCTTTAGGTATTCATGGGCTTCACAACCCCGGGGCACCTGAGTGATCTATCTCTTTTTCTTTTCCTCCTCTGGTCTTCCTTTCATCTTTGTTTCACTCTCATTGTGGTCTCTTTTTCAGAGGTGAGGGCAATTCTGTATGAGCCGATATCATCCTGTATGTCGACTCATGGAGAATTGTAAACCACCCACGTGTTGGCCGTGCGTGGCGACCCGTGTACCTGGAAAGGGGCATCCTGGCAGTTGAGGGAAACCAACACACTGCTTTGGTCTCTGCTTCAGGTAGCAGGAGGTGCATATTGGTCCCGTGTGCATCAATCGGCTGGTCAGCTGACTTTTGTCACTGGCTTTAGGGATCAAGTGATCGAGCAACTACTAGTCATCTCGTTAAGGGTGGAGACTGACATAGGGTTGTCTTGTGACCGTATGGGCCCTGGTTAGCACTGGTGCACGAATGTGCATCCCCTTGTTGGGCTCGGTAGTGGGTGGTGCGAACGGGGTCTGAATTTTATTACTTTTAACATGGATAGAAATACTTCATTTCCTTCTATGTCTCTCCCCAGTGGAGAGCAACAAACTGTACAGACTTCTTCCTTCACACGCTTTTTTATCGTTAAACGTACTGATAGCTACTCTGATAGTTCCTTTGGTAAAACGTCACCATTTCTCATAGCTAAAACTTTCCAGTCTGCCTTAGGGAATGGTCATACTCTAAAAAAATTAAAATCTGGAGATTTACTAGTTGAGGTTTCTACAATTAAACAATCAAAGCTTCTTTCAAATAGCTCTACAATAGGCCCTTTTTCTGTTTCTTCTCAGGTGCATAAAACTAAATACAAGTCGTCTGGTTATTTCTGAACCAGACCTTTTATTCTCTACGAAAGATGAACTCTTAGAAAACCTAAAAGACCAAAATATTATAGATGCACGTCGTATCACGATCCGTCCGAATGGCCAAGTCCTTCCTACAAAGCATGTCATTATCACTTTCAGTAGCCCTACTCTACCTACAAGAATTAAAGCTGCTTACCTGAATTGTCCTGTCAGACCATACATTCCTAATCCTCTACGTTGTTTTAAATGTCAGCGATACGGCCACACAAAAACTAACTGTCGCGGTTCCCTTACCTGTGCACGCTGTGCAGAGGTTGACCACGACAGCATTTCATGTGAAAAAAAAAAGAACGCTGCATAAATTGCAAGGGTAATCATACAGCTTTTTCTCGCTCTTGCCCAAACTGGATCCGTGAAAAAGAAATTCTAACTGTAAAAATAATGCAAAATCTTTCCTACCCAGAAGCTCGTTAAATTGTAGAAGCCAGAACCCCGTCTGTCGTTGAATCTTATTCAAGCCTATTGAAAAAGCAGTCTAAATCTGTAAGACACATTAGCACCCAGACTGACGTGTCTATGTCATCAAAAAAGTCAGCCAAAATGCAATCAATAAACACACCAATCAAAGAATCCCGTGATATCTGTTTACCTTCGTCAGAACCTGTTACTATTTTACACACACCTACTCAGAAACAAAAATCTTCTGCTCAACTTAAAAGTCAGAAATCTCAAGCTCAATCTAAGGGATTATCCAAACCTTTAAATGAAACTAAGGCCGTTACCTCACCAAAAAATGACTCAAACTCATCTGCATTAAACTCGAAAAAACCCAACTCTAGTCAAATAGTGAAAACTGGTGTTCAGAAAGAAAAGACCAAGGCTTGGATCTAAACTGCTACAAAATCAAAAACATTACAGAAATCGGATATGCTTAAAAAACAAACAGAAATCATAAAACCCCCAACTCCAGCAACCCCACGGCGGAAGACTGTTGTTAAAAGATTGCAAAATTCATCGCTCAGCCCATGCAAAAGAAATTTTAAAGATCCCAGGCAACTGCAGCACTATGTCCAAGAAGCTATGGAATCAGAGTCTTACGACAGCGGCTCGGATTCCGAGGAAGATACTATATTTGAAGAGTATGTGCCTAGTTAAATTAATTTTTTTATTGGTCCTTGTTTTAGTTTTATTTTGACTTTTCTGTAGTACTTTTCCAATTTGGTTATCGTGTCATTATCTTATTGTTTTAGAATTTTATCTTTTTACAATTTTAAATATGTATGTCTCGTTTTAATTGGTTTTTAATTTCATGTATCACTACAATGCCTTTATCAACTTAACTCATATCTACAACAGATTTTTAATGCAACTTTCACTTTTTACATTTTATTTTAAAATTTAACCTTATCTTATTCCTATCATGTTTTTGGCGCAGCATGTCCCACAGGGGGCCTTGCGCCAGAAAACCCCATTCAACCAACCAACCAACATTTATACAGACTGCAGTAGTTCTACTGAAGCAATAAAATTATCAAAAAGCATCCTTATGTCACAGCCATTCTGGATTTTAATAATAAATTGACGAGACCTATTTAGAATCTGTGATTTTTGTTAAGCGGTCATGAAATGAATTAACGATTTTCACTGATTGATCACGAAAAATAACACCCAGGGGGATATCTTCTTTAGGTATTCACAGGCTTCACAACCCCGGGAACCTGAGTGATCTTTCTCCTTTCCTTTTCCTCTTACTCCTCTGGTCTTCCTTTCCTCTTTGTTTCACTCTCATTGTGGTTCCCTTTTCAGAGGTGAGGGCAAATCTGTATGGGCCGCTAATATCCTGTATATCGACTCATAGAGAATTGTAAACTATCCATGTGTTGCCCGTGCGTGGCAACCTGTGTCTCTTGAAAGGTGGATCCTGGCAGTTGAGGGAAATCAACACACTTCTTTGGCTTCTGCTTCAGGTAGACGGGAGGTGCATATTGGTCCCGTATGCATCAATCGTCTGGTCAGCTGACATTAGTCACTCGTTAAGGGTGGAGACTGACATAGGGTTGTCTTGTGATGGCAAAGGGGCCTGATTAGCACTTGTGCACGAATATGCATCCCCTTGTTGGGTTTGACAGTGGGTGGTGCGGCCGGGATCTGAATTCTGATTTATTTCACTATGGATGAAAGTAATTCATTTCCTTCTATTTCTCTTCCTACCCCCAGGGGGATACCTTCTTTAGGTATTCACGGGCTTCACAACCCCGGGGCACCTGAGTGATCTTTCTCCTTTCCTTTTTCTCTTACTCCTCTGGTCTTCCTTTCCTCTTTGTTTCACTCTCGTTGTGGTTTCCTCTTTGGAGGTGAGGGCAATTCTGTATGAGCCGATGTCATCCTGCATATCGGCTCATGGAGAATTGTAAACCACCAACGTGTTGGCCGTGCATGGCAACCCGTGTTCCTGGAAAGGGGGATCCTGGTAGTTGAGGAAAACCAACACACTACTTTGGCCTCTGCTTCAGGTAGACGGGAGGTGCATTTGGTCCCGTATTCATCAATCGGCTGGTCAGCTGACTTTCGTCACTGGTTCTAGGGATCAACTGATCGAGCAACTACTAGTCATCTCGTTAAGGGTGGAGACTGATATAGGGTTGTCTTGTGACCGTATGGGCTCTGGTTAGCACTGGTGCATGAATGTGCATCCCCTTGTAGGGCTCGGGAGAGGGTGGTGCGGCTGGGGTCTGAATCTCATTATCTTTAAATATGGATGGAAACACTTCTTTTCCTTCTACTTCTCTCCCTAGTGGAGAGCAACAAACTGCTCTGTCTTCTTCATTTACTCACTTTTTTATTGTGAAACGTACTGATAGTCACTCTGATTGCTCTTTTAAAAAAACTTCACCATTTCTTATCTCTAAAACCTTTCAGTCTGTCTTGGGAGATGGTCATTCTCTCAAAAAATTACAATCTGGCGATTTGCTGGTTGAGGTTTCTACAACCAAACAATCACAATATCTTTCAAATTGCACTACAATAGGCATCTTTTCTGTTTCCGTACAAGTACATAGAACTTTAAATACAAGCCGCGGAGTAATATCTGAACCTGATCTTTTATACTCCACCAAAGATGAACTTTTAGAAAACTTAAAAGTCCAAAATATCATAGATGTACGCTGTATCACCATCCGTAAAAACGAGCAGATAATTCCCACTAAACATATTATTCTAACCTTCAATAGCACTACTTTACCACCTAGAATTAAAGCAGGATATCTAAGCTGTCGAGTCCAACCATATATACCAAACCCCATCTGTTGCTTTAAATGCCAGCGTTACGGACATACTAAAACAAACTGTCGTGGATCTCTCACCTGTGCACGTTATGCAGAGGTCGGCCATGACAATACCTCATGTGAAAAATCCGAATGCTGCGTAAATTGTAAAGGAAATCATACAGCATATTCCCGCAAGTGCCCTAACTGGAACCGTGAAAAAGAAATAGTTACTATAAAAATCACTCAGAATTTGTCCTATCCTGATGCCCGTAAACATATTGAAAATAGAACCCCATCTGTCAGAATTACCTACTCCAGCTTACTCAAGAAGCAATCAACAGCCGTAAGACACATGGCTACACAAACTGATGTCTCATATCCACACGATAAATCTACCGTAACACAATCGACCAACATACCATCCTCTGAACCAGCAAAAATAAATGACATAGAGAAGAAACAGAAATTAACAGCTCTATCTAATAAATCATCTCAATCCTAAAATAAAGCAAAGGCTGCTACTAATACCACCATACAAAAGAAACCTGATATCCCCAGAAAACAGAATCTAAAAAAAACCCCAATACAAACGACAAAAAAGAAAACCTCAACTCCAGCCTCTACAGTGGAACACTGTGGAGAAGAGGAAGTAAAAATCTGGTATCAGCTCAATTATAAAAAACATTAAGGATCCAAAACAGCTACAACAGTATGTGGACGAGGCTATGGATGAGTCCTATAGTAATGACTCGGATGCCGATGATAACTCTGTATTTGAAGAATTTATACCTAACTCTATAAAATCACCTCTTTCATGACTAATATTATTTCATGGAACTGCCGAGGTTATTATAATAAGTATGACGAAATCCGTAACATTCTTTATGACAATCAACCTTTATGTTTAGCTTTACAAGAAACTCTCCTCAAATTAACAGACAAAGCAAAATTGCGCACCTATGCTTCTTATAGAAAAGATTTTTTAGGTTCTGATAGGGCCACTGGTGGAGTGGCTCTTTTTATCTCTAATAAATTACCTCACACTCATGTCAATTTAAATACTGGCTTGCAAGCAGTAGCAGTCCGTGTCGATATAAACAGACTTATAACAATATGTACTATTTACTTACCACCTAATCAGCCTATTCAGTCTACACATCTGGATAATCTCATTCTCCAACTACCCATTCCTTTCGTCATTCTTGGTGATTTTAACGCTCATAGTCAACTCTGGGGTAACTCTGATAATAATAATCGTGGTGATATTATAGAAAAACTTATTTCTGACTATGGCTTATGCCTACTCAAAAACGGTGATCATACTTACTTTCATGAACCTACCCGCACCTTTCATGGCATAGATCTCGCTATCTGCTCCCCATCCATTTATCCTTATTGGAACTTCTGGGTTTCTAATGACCTTCACGGCAGTGATCATTTCCCTACTTTTATCTCGCTGACTACTCCTCACATGGACTCTAATTGTTTTAAACGCTATGTATATGACAGAGCTAATTGGTCAACATTCACAGACAATGCTAAAATAACAAGTGATATGATAGCGGGTGACATTGACGTTCACTTGATAATATCACCCAGGGTATTATCAATGCTGCGGATATTAGTATTCCAAAATCACATTCTATGCCGCGGCACAGGAAACCATGGTGGAATGATAAATGCCGAAAGGCAAAGAAAAAGCAACAGAAGGCTTGGGGCATTTTCCGACACTATCCTAATAATAATAACTATCTCGCTTTCAAAAAAGCAAAGGCTCAAGCTAGAAGAGTGCGCCGTAAAAGCCAACGTGAATCTTGGATTCAGTACATCTCCAACATCAACGCCAGTACATCAAGCAAAGAACTTTGGAAGAAAGTGAAAATCTGTATGGGACTGTATTCAGAAAACCGCATCTCTATCTAAAATTACAATGGACAAACAATAGCAAATACACTGGCATCTAATTCTAAATCAGACTCGTATCCAGAACCTTTTTTATCATATAAAAGACAAGCAGAATCTACCAACATAAATTTTAATTCTTGCCATTCCTATGAGTATAATCTACCTTTCACAAAACCTGAACTTCTGCGATGTTTGCATAATAGTCGTTTATCAGCTCCAGAACACGATGGCATCACTTATACCATGCTAAAATATCTTTCTACCACTTCTCTCAATAACCTTCTCACCTTTTACAATAGAATCTGGATTGAACATTCTTTTCCTAAAGCCTGGTGTAAAGCTATTGTCATTCCATTCCCGAAACCAGGTAAAGATCCCAGTGACCCAAACAACTACAGGCCAATCTCTAGTAGCCTTTGCAAACTTTTAGAAAAAATGGTTAATTGCCGCCTAGTGCATGTTTTGGAATCTAATAATTCTCTTGCATCATTCCAAAGTGGATTTCGTCGTGGTAAGTCCACTATTGATAACCTCATTCTTTTAGAAACTCATATTTGAACTGCTTTTTTAAAACGCAATCATCTGGTGACTATCTTTTTTGACATGATGAAAGCCTATGATAAAACCTGGAGGTATGGCATACTACGTGATCTTTTTAATCTGAACTTTAGAGGTAACCTACCAATTTTTATTAAGAATTTCCTAGCAGTTCGAATTTTTCAAGTTCGAATGGGGGGGGTTTCTTTCAAGTTTCTGTGTACAAGAAGAGGGTGTACCACAGGGCAGTGTTCTGAGTGTCACCCTCTTTGCTATCAAGATTAATGACATCCTGAACCAATTGCCTCCAAGCATTCAAGGTACATTATATGTTGATGATTTTAATATTTTATGTAAAGGACAAGATATGCGTTTTATCGAAAGACAATTGCTAATCGCTATCAACCGTATTATTCAATGGACCAATAAAAATGGTTTTATCATTTCCCAAGACGAAACCTCTTGTGTGCATTTCTGCAGATGTAGGGATCTGCATCCAGATCCTGAAATTTTCATCGGTTCAAACCAAATCCTTGTTGTGGACACTGTTCGTTACCTCGGCCTATATTTTGACAAAAACTGACTTTTTTACCACATGTTTTGCAACTACGGACAAAATGTGAAAAATTGCTTAATTTAATCAAGGTACTTTCAAATACTTCTTGGGGAGCAGATCGCACATCTCTCCTGAAAATTTATCGCGTTATTATTCGTTCTAAAACTGACTATGCCTGCCAGATTTATGGTTCTGCACGTAATTCTGTTCTTAAAAAACTTGACACTGTGCACCATAGTGCACTTCGTGTTTGCTCTGGTGCATTTCGTACTTCTCCGATTTTAAGCTTGTATGTCGAATGCTATGAACCTTCATTACATCATACTCGAGAAAAAATCTCTTTGAACTTATATTATCACCTTCTCTCTCATCCTGGTCATCCACTTCATTCCTACATTTCAAATACAGATAATGACACTCTATATCAGCATCGTTCATCCTGCATCCCATCCTTTGGTCTCAGAATCAGACACTTAACTGACAATACTCCTCTGAGTAGTATTGAGGTGAGTCCATGTCCACTGCATGTACTCCCTCCCTGGAAACCGCATAGTATTACCTCTCTCCAGCCTTTCAAAGGATATGACAAACATAATTTGGCTCCTGCAGTTTTCCAAACTCTGTTTGCTTCTCATCGAGCGAAGTTCAATACCTACACTGACATTTATACTGACGGCTCAAAAAGTGGAGATCTTGTTGGTTGTGGGGTTTTTTGTGAAAAAATTTCTCTTAGTTATCGGCTACACTCTTCTATCTTTGTATTTACGGCTGAATTACTTGCAATTTTCAGAGCAATGTTATGCATCTCTCATCATCATAACACTTCCTTTATTATTTATACCGACTCCAACAGCTCTATTGATGCTATTAAATCATTTAAAAAACATGCAATTGTCTCATCAATTCTAGAACGTTATTATAAATTGACACAACATGGTTACAATATTTTATTTTGCTGGGTACCTGGACACATGGGTATTCCTGGGAACGAGAAAGCTGATGCGGCAGCAAAGCAAGCTATTAATCCATTACAACATAAAACTCCTCTCTCTGATGTTAAATTACTTATAAATCTTTTTATTAAAAACAACTGGCAAAACAGTTGGGACTTTGAATACAACAATAAACTGCATCATGTTAAACCTACAATCATGGCCTGGCCTCCAAACTATCCCAGGAAATCTGATGTTATTCTGACCCGCTTACGTATTGGGCATTCCAGAATTACTCATAGACATTTGTTACTTCGAGAGGATGCACCCATGTGTCCACACTGTCACTTTCATCAACTGACCATTCATCATGTGTCCACACTGTCACTTTCATCAACTGACCATTCATCATGTTTTAACTGACTGTCCGGGCCTCCGGCACTTGTATAGAACCTATTTTAATTCTTCATCACCTATCTTGACAAACCTCATTGGGGAAACACCTCATGGGGTGCTCTTTACTTTCATTAAACATGTAGGACTTTATTTTGACATTTAATGTACTTTTACACTTACTGATGCTGTATTTTCACTGATGTACTTCTGTTGACTAAGTTTGAGTTTTTCTAATGTTGTCTGACTGAATCTGACCCCATCCAGATAGCTTATTACTTTTGTTCATTAACTTTTTTTGCTGTTTGTTTGTAATACACTTTTCTTGGCGCAGCATGTCCCCTATGGGATTTTGTGCCATTAAATCCCATACAACCAACCAACCAACCATTTCTCTTCCTTGTGGAGTGCAATAAATCGTACAGACCAATTTCACTTGCTTTTTTATTATCATACGTACTGATAGTCATTCTGATAATTCTTTTAAAAAAAGTCACCATTTCTCTTCGCAAAAACATTCCATTCTTTCTTACAGGATGGTCATTCATCCAAAAAATTGCAATCCGGAGATTTACTGATTGAGGTTTCTGCAGCCAATCTATCACAACTTCATGCTAATTATACCACAATAGCTCCTTTTCCGTTACTGTACAAGCACGTAAAGCTCTGAATACAAGTTGTGGTGTAATCTCTGAACCAGATCTGTTATTTTCCACAAAAGAAGAACTTCCAGGGCTCAGCACAGGTCACTATTTTCACTAAAAGTTACTATTTTTCGCGTTGGTCACTTTTTGTTACTATTTTTGATCTCAAGTCACTTTTTCCACTATTTTTGGAGAAAACTTCAAAAATCTCAGACCGATTAAAAAAAATTTCTCTACAAAATGGTGGCGAATCGTCTCTTGCAACAGATGCGCTGTTTTTGCACATCCATTTTGTTGCGAAATCTTCTTCCGTCTCCTGCTAAAAGGAAGAACCAATGCTTCTGTCTACTTTCCACCCCTTTCTCCCTACATGAGATTGTCCCTAATGGGATTGCACAAGATTTGTTACTTATCAAGTGTGTTCGATCTTACTACAACGACGCTCTCTGTATGTGAATCGTCCTTAGGGTGAGTGTTTTAACTCCTTTCAAGGAGTCTACGCACTTGATTGATGAGTCGATTTGAAGAGTTGACTCTCGACTCATTTGATTGGTTGGATTGTTGTAAAGATGGCACAATTCTGTGTCTCTTATATCACGTATATTGCGCAAAAGAGAATTTTTGAGCATATGCTCAAATTATTTTGCTTTTATTTTTATATAAAAGACTTTTTTGTATTAAAGTTTCTTGGATAGGAACTAAAAACAGTCAAACTAGAGGTGTGGATTGGCCAAAATTTCATTATCGACTGCCCCGAACTGTACAGAAATTATAGCCGGGCCCGGTAAAAAACTTAAAAGTTTGGCCAGCTTGTCCGTAGAATGCAGTTACTGGCCCAACCTGGAAAAAAGTTTAAAATTTGTCCTTAGCCTCGACCCGATAGAGGTCTGCATGAACCGGAATTTCTGGGCCCGGCCCGAACGAAACTTATTTTGGCCCGGCCCATACAGAAATCATTGAAAACAAGCCCAACATAATTTCTACTATTTCGAAAAGATTCAGATTTTTAACATATAATTAATTTTTTTTTTTTTTTAAGAATACTGCATACATGTTTATGGGCTGATTTTACAGTATATTTTACAGAAAATACACAATAGCAACATTAATTATTACTTATATTCTGAAACTTTCAACATTTCAGTAAGAATTCACTAAAAAATTATTATAGTTTAGAATAAAAAAAATAAATAAAAGAAAGTTAAAACATCATTACTTTTGAATAAAAAGTAGATTTATGTCAATATTTCTAGATCATTTATTAAAGATTTTCTCAAATCCAATGGGAGTTTCTGAATTCATTTCTTTTCCGAAACGCATAAGATTAGCAGGTATTCTTATTCAGAAAATATGTAATTGAATACCATTATCCATTTTTTCCTGATATAAGCAATACATCTTTGAGTAAATACTGAAAAGTTATCATTTTTAATTGAATTTTCGGAAGCGACAGCGTAAAAGGGAGAAAAATCTGCAGTCACGTGACAAGAATCTCTCATATCTCGATAGTTATTGTATTTTCCAAAAATGGAAACACTATTCGATTCTAAACCTCTTCAATAGTCAGGCTTGTCAATTTTATACCTTTGCAGTTAAAAATCAGCCAGAAAATGTGTCAAGTTTTGCATTGTTGAGTAGTGAAATTAAGAACCATCTTACGTATATTTTCAAACATTACGTTAACAGAACTTCATTATCGCTATTAATACTTTTACAAAACATAGTGTCTGTTCTAGACATCTTGAGAACAACTAAGTTCAATACTGCTTAATTTTTTTTTTTATATTGGTCCGGCTTGTTTATTTTTTTTGCCGGATTGGCCCGTTTATTTTGTTTGCCAGCCCATTTGAATTTTCGTCTTCATTCCGTCGGCCTAGCCCATGCAAACCTCTGCAACCGGCATCACTGAATTTCTACAAAACATGGATTTTTATGTCGATTTGGTTAAAAATTGTTCTGTACGAGGAAGTTTGATTATTTAAGCTGATTATTTTTGGAATAATTATTTTAGCTTTTTTTTTCATGTTTATAATCTTTATTTTTTAAAGGAGGTTACTTTCCAATCTTGGACTAAAAATTTATTTTTAACACATGGAAAAACACATGTGCAATTTTGTTTTGTTAAATATAACAAATATGTATTAAACAATAATTTTTTTTACTAAAACAAATTTTCCCGGAGTTTTAAATAGGTACCCGATTTTACCTAACCAGTGCGGCAAAACATTCTTCATTCAAAAAAAAAAGATACTTCATATGCAGTTTTTTTCTTTTTTTAAGTAAATCAATATTTAAAGGGTTCAAATACATTTAAAAAATTTGTCAGGCATCATTTTTACTGTACTTAATTATCAAAATTAATTGTTTGTTTAGTCACTATTTGGTCACTTTTTTGAAGGAACTTCAACAGTTTTTTTGTCACTTAGTGTTTTTTATGGGTTTTGTCCTCCTTTAATTGGATTTTTATTATACATATTGTTTGATTTTTTAAATTACATTGTTTTCTTTTCGTCTCTGTCTTGGCGCAGCATTTACACAAAGGGACCTTGCGCCATAAAACCCCATACAACCAACCAACCTACCTTGAAGGAACTTCAGTCACTATTTCCACTATTTTCACTATTTTTGAGGCTACAAGTTGCGCTGAGCCTTGAACTTCTAAGTGATTTAAAGGATCAAAAATATCACAGATGTATGCTGAATCACAATCCGTAGAAATGAGCAGATGATTCCTACAAAGTACAATATTCTAACCTTCAATAGTCCCACATTACCAACAAGAATTAAAACTGCCTATGTAACTGGTCCAGTCGTGTTATGGCCATACAAACACAACCTGTCGTGATCTGTTACCTGCGCATGTTGTGCAGAAGTCAGCCACGGCAATAAATCATGTGAAGAACCTGAACGCTGTGCAAACTGTAAAGATGATCATACTGTATATTCTCGCACATTTCCCAACTGGAATCATGAAAAAGAAATCCTTACTGTAAAAATTACTCAAAATTTGTCTTATCCCGATGCCTGCAAACTTCTTTAAAGTAGAACCCCATCTGTTGGAATTTCCTACTCCATCTTACTGAAGCAGCAATCAACAGCTGTAAGACACATAAGTATTCAAACTGATTCCACATACCTATCAAATAAATCTACTAAAACACAATAATTAGCACACCAATTGTGAATCGATGCTGCAGCACTCCATTGCGTTTGTACAGTATAAAATCTAAAATCTGGAGCCCTCAGAACCTCGACCATTCCGAATTTCGAATTATTTTTAGTTTATTTGTCAAAAAAATAATCTAATCTACCCGATTGCAGAAAACAAACAAAAAAGCAGCGTGTGATTTATATCAAGAATGCATTTCCAATACTAAGAAAATGTCATGTTGACGTTAAAGTAAGTTTATTATAGGTAACATGACATACTGTAATTTTTACCTTCTCTAAATCAATATAAAACTACATTGGAGTGCTATTACTTCTGGCTGTTGGCATGCCGTTACTTCAAAATACGCGAGTTTGTAGTGTTCCTGACTGTGATCATCAGATCAATGGTTATTTTGCTATTAACGGCAGTAGATCGGAAATTTGACATCATGGCGTTCGGCATGCTTTCAGTACTTTTCAGCCAGTGGCATTTTACTTAAGTTTTTCTTTTTCAACAGCAACACTTGTATACAAAAAATCTGTTTATTGTTTATATGTATAAATTATTTTTCTCGCAAAAAAATGATAAAAATAAGGAAAAATTTAAAACCTGGTTATAAGTCAATCCCCTCCAAAAAAGTCTATTATTGTTTTAACAACATAAGTTAGAGAGTCGACTTATACGCGAGTATATATGGTATATGAGAATAAATAAGGAACCTTTGCCGTATAATTGTTTTGGAACTCTGAAGATGGGCCATCATTATAAATCATAAAAGAAATTTTCTCACTTTCTAAAAAGTTTTCTTCACTTTCAATTATTGTTTCAAATAATAATTCCAAAAAAGCATATATAGTGTCTTTACCTTTATCTTTAGTGTCTGAGCTTATCAAATAAGTTTTACATTTTCTTTTATCGAAAAAGGCTGCTGTAAACAGTTGAATATTTTCTTGGGACCATAGTGCAGATTGTACCTCATTTTGGTATTCATAATTGTATGCCATCGCAAAATCAATTTGAAACACATTAAAGTATGACTTATCGTATTCAAAAGATGCTGACTGAATAGGCTTAACCCTTACATGGTCTTGAATTTCAGGCAATCCTATCACTATATTGTCAAGAAGCTCACCGTAGCATCCTTCACGAGATATTATTTGAAGTCTTTTAGTTTCTGGATCTTTAATCCATTCTTTCCAAATGACTTTATCTGACATATCACAATTAATGGACAGAAAATTACCATTCTTGCACAAGGTGAATCCTCCTTTCCAACAGATTGACTCAGAATTGTCATCACAAAGCGTTTTTGACTGCCAGTCCTTATCATACATTATGTTAGCTGCATCTAGCATTAAAGTAAAATTCTCATGAATTTTACACTTGCACTGATCTTTTCAGGGATGCCACTTTTCCGACAAAAGGCGGATTTCCGCTTTTTTTAATTTTTAAGAAATCGCTATTTTCGTTAAGCGATCACGAAATAAAATAACGATTTTCGTTGAACGATCGCGAAATATAACGGCCTTTTCGTCAAGCGATCGCAAAATATAACAGCGATTTTTATTAAAAGATCGCGAAATATAACACAACAGCGATTTTCGTTAAAAAACGTGAAATATAACAGCGATTTTTGTAAAAGATCGCGAAATATAACGGTGATTTTTGTCAAAAGATCACAAAATAAAACACAATTTTCATCAGACGATCGTGAAACAAAACTGATTTTTATGAAACGGCGATTTTCGTCAAACGATCGCGATGTAAAACGGCGATTTTCGTCAAAGGATCGCGATGTAAAACGGTGATTTTCGCCAAACAATCGCTAAATAAAACGGCATTTTTCGTCAAACGATCGCGAAATATAACAGCGTTTTCGTCAAGCAATCGCAAAATATTACAGCGATTTTTGTTAAAGGATCGCGAAATATAACACAACATCGATTTTCGTTGAAAGATCGCGAATTATAACGGTGATTTTTGTCAAAAGATCGCAAAATAAAATTGCTATTTTCATCAAACGGTCGCGATATAAAACAGCAATTTTCATCAGACGATCGCGAAACAAAACTGATTTTCATGAAACGGAGATTTTCGTCACACGATCGCGATGTAAAACGGCGATTTTCGCCAAACAATCGCTAAATAAAACAGCAATTTTCGACAAACGATCGCGATGTAAAACGACAATTTTCGTCAAACGATCGCGAAACAAAAAGGCGATTTTTTTGAAACGATCGCAATGTGAAACGGTGATTTTCGTTAAACGATCGCGATGTAAAACGGTGATTTTCGTCAAACGATCGCTAAATAAAACGGCGATTTTCGTCAAACGATCGCCAAATTAAACCGCGATTTTTGTCAAACGATCGCGAAATAAAACAATGATTTTCGTCAAACTATCATGAAATAAAACAGCTATTTTCGTCCCCTCCCCCCCCCCCCAAAAAAAAAATTAAAACTAAAACCTGCAAATTTTTGCTATTGTCGTGGAGTAATCATCGAATCTATTGCTGGTTTAGTTTAAAATGATGCAATACATAAAATATATAATTCCTCACTGAACCTATTCTTGGGTTACCTTAATTGATGTAAAATACTGTGAAATAAAAAATCATTTAAAAAAAAAAAGCTGTAATTCTTTATTTAGTTTATTATAAACAATATAATATAAAAAATTCGCACATAATGTTGTGAAAAATGTCGTAAATTTTACTTTATGCACAATTTCCTCTTTTTTGCTAATTTCTGAGTGGCATCCTTGTCTTTTGGTGTATCTTTTAATAACAAAAGATTTTTAGGACAGAGGGAACCGAATTTAGAGAATGAAACTGAAGAATCGCCAACAGAGCTCTGAAACATTTAATATGCTTTTCTTAGAAACACAGTCATATAATACTTCCTAAGTCTTTTCTGTATCCCATTTTCCCATACAACCATTTCATCTTTAATCCCAGGTGATGTGTATACAGTTCCCTTCAAAAAAAGATTTTTTTGCACATGATCAAGCTTTGGTATTTCTGTGTTATTCTTATTTGACTTCATTTCTTTTTGTATTTTCAATTCCAAATGAGTCTCCCAGGGAAGATACCTTCTTTAGGTATTCATGAGCTTCGCAACGCTGGGCATCTGAGCATCTTTCTTTTTCCCTTTTTCACTCTCATTGGGGTTTCCTCTTCTCAGGTGAAGACAATTCTGCATGGGCTGATACCATCCTGTATACCGACTCAGGGAGAATTACAAACCACCCACATGTTGCCCGTGCATAGCGACCCGTGTCCCTGGAAATGGGGATCCTGGCAGTAGAGGGAATCCAACACACTGTTAGCCACATAACCATATTTTTCTTATCAATTGCATTCAATATATATTTTTATTTAATCAAATATAATATCCACTAAGCTTTTATTTATTACTTACCTCTTCCATCAATGCAGCTGTTTCATTTCATTTAACCACTTAACCGTCCGCCCCGAGATAACTCGGGGTTAAAAGCACTGTTTCCCCATACCCATCGCCGGTGAAGTAGTTAATTTACAGACAGAGAAATATTTATTTTAAACAATCGTATTTCGTTCCTGTCGGATCTCATTGCCGATGTTTTTCCCCGCAAAGTTCGCCGTAGATTTGTTTAGACTGCACGGTAGCATGAATTATCGACAGGCGGCGTGACTAATGTTTTTCTCTGCGGAGCATGCTTTGATTTCGGCACGTGCAATAGCGAAGGTGGGAGTTTTACACTTCTGGGATAAAGTGCGGTCTAGTCCAGCTGATCTGCGAAGGAGTATAAATAAGAGACGGTGGCGTTTGCTTGCAGGTGGATAGATGACTGGATTGCCGTTTCTGTTTATCTTATCGGAGCTCGTGTAGTTATGTTTATATTTTGCTAGTGATAATGAGTTGATATGATGGTCATCCATTTGTTTCTGATATATTATGAAGTCTGAAAAAGGAATGCAGTTGATACGGTGAAAATGTCTTTTAATTTTGTTTGCTTTTTCTTCAACTTACGTCTTTCAAGTACTTTATTTATTTATAGTTAATTATTCTAAAATGAGCACTGGAGGGAGGTTTTTAATTATTTATCTGTTAAGCCAATTGTTTTTAGTCATAGAATTATATTGATAAGTTATTTATTTGAATGATATTTTTAAACATCGTTACTTTTTAAATATGAAAAAGATTTTAAATAAAAGTTGAGTTTTAAATTAATTCACTTGTCATCATTTCAGTCTATTTTTTACACCTACTGCTTAATTACAACTTTAAACATTATTTCTCTTTTACACACTTTAGGGTCTTTGCTTCTGCTGTTGCATTTTAACTTTGTTCCATATTAGGAAGTATTAGAATAAGTGCTTTAATTTAATTTAGCACTGGTTATGTGAGTAGACTCGCATAACATTTTGGTTATGGGCACCTAAGACCCATGTAATTTAATTTTTTTGGCAATGCCTTTAATGCAGTAAGGTGTTTTTAACTACGGCCTAATAAGAATTAATAGATAGTTTTATTAGGGGGGGGGGGGGGCGTTAGTTTTTAAAATGATGACCCATTTTTTTTTGTTTTTGAAGTAATTTATATTATAAAAAGATACTTTTTTTTTGAAAATTTTTAATAAAATACGTTTTTAATTACATAAATTTTTGGCTGGCCCAAATTTTTTTAAAATTTTTAGGCTTTTATATTTAATTTATTCAAAATGATGCAAAATCAAATTCAGAAATTAAATTCTAGTAATTATGCTAATTGGCAGTCCGATATGAAATATTTGTTAATGGAAAGAAATGTTTGGGATATAGTGGCAAAAATTGAGAAACCTCCTGTGCTCAATGAAAGTAGCAGTGCTCTAAGTGAGAAAGGTACAGCATCTACTGGAGGTGTTACTGATAAAGACGTAAAGGAATTTAAAGTTCGTCAGAAATTGGCTCTGTCTATGATATATTTAAATGTCGAGCCTGATTTTCGAAAAATAATAGAAAATTGCGATGATCCTGTTTCTGCATGGTGCTGTTTACGCGCTCATTTCTACCCTGATACTAGAAGTAGACATATACAAGTCTTTACCGAGCTGTGTGAATGCAAAATGGCCAATGGTGAGAGCATAAATTTGTATGCGTCTCGATTACTAAGAGTGGCAAATCAATTAAAATCCATTAATAAAAATTTTGATGATACGTACGTCACTTTTCAATTGTTGAGGTTTTTACCTTCTAAATTTGATTCTATAGTACAGACAGTACTCAGGTGGAAAGATGAAGAGTTTATTTTTAAAGATGTAGTGACAGCACTCGTTGCAGAAAAGACTAGAATCCAAGTTCGAGAGCATGATCATAGGAAAGTGTATCCAGAAGCACAATCAATCCAGTATCAGAAGAGATCAAGAAAGAAAATTCTGTGTCATTTTTGTAAAAAGCCAAATCATGTCAAGAGTCAGTGTCATCTATTCTTGCGTAGTATGTCTTCCTATAGCAGGGACAAGTCCCCATCAGCCCAGTTTTCATCATGCCGAGGCTCTTCACCTGTCAGATCTTCCAGCCCTGGAGATAAGAGGTTTCCACTCCGACGTTCCAAATCCCCAGTTCGACATCAAAAGTTTGGTTCCTGTAAACCTTATGATAGACGTAAAGGTGACAGATCCAGAGACACTCGTACAAGAAGTCCTGACTATAAGTCCTCTTCACTGTTCAGTCTTGAACGTAAGTCTTTTACATCATTTTTTCTGTCTCAGGCTAACTTAGTCGATGGAGAAGCTGACTGGGTCTTTGACACAGCAGCTTCCCATCATTTTTGTAAAGATCGGGATCTTTTTGTTGATTACACACCATTAAATGATGAACATATGGCTGTAGCCATAGAAGGTTTAACTTTTCCTATTGTTGGATGTGGAACCATTAAATTAAAATTTGGGCAAAGAATTTTAGTATTTAAAGATGTTATGTTTTCTCCTAAATTAAGACGTAATTTAATTTCCGGGCCTCGATTGGATGTAAATGGGGCATGTTTTTCTGGTGGGAATGGCGAGGTGAAGATATCATGCAACGGACAACCCCTTTTTAAAACCACACTTAAAAATGGCGTTTACTATATGTACCCCAAAGTTCCTAGTAAAATTAATAAGAAAGTCAGTTTTGAGGCATCTTTTGCTGATAAACGTGACGACATGTATGTTTGGCATAGGAGGCTGGCCCATGTCAGTCCTTATTTGATAGCACATACATGTAGAAATGCTGGAGCTAGGGGTTTACCAAATTTAAAGGAAGGGGAATTTAAATGTGAGTCTTGTAAAATTAATAAATTCAGGAGAACATCTTTTAAACCTAGAAATTACATAAGATCAAAATTTCCTTTAGAGCTTTTATATACTGATGTCTTGGGTCCAAGTCAGGTAGAGGGTAGAAAAGGAGAAAGGTATTTTGTCTCTATAATAGATGATTTCTCACGTAAAGTTTCATTATACCCCATGAGAGAAAAGTCGGAAGTTTTTGAAATTTTAAGGCAACTTATTATAAGGTCTGAAAGGTTTTTAGGCAGACAAGTGAAAGCCATTAGGTCTGACAATGGGGGAGAATATGAAAATAATAAGGTTGAGGAATTTTGTGTTGAAAGGGGAATTAATCACGAGTTGACCAATATCTTTACTCCGGAACAAAATGGTACTGTTGAATGTTATAATCAGACTGTAGTAAATGTGGCTAGAACCATGTTAGAGGAAAGTGGTATGGATTTAAAATTTTGGCCAGAGGCTGTTCTTCATTTTACCTACACATGGAACTGCGTTTGTCTTAAAAATCAAACAAAACTCCTTTTGAATTATTTGGCGGTACCAAACCCTCTGTTAGACACCTGAAACCTTTTGGATGTGTGGCGTATGTTGGGATCCCTCATTAAAAACGGTCTAAATTAGATCCTAAGGCTACAAAAGGATTCCTAGTTGGTTACGCTTTTCGAACTAAGGGATACAGGGTGTATTTACCTGAAAACGACAGAATCGTAGAAACCATAAATGTATCATTCGATGAACACACCAGTTATAGAGACGCGTTTAAAGGAGCAGTGCTGGGCGACATACCAGGGGAGTATAAGTGGGTTCCTGTTGCTGGGAGTGATATCGAGGAAGAAGACGTTGTTGAGGAGGTCAGAGCCACCACTGACAGCTCCAACGACTCCCTCGAATCATCTTCTGGTACAGAGAGTGCAGGTCAGGAAGTTCACACTAGTAGTGATTCCTCTAATATACCTCACACCACTTTACGTGATACTCACTGGAAAAGAAAAGTTGTCCCTAGAAAGACTGGTCGTCCTCGAAACGACATTTACTATTTTGATGTAGATAACGGTTCTGAACATTTAAGGTCTAATAGAGAGGTAGCGAATTATTGTAGGGAAAGTGACATAATTTTTAAGCCCAATTTGTTTGATTTTACAGGAAGTAACACTTATGAAGGAATAGTTTCTGACCCTAACAATGTTGACCCAAGTGCAGACATTGGCCAAACTAAATCCTGACTATATGATCTGATTATTCCTAAAACTTACAATCAAGCTTTAAAATCTGACCAACGTAATGAATGGCATAAAGCAATGAGGGAGGAAATAGACATTATGCACGAAAGAGGAGTATGGCATTTAGAAGAATTACCCTCAGGTATTAGTCCTGTAGGTTGCAGATGGGTGTACACAGTAAAAAGAGATGACAAAGGTAACATAGCCAGGTATAAAGCCCGGTTGGTAGCCCAAGGCTTTAAGCAAATCAGGGGAGAATCGTATGAAGAAACATTCAGTCCGGTCGTTAATTTTAGTGTCATCCGCTTTTTCTTTTCATTACTTGTGTCCCTCAATGGTTGGCTACACACTCAGTGTGATGTTAAATGTGCTTATCTCTATGCCCCTCTGACAGAGAATGTTTTTATGTCACAACCCCCAGGTTTTGTTGAAGTTGGTAAGGAAAATTTATTTTGTAAGTTGGATAAGGCTATCTATGGGTTGCACAGTCTGGTCGAGTTTGTTTTCTGAGATAAATAGAGTACTTTTGGAAAAAGGTTTTGTAAAATTAGAATGGAGTAATTGCATATACATGTTAGATTCAGATTTAGTTTTATTATTATATGTGGATGATATTGTTTTATTTGGGAAACACAAAAGGATTATAGATAGGGCTTTAGAACTTTTGAGTAAGCATTTCGATTTAAAAGTCTTGGGAAAGACTAAGAAATTGCTAGGTGTAGAGTTTGAAGAAAGTGAGGAGGGCCTGCGAATTCACCAACAATCCTACATTGAGGATGTTTGTAAAAGATTTGAATCGTACAGGTTTCCCATTTCTTCCCTACCAATGAGTAAAGGTTCTGTCTATTCTAAATCCGACTGTCCTAAATCTGAGGATGAACGCAGAGAAATGTCTCAATTACCATATAGAAGTATTCTTGGTTGTTTGTCTTTCATTGCAAATAGAACCCGTCCAGATATTTCATATGCAGTAAACATACTTAGTCAGTTTCAATCAGATCCCGGGATGACACATTGGTATGGCTTGCTCAGGTTATTGGAATATGTAAAACATACAGTTAATATGACCCTTAAGTTGTCTTGTGAAAAACCCCAGTTAACTTTTTCTGACGCAGACTTCGCTGCAAACAGAGATGATAGGACTTCGTTGGGTGGTCAAATTGTTTTTCTAGGCAACTCTCCCATTTCTTGGCGAACATTTAAGGAGAAAAGTGTAAGTTTGTCTACAATGGAAGTTGAGTTTATAGCCATGACTGAGGCCACGAAGGAACTTCTTTGGTTTGACAGAATTTTAGATAAATGTTATAGTAAGAAAATTGTCACTGGGGAAAGGGTTAAATCTGTTTTGTATGTGGATAATAGAGCTACTATAGATTTTGTAAAGTTGCCCATAGAAAACCATAGGAGTCGTCATATTGATGTTAAGCTGTTTTTGTCAGAGATTTAGTTGATAAAAATACTTTTGACTTACTTTTTGTCTGTAGCAAGGATAACCTTGCTGATGTCTTCACTAAGCCACTCACAAAATTTGAATTAACAAAGTTTATTGAATATATAAGTAATTTTGAAAAATGTATTTTTTGTATAATTAATGAAGTTTAATATTGTATTATGTTTTTGTATCAGTATTAGTATTAAATGTATATTTGTTGAAGTTAAATTTATGTGGAAATTTGTATTGAAATATTTAAGATATTTTTTTTATGGTTTTTGCTTGGTAGATATTTAAAATCCTGCCTGAATGCGGTGATACTTCTCTATGTCCATTTCTGGATGTCCGAACGGCCCCAGAAAGCGGCTTGCAGGGGTGCCAATGTAATCTGTCAGAGTGTCATCTGGGGGTGGATTTTCGAGTTGACCATTGCCACAGGAGGGTCCTATCGCGAGCAGGTTATTTTTTTAATTCTGTAAGTCCTATTTTATTATGTTAATATATGGAATTGCCACTTAACTCCCTTCTACCTTGCAAATGACCTTTTGTTATATATTTTTATTGTTATATCTTTTGTTGGGTTTCAACCTATATATTTCTTTAAAAGTTTTTCTTAATTAGCATAAAGTTAAAGTTCATTTGAAAATGTATAAGGAAATTTGAATTTGAATTTTTGAAATTTTTTTTGCTTGGGTGTCCCGGGCGCCCAGGTGAAGTAAGAAGTTTTTGTATTAGAAATGGGAATTCTTTGCGTTTAAAGTGGTTTACTTCAGGTATAATAATTTAAATTAAAATTTGAATATTTTGAAATTTAAATAGTTTTATATATTGTTACAAGTTCCTTGTCTTTATATGATTGAATGAATTGATGAAATCGTGGTGCCACATAAGGTTGTATGTAAGGTTGAATGTTTGAATTTGAATATGTCATATGTAATGTATTGTCTAACTAACTTTTTATGTAGGTACTTTGTAACACTGTAACCTCACGAAATGTCTTGCAGACATGTGGAAGATAAAAATGTATAAGTTATACTTGCAATAGTTTCTCTTGTTGTATAACAGCTCACATAATGTCGTACGAACATGTGGAAGAATATTCTATTTCTGAAATTGTTGAAACTTCTTTTGTATTTAATTGTAATTTAATTATCCTAATTTGCTTTTGAATTTGATTCTTTTGAAAATGAACTGATGATGCTGTTCTTGATATTTTTGGATTTGTTGCTGAAACTTTTGAAAAATTTAATGCCATGAAGGCAAAGCTGAAATGTATTGAAAGTTTAAAATGTTTAATGTAAAATTTTTGAGGAAATTTGATTCTGAATGTTTAATGTTATTTTTCATGATTTGAAATGTTAAATTGTTTTGAAGTTTGAAGTTCTAAGATTGTTATTGAATTGTATATTTAAATGAATTATAATGTTTAAATGTATTCACTTTTTGCAAATTGGAATTCTTGAATGAATGTTTGAAATACTTTTAGTTATTTTGTTGGATGATGTAGAATTTTTGTTTATGTGGATTGTACAATCACTCTGGTGCTCATTATTTAAGTAGTTAAGTTCATGCAGTTTTGAGTAGTCGTTAATTTCATTTTTGCTGGTTTTCTTTTGGTAAAATTTATTTTGGACTTTACCATTTTGGTATTTTTAACAATTGATAAGAGGGGGGGGGGGCATTTGTTAGCCACATACCCATATTTTTCTTATCAATTGCATTCAATATATATTTTTATTTAATCAAATATAATATCCACTAAGCTTTTATTTATTACTTACCTTTTCCATCAATGCAGCTGTTTAGTTTAATTTACAGACGGAGAAATATTTATTTTAAACAATCGTATTTCGTTCCTGTCGGATCTCATTGCCGATGTTTTCCCCGCAGAGTTCGCCGAAGATTTGTTTAGACTGCACGGTAGCGTGAATTATCGACAGGCGGCGTGACTGATGTTTTTCTCTGCGGAGCATGCTTTAATTTCGGCACGTGCAATAGCGAAGGTGGGAGTTTTCCACTTCCGGTCTAAAGTGCGGTCTAGTCCAGCTGATCTGTGAAGGAGTATAAATAAGAGACGGTGGCGTTTGCTTGCAGGTGAATAAATGACTGGATTGCCGTTTCTGTTTATCTTATTGGAGCTCGTGTAGTTATGTTTATATTTTGCTAGTGATAATGAGTTGATATGATGGTCATCCATTTGTTTCTGATATATTATGAAGTCTGAAAAAGGAATGCAGTTGATACGGTGAAGATGTCTTAATTTTGTTTGCTTTTTCTTCAACTTACGTCTTTCAAGTACTTTATTTATTTATAGTTAATTATTCTAAAATGAGCACTGGAGGGAGGATTTTAATTATTTATCTGTTAAGCCAATTGTTTTTAGTGTTAGAATTATATTGATAAGTTATTTATTTGAATGATATTTTTAAACATCGTTACTTTTTAAATATGAAAAAGATTTTAAATAAAAGTTGAGTTTTAAATTAATTCACTTGTCATCATTTCAGTCTATTTTTTACACCTACTGCTTAATTACAACTTTAAACATTATTTCTCTTTTACACACTTTAGGGTCTTTACTTCTGCTGTTGCATTTTAACTTTGTTCCATATTAGGAAGTATTAGAATAAGTGCTTTAATTTAATTTAGCACTGGTTATGTGAGTAGACTCACATAACACACACTGCTTTGACGTCTGCTTCAGGTATACGGAAGATACATATTGTTCCTGTATGCACCAATCGGCTGGTCAGCTGACTTTGGTCACTGGCTTTAGGGATCAAGTGATCAAGCAACTACTAGTCATCTCGTTAAGGGTGGAGACTGACATAGGGTTGTCTTGTGACCATATAGATCCTAGTCAGCACTGGTGCACAAATGTGCATCCCCTTGTTGGGCTCAGTAGTGGCTGGTGCGGCACAAGATTTTTTTTACGCTACTTGTATTTGTACATTTCTTCTTTCATTCTGTAATAATATTACGGTGCCATTTTATAACTTACCTTATTTTATTATTTATTTCCTCATTAATTGAGATTTTGAATGATACAAGTTTTTTTCTATCATTCTGGATTTTAGAATGCGATTTGTCATGTGAAAATTACTTCACTCCGATTAGCAATGTAAAAGTAATCTTAAGTATTAATTAAAAGTATCTTAATTTGGTGTGCACGTGCACGTTTATACGTTTGTGTCATTATCAACGTGATCGTAGTTGCTATTCTTAATTTTATTTTTATTCTTTAGAAAATGTATTCAAAATTATCATCGCTTTCATGATCTAGCTCTAGCAGTAATTCTGTTTTAAAAAAGCGGAAGCATAATTTGCTTACACTTGAAAAAAAAAAGTGGAATTGCTTAAAAAAATTAGAAAAAGGAACTTCAGTGCTAAAGATTTGTGATGAATACGGGATAGGAAAGTATACTGTGTATGACTTGCAAAAGCAAAAAAACAAAAATATTAGTTCCCCAGGGGAATACCTTCTTTAGGTATTCACAGGCTTCATAACCCCATGATCTTTCTCTTTTCCTTTTCTTCTTACTCCTCTTGTCTTCCTTTCATGTTTGTTTCACTCTCATTGTGGTTTACTTTTCGGAGGTGAGGGCAATTCTGTATGAGATAATATCCTGTATATTGACTCATGGAGAATTGTAAACCACCCACGTGTTGGCCGTGTGTGGCAACCCGTGTCCCAGGAAAAGAGGATCCTGGCAGTTGACGGAAACCAACACACTGCTTTAGCCTCTGCTTCAGGTAGACGGGAGGTGCATATTGACCCGTATGCACCAATCGGCTGGTCTGGTGACCTTTGCCACTGGCTTTAGGTAAGTAACTACTAGTCATCTTGTTAAGGATGGAGACTGACAAAGGGTTGTCTTATCACCGTATGGGCCCCGGTTAGCACTGGTGTATGATGTGCATCCCCTTGTTGGGCTCCCCCAGGGGAATACCTTCTTTAGGTATTTACGGGTTTCGCGACCCCAGGTTCCCGAGTGATCTTTGTCCTTTCCTTTTTTCTTTTCTTTTTTAGTTGTCTATCCTTTTCTCTTTGTTTGACACTTTGTAATCTTCTCTTTTCAGTTTGTTATCCCTCTTTGTTCTTGTTCTTGTTTGATATTTATACTAATTATTTTGTTTTCATTGTTCTTTGTTATACTAACTTTGTTATCGTTCTTTTGTTTGAAAAAAAATATTTAAAAATGTTTAAAAGACAAAAAAGACACTATTTTTTTAAGCTCCCTCTTACATTACTTTTTATACAATAGTGGTTTTTTTTATACACGTGAGACACTCTGGGTGTTGAGGTTTCTTTTAACCTCATCGCCTCGGATCTTCCTTTTTAGGTTGATCTCGAGTCCCAGGGTGCAGGGCATCTCTTAACTCTGGTTCCAAGTACGGGGGACGCCATGCTTGCATGGTGGTTGTTAGGAGTAACACCAGAAGACTGGTGCCTTTAGACGTAAGGGCCGGCTGTAGGTTGAACAGAGCTGTAAAGGCTTACCTACGGTTACCCATTTCCCTTGGAAAAGAACCGGAGCTTCAGAGATGCTATCGAGTTTAACCC
The DNA here is from genome assembly GCA_964019185.1 of Maratus speculifer. NCBI lineage: Eukaryota > Metazoa > Arthropoda > Arachnida > Araneae > Salticidae > Maratus > Maratus speculifer. Next base: position 490,526 of record CAXHSM010000005.1, on the reverse strand, counting down.
AATGTTCGAAAAACGTGGGGGTCTGTTGAAAATAGTTTTCGCCCTTTTGAGACCTGCACCAGACGTAACGGTAAGAAGAAGGGTCGGTGACCAGGCCCGATGCCTGGCGTTTTATTTAATCTCTTTCTCTAATATGGCGACAAATTTAGGAAATCAAATATGTGAAGTAAAGGCCCCACACCAAAAGGAGAATAATAATCTACTGATCTGTGAATCAAATCAAAGTAATAATGAGGAGCACATAAAATCATGGGCAGATAGAGTTGAGGACTTTACTTCCAATAAGGAATGTAAAAATATCAACTCTAATGCTAGCACAACTCATAAAAGGTTTTTTGTGGTAAAACGTCAAGAAGGGACATTTGACAAAACTTCTCCCTTTTTAATTACTAAAGCTATCCAAGGACTGATTGGTGAGCTGAAAATGATAAAAAAAACCCGTACTAGTGAACTGCTAATCGAAGTAAACAATAATCAACAAGCAATGAACTTAAAAAAATGTACACACTTTGCCAACATTGCTGTCACCGTATCACTGCATAGAACTTTGAATACATGCTGTGGAGTTATCTCAGAATCAGATCTTTTATATGTCACTGAATCTGAACTATTAGAAAACCTGAAAGACCAAAACGTTATTGAAGCTAAAAGAATAGAAATTTTCTGCCGAGATGAACAGATACCTTCTAATCAAACCCATATACCTACCAAACACATTATACTAACCTTTAAAACAACCACACTACCTAGATACATAAAGGCTGGATATTTGTCATGTTCTGCCCGACCATACATCCCAAATTCATTGCGTTGTTTTAAATGTCAATGCTTTGGGCACTCCAAAATTCAATGCCAAGGTAAACTCACTTGTGGTCGGTGTGGCACTATTGACCATGAAAGTACTCAATGCCAGGCACCACCTTCTTGTGTAAATTGCAAAAAAGATCATCCATCCTATGCTAAATCCTGTGAACAATGGAGAAAGGAAAAAGAAATACAGACAATGCGTACGAAAGAAAATATACCATACCCTGAAGCAAGGAAAATAGTTGACTCTAGAACATCCAAAGTTGGTGTATCATATTCCGCTGCTGTATCTAAAACAACAAATAAAACTTATCAAACAGTTGCAACTCAGACTGATCTTTCTACAGATACCAAATCCCAAACAAAACAAAAAGAAACCATCCTCTCTAATAATTCTGAAAAATCTTCAAAATCGACACAATCACCTTCAACTAAAATTTTAAATCCTGTTGCTTCCAATTCACTACAAAATGCCTCTCAAAAGGCATCGCTCCCCCAGTGGAATACCTTCTTTAGGTATTTACGGGTTTCGCGACCCCGGGTTCCCGAGCGATCTTTCTCCTTTCCTTTTTTCTTCTCTTTTTTAGTTGTCTATCCTTTTTTCTTTGTTTCACACTTTTTAATCTTCTCTTCTCAGTTTGTTTTCCCTGTGTTCTTGTTTGGCTTTTTTTACTAACTTTTTGTTCACATAGTTCTTTGTTCTACTAACTTTGTCGTTTTCACTAACTTGGTTGTTTACACAGTTCTCTGTTTTTACTCACTTTGTTTTCGTTCTTTTGTTGGAAAAAGAAAAAAAAAAAACAAAAAAAAAAAAAAACATTCAAAATGACAAAAAATATACCAGGTTTTTTTAAGCTCCCTCCGTAATTACTTTTTCATATACAATAGTGGTTTTTTATATTCACGTGAGACACTCTGGGTGTTGAGGTTTTTTTTTAAACCTCATCGACTCGTTTCCTCCTTTTTAGGAAGATCTCGAGTCCCAGGGTGCAGGGCATCTCTGATCTCTGGTTCTGAGTACGGGGGGCGCCATGCTTGCATGGTGGTTGTTAGGAGGGGCTATATGCTACCAGAAGACTGGATCCTTTCGACGTAAGGGCCGGCTGTAGGTTGGACAGAGCTGTAAAGGCTTACCTACGGCTACCCATTTTCCTTGGAAAAGAACCGGAGTTTCGGAGATGCTATCGAGTTTAATCCAATGTTCGAAAAACGTGGAAGTTTGTTGGGAATAGTTTTCACCCTTTTGAGACCTGCGCCTAAAGTAAGGGAAAGAAGAAGGGTCGGTGACCAGGCCCGATGCCTGGCGTTTTTCAAACTTTCAAATTCAATTATGGCTACAACCTCAGGAGATAAGACATGCGAAGTGGAGGCCCCACACCAAAAAGAAGAAAATGATATGATGAGCTGCGACTCTATTACTTCTAATAAAGTGCGACAAGAAAAATCATGGGCAGACAGAGTTGAGGATTTTACTTCCGATACGGCATGTAAAAACACCAACTCTAATGCCAGTGAAAGATTTTTTGTAGTAAAACGTCAAGAGGGAACTTTTGACAAAACATCCCCCTTTCTAATTAATAAAGCTATTCAAGGGTTACTTGGTGAACCAAAAACTATCAAAAAAATCCGTACAGGTGAACTATTAATCGAAGTATACAATGATCAACAAGCCAACAAATTGAAAAAATGTACACACTTTGCTAACATTGCTGTCACTGTATCTCCGCACAGAACATTAAATACATGTCGTGGAGTGATCTCCGAATCAGACCTCCTATATGTCACTGAAGCTGAACTCTTGGAGAACCTGAAAGATCAAAATGTTATTCAAGCTAGAAGAATAAAAATTTACCGTCGTGATGAACAGATACCACCAAATCAAACTCAGATACCCACCAAGCACATTATACTTACTTTTAATACACCTACACTACCTAAATACATAAAAGCTGGTTATTTGTCATGTGCTGTAAGACCTTATATTCCCAACCCATTGCGTTGTTTTAAATGTCAACGCTTTGGGCACTCCAAAATTCAATGCCGAGGTAAACTCACTTGTGGTCGGTGCGGCACTATTGACCATGAAAGTACTCAATGCCAGGCACCACCTTCTTGTGTAAATTGCAAAAAAGATCACCCATCCTATGCTAAATCCTGTGAACAATGGAGAAAAGAAAAAGAAATACAGACAATACGTACAAAACAAAATATACCATACCCTGAAGCTAGGAAAATAGTCGACTCTAGAACACCCAAAGTTGGTGTATCATATTCTGCTGCTGTATCTAAAACAACAAATAAAACTTATCAAACAGTTGCAACTCAGACTGATCTTTCTACAGATACCAAATCCCAAACGAAGCAAAAAGAAACCATCCTCTCTAATAATTCTGGAAAATCTTCAAAATCGACACAATCGCCTTCAACTAAAATATTAAATCCTGTTGCTTCCAATTCACCACAAAATGCCTCTCAAAAGGCATCACATACCCTTATTCCTAAACCACCTCTTCATAAAAGAACCACTCAAAATATATCAAGATCAGCACCCTCAAAACCAAACAATAGATCTGAAGCACCTGAAAATAAAGCAAAAAAGAAAAAAACTATAACACCTAAAAAGGAAAATCATGAAAAACACACAATAGATGAAACACACATGGATGATGATGCTATAACCATTCATCCAGAACGAGATGCAGAATTAGACGATGGAGATAGTAGCATGTCTACTACCTCCGAACAAAATGACATAGATACATACATCTAATACCCTCATTTATGACTAATATTATCTCATGGAACTGCCGTGGCTTTCATAATAAATACGACGAAATCCGAAACATTCTTCATGACAATCAACCCATATGTTTAGCTTTACAGGAGACCCATCTTAAGCCTACTGACAAAGCAAAATTGCGCACTTATACTACATATAGAAAAGATTTTTCTGGCAATGATAGAGCTACTGGTGGAGTGGCTCTTATCATCTCCAATAATTTACCTCAAACTCATATCAGTCTAAATACAAATTTGCAAGCTGTTGCAGTCCGTATACATTCAAACCGTCTAATAACAATATGTACACTCTACTTACCACCAAGTCAATCTATTCAGTCTTCAGACCTCGACAATCTCCTTCTCCAACTCCCCACTCCGTATATCATTCTGGGAGATTTCAATGCACATAGCCAGATGTGGGGTAACCAAGACTCTAATCACCGTGGCGAAATAATAGAAAAACTGATCTCTGACAATGGTCTATGCCTGCTCAATAATGGCGACCATACTTATTTTCATGAACCTACCCGCACTTTCCATGCTATTGACCTTATAATCTGCTCCCCTTCTATCTATCCTCATTGGAACTTTTGGGTATCAAACGCTTTGCACGGCAGTGACCATTTTCCTACTTTCATCACACAGACTACTCCTAACATGGATTCTAATAATTACTCTAAACGTTATATTTATGACAGAGCCAACTAGCCAACTTTCACGGACCTTGCTAAAATAACAAATGATATGATAGATGGTGACATTGACGAAGTGCTTGATAATATCACCCAGTGTATTATCAATGCTGCAGACATTAGTATTCCAAAATCACTCTCTATACCACGACACAGGAAACCATGGTGGAATGATGAATGCAAAAAGGCAAAGAAAAATCAACAGAAAGCTTGGGGCATTTTCAGACGTTACCCTACTAACAATAATTATATTGCTTTCAAAAAAGCAAGGGCGGATGCTAGAAGGGTGCGACGTAGGAGCCAGCGTGAATCCTGGATGCAATATGTCTCCAGAATTGACTCCAATACATCAAGTAAAGTACTTTGGAAAAAAGTGAAAAACTGTATGGGACTGTATTCTGAAAACCATATTCCAATCCTAAATACAAATGGACAAACTATAGCATCTCCTAAAAATATTGCTGAAACAATAGCGAGTACACTGGCATCCAACTCTAACTCAGACTCATACCCTGAACCCTTCTTATCTTACAAAAGACAAATGGAATCTACCAGCATAAATTTTAATTCACGACAGTCCTATGACTATAATCTACCATTCACTAAACTAGAGCTTTTAAGATGTTTGCAAAATAGCCGTTTATCTGCTCCAGGACACGATGGCATTACTTACACCATGATAAAATACCTTTCTACTACCTCTCTCGATAATTTACTCACTTTTTACAATAGAATCTGGACTGAGCATATTTTCCCTAAAGCCTGGTGTAAAGCTATTATCATTCCTTTCCCGAAACCAGGTAAAGATTCCAGTGACCCTAATAACTACAGGCCTATCGCACTCTCTAGCAGCGTTTGTAAACTCCTGGAAAAAATGGTTAATTGCCGCCTGGTACATGTTCTTGAATCAAATAACTGCCTTGCTGCATTTCAAAGCGGATTTCGTCGGGGTAGATCTACTATTGATAACCTGATTCTTTTAGAAACTCATATACGGACTGCTTTTCTAAAACGCAGCCATCTGGTGACAGTATTTTTCGATATGATGAAAGCTTATGATAAAACCTGGAGGTATGGCATCCTTCGTGATCTTTTTAACTTGGACTTTCGTGGTAATCTACCCATTTTTATTAAGAATTTCCTAGCGGTTCGAATTTTTCAAGTTCGAATTCGGGGTATACTCTCCAGCTTTTATGTACAAGAAGAGGGTGTACCCCAGGGCAGTGTCCTGAGTGTCACCCTCTTCGCTATCAAGATTAATGACATACTGAACCAATTGCCCCCAAGTGTACAGGGTACACTTTATGTTGACGATTTTAAAATTTCATGTAAAGGACAAGATATGCGTTTTATCGAGAGACAATTACAAATTGCTATCAACCGTATTATCCAATGGACAAACAGAAATGGCTTTATTATATCCCAAGAAAAAACATCTTGTGTGCATTTCTGTAGACGCAGGGATCTGCATCCTGATCCTGAGATTTTTATTGGAACTTATCAAATAGCTATTGTTGACAGTGTCCGCTTTTTGGGCCTACATTTTGACAAAAAACTCACTTTCCTGCCTCATGTTTTGCAGTTACGCAAAAAGTGTGAGCGATCACTTAATTTAATAAAGGTACTCTCAAACACATCTTGGGGAGCAGACCGTACCTCTCTCCTGAAAATTTATCGATCCATAATACGCTCTAAAATTGACTATGCCTGTCAGATCTATGGTTCTGCACGTAATTCTGTTCTTAAAAAATTAGACACTGTGCACCATAGTGCACTCCGCTTTTGTTCTGGTGCATTTCGTACATCTCCAGTTTTAAGCCTATATGTTGAGTGCAATGAACCAGCATTACACCATATTCGCGAAAAGCTTTCATTGGACCTGTACTATCGTATTCTTTCACATCATGGCCATCCACTTCATAGGTATATTTTAAATTCTGACAATGATATTCTTTATCAACATCGACCATCTTGCATCCCTTCATTTGGTGTCAGAATAAGGAGCACGGTTAGAAATAGCCATTTAAACAATATTGAGGTAAGCTCATATTCGTTACACAAGTTCCCTCCTTGGATAACTCCTAGCATTACCACCCTCCATCCCTTTAAAGGGTATGACAAAAAGAATCTTGCACCTGTTATCTTTCAAAATTTGTTTGCTGCACATCGATCCAGTTTCAGAAATCATACAGATATTTACACTGATGGTTCTAAAAGTGGTAGTGTTGTTGGATGTGGTGTTTTCTTTGATAACACCAGTTTCAGCTACCGGCTTCATCCTTCAACTTCGGTATTTACTGCCGAATTGATTGCGATCGAGAGAGCCATGTTGCACATTTCTCACCATCATAAGACTTCATTCATCATTTATACAGACTCATATAGCGCTATTGACGCAATAAAATCATATAATAAACATCCTTATGTCTCAGCAATCTTGGAACTTTATAATAATTTGACAAATCGAGGTTATAGTATCTTATTTTGCTGGGTACCTGGACACGTGGGTATCTTTGGAAATGAAAAAGCGGACAAGGCAGCAAAACTTGCCCTTAGCCCTTTAAATCATAAGATTCCATTCTCAGACGTTAAACTAATTATAAAACAGTACATTCATAATAAGTGGCAGGAAAATTGGAACTTAGAATACAATAATAAACTGCACCACATCAAACCAACGATCAAAACCTGGCCTCCTAACTTTCCAAGAAAAACAGATGTTCTTCTGACCCGTCTGAGAATTGGACATTCTAGGATCACTCATAAACATTTGTTATTTAGGGAGGATGCACCCATATGTCCTCATTGTCATTTTGATTGCCTAACCATCCATCATCTTTTAACTGACTGTCCGGGCCTCCGGCACTTGTATAGAATATATTTTAACTCATCATCACCTATTTTGACAAACCTCATTGGAGAAATACCTCATGGATCACTTTTTACTTTTTTAAAACACGCAGGATTTTATTTTGAAATATGAATTTTTTTACTTCTGTTCCTATAACTTGACCTTGTTCTTATGACTCTGAAGTGTTAACGACATTTGGATAGGAACCCTATCCAAATGAGTCCTCTTACTGTTTTAACTTTACCTTTTATTCTATGCTATAATATTATTTTAAATTTTAAATATTTTACACTATATCTGGATGGGGTGCCCCATCCAGACATCCTGATCTTGTTCCTTTTAGTTTTTTTTTGTTTTGGCGCAGCATGTCCCTCAAGGGATTTTGTGCCACTAAACCCTATACAACCAACCAACCAACTCAAAAGGCATCGCATACCCTTATTCCTAAACCACCACTTCATAAAAGAACCACTTAAAATATATCAAGATGAGCACCCTCAAAACCAAACAATAGATCTGAAGCTCCTGAAAATAAAGCAAAAAAGAAAAAACTATAACACCTAAAAAGGAAATTCATCAAAAACAGACAAATAAGATAGATGAAATATACATGGATGATGATGCTATAACCATTCATCCTGAATGAGATGCAGAATTAGACGATGGAGATAGTAGCATGTCTACTAACTCCGAACAAAATGACATTGATACATATATCTAATACCCTCATTTATGACTATCATCTCATGGAACTGCCGTGGTTTTCATAATAAATACGACGAAATCCGAAACATTCTTCATGACAATCAACCCATTTGTTTAGCTTTACAGGAGACCCATCTTAAGCCTACTGACAAAGCGAAATTTCGCACTTACACTATATATAGAAAAGATTTTTCTGGCAATGATAGAGCTACTGGTGGAGTGGCTCTAATCATCTCCAATAATTTACCTCAAACTTATATCAGACTAAATACAAATTTGCAAGCTGTTGCAGTCCGTATACATTCAAACTGTCTAATAACAATATGTACACTCTACTCACCATCTAGTCAATCTATTCAGTCTTCAGACCTTGACAATCTCCTTCTCCAACTCCCCACTCTGTATATCATTCTGGGAGATTTCAATGCACATAGCCAGATATGGGGCAACCAAGACTCTAATTGCCGTGGCGAAATAATAGAAAAACTGATCTCTGACAATGGTCTATGCCTGCTTAGTAATGGCGACCATACTTATTTTCATGATCCTACCCGCACTTTCCATGCTATTGACCTTATAATCTGCTCCCCATCTATCTACCCTCATTGGAACTTTTGGGTATCAAACGCTTTGCACAGCAGTGTCCATTTTCCTACTTTCATCACACAGACTACTCCTAACATGGACTCTAATAATTACTCTAAACGTTATATTGATGACAGAGCCAACTGGCCAACTTTCACGGACCTTGCTAAAATAACAAATGATATGATAGATGGTGCCATTGACAATGCGCTTGATAATATCACCCAGTGTATTATCAATGCTGCAGACATTAGTATTCCAAAATCACTTTCTATACCACGACACAGGAAACCATGGTGGAATGGTGAATACAAAAAGGCAAAGAAAAATCAACAGAAAGCTTGGGGCATTTTCAGACGTTACCCTACTAACAATAATTATATTGCTTTCAAAAAAGCAAGGGCAGATGCTAGAAGGGTGCGACGTAAGAGCCAGCGTGAATCCTGCATGCAATATGTCTCCAGAATTGACTCCAATACATCAAGTAAAGTACTTTGGAAAAAAGTGAAAAACTGTATGGGACTGTATTCAGAAAACCACATCCCAATCCTAAATACAAATGGACATCTCCCAAAAATATTGCTGAAGCAATAGCGAGTACACTGGGATCCAACTCTAATTCAGACTCATACCCTGAGCCCTTCTTATCTTACAAAAGACAAATGGAATCTACCAGCATAAATTTTAATTCACGACAGTCCTATGACTATAATCTACCATTCACTAAACCAGAGCTTTTAAGATGTTTACTAAATAGCCGTTCATCTGCTCCAGGACACGATGGCATTACTTACACCATGATAAAATACCTTTCTACTACTTCTCTCAATAATTTACTCAATTTCTACAATAGAATTTGGACTGAGTATACTTTCCCTAAAGCCTGGTGTAAAGCTATTATCATTCCTTTCCCAAAACCAGGTAAAGATTCTAGTGACCCTAATAACTACAGGCCTATCGCACTCTCTAGCAGCGTTTGTAAACTCTTGGAAAAAATGGTTAATTGCCGCCTGGTGCATGTTCTTGAATCAAATAATTGCCTTGCTGCATTTCAAAGCGGATTTTGTCGGGGTAGGTCTACTATTGATAACCTCATTCTTTTAGAAACTCATATACAGACTGCTTTTCTAAAACGCAACCATCTGGTGACAGTATTTTTCGATATGATGAAAGCTTACGATAAAACCTGGAGGTATGGCATCCTTCGTGATCTTTTTAACTTGGACTTTCGTGGGAATCTACCCATTTTTATTAAGAATTTCCTTGCGGTTCGAATTTTTCAAGTTCGAATTGGGGGGATTCTCTCCAGCTTTTATGTACAAGAAGAGGGTGTACCCCAGGGCAGTGTCCTGAGTGTCACCCTCTTTGCTATCAAAATTAATGACATACTAAACCAATTGCCCCAAGTGTTCAGGGTACACTTTATGTTGACGATTTTAAAATTTCATGTAAGGACAAGATATGCGTTTTACCGAGAGACAATTACAAATTGCTATCAACCGTATCATTCAATAGACAAACAGAAATGGCTTTATCATATCTCAAGACAAAACCTGTTGTGTGCACTTCTGTAGACGCAGGGATCTGCATCCTGAGATTTTTATTGGAACTTATCAAATAGCTGTTGTAGACAGTGTGTGCTTTTTGGGCCTACATTTTGACAAAAAACTCACTTTCCTGCCTCATGTTTTGCAGTTACGCAAAAAGTGTGAGCGATCACTTAATTTAATAAAGGAGCTATCAAACACATCTTGGGGAGCAGACCGTACCTCCCTCCTGAAAATTCTATTATAACTCCCTCTATTTTATGTTGTTAACAGGATTTTGAATATGATGGTGATCTTTTTTACAGTTTACACAGCGTGGGATAGCATTGCATTGAGTACTATCATGGTCAGGAGCACTGCACCGACCACAGACAAGTTTACCTCACCAATTTGTTTTTGAATTCCCAAAGCGTTGACATTTAAAACATCGCAGTGGGTTTGGGATATAAGGTCTGACAGAACATGGCAGGTATCTGGTTTTATATATTTAACTAGATTAGGTGAGTTAAAGGTATGTATTATGTGCTTGATAGGTATCTGAATTTGGTTGGCAGGTATTTGATCATCTCGGCGATAGATTTTTATTCGTTTGGCAGCTATGACATTTTGTTGTTTTAAATTATCTATTATTTCATCTTCAGTAACGTGCAAGAGATCGGGTTCAGATATTACACCACAAGCAGAATTCAAGGTTCTATTTGGGCTTACTGAGACAGGGATGTTTGCAAAAAATGTACATTTTTTCAGGTTATTGGCTTGTTTGCTATTGTTAACTTCAATAAGTAGGTCTCCAGATTGGATCTTTTTTATGGTCTTTGGTTCACCTGTTAAACCTTGGATAGATTTTTGAATTAAAAATGGTTAGGTCTTGTCAAAGCTGCCTTCCTTCCTTTTAACAATGAAGAATCTTTCTGTACATAGATCAGCATTTTGATTAGAGGTGAAATCTCAACTCTATCTGCCCATGATTTGGGTTCTTCAACACTGAGATTGATGTCTGACTGCAAGCCAGAACCAGATGCAGCTAGATTATCATTTGGTGTTGGAGCCTCCACATCACATATCTTGTTTCCTAGATTTGTAGCCATGATTGAGATAGGATTATTGAAAAATGCCAGACATCGGGCCTGGTCACCGACCCTTCTTCTTAACGTTACTTCTGGCGCAGGTCTCAAAAGGGCGAAAACTATTTCCAACTGACCCCCAAGTTTTCTGAACATTGGATTAAACTCGATAGCATCTCTGAAGCTCCAGTTCTTTCCCAGGGAAAATGGGTAGCCGTAGGTAAGCCTTTACAGCTCTGTCCAACCTACAGCCAGCTCTTACGTCGAAAGGAACCAGTCTTCTGGGGTTACTCCTAACCACCACTATACAAGCATGGTGCCCCCCGTACTCGGAACCAGAGCTCAGAGATGCCCTGCACCCTGGGACTCGATATGGAGGAGGGCCCTCGACCCTGGGACGAGGCGATGAGGTTAAAAGAAACCTCAACACCCAGAGTGTCTCACGTGAATAAAAAAACCCCTATTGCCAATATAAGAGTTATTTCAGAGGGAACTTAAAAAAAAAAAATAAATAAAAAAAATATGGTGTCTTTTTTAATTTTTTTTTCCTTTTTAAGCTATTGCATAGCTTTTATCGCGGGCTTTGAGTGCGGCGACCGAATGTAGAAATTCCGTAACGAAAAAAAACCTAACACTCAGCTAACGTCATTTCAGTTCGGCAGACTTCGGCATGGTATCCTTCGGTAGACTTCGGCAGACATTGACGCGGTATTTTTCAGATATTTAGAGGATATCAAGTCTCAAACTTATATTTCTTATGTCAGTTACTATAAATCTATAGTTTCAATAATAAAAATTCCTGATAGAATGTGTATAGAAAAGAATAGTCTTAAGATAAAACAAGGTAGGATAATGTAGCTTTTGGTGATTGGAGACCCGCCCAATGGTGAGGATTGAAAAATTTAAAATGCTTATAACTCGCGATCTAATTTTTGTAGCGCGGCCAAATTTTGTTTGGTAATTTATTATGAGACGGTGTTAATTTTTGGTGACATGAGACCCCCCCCACGGTGAGGATCGAAAAATTTAAAATGCTTATAACTCGCGATCTAATTTTTGTAGCGCGGCCAAATTTTGTTTGGTAATTTATTAAGGTATTGCATAGCTTTTATCACGGGCTTTGAGCGCGGCGAAAGAATCTAGAAATTCCGTAACGAGAAAAAAAACCTAACACTCCGGCTAATGTCGCTTCAGTTTGGCAGACTTCGGCACGGTATCCTTCGGTAGACTTTGGTAGACATTGACGCAGTATTTTTCAGATATTTTGAGAATATCAAGTTTCAAACTTATGTTTTTTATTTCAGCTACCATAAACGTATAGTTTCAATGATAAAAATTCCTGATTAACCTACATGTATTGTAAGATAATAAAAATATTTTAAACGATATTAACTTCTCATTTATTCAATAAAAGAAAAAAAAAATTTGTTATTGGTCATCACGCTCAAAAAGTGTAACTTAAATTAATATCAAAGACAAAAAAAAAAAAAAAAAAAAAAAAAAAAAAAACTGCATAAATAAAAAATAAATAAATAATTATATTGCATAAGTTGGTAAAAAATGCTATGCAATAGCTTTACCGCGGCAATCCCCGAGTGCCACACGTATTTTTTTTTTTTTTTTTTTTTTTTTTTTTTCAAACAAAAGAACGGCAACAAAATTAGCAGAAACAAGTTGGAAATTGCACGTAAATCGTAGCAAATGAGGTGCGTTCGTACGATACGTATTAAAAATATTACTCTCATATATCAATCTCATAAAATTGTAAATAGTGAATTACAATTAAAACGCTCATCAAATAATGTTCTCCCTATACCATTATGTAATGGAATACTTTTGTGTGGCCTTGTAAATCAATAACAAATGTTCTTTGCACCACAAATTATGTAAAATGTATATTATAATATGTACTTTATATTTGCATATAATTTTATTAAGTTCGAATGAGTGTAACACCATTAAAACGCATTTGAAACATTTCCCCCCATTGACCGTAATGTAACGGAATACTTTTGATTGTACCTGTAATTGATCTATGCATCCGATTTTCATAAAATGTGAAATAACGCGAAAAAATTATGTAATAATTATGTATTTTAAATTTCAAACGTATAAAATACATTTCAAACTTTCCCCCCATTGACCATAATGTAATTGTATACTTTTGATTGCCCCTGTAATTGATCTATGCATCCGATTTTCATATAATTTGAAATGACTCGAAAAAAATTATATAATAATTATGTATTTTAAATTTCGAACGATTCAGTTGGATAGATTTTTGCGTTGTTATAAGCGGACAGACGGACGGACTGAACGACCACTATAGGTGCTACGTATTTACATAATTACGAACGCACCTAAAAAGAACTATGTGAACAAAAAGTTAGTAGAAAAGAAACCCTAACAAGAACAAAGAGGGATAACAAACTGAAAAGAGAAGATTAAAATGTGTGAAACAAACAGAAAAGGATAGACAATTAAAATAAAGAAGAAAAAAGGAAAGGAGAAAGATTGCTCGGGAATCCGGGGTCGCGAAACCCGTAAATACCTAAAGAAGGTATTCCCCTGGGGGGGGGGGGGGGTGAAAGATCTTGCAAAAAATTGTGTAAAATACTCTTTTTTTTTTTTTTTTAAACAAAAGAATGTGCGAAATACGCGAATTTTGGCAAATGATCGTGTGAAATACGCTAATGTAATCAAAACGCCGGCTGTGAAAAAAAAAAAAAAAAAAAAAAAAAAGAATTTCAGCAAAAGCCCGTTTAAACCAAGTAAGTTCAGCTTTTTCTTTGCAAGCCTGCACCATCTTTGTATTTAAATGTTATCGATGTTCTGTATTTAGCAGAACATAGCTGAAAAATCGCACAAGTATGTTTTAAAAGTACTATCATTTCGTTAATCGATCGCGGGGGAAAAATCGCCAATTTTGTCTAAAAATTGTGAAAAAAAATGCTTTCGTCAAAGAATAGAGAAAAACGCGATTTTCGTCAAAAAATCACAAAACACGCGATTTCCGTCAAATGATTGCGGATAAGTGTGAATTTCTTCTGAAAATCCCAAATAGAACGGAAATTTTGGCCCAAAAAAACAACAAAAAAAAAAAAAATCAAAAGATAGCAAAAAAGACACTAATTTTGCCAAAAAAATAGGAAAAAAAAAATAGTTCATCAAGAGATAATGAAAAATACGCCAGTTTCTCAAATCGTCACGGAAAAATTCTTAAAAATCAATCGGTCATGCTATTTTTCAAATGTTTATCTCAATGGGGTGGGGGGGGGGGGAGGTTTGTAAATAAAAATTTTCAAGACGATTTATTTAACGATTTTCTGTTTTCCTCTTCAGGCTATGATTTTAAAATCCATACAAATCAGAAATCTAAGGAGCCTTTTGTCTCTGAAACCTACATCAGGTTGCTGCTGCGTTTTTTTTGCGACTTGGGTGGATATTAATTATTTCAAATTTGTGTTTCCATGATTTCTTTATTAAGAAAAAAAAAAAAAAAAAAAAACTCCCCGTATCAGAGAGAGAGAAAAAAAAAGGGGGGGGGGGCAAAGTGGCTTTGAAAGGCACTTTTTTTTCTCCCAAAATTTATAGAATTACAGGGATGAAAGATTGCAATCGTGTTCCTTGTACAAATGTCAACATCAAACAAGAAAAAACATAAAAAAAAATTAATCAAAGATTGAAATTGGATTCCTTTTATAAAGCTAAAAAAATCACTACAAAACACGAAATAATTCTAAAAATCGCATAAAAAGTGGTAGGTGATTAGAATAAGTTTTATTAAGAGAGGACAAAATATATTCTCCTAAACCGTTTAGATAATTCACCACTTAAAAGCGCATAAAGTTTATATTTAAAATAATGCAAATATTGGAAAGAGAAGAAGACTGGAGATAAACTAGAGAAAAGAATATGCTGTTTTTGATTCAATTAATATTAGGTATTAATATTAGGTTTGTAACTTCAATCAAAGACAATGATTGTAAGATATGAATTGCAGAATTTAAATCGGAGTAAACATTTTTTATAACGAATTACGCTTTGACCATTTACAATCAGGGCTTGAAAATTCTAAAAATTTTAAGGTTCCCAGCTGGGAACCTACATGAAAAGTAAAGGTTCCCAGATGAAAAGTATAAGCTCCCGAAAAAATTTATGTAAGAGTATTTTAACGAAATTTTTCGTTTTATCACGTTTTTTTAAAAGAAATTTGCCGTTTTTTTCGCGATTCTTTGATGAAATATGCCGTTTTATCACGATGTTTTAACGAAATCTGCATTTTTTCACTTTTTTTTTACGAGATTTGCCGTTTTTGTGATTTTTCAATGAAATTTGCGTTGCTTCGCACGATTGTTTGACGAATTTTGGAGCATTTTTATGATCTTTTGACGAAATGTCTTTTCGCTATTTTTGACAAATTTTGTCGTTTTTTCGCAATTTTTTTTTTTTACGAAATTTGTTTTCCATGATTTTTTTAAAACAAAATTTGCTGATTTTTGCGATTTCTTAATGAAATTTGCCGTATTTATGCGATTTTTTGATGAAATTTGCAGTTTTTTGACAAAATCTGCCGTTTTATCGCAATGTTTTAAAGAAGCCTGTCGCTTTTCATAAGAATATCTTTATGAAATTTGTCTTTTTTGTGATTTTTTAAAGTAATTTGCGTTGTTTCATGCAATCTTTCAACGAAATCTGTTGTCTTTTAGATATTTATAGACGAAATTTGCCGTTTTTTCGCGATATTTTGACAAAATTTGTTGTTCTCCATGATTTTCTAACATAATGTGCCGCTTTTTCGTGATTTCTTAACAAAATTTGCCGTTTTTTTGTGACTTTTTGACGAAATTTGCCTTTTTGCGATCTTTTAATGAAATTTGCGTTTTTTTGCGATTCTTTTGTTGAAATTCGGGCTTTTCCCGTAATATTTCGGCGAAATTACGCATCCCCCGGGCTGCTTAAGAGCTTTTTTTGCCGATTTTTGTGCTTAATTTACGCGTTATAATGCGTCCGCGGCATTGCTAGCGGGCACTGCGAAAGGTTCCCAGCCGGGAACCTTAATGATGAAATATGCGTTCCCGGAAAGGATTTCTGGGTTTCCCGGGATCCCGGGAACGCTATTTTTCGAGCCCTAAATAAATAACAAATTTGTTTTATTTTGCAATTTGTCGAAGTAAGTCCCCTGGAGAGTCCACCACAGTAGAAATTTTAAAACATCCTGTTAAAAAGTGCCTGACAGGATAAAAAAATAATCAAAAAAATTATATTATTGAGACTAAATCGATTGTTACATGATTGAGATTCCATTGTATGAAGGTTTTAAAATTTTTATTTTCCAATATGAAGAAATATCTGTTAACCACAATTTTATTCAAGATTAAACCGTTTTATCTATTCACTGACACTCTTTATCATAATAGCGTAATGTTTTCAGTTTTCTAAGAAAATAATAGTAGAGTAATTAATACGCTATTAAGAAAAAATAAAGTCTATAGTCAGTTTTTTTTTCCTGAGGAAGAGAGGGAATATGTTTAATTACAGTGTTTTTCTTTAAAACTAAAGAACATTAATAGTTTTTTACATTTTTTGTGAGGGTAGGAAGAGAGACTCATCGCCGTTTGTTGTTACTGTTGTGTGGTTACTTCATTACGATGGATCGTAAACATGATAATCCCCCCCCCCCCCTTTAAATAACTTAGTTAACTAAAATCCTATGTACGTTAATGCCTTCGTTTTTCGTTTGTATCTACAAATGTTTCACAAGATAAAGATATAGTTAAGATATACTTTAAGATAAAGTATTGTTTAATAATGAAGTTCCAGATAAGAATTGACACATTCTGTTGTCATCCCTTAATCCCTGGTCAGTTTCTTTCCTGTCAGACAAAGCAAGCTAAACAAATGATCTCCCTTCCCCACCCACATGTCAAATTCTGTTGCACAATTGAGGGAAATTTTTGGTGAGGGCAGAAAACTGATCAACCCAAACCATAAACAAATGTTAAGTCCTGCACATTTCACTTCGACCCGGAATTCTGCTGTGAAAGATTTTAGCTGTGTGTTCATACTGATTTTCAAGTACTGAGGAATATTTTTTCAAGCATGGATACTAAGAATCTAAACAAAAGTGTTCAAGTTTTTCAATTTGGATCGGACAAAGGCAAGTTTTATTTATTTGTTATTTTCTTCTTTTATAATTCTTAATTAATACTAATTAATAAGGTTTTAAAAGCATTATTACGTGATTTTAAAGGATTTTTTTTTTTCTCACTGCTTAGTAATTGCTCCACTTCCTTGGTAATGAAAAGCAATCGTCAAGCCTGCTAATTTTGTGCCTGTATGCTAAAATAAAATGTTGAAATTTCGCTTTTGTTGAACTGGGAATTTGAGAACTACCTTAAATATATAATAATGCAACTGAAATGATATTTTAATGATTGAATCATACATTTCAAAAAATATTAAATTAAACGAGACAATCTACTTTGGAAATTCAAAGATTGAAAGAGCAAAATGTCATTAGTAAAAATCGTTTGATTTATTCATTTATTTTGTAAAACATTCAGGCAAAGTGAAAATAATTTTTTTAATATGCATAAGCCTTAAAAATATTTATTTTATGTTTACCCCAAAAAATAATTGCAAAGTAATAATATTAACAATTTTGTGGAGAAATAATAGGGAAACAAAATGGCGACTCGCGACATCTTTTTTTTTTTTATTTATTTATTTATTTATTTATTTTTCCCTCGGCAGTAATAGAGTTTGAAAGATTTATTTCTCTTACCCTCCCTCTCTTTTCATAATTTACATAATTAAATTATGTTCTTAAAGAATAAATATTTAAAAAGTAAATTTTGTTTATTTTATCATTTATTTCACTCTCTAACAATTCCATTATGGTCTTTTTTTTTAAGTCAACACTATACGGTGAAGGCATAGATAGATGTTAAATTCTTGCTTTTAAAACTTACTTTTTTTGCAGAACAATTATGAATATTTAAAAAGTTAGCATAATATTTCTAATATTAAAAATATAGTTTAATCAAAAAAGGATAAGAACTTGTAAAGTTTTTTTTTATGGTGTTAAATATCTTTCAAATATTATAGAGATCTTGTTATAAGAATTGGGACCAACAGTTTCACTCAGTATAGACACATGAAAAGGTTTCTGATAAAGGTGAAATTCAATCATTTTAAATCAATTTTGGACATTCTTTGAATCGATGCACAAATGCAAAGAAAATTTTGGAAGACTAATTGGGAAGTGGAGGGGAGGGGGTGGTGGTGGAAAATTTAATAATTGGAAATTTTGTCTACTCAAATCGGTGAACGGAAAAAAAGTGACATAAACTACAAAAGCGGAAAAAAGTGACATAAACTACAAAAGTGGAAAAAAGTGACACAGAAAAAAGTGACAAGGAAAAAAGTGACAAGGAATTGATTTTGGGGATTCATTGGTTAAGTATGAAAGGGGGGTCGGCGATGGGGGGGGGGCTCATAGTTTAGGTAAATGGGTTTTTCATGCTGAATTAACTGTCTTGGTTCAATTTTTGGATATACGTTCATCCTGAAAAGACGCTTGCCTGATTAGTTTTGGGAAGGGACGATTCCCCCCCCCCCCATCCGTCCTCAATTAGATGAATGGGTTTTTATGCAGAATTATCCAATGTGTGTCAAATTTGCATATAGGATCTTTTTGATAAGGCTTATGTATAGTATAAAATGCTGAAGAGATTCTAGGAGTTTAAGGGTTAAGTATAGAGGTGGAACGGGGGATAACCTTTCTTAAATTAAATTAATGGCTTTTTACGCATAATTATCTGATTTGCTTAAAATTTTGGACATAAGTTCATTATGATAAGATGCATCTTAGATTAGTTATGGGTTCTTCTGCTTATTATAAAGGGGGGGGAACGAGCAATTCTCCCCCTCAAACTAGATAAATATGTTTTTATGCAGAATTATCCCATGTATTTCAAATTTAAATAAAGGTTCTTTCTGGCAAGGTGAATTAAGGAATAGTTTTAAGGATTTAATGGCTAAGTATAAAGGGGAGATGGAGGAAACCCCTCTTAAACTAAATAAATGGCTTTTTATGCAGAATTATCCGATTTGCTTCGAATTTTGGACATGGGTTCATTATGATAAAACGTATTTCTGATTAGTTATGGGGTTCTATTGGTAATTAAAAAGGAGGGCGGGTGATTACTATACCCACCTTAAATTAGATTTAAAAAAATTATGCACACTTCTCCGATGTATTTCAAATTTTGGATATAGGATCTTTCTCATAAAGTGAATTCCTGAATAGTTTTATGGGTTTAATGGCTATGTATAGAGGGGGAACGGAGGATAAACCCCCTTAAATTAAATAAATGGCTTTTTACGCAGAATCATCCGATTTGCTTCAAATTTTGGATGTATATTCATTATAAGAAGGCGAATCTCTGATTAATTATGGGGTTCTTTTGATAATTAAATAGGGGAAGCGGGCGATTAATCCTCCACTCTTTAAATAAAATAAATTGTTCTTTTTCTTTCACAACTATTCAACTTATTTAAAATTTTGGATATAGGTTCTTCCTGATAAAGTGAATCCCTGAATAGTTTTAAGGGTTTAATGGCTAAGTATAGAGCGATGAACGGGGGATAACCCACAATTAATCAAGACTTCGCCTTATCATAATGAACGCCCAATCAAAATTTGAATCAAATCAGATAATTCTGCGTAAAAAGCCATTTATTAATTTAAGGGGGGGGGATAATCATCCGTTCCCCCAGTGTTTACTTAGCCATTAAACCTTTAAAATTATTCCGGGATTCACTTTATGAGAAAGAACATATATCCAAAATTTGAAATATATCGGATAAGTGAGCATAAAAAACAATTTATCTAATTTAAGGGGGGGGGGGGGGGAATAATCACCCACCTCAATTTTTAATTGGCAAAATAACCCCATATGTAATCAGGGATATGCCTTATCATAATGGTTCTATAATCCAAAAATTGAAGCAAATCTGATAATTCTGCGTAAAAAGTAATTTAATTTAAGGTGGGTTATATTCTATTCCCCTTCTATACTTAGATATTAAATCCTTAAAATTATTCAGAGATCCACCTTATCAGAAAGAACCTATATTTAAAATTTGAAATACATGGGATAATTCTGCATAAAAACCTATTTTTCTAGTTTAAGGGGGGTATAATTGCTCGCCCCCCTTTATAATAAGCAGAAAAACCCCATAACTATTCAGAGATATGTCTTATCATAATGAACCTATGTCCAAAATTCTAAGCAAATCGGATAATTATGCGTAAAAAGTTATTAATTTAATTTTAGAAAGGTTATCGCCCGTTCCCTCTCTATACTTAACCATTAGAACTCCCAAATCTCTTCAGGCATTATATACTATATGAGGACCCCAGAAGCCAAGGGGTATAAGTGACAAAATTGAAAAAATTGCGTTAAGTGCACATGGTATCTGGAAATATGCTTTTTTCATTTCAGGTAAAGAAATATAGGTCATTTTCTGATTATTTGGGGAGTTATAGAGATAAACCACTTTTTTCGAAAAACAAACAATATTGATTAATTATACATTTAAAGAAAATTTTACTCTATTTTTTTAACAGTTATTGAAATGAGAGTTCAAAGATTAGAATGCAACAAGCAGATGTTTCCTATTTCAATTTAGTCAATTGTTATTGATGTTCCAATTTAACATCAATTATCTTTAAACTCAATTTACTCCAAATCGACATTTTGTCACTTGTACCCCTTGGCTTCTGGGATCCTCATATTTAAGCCTTATCGAAAAGAACCTATATGCAAATTTGACACACATTGGACAATTCTGCATAAAAACCCATTCATCTAATTGAGGACGAATGGGGGGGGGGGGAGTAATTGTACCTTCCCAAAACTAATCAGGCAAGCGTGTTTTCAGGATGAACGTATATCCAAAAATTGAACCAAAACAGTTCATTCAGCATGAAAAACCCATTTACCTAAACTATGAGCCCCCCTCCCCGATCCCCCTTTCATACTTAGCAATGAATCCCCAAAATCAATAATAAATCCCCAAAATCAATTCTTTGTCACTTTTTTCTGGGAACTTTTTTCCGCATCACTTTTTTTGTGCTTTTGTAGTTTATGTCACTTTTTTTCCGGTCGCTTTTTTTCCCTAGATTCGCTCAAATCAGTGGAGTTCATTTTTGAATTATTGTGCAAAAGAGGCTTATAAAGGGAAAGGTGAACTTCTACATATAAGCATCGGAAAGTCTTGTAAATGAAGTTGTTTTAAATGTCTTGCAAGAATGAAAATTATTGACTAAAAATTCAAAGTGAAAGAAGTTTCTTTTTGCAATAGAATATTTTGTACTATTTAATGCAATACATTTGGGTAATGGACTCTATTCTGGTGACATCAAAGTCACATGTTTTGGGGAAACATTCCCCACTTCATAGACAGTAATTATGCAACAACTCCTTTCCCAACTCGTGCTTGTATGTCATAGGATAGTAAGGGAACATATTTTTGTGACGTGAGGTCACGTGTTTTGGGGAAACATTACCGAAATCACAGCCTCGAACTCAAACGGAGAATAGGGTCCATTTCTGTAATACCTTTTTCGAGGTGTAATTCTGCAGGCCTCGCAGCGTTCCTATATTTCCTATAATTCCTATAAATTTGAAAAAATTCCTATATTTCCTATTTTTTCCTATATTTTTCATCCCTTCACTCAGGCATGAGATTTTTCTGCGGATCTGCGATTTTCCTCTTTTTTATCATTTTCCGATTTTTTTTAATCGTCAAAAGATCGCGGAAAAAAGAGAATTTCGTCGAAAGATCGCGTGAAAAAAATATGATTTTCGTCGAAAAGTCTTGAAAAAATGCTATTTTCGTCTAAAGATTGCGAATAAATGCTATTTTCATAAAAAACGGCGATTATCATCAGAAGATCGCGAAAAAAACGTGATTTTTATCAAAAGATCGCGAGCAAAATGCGCTTTTCGTCAAAAGATCGCGAGAAAAACGCGGTTTTCGTCCAAAAACCGCGATTTTCGCTAAAGATCACGAGTAAATACTATTTTCATCAAAGGATCTCGAGAAAAACGCAAGTTTCATCAAAAAGTCGTGAAAAAAACGATGTTTTGTTCAAAAGATCGCGAGAAAATGCTATTTTCGTCTAAAGATCGCGAGAATAACGCGATTTTCGCCAAAAGATCCTAAAAAACGCGATTTTCGTCAATAGGTCGCGGGAAAAAACGCGATTTTCGTCTAAAGATCGCGAGAAATACGCAGTTTTCGTCCAAAGATCGCGAATTTCTTATAAAGATCGCGAATAAGTACTATTTTCATCAAAAGATCGCAAATAAATGCTATTTTTATTAAAACATCCCAAAAAAAATGTGATTTTCGCCAAAAGATCGCGAAAAAAATGTGATTTTCGTCAAAAGATCGCGAGAAAAATGCGATTTTCCTCAAAAGATCGCGAGAAAAACGCAATTTTAGCCAAAAGATCGCGAGAAAAACGCGATTTTCGCCAAAAGATCGCGAGAAAAACGCGATTTTCGTCAAAAGATCGCGAGAAAAACGTGATTTTCGTCAATAGATCGCGGAAAAAACGTGATTTTTGTCTAAAGATCGCAAAAAAATTCATACATTATTAAAGAATTTAAAAAAAACCTTTGTTAAAAGATCACAAGAAAGGTGGGATTTTCCCCTAAGTATTGAAGGGAAAATGCAAATTCCATCAAAGCATTATAGGAAAAAAAAAAAAAAAACGGGAATGCCATTGGGAAAATGTAGGGAAGGATTTCCCCACTCCCTCTTCTATACTGTAACTTTCCATAAAATTTGCTGTAAAATTCAGGGTTTTTTAAGAACTTTGAATTGCTCTTTCTATAGAAACTCATTTCATATAAATTTATTACAAAAAAAAAAAACAAACAATTTATAACTTTTATTTCAATTATGTTTTATATATATATATTATATATGCAAATTTTGTAAATGATGATGACTCAGAAAATAATTGTAAAAAATGTTGAATATTGCAGGTGAGGAGGGGGGGGGGGTGTTCAACTCCTGAAACCAGAATTTTAATCCTAAAATGTGTTAAAAATTTTCTGAAACAGTCTGGAATGAACTTTAAATAATTTAGTTATGTTATAGTTTTTACAATGTTAATGTCTGTCTCTGTCTACATAAATGTATTAAAACATGTGTTGGTGTATTTACGTATAAATATAATTTCCTATAAAATTCCTATATTTTCTTCAAAAAAATTCCTATATTTCCTATATTATTTTTGAAGAAAGTCACTTCTAGGCCTGAATTCTGAAGCAAAGATAAATTTAGCAAGTTTTTTTTATAAAACAGAGTGTGGGGGGGGGGGGGGGATATCACAGCTATTCAAAATAATGATTGTGCTGGGAAATTAATGACTGTACTTTGCATAAGTTGATCAGATAAATTTCGATTTACACTTTTTAGTGTTTATAATACCTTCTAAGTTAAAAAAAAAAAAAAAGCAATCATATGGATTGTTACATTTAATTTTATTGTATAAATAGCTGTAAAATGACACTTAAATTACAATAGTTTGGCACCATTGTATAGCTAATAGATGGAAAACGTTTTCCAGCTTTTTTTTTTAATTTCCCACTTTCTTGCCTGGCATAGTATGATACAGGGGCGTAGCCCCCCCCCCCCCCCATTGGATTTTATCAGAAGTTTAATTAGGCAATAAAAAATTCATTTAATAAACGCATTCAAATTATTTCGTGATAATGAAAATTTTAAATATTTCAAATTCTATTGCTTTAACTTATATAAAATTATAAATATGCTTAAGCTCATCTATAATCTGAAAATTCTAATAGGTTTTAATTTGTATTGTTAATTTGTTAAAATTCACAAAAATAATAAATTTGAAACATTCTAGGAATTTCGAACAAGCTAACCTGCAAGAGAGATCAATTTCAGTAAGCTTGAGTATTTTAAAGAAAGGGGAAAGGGGGGGGACTAAAAGCATATTATAGTAGAATAACAGAACTGTTAGAAGCAACATTTGTAGTAGGAGAAAAAATAGATAAAGCCTTTTTTACTCCTCTGGGAACGGCAGTGCTTCGAACTTCCGGAGAAATGTAGTAAATTTCCTTCAGGATTTGCAATCCTTTTTTAAGGATAACTGATGACAGCAGTAAGGCCAGACACCAGAGGAATATGCGACCCGGCGTGTAGCTTGCCATACAAAATCAAGCTTTCAAGAGGATTTCCAAAACTTTGTATCTGTCTATTTAAAAAAAGAAAAGAAAAAAGAAATACTGTCTCTGTTAACAATAATGCCGCGCTCGATGAAAATCTTCAGTGATCCGACTGGTATAACACGTGAACAAAACACATGTCCAGCAAGAGGGGGAGATTTTAGTGGCACGTCATTGGTTGAATTAAAACTTATTGCTAGCAGTGGATTGCGTCCTAGAGAGCATATCACTACAAACCCTCTTCATTCCCCTGATATTTTGTGAATAGAACAGGTTTCTTCCGCGAAGATTGTTTTCAAAATCATTTTGATTTTGCGTTTGCCTTTCGTATTATGATTTGTTAAGGTTTAGTTGAATTTTATCACCCTAGACAGTAGTTTATGTAAACGTTGTATACAATGCATAACAGAAATAAAATTGCACTATGAATTCTCGTAAAAGACCGAAAAAAACATTGTTGAGTTTTTTCTCTTCTAAAGTTCCAAAAAGAATGGAAGATTCTGAAGTCATAGAAGAAAAATGTGAAGAATCAAGTTCTGCAGTTAAAGATGAAAAAACTAAAGAAACGAGCGAAGCTATTAGCATTGGACAAAGTGATGTAAATACATTATCTAAATTGTTCTCTGGAAGTAATATGGATATAGGACTATTTATTGGTGATGGCATTTATCTTGATGACTGCCAAAAATTAAAAGTTTTAGAAAATTCGTGGAAACCAGATCCATCTTTTTCTTTCACAACAAACCATAAAAAAAGAAAATTTTAATATCACTGGTTTGAAAAATTTCCATGGTTAAGTTACTCTGCAAAACTTGATGGAGCATTTTGCAAAATTTGTGTAATATTTTCAAATGGACAAGGTGGTCAAGGAAACCAGCGATTAGGTAAATTCGTTTTATAGCCTTTTTCACAATGGAAAGATGCTTTAGCATGCTTCACATCGCATCAAATGTGCCAATATCATAAGAATTACGTTATTATGGCAGAAGAATTAAAGAAAATTATGAAAGGGCAAAATGAAAATATAGAAATACAACTTCATCATAAAAGAAATGCAGAAATCTGTAAAAATAGGCTGATATCCGTTCCGTAATTAAAACAGTTATTGTTTGCGTAAGACAAGGATTTGCATTACGTGGTCACAGAGATTCTGGAAATGTTTCTGTAAATGAAAAGCAATTTTTTGTTTAACTCTTATATTATAAACTGTTTTACAAATTTACCTTACTTATTAATGATATTGTATTGCCTAAAATAAAATTCCTGCTTACACTGCATATAAGGGCACCCCGCTTATAAGGTCATATTTTCCAGGACCGCATGGGTGACCATATAACCGATACTGACTGTAATAAGACAATAACACGAAAAAATAAACAGACAAATACTGCATGAAACCTGATATATAATTGAAACTCAGAGTAATAAAAAAGGGTTCAATCAGGCACATACTCTTCTAACATAGTATTTTCCTCGGAAACTGAGTCATGGTTGTAAGACTGACCCCATGGCCTCTTCTACATAGTTCTGTAGCTGCTTTGGGCATTTAAAATTTCGGATACATGCGCTGAGCGAAGAATTTTTAAGCCTCTTCCCCAAAGTTTTCCCACCATGGAGCATGATTAATTAGAGGCCTAGGCAAAGATAACTTGGTGGGGGGAGCTCCATTCGAACCATTGTAACAATATTCAATAAATAAAATCAAAATATTATTTCTTATTTAATAGTGGTTGAGATTAGCTTTGTGAAAGTATTGAGCTCTGTGAGTTCAAAATTAAATTTGTTTTTCAGAAAAATAGATAAAATCTTTTAAAAATTAAATTTGTTCTTTATATTTGAAAGGCAAAGTCTTGATTTATCAATGCGATAAAAAAGGCCTGTGCTGTATTGAATATATATCTATTTGATAAATTATAACAGTAATCATTTTGTCATAAAAAAACTTGATTTTTTAAAAAAAATATTTCTTTTTTTTAATAAAGTTTGTAAAAATGTTTTTGGCAGTAATCCTGATAGTATATGTATTTTCCCTGTTTGCAGAAAAGATTCCTGTTTTGAAAATTGTACAGCTGAAAGATTCTGTTGTGCCGAAAACACATTTAGAGACTAGCAACAAACAACAAGAACAAAGGTATTATATATACATTGTCATATTTTGCTTAATTTATAATTAGATTTTAATCCTCATATATTTGTTTGTTTTTGATCTTTTTTGGCGCAGCATATTCCTAAAGCATAGTTGCCACTTTGCTTTAAGTGTATGGATGAACAGTACGATTTGTTTTGCGCACGGAAAAAATAATCGCAGAGAAATACAAATTTCGTGAAAGGATCGTCGAAAAAGCACACATTTTGTCAATATTTCATGGAAAATGACGATTTGGACAACGAACTTTGTCGAAAAATCACTGAAAAGCACGAATTTCCTGTGCGGATCTTGGAAAAAACAGCGATTTCACCAAAATATTGGAGCTAAAGCGCTGATTTCGTCCGAAGACCGTGGGAAAACATCGATTTCGTCTAAAGATTGCAGGAATCACGGAAAAAAGCGTCCCTTTTTACAAATCACATATTTAAATAAGTCTGATAATAGTACACATGGTTAATTTTAGAATATAAACACTAGATTGAGACAGTTTTATGAAATTTAAGTCTTTGCTCTATCGAGACTCAGATGGGCGGGGGTGGGGGGGGGGGCTTTAAAAGTTCTCAAAACCTGTCATTGCTTTAATGAAAAAAAAAAAATTGTAAGGTACGAAGAATTAATAAATACTAGGTACTTAAATGATTTTTTTTTAGTTGTCTCCCTTGTTCTCCTGTGGAGTGAGGGGGGGGGGAGAGGGTGTCTACAAACTTTTGAATATATCTCTTATATTTATTTTTTTAATATTATTTATAATTTGATCATTTTTATTATAAAATTACATATTAATATTTTATTATATTTTATATTACATTTATAAATTTATATAATATACAATAATAAATATATTAATATAATATAATAACAATACAGAATAAATAATTTGTAATAAATTAATAATACATAAATATAAATTAAATATAAAATTTAAAGTAAATGTAATTAAGTATTAAAAATTATACTTATTAACAAAAGTTTATTTAAAAATTATATTTTATTAACTCATAGTAATCAATAAAAATAAATGTATTAATAAATAAAATTAAATATTAAAAATCTAGTTTCATCAACAAGAATTAATTTTAAAAATGATAATATTTTATTAACTTATAGGACATAATAAAAATAAATGTATAAATATATAAAATTAAATATTAAAAAATCTACACATTAACAAGAATTTATTTAAAAAATGGTATTTTATCATCCGCCATTACTGATACTATTGTCATACACTATCTACCAAAAAGTATTTGTACACTTTCAGTTTTTGACATTTTGTCAAATATTTAAAAATATACTGGTCGGATTCTTCTGGAACTTCAGAAATATAAAGATTATGTTTCAATTTATATTTATTTACATTCATTTGTTAAGCGGGTAATTAGGGGGCCGGCAAAAAAACAAAGAATAATAGAAATATTTGGGATCGCCCTGTACATGAAAATGCACGAAACGACTTATCGCTTTAGAATACAAATATATGAATACAGTAGAATATGTACACTAATTTTTGTGACAATAGCATGTATATTTATGGCGATAGAGCGATTTTTTTGAAAAATAAAAAAAATTCTGGTATGTTTTTTGTTTATATCATGCTGGGTTTTTGACCAAATTTAACGCAAATTTCAGAAAAAGTGGCAAAATGCAGTAGAAAAAATGTAGCGCAATTGGAATATAAATATATTAAATATTTTATGAAATATGAGTAGTTTTATGAAATAATTTTTATCTGCGCATGCGCGAACGATAAGAACAATTCTTTTACATCATTTAATAGTCAATTCTATGGAGTAACTTATAAATAAAATCCAATCAAATATCGTGAAGGTATCAAAAAGGTATCATTATTATAAGTAAGCTGTTTTTACATTGCTCTCTAAAAACGGCTGAATGATAAGGGATTCTCCACAAATTGACATTTTTTATTAACTGACTTTTAGGAAAAAATTAGTACTATTTAATGAATACAATATTGCTGCTAATAAGTATCTTGACACCTGTGATAGAACAGGAAAAGGGCTTTTATTCTTTTCCATCACAGATGTCAAGATACTTATTAACAGAAATATTGTATTAGATATTGTATACATTAAATACTAATTTTTTCCTAAAAGTCAGTCAATAAAAAATGTCAATTTGTGGAGAATCCCTTATCATTCAGCCGTTTTTAGAGAGCAATGTAAAAACAGCTTACTTATAATAATGATATTTTTTTGAATTTTCACGATATTTCATTGGATTTTTTTTATAAGTTACTCCATAGAATTGACTATTAAATGATGTAAAAGAATTGTTTTTATCGTTCGCGCATGCGCAGATAAAAATTATTTCATAAAACTACTCATATTTCATAAAATATTTAATATATTTATATTCCAATTGCGCTACATTTTTTCTACTGCATTTTGCCACTTTTTCTGAAATTTGCGTTAAATTTGGTCAAAAACCCAGCATGATATAAACAAAAAACATACCAGAATTTTTTTAATTTTTCAAAAAAATCGCTCTATCGCCATAAATATACATGCTATTCTCACAAAAATTAGTGTACATATTCTACTGTATTCATATATTTGTATTCTAAAGCGATAAGTCGTTTCGTGCATTTTCATGTACAGGGCGATCCCAAATATTTCTATTATTCTTTGTTTTTTTGCCGGCCCCCTAATTACCCGCTTAACAAATGCATGTAAATAAATATAAAGTGAAACATAATCTTTATATTTCTGAAGTTCCAGAAGAATCCGACCAGTATATTTTTAAATATTTGACAAAATGTCAAAAACTGAAAGTGTACAAATACTTTTTGGTAGATAGTGTATACCTCCAGCAATCTCGCTACGTATCCCCAAGGGTACGCATATTAAAGGTTGGGAACCGCTGTCCTACGAGAATGATATAAATGAGACATTTGTTGCCACTTTAGCTTTTATCATTTATCCACAAGTTCAATATTTATCAATTCCTTGTCACTTTTTTCTGATCACTTTTTGCACTCTTGTTTTTCCAGTCACTTTTCCTAAAATGTAGAAAACATTCCAAAAAAATGTTATTGTCTGAAGCAGTGATAGATTTGGAGTTTGTAAGCTCATCCCCCCCCCCCCCCACAGAAGAACAAGGGTGGCTGAATGAAAAATATATATATGAGTTGATATTACTATGAGTTAATAAAATATTATCATTTTTAATATTTAATAATATTTATTTGTGCATTTTTTTTATTTTTTTTTTTACTTAATTTTATATTTAATTTATAATTATGTATTATTAATTATTTATTATAAATTATTTATTATTTATTATTATTATTCTTAATTTATTAATTATATTATTAATTATTTACTATTAATATATTACTAGCAGGGGTGACCGAGCTCAGCTCGGTCAAAATTAACTTTGTGTTCAACTCGATATAGTATTATTACTGTAAAACATGTTATTAATAATAGTATTATTTACAAAAACAATCAATAAGAAAACTATGTTTGCATGCACATGTTCATGAATTTTACTTTATTTTAAAATTTACAATGAAAGGACATCAATCCAAATCACTTCTTTAGTTCGACTCTGATTAGTTTAACTATGCATCTCGAAGACTCTTAAGAATGTATAAGAAATTTCTTCACATTCTGAAAGACAATATTTTTTGCCAAATATAACCAAATTTGGACACATTCTTTCATTTGGCGCCAAATATGTGTTTTGGTTTCGTAACCTTAATAGTCGATTTTTCGGCCAAATTTCGCCAGTATTTTGTCAAATATCGCCAACTTATTGGCTTTTGCCATAGTCTCGTGATCCTGACCCTTATTACCCAAATGATCCACTAATCACGTGTGATCAAACATGTGACTTAGCTCAATGGTCTTCAGGTAATCAAAAACAGTAGAATAAAAAATGAATCAAAATCGTTTAAGCCATTTGTTAAGTAAAATTAGCTTGACAGCATTCAGCAATGAAGCGATATGATCCACTAATATAAATTTGTTTAATATGCAACTCAGCTCAATAGTCTTCTCGTGACAAAAGACGTTTTGTTGCAAAATTTAGGTAAAATTGACTGAGTCGTTGTTATATATAATTAGAATGACCCGAACCCATTAAGACCTAAAGCGACCCACTAATTGAATTGTTACGCGCATGTGTCCTATCTAAATGGTTTTCTTTTGCCCGAAAACGATATAATAGAAAATATACTCAAAATGGTGAGAACAATTTTCTAGATAAAATTAGCATGACCCACAAATGACCCTTATATCGAAATCTCTCGAAAATGTGACTTAGTTCATTAATTTTTTGAGTGCCGAAAAATGTTAAATACAAAACTTAGATAAAATCGATTGAGCCAATTTTTAGGTATAAATAGTTTTACCTTGACCCATTATGACCCAAAATGACTCATTAATCGAGTTTTCTCAAACATCAGACCTAACCCAATGATTTTCTTGTGTCCGAAAACGATAGAATATAAAATTTAGTCAAATTTGCGCGAGACATTGTCTAGATAAAATTAGAATAACCCAAAAGTGACCCACTGATCGAAATTTCTCGAACATGTGACATAGTCCAATGATTTTCTCGTGCCAAAAATATGCTGTATACAAAATTTCGTTAAAATTGATTCACCCGTTCTTTAGATATAGCTTGACCATGACCCATCATGACCCACAAATGACCCCAGGGTTCGCACAGACTCCTTGGACTCCTTAGAAACTACTTAGAAATGAAAACGTTCCCAAGTAGTACTTAGAACTACTTAGATAAAGAAAATACTCCTTAGAAACTCCTTAAATTGTAATGCGATTTTGCACGCAAGCGATATTGCTCCCTAAAAAGAAAAAAAAAATCGCGATTGTAAAACGCACGGTACACCCTTTATGCACGTCATTCATCAGAAAAACAGCAGCGATTGCATTGATGCCGCGGACGCGCTATAGCACGTAAAATACGCAAAAAATAGGCGATGGGACGCAGTAAAATAGCTCTTACGCGCCCCGTGGGACGCGTAATTTCTTTAAAAACAAGCATAAAAATGGCGACTTTCGTTAAAAATTGCGAAATAAGGACTATTTTTCGGCAAATTTCGTCAGATTCACGAAAAAAATGGCTAATTTTCTCAAAAAATTTCGAAAAAATGCAGAGATTTCCTCAAAAAATCGCGAAAAAACGACAAATTTCGTCTAAAAATCGCGATAAAACGGCAAAGTTTGTCAAAGAATACGCGAAAAACGACGGATTTCGTCAAAAAATCGTGATAAACGGCAAGTTTTGTCAAAAAAATTGGGAAAAGCAGCAAATTTTGTCAAAAATTTTCGATAAAACGACAGATTTCGTCAAGATACGCGAAAAATGGCCAATTTTGTCACAAATTGCGAAAAAAGGCAAATTTCTTCAAAAGATTTGCGAAAAAATGGCTAAGTTTATCACAAATCTCGGAAAAAAACGGCAAATTTCCTCAAAAAAGTGCGAAAAAAACAACAAATTTTGTCAAAAATTCGCAATTAAACGACAGATTTCGTCAAAAAATCGCGAAAAAAACGACAGATTTATTCCAAAGATTCGGGAAAAATGACTAATTTCGTCACAAAACCTCGAAAAATGGCTAATTTTCTCAAAAAATCGCGAAAAAACGACAAATTTCGTCAAGGTATTTGTGAAAAATCGGCAAATTTCGTTAAACAATTCTCGAAAAACGTAAATTACGTGAAAAAAATCCCGAATAAACGGCAGATTTCGTCAAAAGATCGTGAAAAGACTCAAATTTTGTCAAAAGGGCACGGGAAAAAAAAAAAAAAGAAAGAAACGTTAATGCCTGAAGTGAATTTTCCTGTTCTAAAAGCTAATTTTCTTGCTTCAAAATTATTATTATTTATTTATTTATTTATTTATTTATTTATTTATTTATTTATTTAGTTTTTTTGCTGCTCTAAAAACGGATTTTTGTGATTCATTATCCATTTTTGACTGCTTCAAGTCTTTCTGAGTAAATGTGACTCAGGAAAACACCCATTCATTAAACAAAAAGTCTCATCACTTTACTCAACAAAAGTATTTTTTTTTTCAGCAAAAATGTCTTTTTCTATAAATCAGTCTTGCCCCCCCCCCCCCTTTTTTTTTTAAAGAAATGCAAACAATAGTGATACTTGTTATCTTCTACTTTTAAATGTTCAATATTTTATAGTTAAATTTGCATCTTGCATATTTATTTTTAAAGAAGTAAAGAAAATTTCTCATAATTTTAAAAACAATTAATATTGGTTTTATATTTTTATTTATTATTAAAACAATAATTATTGAATTTCATTTTACTAATGCAAATGAACAAGTTCAATTTTTGCATCTAAAAATATGACTCATTAGTAAGGACCCGCTTTAGTTAAAAAGGGACCCAGGATTTTTCAAGTCCAGCGGCATCCCTGGATTGGTTGGGATCATACTAATAGCCACCAAAGTGTCACGAAATATGGCAGATAAAACGCTAATTTCGTCTGAAGACCGCGGGAGAACGTCGATTTCGTCTAAAGATTGCGGATATAATGCTGATTTCGTTAAAAAATCGCGGGAAAAAATGACGATTTCGTCAAAAGATTGCGGGTATAAAACGGCGTTTTCGAGAAAAGATCGTATAAAAATGCAAATTTTGACTAAAAATCCTCAAAAAAACATCAATTTCATAAATAAGAAAAACAGGAAAACACCGATTTTATCAAATGATCGCAAAAAAAACCACCGATTTCGACAAAAGATCGCAAACAATCACCAATTGCGCTAAAATATCGCAGATAAATTGCTGATTTTATCTGAAGATCGCGAATACCCCCCCCCCCTTCTTGCAGGGCGGTAACTCGCAGAATCCCTGTGGAATTGGGGCTGTACAAGTGTATGCCACATAAATAACAACAAAAGTGGCAAGTCTTTAAATTTTTCTGGACTCCTTGGATTTTTTATGTATTCCTTGGATTTTTTCTTCCCAACTCTGTATGAACCCTGGACCCTTATAATCAAAATCTCTCGAACATGTGACTTAGCCCATTAGTTTTATCGTGTATAAATATTGTTACGCTCAAAATTTCGTTAAACTCGATCCTGCTGTTCTTTAAATATAAATAACTTGACCCAGACCCTTTATGACCCAAAATGGCCCATTAATCGAAATTTCTCGATCATGTGACCTAGCCCAATGATTTTCTCGTGCCAAAAAATGTTGTATACAAAATTTTGTTAAAACTGATCCACATGTTCTTTAGATATAGCTTGACATAACCCGTTATGACCCATCATGACCCATAAATGACTCTTATAATCGAAATCTCTCAAACATGTGAGATAGCCCATTAATTTTCTCTTGTAAAAAAACTTACATACAAAATTTCATTAAATTTGATACTGTCGTACTTTAGATATAAATAGCTTGACCCAGACCTTTTATGACCCAAAATGACCCAGTAATCGAAATTTCTCGAACTGAGACCTAGCCCAATAGTTGTCTCGTGCCAAAAAAATGTTGTATACAAAATTTCGTTAAAATCGACCCACCTGTTCTTTAGCTATAGCTTGACCATGACCCATCATGACCCACAAATGACTCTTATAATCGAAATCTCTCGATCGTGTGACTTAGCCCATTAGCTTTTTCGTGTCAAAAAACTATTGCAGGCAAAATTTTGATGAAGTTGATTCTGTGCTTCTTTAAATATAAATAGCTTGACCCAGACCCTTAATGACCCAATATGACCCATTAAAAATTTTTTTCGAACATGTAACCTAGCCCAATGTTTTTCTCATGCCCGAAAACCATAGAATGCAATTTTTAGTCAAAATTGCATGAGAAAATCTCTAGATAAAAATAGCATGACCCACAATGACCCCAAAAATGACCCACTAACCCAATTTTCTCGAACCTGTTACCTAACCCAATGGTCTTCTTGTAATCCAAAACGATAAAATACAAAATACAAAATTTGGTCAAAATCATTAGAGCCGTTTTTTAAATAAAAATGGCTTGACCCACAATGACCCACTAATCAAAATTTTTCGAACATGTGACCCAGCTCAATTGTTTTCTCGTGCCAAAAAATGATTGGATACAAAATTGTCTTAAAATCCATCCAGCCGTTCTCTAGATATAAACAGCTTGATCCTGACCCATTGTGACCCAAAATGACCCAGTAATCGAATTTTCCCGAACATGGGACCTAGCCCAATGGTCTTCTCGTGCCCGAAAATGTTAAAATCCAAATTTTTGCGAAAATCGTTAGAGCCGTTTTTGAGATAAAATTTACCCACACACACACAATTTTTGCTCGCATTATAGTATAAGATATTAATATATTAATAATTAATTAATATGTATTATATAAGTATAAATATATAATATAAAATGTAATAAAATATTAATATGTAATTTGATAACAATAATAAACATAATAATCATATAATATATAAATTAATTATGGATAATTTAAATTATAAATAATCAAATTATAAATAATAAAAAAAAATTATGTAAGAGATAGATTCAGAGTTTGTAGACAATCTCCCCCTCCCCCCCACCAACCACCACCACAGAAGAACAAGGGAGACTGAATTTAAAAAAAAATCATTTAAGTACCTAGTGTTTATTATCTTATTTTTCATATCCTACAATTTTTTTTTCATTGAGGCAATAACAGGTTTTGAGAACTTTTAAAGCCCCTTCGCTCATTTCAGTCCCGAGAGAGCAAGGACGCTCAAATTTCATAAAACCGTCTCAATCTAGTGTTTATATTCTAAGATTAACCATGTGTACTATTATCAGACTTATTTAAATATGTGATTTGTAAAAAAGGACGCTTTTTTCCGGTGCGCTTTTTTCTGCCTACCAGATTGCGGTTATAACGCAATTTCGTCAAAAGATTGCGGGGGGGAAATGCCGTTTTCGATAAAAGATCGCTTAAAAATGTTTTGTCAAAATATCATTGAGAAAAAAAATGCCAATTTCATCAAAAGATCACTGAAAAAACACCGATTTCGTCAAAAAATCGAGGGGATAAAAGGCCATTTTCAAGAAAAAATGATGCGAAAATGCAAATTTTGTCAAAAAGATCCTCGAAAAAAAAAAAAAAAAAAACAGATTTCGTCAAAAGAGCATGGGAAAAACCGCTGATTTCGACAAAAACTCACAATAAATCGCCGATTTTGTTAAAATATCGCAGATAAATCTCTGATTTCGTATAAAGATCGCGGGAAAACGCTGATTTCGTCTGAAGATCACGGATAAAACGCCGATTTGGTGAAAGGGTCGCAGAAATCGATTAATTTTGTCAAAGAATTACTGGAAAAATTCAGATTTTGTCAAAAGGCTGATTTCAACAAAAGATCTCATAAAAATCATGGATTTTGTGAGAGGATCGCTGAAAAAAATTTGCACTTCATCAAAGGTACCCAGTAAAATATGCATAATTAATGCCCCTAAATATACTTTTCCTCCCGCCCCCTCAACTACTGTAACCTTTCAGGAAATTTGCTGCGATTTTAATCTGCCTTATCTATTACAGATCATCATGCAGGACAGTTTTTTGAAAACACATTCCCAAAGTATAAAATTGGAAAAACATTTTCTTGTGTATCTTCATGTTTTTATTTTTCAAAACATAAGTAGAAAAATAGATATAAAAGCAGCATAGAAAATATTGTTGAGAAATATTACTTTTTGCATTGCATATGCATATTCTATGCATTTTTAAGCGTGTAAGAATATATCGTGAAAATTGTAAGGATTTCAAAATTGAACATGTTGGCAGGTATGCTAAAGAGTTTCTGTGCCATTAAATCAACAACCAACCAACTAATTCTCATGTATGTTCTGTATGCAATTTTTAATATTTTTAGCACCAGTATTCCCAAATATAAATCTTTGCTTAATTTCTTTGCAAAAATTACTTTTCTAAAATACTGTTAGTAGGAATTACACATTGTACACACTCTAAGTATGATATTTATCACAAATTGATTAAAATAAAGTTTAATAAGCATAACAAGAAATATACGTACATACAGTCAAACCTTGTTAAATCTAACCCCCGATTTAATTTTTTGATTTATTTTTTGATATATCAAAATTGATATTTCAAATTGATTGAAATTTTTTGATATATCAGAGAAAGAAAAAAAAAAATCCTTTCAGATTTTCTACTCATGCAATGTTCAATCAATTCTTTGTTTTATGAATGTTTTTGCCCATAGATTAGAAATCAAAATTCATTTTTTTTTTTCCCCACTATTCATCTTTTTGTGATATTTTGAAGAAATTGTCGCTTTTTTGTGATCCTATGCTGAAATTCACATTTTCTCAGGATTTTTTGATGGAATTTGCGCTTTTCCATGATTCTTTTAAAATGAAATTTGAGTATTTTATTGTGAACTTTTGAAAAAAATTGAGTTTTTTCACGATTCTTTGAAATTATCATCTTTATGCAATTTTTTCACAAAATTAGTGGGTTTTTTTCCACGATTTTGTGCAGAAATTGGTGATTTTTTTGAGATGTTTGACAAAACTGCCATTTTTTTTAGGCAATTCTTTTACATTTTTTGCATTTTTTCAATGATTCAAAATTAGTGTTTCTTTCTGTAATCCTTTGACAAAATTAGCTATTTTTTTTTTATAAGAAAATTTTTTTTCTCCCCTATTGATTTGTTGAAAATATTTTGTAATAGCATATCTATTTGTTTGTTTTCAGGAAATTTGATGAATTTAAAAAGCTTGCTGCATTTTTGATATTCTCCCAACTATCTCTCTTCGTCATCGGTTTACTCCTCATACGATGGATTCATGAATTTAACCAACTTGAAGGTAGCGAATTGATCATGGTCTGTCTGATACTCATCCTTCTGGCTTGCTTCTCCGGTATATGTTTCATTGCTGGGTGTTTCTTGATCATATGTAGTAATGCCTGTAAATCTTTTGATAATCCTACTGTTTTGTAAATAATTATAATAACCATTTTAATAAATAATAGTAATTTTCACAGAGGTTCTTTTTGTGTTTTTTTTTTCTATATTTCAAGTTAATTTGTCATATGCTTGTGAGATAGCTTAAAATGGAAGTACAGTACAGTAGATTTACTCAAATCCACATAGCTTGGGACGAGGAGTTGTGCAGTTAGGATTTTGCAGATTTCTGGAGATTGCTTTTACTTTTTATTAAACAATAATTTGAATGTAATTGAAACTATTAATTCTATAGAAACTGTTAATTTTTTAATTTTTTTTTTAGATTTTATTTCTTTATAATTTTATGAAATTCCATATAACTGAAATTTTAAAAATTTAAATGCATCTAAAAGAGTTTATTTTTTGTAACATTTGTTAGTACAAACATAGAGAACAATTAAAAAATCAGAAAAATTGGGCATAAAGTATTGCGTATGGAATGTTTTGAAATCATGAAAAACCACAAAAATATTCATCCTTAGAAAAACAGATTTTAGTAGAATATTTTCCTACTAACACAGTTTTAGTTGTGTTCAGTTTTATGCTTTTATGGTTAACCCATTCAGTTCCGGTCATAGTTACAGTTATCCTATATGCACAAAAGTTGTTTTCCTGACTAATAAGACATAAAATAAGACAAAAATAAAATTTCAGAAAATTAGCTTTAATACTTTTTAAAATACATAATGTTGCGAAAACGCAACGTCAGTCCAAAGCAGTATATAAAGCATCATTTTTGGAAATTATGGAAATCCTCAAAACATTTAGCATGTACAGCAACATTACATTTTTTACACATTGTTACTGTCTGACTACTGCACATTTTACCCCTCCTTCTTTTATTTTCGGGATTTTTTGTGATTATATGGCCTGTACGATCCTTTTGTTTTTGCTATAAAAAGTGATTTTGCATTGCGGATGGCCGACCAGTACATGTGGTTTCAGGAATAGAGTTTATATCGTTTTTCATATCAACTGAACTTGATTTATTTGATGAAATATCTATTTCCGATTTTAATAAAGACACTGCAATTGCCCTTTGAAAGTCTAGCAATATTGTTTTGGAATCCACAAATTCCCTATAAAGTTTCCAAGCATTTACTTTTGCAATATCAATGCAATTTACGAAAATAAGTTACCACCATTTTTTTCCTTTTATATTCATTCTGTAATTTGATACAAAATTATCTAATAAGTCCACTCCACCCATATGCTTGTTATAATCAGCAATGACTTTGGGTTGTTTTACTTGGACAGTTTTTTTTTCTGTTCTGGAGTAGCGTTTTGCATATGTTGCTGGCTCAGTATCATCCCAATTTGTCAGTACGGTTACAACAGCATTGTCGTTCCACCTAGCGACAGTAACATTATTCTTTGAATCGAACGCTACATCATATGTGCCACGAACTTCCTTCTTCATCTTTTTCACTGGTATAATGGGACACTCACCAATCCTGTTTTCTCTAACTGTCCCAGTTGCAAGATATCCTTGTTTGTTTAATTCTGAGAGTAATGCATGTGATGTAAAAAAATTATCAAAGTACACAATGTGTTGAGAGGGATTTTCTAAAACTTTTAAAAGATTCATAACAATATCTCCACCGAGACCAAGATCGAAAGATTTTTCAGTAGATTTCCCTGTATATATGTCGAACTGATACAGGTATCCTTTAGAAGAGCATAAACACCATGCTTTAAAGCCAAATCGGACAGGTTTCCCTTTCATGAACATTTTACATGAGTGTTTACCGAAATACGGAATCATCTGTTCATCAATGGAAAGATGAACATCAAATACTCCAAACTGTAGGAAATTCTCATTTAATATTTTTATGAGTGGTCTAACTTTAGCTAGTTTATCCGATTTATCTAGATTAGTATTATCAGCTATATGAATGTTTTGTTTTACAGTTAAATAAACAGAATGTGACATAGCTGAGCGAATTAGAGGAAAATTTACATCATCAGCAACTGACCAATACATTTTTTCCTGCGGGATAGTTGAATACCCAGTAAAAAGAAGGAATCCTATAAAACATTTAAGCATTGGAACTGATAGTGAAAAATTTAACGTATTATTTTGATGGGCATATTTTGTACTTTCTTTAGCGATGTGATCCAAAAGATTTTCACTAAAAATTTTGAAAATACATCTATAGGTTCTAAAGCTTGCAAATGATTTGATACTGACTCTTTTGCAGATTTCAAACTATCATAACAATGTTTTTCTACATCTTGTGGTTGTTGATTATATGCGGGGAACATTTTTCCCAAGTAAATTTTTTCTTTCTTTTACCTGTATTATTTTTACTTTTCTTAATTTTAGAAGAAAAAATATCGATCTCACCTGTGATATTTTTAGGAATTGGAATATTTTCACCTACAGCATTATCGTCGATATTTTCTTCATCAGTCAAAACATCCGGGACAGGTGGAATTACGACAAATTCATTATTTTCTTGCTCAGATTCGGAACTGGAATCGTCACTAAGAGCTTCGAGATAATCTAAAGCTTCATTTATCGTTAAACAACGTACGTTTCGTAAATTACGAGTATCGCCTGCAAAAAATGAAAAATCGATCATGAAATAAACGAAAACATCTACTAGAGCTTTTAACACACATTGGACTGACATTGCGTTTTCGCAACGTTATTTAAAAAATGAAATTTAGAATATAGAAATTTTTTTTTACTTACTTGCTGATGCCATTTTGTTTTAAAGAGTTCAAACAAAGCAAAACGACCTTTAGCCTATAATTTTGACATGTGCTGCCATCTACTGCTGAAACTTGAAAGTAATCAATAAAAATAATGAAAAACATTGATTATTCATTATTTTATAACGAATATTAAATGCAACTGTAGACCAATGATTTTTTTTTCTTTTATGCGTATTGGACATTACTTTAAATTTTTTTGCTATAAAAATATTTTCCTATTAAAGTTTTCCGCAGAAAAATTAATAAAAAAAAGTGGCGTTTTCGCTACGTCAGTACGAAATGGGTTAATACACATAATATTTGTGACATTGATAATAACTCATGTGGGACAATCTGAATTTTAAAATGCCTTTAATTTTTTTTTCTTCTCATTACTTACTCATAAAACTACAGGAACTTTACACAGATGAAGGCATAAATTTAAAAAAGCTCCTGCTCCATAGGTATCCCCTTCATTTTTTAAAGCTTGTTTAGCAGTGTAACATCTTTTTTATATTTTTTTGCATTTCTGTTTCTTTTATATTAATCTTAAGCCTTTTGCTTTCTTTGAGACAACCTCCTAACATCCTGTCGTTCAGCAATTCTGAAAGAAGAACTACAAAACTGTTCTTGCTGTTATTTATTTTCAAGTTTTCAACATACCATAAGTTATATTCATTAACTTCAGCTGTAACTCCAAGTTCAAATCCCTAAAATAAGCATTAAAACATTGCCAATCAAGAACTGTCTTAGATTTGTATGTAAATTTGCAACTTGGTCAGCATTTTTTTTTAACCCTATAACCCTAATTTCTAAAATTTTGAAATGAATAAACGGACTGGGAAATCTTGAGAAATATCTGACTGCCCATTCTTTTTTATTGTAAAGCAAGATTTTACAATGCAGGTTGTCCATAAATGATGTTACACTTAGATGGGGGGAGGGGGATTCGTAAAATTCTGACATCACACATTTTGATTAAAATAAGTGCATTAAAAGTCAGCAGATTAAATTATGAAATTTGTATTCATAAAATAAAGGTAATAGTTAAAACCAAATACAGTAGACTCTCTCAAATCCGCATTCCTAAAATTCACAACTCTCTAAAATCCGCACATTATTTACAGATGTAAACAATGAAACAT
Organism: Maratus speculifer; assembly: GCA_964019185.1. Taxonomy (NCBI): domain Eukaryota; kingdom Metazoa; phylum Arthropoda; class Arachnida; order Araneae; family Salticidae; genus Maratus; species Maratus speculifer. Next base: position 449,249 of record CAXHSM010000005.1, on the reverse strand, counting down.
TTAGTTCAGATGTAGGTGCAAAATATGACTCTTTTTTAGTTTTATATCAATTCTATACATTTTTTAATTTGTAACTTTTGTTAATGTTATTGAATTCATGTTTTTTCATGAAGAAAGAATAATTTATTTCTGAAAAAAGTATCAATATATTGCTAATATCATTCGTAATTACAATCTTACCAAATATATTTATGCATTGATCAAGCTTTTTTAGTTATTAAGTCTGGCTAAACCTGAAAAAAGGCTTTGTTATTTTATGATAATAATGTGAATTAGTAATGTACCTTTATGAGGCAAGTTTCATTAAATAATTTAGGAAAAGCACATTTAAACTTTATAATCAACAAGGTAGAACCCGTCAAATTTTGACGAAAGAAAATGTTTAAGAAAGAACTGTTTCATTGACTTATAATAAACCTACAAAATTAGTTAAAGTAAAAAATGTATTTTATATTGGTACGTCTAACTCTTAAACAAACGATATTTATTGTCAAATTAACAAAATACTATTTCTTTAAAACGCAGTGTTAAAAATTGTTAGAATTAAACTTTAATCGTATATGTAAACAGTAAAAAATAATAAAAATATGTTATTATGATAAAGTTATAAATTAAGGTTCTTATGGTAGTATTCTGAACTAAAAAAAAAAGGAAAATTTATTCAACTCTGACTCTGAATTTTTTTTCCCCCGTGAAATCTAAACCCAGCATCATTTTCACCATATCAAAATTTACAAGTGCACATTTCACATCTGTATTAGCCGTTTCAAAAAAATTGGCATTTTAATTTGATAATTTTGATTCAAAACTTAGTCTCAATGCTAATAGCTGAAACAGATATTAAACTGTTGATGTTCTTTTATGTATAAAACAAATTTTGTAAATGAAATCAAAATTCACCGGGTTTTATAACAGAAAATATTAAAATTTTACTTTTTTCCCTTTTAATGAGAAAATGGCAACATAAAGATACAGCAATCAATTTTTTCCCTTTTTTCCTTTGCTTTTAATAGAAATGGAGTTCTCCTGTTGCCACGATCAGAAAAGAGGTATTAAAAGCTACAAAAAAATTAATATTTCTAAAACAAATTAAGATACAGCTTTCAAACAAATTTCATTTAAAAGTACATTTTTCCCCTTCATTATAATGTATAATATGATGGTGTAAAAATTGAAAATGTGCGACAGTTAGAAGCTTAAAAAGTTTTAGTAGCAAAAATTGCAATACAGAAATTCCTTTAAAATTTGAAAGTGTTGCCATTTGCAAAATGACATATGCGTTACGCACAGATACGTTTGGCCATTATAATATAGATATTTGATTGTACATTGTTGATTATTAACTTGACCTTTCCTTTTAGTATTTTAATTATTTTAAATATTATCTTAATTTTTATTATTTTAGTTTATTACATGTTTTAATATGATAACATCTTCCCCAAGTTTTATTGCAGCATTAAATACCTCGAGAAAACTTTCCAGTGCATTTGCTTTGTTTCTGCTTGATAATTAGGAAATATTTAACTGTATTTAAGAATTACATCCCATATCATATCTCGAGATTTTTCATGCATAAGAATTGACAATGTCTTTGTCAGACTGAAAAGGTTATCACAAACAAATGCTTGTGAAAAAATTCCAAATCTCCATGACTGCCAAGAAAGCTCTAACTGTTAAAGAAATCTTCCTTGTGTTTCAAGTTATATTTTCTTAGCGAATGCAAATGCATTTAAACAGTTCATCAAAAGTTAATATGCTTTCATGCCTCTTAATAAATCTTGTGCTACGAAGGCCGATAAGGCTTATAAATTGCTTCTTTAACCCTTTCAGAGGCACAACACTTCTGTTCTTAAAATGCTGAAATGATTGGTATACACCAGAATTTAAAAACAAATTTATTTCAAAGTAGATAAAAGCTTTTGATAAAAATAAAATTTTCATTTCAAAATTCTGGTGTCAATGTAGTATTTCGTAATTAAAATTAAGTGGGACATATTTTATCCCACTGCCCTTCAAGGGGTTAAGTGCTAAATTTACTTTGCAGTGATTTCTAAAAGGTGTCGCTGCACAATTGATGTATCTAATTTTACTAGATACTTCTAAAGAATTTTAAACTAGACCCCGTTAATATATCTAGCTATACTAGTCACTCAGTTATACGTTGTTCATTGCAACGTTGTGCTATTTCTTCCGTAATATTTTCGGCAAGCAAATCATTTACTTGGATGAAACTTAAAAACATTTTTCCGAATTATTGTGGTTTGTGAATTTCATAAATATACCACATATCTAACTCAAAGTACAATATGTTTTGTGTTTCAAATGTTCATAGTTTCATCAAGAACCTAAAACAGATAGCGTTATTTATACCATGGTGGATCCAAGGGGGAGGTCATTGGAAGTCATGAACCCCTGTCCTTGAACGAAAGAAATTTCAAAAGCACACTTTAAAAATGAAATAAATATTAAACTCTTTCATATTTACCGAGAATCTTTCTGGTTTTTTAAAGCTCTATTTAAATCCAAAATGGGTAATTTCTGATACATCCATGAAGTCATTTTCAATCTCAGATGCAAGACATTTGCAAATGCACTTATTTAGAACAAATGTGATTGATTCAGGGATGGGAATTTTCTGCTTTTTGGCGGATTTCTGCTTTTTTGTTATTTTAAGGAATTCCGTGGATTTCCGCTTTTTTGTTATTTTAAGGAATTCCGCGGATTTCCGCTTTTTTGTTATTTTGATAAGTTTCAGATTTTTTCCGCGGATATCAGAAGTATGTAACAGGGATGCTGCAGACGCATTATCGCACGTAAAATACACAAAAAATCGGCGACGGGACGCAAAAAAAATGGAGCTTACGCGTAATTTTCGTCAAAGAATCGGGAAGAATGTCAACTGTCGTTAAAAAATCGCGAAACAATGAATAATATCCGGCAAATTCCGTCAAAAAATTCGGGAAAAAATGACAAATTTCGTCCAAAAACATGATAAAATGGCAAATTTTGTAGAAATATTTGTGAAAAACGGTAAATTTTATCGAAAAAATGTGATAAAATGGTAATTTTCTTCAAAAGATCGCGAAAAAACGGCACATTTCGTCCATGAATTGCAAAAAGGCGAAGGTCATTAAAAAATCGTGAAATAACTAATAATTTCCGGCAAGTTTTGTCAAAAGATTCGCGAAAAAATGGCTAATTTTGTTACAAAATCCCGAAAAAAGGCAGATTTTCTATTTAAAAAAATTGCGAAAAAACGACAAATTTCGTCCTAAAATCGCGATAAAATGGCAAATTTCGTGAAAAAAATCGCTGTAAAACACAATTTTTGTCAAAGGGGCAAGAAAAGAAAGTTAATGTAACAGAGAAAGATAGCTACAAAAATATATAAATCTATTTTCGAAATTAAAAACTGCAAAATAAATTGTGTATCAAACAAAAATGTAGAAATCAGTGAACAAAATTGCATGTCAACTGTAAAATCTGAAGAAGAAAGTACTGTTCACCCAATTCAAGTGCCAGAAACTGCTTTAAAAAGATCTATGAATAAAGAAACAAGTTACAAAGGAACAAAAGGAGCAGAGTTGAAGATAACTGCATGCCAACTCTAAAATCTACTGAATGTATAGCAGAAAGTACTGTTCATTCAATTCAAGGGCCAGAAACGTCTTTAAAAAGATCTGTGAATGAAGAAGCAAGTTCCCACGGAACAAAAAAGAGTCAAAATTCAAGATAAAGAAATTTGTAGGAATGAAAAATCAGTTCTGAAAATAAAAAGTGCGAAAAAGTATAAATGTATGTCAATCAAAGATTTGTTTGCTAACCAAAAGCAAAAGTTGTAAGTGAAATATAAATTAAAATAGTAATTTTAGAATTTTTTTTATTCAATTCTCTTTGTTTGTTATTTCATTAGTAATTAATCTTTATTCCAAGGTATGTCTTAAGATTTTTTTTTCCCAATGTCCAAAACTAGTTATTTTAAAAATAAAAAAGCTGCCTTAGCCTTATTGAAGGGGTGAGAGTGGAGGGCTGGAGAGGGCAGCATTTATGGTATTGGGAATAGATATAAAATTTTTGTGATAAGGGGGGAAGGAGAAAATGAGAATTTGTAATTTAGATATTGCCACTCCTGTAATGTAATATACAGGCTGGTGTGCTCGTCTTCATTTGCTTGGAAATCAAGACCTGCTTTTGTTTCTTGAATTATCTTTCACAAACAAAATGTGGTGCGATTTTTCATTCGCACGTTTGATCAAATGTTGTGCAATTTTTTATTTGCGCGTGTGAATACAATGTGGTGCAATTTTTCGTTCACGCATATTTTCAGTCTTTTTGCTTTTTTGCAGTTCCCGTCCCTGTATGATTAGAGTCTTTCATTTTTTTTATTAAAAAAAAAAAAAAGAATGTTTTGTTAAATCTTAACATGTTGAGTTTTAAATTGAATTTCAGGCCATAACATTTATTTTACTGTATCTCAGAATATGCAATCATATGATGAGACTCAGAGTTGATGGTGGACATTATTTAACACAAACTGTCCATTTCTTTAAAGTTAGAATCCAGTAACTTACCAGCATAAAGGTGCTCATAAAAAATCATAGAATGTTGAAATGAGTTTCATTTTCATATGACTTTGACAAACAAACAGCAAGAAAATTGAAGATTTTATTATTGAAAGGCTTGTAATGTAGAAAAGTACATTTTGAAAATGCCAAATGATTTCTATAAATACAAGTGATGATGGTATATTTTCTTCATTTTCTGAAACAGTTCATGGATCAATGAAAGCTCAGATTCTAATCTGTAGAATTAAGAAATGGATATTGGTTTTCATAATATACAGATGCAGTTTGAACGAGCTTTGTTGTGTGATAAAAATGAAATTGAAAAATTATTTCAATCCAACTGATAAATAAACCGTGTAAATATTTACAGATACTTTTATGTACACAAGCTATAAGGAAAATTTTCCGCTTTAGGTGAGTTTTCATAATATACAGGTACCATTTGAACAAGCTTTGTTTTGTAATAAAAATCCAATTTGAAAATAAAACAGAAAAAATTTTATAGCAAATTTTATGTACACAAGCTATAAAGGAATATTTCAGCTTGAGGTGGGTTTTCCTAATGTATATGCAAGTACAATTTGAAAAAGCTTTGCTGTGCAGTAAAAATTTGATTTCAAAATAAAACGGAAAAAATATTATCAACAAATTTTATGTACACATGCTATAAAAGAATATTTTCAGCTTGAGGTTGATTTTCATAATATACAGGTACTGTTTGAACAAGCTTTGCTGTGTGGTAAACTTTCAATTTGAAAATACATTGGAAAAATATTTACAGAAAATTTTATGTTACACATACTATAAAGAAAATTTTCAGCTTGAAGTGGATTTTCATAACATACAGATGCAGTTTGAAAAAATTTTGTTGTGCAATAAAAATCAAATTTGAAAATGAAATTAAAAAAATTTACAGCATATATATATATATATAATTACAGCTATTTATTATTATGTACAGCTATATAATTTTATATATATATATAGCTGTGGTGTCGTGACCGTTGTTTCCACCCTTTTGCCATATATATAAAAGAAATAACTCATTATATTAATTTTAATTCTTCAGTTCTTTATTAGAACTGTTAATAGAAAAAAAAAAAAAAATACAGTCAACGTCACATTCATAAGTGAGGTATATTTCACTCATACAGGTTGTTACGATTCAATCATCGCCAACTTAAAAATATCAACCTTCTCCTCCGAAGGCTACACATGGAATGTTCAACCTCTTCACTCAGAAGACTACCCAGGGAATGTCATCTCTTTTCTTCTCTTCACCGGTTCTGATCGACCCTTTCCGTTTCTCAGAAAACTTAGCCTTTTTCTTTTCTGCAAGCAACTCCTGATCCACAATGGATAGCCCCCACTGACATTCCATTCCATTTCAGTTTCATTATACAGAAGATTATAGTAATCACTCACAGAGTTAGCAAAACTGTTTGTTTTCTCAGGTGAGTCAGCTAAGACATCACAACACCTTCCCCCAAAAGAGATTGCCACAGGAAATGTTCTGGTATCATATTCAGAGAATAAGCCCAATTACTTCATTTCCAGAGAGGTCAAACATGCAATTATTTTGAACTAGAAGATAGCCCGTCAAAATGACGTGTTTGCATTTTTAAAGGATGATAAAAAATTACAACAACTGTGGTCAATCGTAGCCACTTTAGGATGAAACAATTTTGATAAATACAGCAATTAAACTTGAAGAGGGAAAAATCGAACAAAAAAAATTTCAACAGAAATTTGCATTTAAAACTATAGCAAAACTATCTGGTAGATGGGGGTGGGGATTATAATGAAATTTAAAACGCACCCGCTGTTTGTTTAAATAAAAAGTTTTAATTAAATATTTTTTTTGAAATAGTGAAAAGATTTCAAAGCGAAGTAAAATGTAGTGACGTCATTTACAGCTCCGCTGTGGTTTTGAGCAATGAGAACGCTCCATTACGACTATGGAATGGTTTCATTGGTCAGAAAACAGATTGCCTTTAAAATCGGAGGTAACTTTTCACAATGTTTTTTATAGATTTGAAATTCTCATTCATGGCTGTAAAGAAAAAAAATTAAAGCAACCCGAATATAAAAATTTTAACAATATTGAATATAAAATGCACCTTTGTTTTCCTTTAATAAAAAGTTTTAATTAAATATACTTTTTGAAATCATGGAAAGATTTCAAAGCGAAGTAAAATGTAGTGCTGTCATTTACATCTCCCACTGTAAATCTGATCAATGAGAACGCTCCATTACGACTATGAAACATTTTCATTGGTGAATGGGTTTCTTTTTCTCGTGGATAGGTTGACCCCGGAATTGTTATACACGGAAGGGTTTTATATATATAATATTACAATACAATAGAAAAATAATTATATTAGGAAGACCCTATTTAAACCCAAGCTTACACATCTTCAGTTTCAAAGGACATATTTTAAATTTTCAACAACATTCATTTATGCCCAGTAAAAAAATTTGCAAAAAATGCCCTAAGTACCAAAATATTCAATTTAAATCATAGATATGCTATGTATTCCAATATATGATACAATTCAAAATTTAATTAATGCAATAACACAATTATATCAAATAAAAAATACATAAAATACAAAAATTATTATTATCATTATTATTATTAAAAAAATGTATTTTGTCAATAGAATTTCAAGAAGAAAATCTACATTTTTCTACTTAGACCATCTGCATTTCCATGCAGTTTTCCCAGTTTATGAATAACATCAAAATTTAATTACTGCAAAAACAGAGCCCAATGTGTCAAACGAGAGTTTGTTCCAACCATTTTCTTCAAATATACTAATGGTTTATGATCTGTTTGTATCTCAAATTTTTGCTCATCTAAGTAATAATTTAACTTTCTTAAACCATATATTGTCTGGCTCCTATAAGAAAGACTATAGAACCGGTCTCAGGTCTGTTCTGTTGCCAAGGTAACTGGTTAGTCGATTTTATTTTAGGGAAGTCTGGCATTTCCTTTTCTCCCATTCAACCGATCATTCTGCGAATAAACACAACAGTCTTTTTTGTCCTATGGATGAAGTTCCCTCCCTTTAAATTTTGGAACCTTCGAAAGCGGGAAACCTACTCAGAGTTTTTCTTATCTCGGTCAGACAATACTACAGCAACTAATTCTTTTTCTATCGTGCTATAATTTTGCTCGTGAAAATTTCTTGCTACGGTATAAAATTGGATGCTCTTCAGCCCCAATAATTTGAGATAAAACAATCCCTGCACCATACAAACTCGCATCCATTTGCACGATAAATTTTTGCTTAAAATCAGGCTCATGTAATATTGGACTTTGCATTAATTTTAACTTTAATTCTTCAAATGCTTTATTAAAATTATCATCCCAAACTATTTTCTCTTTCTTTATTTTACCTTTTAATGCGTCTGTTAACGGAACTGCTATTGTAGCATAGTTCATTATATATCTCGCATAATATCCTACCACTCCCAGGTACGCTCTAAGTTGGAATAGGGAAATCTTTTATTGCCTGCAATTTAGCTTCACTAGCTTTGTTGTGCGATAAAAATTGGATGGGAATAAATGTTAAAGGGCAATATTTATGTATACAAGCTATAAAAAAAAAATTTTCAGTTTGGTCATGTTTTAATTAATAATATACAGATACTATTGATTTAATATATAAATGTAATATAATACAAATTTGAAAAAATATTTAAATTTTTATGCGCAATCCTTAATGACATCATTTTTTGATGAGGTGATCTTGAAGATTGATGATACCTCAAGCAATAAGATACTGAAGTCCAAAAGTGAAGTATGCCATCTATCGACACATGCATGTGGACTGATCATCTTGAATTGTCGCACTCTGCAAATAATGCATTCCACATGAATACACAGAGCAGCAATCCTTTTTGACTTCTTTATTATTTCTTCTTTGATATTTTTGGTATCTGAGGAGACTGAAGGTGGTCGAATTAGACTGCAATGTTTCTGCTGTAATAGGTTTGATATAACCTAGGACATTCTGCAATAGGTTTGATAGAAACCAGTCAGCCATAATATCAACTCCTGGTATCAAATTATTTAAAAATCCACTGTTTTCTTCAATCAGCACATCAGATGCTCGTCCCCCAAAATCATCTGAAATAAAGCTCACAAGACTATCTGATGCACATGAAATCAAGTAATTCAGGGTGTTACAGTTATAGGAAGCAGACCATGTAAGTGCTTGGTGCACTGGATCACTTGGCTTTTAAATTTCTACCTCCTGGCAATCAATGGTAGAAACCATGTGGTCATACCTAGCATGAAAAGGAATTAGCAGATGGGCTTGGATATCTTTCTTGTCTGGCCAGATAAACAACTCTTGCATTTGTGACGCGATAAGGAGCAATAATTCTGAAAACATGCGGAATGCTGTGCTTCCTGTTGACAAAAATCTATAGCTACACTTGCAAACTGCAGATTTAGCTGTATCTTTTTTATTACTAGGTATACAGGGTGTCCGAAAAGTCTGGAAATGGTCGAATAACTCGAAAAATACATATGAAATTGAAAAACGTAAATATACGTGTTAAATATTTTTAAATAAGCTACTCAGTGATACCTAATTTGACCTTCGTAGCCGACCCCCTGAGGGTCAGAGGGGGTCCAACTTTGAAATCTTAAATTATAACCCCCATTTTTTATTGCAGATTCAGATTCTACAGACAAAAATACGTAACTTTTGTATTTGATGTTTATTTCGAATCCTCGTTTATCACGGTGTAATTGAGCATATTAAATCGATACATATTTCGGCTTTTCCAAAGGGATTTTCCCTAATCGAAACTAATTGGGGAGAATTTATGACATCGAATTCCTCGTCTTTTCCAATAATAGCGTTTCCTGAAAATCACCTGTGCCGATTATTTCGGTAGTGCTACACAGTTAAAAATTTGATCCATTTGCTGTAGCGTCACTCCACAGCTTTCATAGAATATCTCTTTCATGACCAATGAGAATGTTCCATAACACAGTAAAGTACACTGTAAAAAAATTGACCCTTTTGCTGCATCGTCACTCTACCGCTTTTATAGAAAACGATTACTTTACTGTGTTATGGAGCATTCTCATTGGTCACAAAAGAGATATTCTATAATAGCTGTAGAGTGACGCTGCAGCAAATGGGTCAAATTTTTAACAGTGTAGCACTATTGAAATAATCGTCACGGGTAATTTTCAGGAAACGCTATTCCTACAAAAGACGAGGAATTTGACATCAAAAATTCCGCCCAATCAGTTTCGATTAGGGAAAATCCCATTGGGAAAGCGGGAATATGTATTGATTTAATATGCTCGATTACACCGTGATAAACGAAGATTTGAAATAAACATCAAATACAAAAGTTACGTATTTTTGTCCGTAGAATCCGAATCTGCAATAAAAAATAGGGGTTATAATTTAAGATTTCAAAGTTGGACCCCCTCTGACCCCCAGAGGGTCGGTTTTGAAGGTCAAATTTGGTATCACAGAGTAGCTTATTTAAAAATATTTAACACGTATATTTATGTTTTTCAATCTCATATGTATTTCTCGAGTTATTCGGCCGTTTCCAGACTTTTCGGACACCCTGTATATGGATAACAGGTAATTTTGTATGATTAGTCAATAGTTTAATCAGAAAGAAGCTATTCTTAGATAAACCAAGATAGAATCTTGGTTCCTTTTCTATTGACATAATCATACCTATAACCATATGCAGTTTATATATGGTCTGATCTTCAGCTTCATCCTCAGTATTATAATCATCTGTGCTTTCTGCCTCATTCTGCTGACTCAAAATCACTTGAATTTGATTCTTTAGCAATTTCAATGTCTTATTGTTTTTTTTTTTTTTTTTTTTTTTTTGGGAGGTGAAGTTGCAGTTTTAAAGCTCACACCCAGGTTTGAAGTTGAACAACCAACAGAAAGCATTTTAACACAGGTGTTTATTCCTATGTTTTTGTATGCTTTTTTAAGATTTACCTGAATGCATTTATGCAGCATAGGATGATGAATTTCCTCTTGATCAATAAAAAAAATTTCTGCACAATCTGATGTATTGGGAAGAACATAATCTGATGTATTAGCAGCAGAGATTTCTGCAAATGAAATTACTCATAAAGCTCCACACTTGTCAAAAGCGCAAAATGTTTCATAAGGCTTAGTGGAGTAAAAAGGCCCGACCAACTTCTTAATTCTGAAAGAGTGAATCCATTATTAATTTCTAATCTTTGAAGATAAAATATTTCCTCTACTAACAGAGTTACTTGTGGTGATATGATAGTCTGCAATGCTAATTCTGAGAGTTCTTTTTTTTTTGTTTGCATGGACTCTAATGCAACAGTAGAAGGACAAGGTGGGCTCCACATTACACAGCCATACGAATCAATTGCAGTAACACATTGCTTTTTCTTTGGCTGTTCAGTTTGTTCCAATTTCTTTTCCACATCACCTTTCATTTTTCTTAATTTCCTGCATTTGTTTTCAATGCGGCTATAAATTTGTTTGGTTAGTCCGCTGTGCCCAATTATCAGTTCATCTAACTTATCCAGTAAACTTTCTGGATACCTTCTTGCAACTTTTGCAGCTACTTGGTCTACCAGATGCTTTGTAGGATTAGTGGTTTTCCTCATGATGTCATCTGCAATGATTCTAATCATGGTAGTCTGCAGACTTGAGCGTGGAACTTGCTAGGCTTCTAAACATTCCATCAAATCAGATGGCATAAGATGCCGACTTATTTTAACGTCAGTTGTTGCACATTTATTCAGTACTGCAGTGGATGTATGCTGTGATGGTGAAGGTGGAATAGTTGGCTAAAAAATTTGTGGAGGTCTCCCTGATTGATCATCATCCACTGATTGTTGCTCTGATACTATAAATAAATAAAAAATAATTATGATAAAAATTCATAACTAATATTATAATATTAAACACATATTTTATCTCTGCAATATACATACCTGCATTTATGTATGCTTTCATCAATTTTTTTTCTAAATTGAATTGGCTTCAAACTGTCCTTCAAATCATTTTCAGTGGTAAATTCAATGTCTTCAAATCTCTCCAAGCCTGCCGCAACAAGGCCTTGAATAATCTTTTCTATTCCTTCACATTCTAATTTCTCAAATGTTGAGACAATAAGTTTCCTCAATTTTTCTAGACCATAGATTTGCATACCACAGGCAATTTTTCATCCTTTAACTCATATAAAGCATGATCATAATCCCACCATCCAACCATTTGTTTCACAATAAAATATGTACTTTGGCCGAAAAGAATAAGCATTATTTTGCCAAAAAGACAATTACTATTTTCCAAATATGTTTTGATACAAATAATTTGATCAACAGAATACTTGACCCCATGAACTGTAATTTTTTCACACATGTATAAGCTGCTATCTACAACATTTTTTACAGCATTTTGTGTATCTTCATTTTAATGAAATAAAAAAAAAAAAAAAATTCTTTTTCTGGAATTGATTCTTCTGAAAATAATACACCATTCATAAGATAGGCTTGGAGTAATTGATGCTTATTAGAAAGCATGAATGTTAAATTTTTGAAATTTTTGCTAGCTGCAATAACATTTTTAAAGTAAGAATGTTTACTTTCAAATCTTAGAGTCCACAACTTTATTAATGGCCCAAATTTTGCAGTTAGATCTGGATAATGTTGCAAATAACGATGCTTTGGTCGCAAAGGCACACCAATCAAAATTGATTTACATTGCTCTAAATATTCGTTAAATAATAATTTCATCTCAGAAATTTGATTTAATGTTATTTGAGGAGCACATACATATTCTACTATTTCTTTTAACATTATTACCTATTTCCACACAGGATCATTTGTATCAATTTTATTATGTAGTATTACTGGCAAAAAACGTATTAATGCCCAATTCTGACAAGCATTTCCCGATAGTCGTTTTGACTTTTCTTGAAAGCATGAAGGTTTGCAAAGTGCATCATGACCCAAAAACTTAGTCTTTTATAAGAAAATTAAGGGATTCAATATTAAACCAGTTTTTCTTTAAAAAGTAATTAAGATATAGTGACAAATCATAGTCACACACACCTTCATAAAGATTATGGCAGATACAGGAAGGTAATCCTGGGCGACACATGTGAAAATATTTAAGTTGATTAAAAAGTGACAAATATAAAATAACCGCAAAACTGTTTTCATTTTGTAATTTTAATACAGCTGAATCATATGAAAATTCTGTACGTGGAGAATCTGATAACATGGCGTAAACTTGGGAGTTAAAATTACTTCTAGATATAAGGCAATATCGACAAAAAAAATCACTTGTTGAGAAATTCTGTTTAAAACCTAGAATAAAGTGAGCTCCTAAGTTATCAGAGCTTATACAAAAAACGTGAACTTCAAAATTTTCATCATTAACAACAAAACCATTTTCAATTTGCTTCAAATCTTCAATTAAAACTTTGAGAACTGAATTTTGCCCAAAGAATTTTATATGTTTTTCATAGTACAGTATCAATAATTGCATTTGGTCAGTTGATGACCAATTCCAGGGATAAAAGTTTCCTAATGTAAAATAAAATCCCAGTAATTTGTGGATTTTTTTTGGCCGAACCAAGTGGATTCACTGTTTCAAAAGCATCCTGATAAAGTATCAAATGCAGAATTTTACTATTACCAGTATTTATTGATCCAGTCAATAAATCAATCAGCAGATCACGTTGTGTTTATGTATAGGATTATTAAGTTGATTTTTTACAGATTTATCCTGTAATAAATTTAGTAATGTGCCTTTTATTGGGACATATTGAAAATAGAAAGGCTTATTTCTCTTATTTCTACCAAGGTATATTTCAATCGGATTACCCCGAAATTGACCACAGGGCTGAAAGTTTCTTCATAAGAGACTCCCTTCACTTGTTTAAAGCCCTGGGCAACAAACCGTGCTTTGTAATGGGCAATCTTTCCACTGTGTAAATCCACCGGCAACCTACTGGAGTGACGTGGACAGGTAAATCAGTCAAATGCCACACCTTCTTGTTCTCATTATCTGGATTTCTTGCTCCATTGCTTTCCGCCAGATTGCACTCTTATCAGACCTACATGCTTGCTTATAGGTTTGGGGAATATCATCTAAACCACCTAGTCATTCAGAAGGGCATGTATAGTTTGAAGTTACGGAATCAGACTCTGAATCAGAATTGTCAGAAAAAGAACTATCGGAATTAGTTGAAACAGATGGAATAGGGACTAAACCAGCATATTTATCAGAAGCAGAAAAATCAAAAAGTTCAGGTTTAAAAACAATATTATTATTTTTACAATACTGTTCAACTTCGTTGTGAGACCTCAGATGATGGTTGTTGCCTTCTTCATAATAATGTATGTCGGTCCTATTACCGGTTTTACATGCAATAGGCCTTCTTTCCCATCTAACTTCTAAGTTGGGGGTTAGTGGAAGGCTGATTCAACACACTGGACTCGGATTCCATGTCCTCCTCATGAGGTAGTTCACTGGGAGGATCTGAGTCAAACCACATGCTACTGCACCACTGCTTTCTGGATATGCTCCACCGTCGTGGGAAAAGAGGGCATAATCCTCGGTGCCCAGTGCAGCTCCACTGCACCCCAAGCCACAACGAGATTCATCAAAAGTTACATTAGTAGTTTCCATAATTTCATTAGTATCGGGAAGCAGATCCTATATCCTCTGGTCCTGAAGGCATAGCCTACCGTGTAGCCGCGCCTAGCCGTAGGATGTAATTTAAATCTTTTCTGGCTAGGCACGCCCACATATGACAAAATACCAAAAGGCCTGAGGTGTCGGACTGATGGCTTCCTTCCACCATACAACTCAAACTGCATTTTATTTAAAAGTTTAGGACATACCCTATTCAAATTGTAGCCCCTCCCCCCCAGGGGGATACCTTCTTTAGGTATTCACGGGCTTCACAATTCCGGGGCACCCGAGTGATCTTTCTCTTTTCCATTTCCTCTTACTCCTCTTGTCTTCCTTTCATCTTTGTTTTACTCTCATTGTGGTTTCCTTTTCGAAGGTGAGGGCAATTCTGTATGAGCCGATATCATCCTGTATATCGACTCATGGAGAATTGTAAACCACCCACGTGTTGGCCATGCGTGACGACCCGTGTCCATGGAAAGTGAGATCCTGGCAGTTGAGGTTCCCCCAGGGGAATACCTTCTTTAGGTATTTATGGGTTTCGCGACCCTGGGTTCCCGAGCGATCTTTCTCCTTTCCTTTTTTCTTCTTTTTTTTAGTTGTCTATCCTTTTCTCTTTGTTTCACACTTTTTAATCTTCTCTTTTCAGTTTGTTATCCCTCTTTGTTCTTGTTCATGTTTGATATTTATACTAATTATTTTGTTTTCATTGTTCTTTGTTATACTAACTTTGTTATCGTTCTTTTGTTTGAAAAAAAAAATAAAAAGGAAAAAAAAAAATAAAAATGTTTAAAAGACAAAAAAGACACCATTTTTTTAAGCTCCCTCTTACATTACTCTTTATACAATAGTGGTTTTTTTTATACATGTGAGACACTCTGGGTGTTGAGGTTTCTTTTAACCTCATCGCCTCGGATCTTCCTTTTTTAGGTTGATCTCGAGTCCCAGGGTGCAGGGCATCTCTGAGCTCTGGTTCCAAGTACGGGGGGCGCCGTGCTTGCATGGTGGTTGTTAGGAGTAACACCAGATGACTGGTGCCTTTCGATGTAAGGGCCGGCTGTAGGTTGGACAGAGCTGTAAAGGCTTACCTACGGCTACCCATTTTCCTTGGAAAAGAACCGGAGCTTCGGAGATGCTATCGAGTTTAACCCAATGTTTGAAAAACGTGGGGGTCTGTTGAAAATAGTTTTCGCCCTTTTGAGACCTGCACCAGACGTAACGGTAAGAAGAAGGGTCGGTGACCAGGCCCGATGCCTGGCGTTTTATATACTTATCTCTCAGTATGGTTACAATTATAGGAAATGAGATATGCGATGTGGAGGCTCCACAATCTAATATAGAAATTAATGATAAATCAGCTTGCGGCTCAAAAGATACTTTTGAGCAGAGTCAATCGCAGCTTTGGGCTGACAGAGTTGAAGAAAATGAAATTTCAAATATAGAAGAACGATTCTTTACTGTCAAACGTCAAGAGGGTAGTTTCGATCAAACATCCCCCTTCTTGATACACAAATTCATTCAAGGGTTGGTTGCTGAAACTAAAAATATTAAAAAACTCAGATCAGGTGATCTCCTAATTGAAGTTAGTAACAGCATTCAAGCCGCCAATCTAAAAAAATGTACTCATTTTGCTAACATTCCTATCTCTGTATCACCACACAGAACTTTGAATTTTTCTCGCGGTGTGATTTCTGAAACTGACCTCCTCCATGTTACAGAAGACGAAATAGTAGAAAACTTAAAAGAACAGAATGTCATTCAGGCTTGAAGAATTAAAATTTACCGCCGAGATGAAAAAATACCAAACAATCAAGTACAAATACCCACCAAGCACATTATACTCACATTCAACACACCTAACTTACCAAAATCAATAAAGGCAGATTATTTATCATGTCCCATTCGACCTTACATCCCAAACCCTCTGCGCTGCTTTAAATGTCAATGTTTTAGGCATTCTAAAATTTCATGCCGTGGGAAAAAAACCTGTGGTCGGTGCGGCACAGTAGGACATGAAAGTGTTGACTGTAGTGCTCCTGCTCACTGCATTAATTGTAAAAAAGAACATCCATCTAGAGGTCTGCACGGGCCCGGGCCTGGCCCGTACCCGGCCCGGCAGAATTGTTTCAAATTTTCTAACGGGCCGGGCCGGCAAAAAAATTGAACGGGCCATACGGGCCGGGCCGATAAAAAAATTTTCGGGCCTGCCGGCCCGTTCTCAAGATTTAAGCAGAAACGTTAAAATATGATCTATTTTCAACGCAAATGGTTTTAACGAGAATAAATATAAATGTGCATCACGAGCCATACTAGTTTGACAGCCTCAATATAAAAATGTAACTTGTACAGTGTGAGATCGGCATCGGACAGTTAAATTGTGTGTAACCCGTTTTAATATTTTTTTAGCTGACTCATACCAGGCCGAGATCAAGCTTGCATCATTTTTCTATATATAGACTTACCGGACAGGAATAAGACTTAATTGTTCTCAAGACAACATGACTTGTAAAATTATTAACAGCGATAAAGAACTTATGTTAGATTAATCTTTGGATATATACTTCTTGATTGTTTTTAAATTAATTTCTCAATAACGCGAAAGTTTGATGGTTTTAAATTTATTTCTCAATAACGCGAAAGTTTGACACATTTTCAGATTAATTTTTAATTGTAAAAACATAAAAATGATAAGCCTGACTATTAAAGGCATTTGGAATCGAATAGCATTTTTCATTTTTGATGAATAAAATACTTGCATAAATTTGTTCAGATACAATAATTTCTCAAATGGTTGCAGGTTTTTCTCCCTTCCCAAGCTGTCGCTTCCGGAAATTCTATTGAAAATGCCGACTATAACAATAATTTATTTCCTTTTAGTATTCTTAAATTGCTTGTATCAAAAAACGGTTAATGCCACTTGATTATATAGTTTCTGAATAAAGATACCTGCAGTGCGTTTCTGAGAAAAAAATGAATTTATAAATGTATCAGAAAGGCGTATATCTGAGTTAACGAATGAATTTGGATTTAAAATCTTTTATAAAAATATTTCTATTTCATTTTATTAATCTTCTTTTATTAAACAGCTTCAAAAGTTACGATGTTTTTAACTTTCTTTTTTCTTTTATTCTAGGCCATATTAATTTTTTGATGAATCTCTATTTGATTTTTGAAAGCCTAAAAATCTTAGTAATCACTTATGTTGCTAATGCGTATTTCGTGTAAAATATACTGTAAAATCATTCCATAGATATGTATGCAGTATTCTTTAAAGAGATCTTAATTATATGAAAAAATCTGAATTTTTTAGAAATTGTAGAAATTGTAACGGGCCAAAACGGGCCGGGCCTGTTTTCACTGATTTCTGTACGGGCCGGGCCCGGGCCGAACTTTTAAGTTTTACAACGGGCCAGGCTTGGAAATTCCGGCCCGTGCAGACCTCTACATCCATCTTACTCTAAATCTTGTGAACAATGGAAAATAGAGAAAGAAATACAGACGATACGTACCAAAGAAAATATCTCCTATCCTGAAGCCCGAAAAATAGTTGATTCCAGAACACCGAAAGCTGGTGTATCCTACGCTGCAATAACTAAAACAATCCATAAAACTTATCAATCAACTGCAACTCAGACTGAATTCCCTCCTGAAAAGAAATACCAAACAAAACAAAATGAAAACACCCAGGCAAGTATTTCTGGCAAAACCACAAGATCAACACAATCTACATCAACTAAGTCTCCAAATCCTGTTTCTCCCAATTTGCCACAAAATGCTTCTTCTAAGTCATCACATTCTCTTATTTCTAAAAACCCACTCCGTAAAAGAATCCCTCAAAATATAACTAGGTCGACACCTTTGAAACCAAATCATAGATCTGAAGCTCCTGAAAATAAAACGAAAAAGAAAAAAAACTATAACGCCTAAAAGTGAAACAAACCAAAAACAGAAAAATAAAATAGATGAAACTCATATGGATGATGACGCTCTAAACCTTCATCCTGAACGGGATGAAGCTTTAGACGATGGAGATAGTAGCATGTCTACTACCTCCGAACATAATGACATAGATACTTTTATCTAACATCCTCATTCATGACTAATATTATCTCTTGGAACTGCCGTGGTTATCACAATAAACATGACGAAATCCGCAACATTCTCTCTGACCACCAACCTCTATGCCTAGCTCTCCAGGAAACACATCTAAAACCTAATGACAAAGCGAAATTACGCAACTATGTTACTTATAGAAAAGACTTTACTAGTAGTTATAGGGCCACCAGTGGGGTAGCTCTTTTCATCTCTCGCAGCTTACCCCACTCTCATATACAATTAAACACAAATTTACAAGCTGTAGCAATCAGAGTACACATTAAACGTCTCATTACAATCTGTACCATATATCTGCCACCTAACCAAACTATTAACTCAGTACACCTTGACTATCTTCTTTCCCAACTCCCCACGCCCCTCATTATCATTGGGGACTTTAACGCCCATAGCCAATTATGGGGTAACTCCGACAATAATGCACGTGGTGATACAATAGAGAAACTAATTTCTGACAATGGGCTATGCCTGTTAAATAATGGTGACTACACATATTTTCACGAGCCAACCTGAACTTTTCATGCAATAGATCTAACAATCTGCTCTCCTTCACTCTATCCTTTATGGAACTTCTGGTTCTCAAATGACCTGCACGGCAGTGACCACTTTCCTACTTTTATTTCATTGACTACTCCAGATGGAGATTCTAATAACTATCCCAAAAAATACATATATGACAGAGCCAATTGGCCAGCATTTACTATGCTTGCAAATATAACAAACAGCATGATAGTGGGTGACATTGACAAAGCACTTGATAATATAACTGATTGTATTATCAATGCTGCTGATGCTACCATTCCAAAAACTTCTACTACACACAAACACAGAAAACCATGGTGGAATAACGACTGCCAAATGGCAAAGAAAAAACAACAAAAAGCTTGGGGTATATTTCGTAGATATCCTAGCAATAATAACTATATTGCATTTAAAAAAGCAAAGGCTGAGGCTAGAAAAGTGCGACGAAAAAGCCAGCGTGATTCATGGATTCATTATGTCTCTAGCATTAACTCAAATACATCAAATAAAGAGCTCTGGGCAAAAGTCAAAAAATGTATGGGCATTCATTCAGAAAATCATATTTCTATTTTAAAACATAATGGTCATACTATCACATTTCTTAAGAACATTGCTGAGACAATAGGGTCTACCCTAGCTGCAATATCAAAATCAGATGCATATCCGGAACCTTTTTTAAGTTACAAAAGACAAACAGCCAGGATTAATTTTAATACCCATAATTCTTTTTCATATAATCATCCTTTTATTATATCTGAGCTAAAAAAGTGTTTGAAAGACAGTCAGCTATCTGCCCCTGGTCATGATGGCATCACCTACATCATGATCAAGCATCTATCTGCTCTCTCTCTTGAAAACCTCCTTTCCTTTTTCAATCGAATCTGGATGGAACACAGTTTTCCTCGTGCTTGGTGTAGGTCTATTGTTATTCCTTTTCCTAAACCAGGAAAAGATGCTACGAATCCTAATAACTATAGACCTATCGCACTATCTAGCAGCCTTTGCAAACTACTTGAAAAAATGGTCAATTGCCGTCTCGTCCATGTTTTAGAAAGAAACAATTGTCTTGCTGCTTTTCAAAGTGGTTTTAGACGTGGTAGATCAACTATCGATAACCTCATTCATCTTGAACATTACATTAGGACCACTTTTCTTAAACACAACCATTTGGTGTCAGTATTCTTTGACATGGCAAAAGCCTATGACAGAACCTGGCGTTATGGGATACTTCGAGACCTTTTTAGGCTCAACTTCCGTGGGAATCTCCCAATCTTTATCAGGAACTTTCTTGCCGTTCGAATATTCCAAGTTCGAATTGGTGGAACACTATCTAGTTTTTATGTACAAGAAGAGGGTGTACCCCAGGGCAGTGTCCTGAGTGTCACCCTCTTTGCTATTAAAATAAATGACATTCTTAATCAACTTCCTCCTTCAGTGAAAGGGGATCTTTATGTTGACGTCTTCCGGATTATGTGTATGGGACAGGATCTTCGTTTTATTGAAAGACAGTTGCAACTTGCTATCAAGCGCATTTTGCTTTGGACGGATAAAAATGGCTTTTTAATCTCTCAAGACAAAACCTCCTGTGTGCATTTTTGTAGACGTAGGGATTTGCATCCTGATCCTGAAATTTTTATTGGTTCAAATCGTATTCCTGTTGTGAACAGTGTTCGATATCTAGGGCTGATTTTTGACAAGAAGCTAACTTTTTTACCACATATTTTACAATTAAGGACAAGATGTGAAAAATCGCTTAATGTACTTAAGGTACTTTCAAATACTTCTTGGGGAGCAGACCGCCCCTCTCTTCTTAAGATCTATCGTGCTGTGATCCGCTCAAAAATTGACTATGCCTGCCAGGTCTATGGTTCTGCTAGTAAGTCAGTTCTCAAGAAACTTGACACTGTGCACCATAGCGCACTTCGTGTGTGCTCTGGTGCATTTCGTACATCACCAATTTTAAGCTTGTATGTTGATTGTAATGAGCCATCATTATATAATATCCGAGAAAAACTCTCTTTGAACCTTTACTATCGTATTCTTTCCCATCACGGTCATCCACTTCATACCTACATCTTAAATACTGACAATGATATTTTATATCAACATCGACCATCTTGCACTCCATCTTTTGGTGTTAGAATGAGGAACATTATTCACAATAGCCCTCTGCAAGATATTGAGGTGAGTTCATGTGCCTCACATGTTCTCTCTCCTTGGAATCCTCCTAGCATTATTTCCCTCAACCCTTTTAAAGGATATGATAAAAACAAGTTAACCGCTTCTGTCTTTCAGCAATTATTTGCAGCACATCGTACGAATTATCAGAAATACATCGATGTTTACACAGATGGTTCCAAGAGAGGGAATATTGTTGGCTGTGGTATTTTTTCAGGTAATACTCGTCTCAGCTATAGACTCAATTCTTCAATTTCCGTTTTCACTGCTGAATTAATAGCAATATAGAGAGCCTTGATACACATATCTCATCATCATGACACTTCCTTTATCATTTATACAGACTCAAATAGCTCTATTGACGCAATTAAATCTTTCAATAAGCATCCTTATGTATCATCCATCTTAGATTTTTATAATGAATTGACTAGTCGTGGCTATAATATTATATTCTGTTGGGTACCGGGGCACATGGGTATTCCTGGTAATGACAAAGCAGATGAGGTGGCAAAACTTGCTGTTAATCCATTACGTCATACAGTCCCATTCTCTGACGTTAAACTACATATCAATCTTTTTATGCAGAATAACTGGCAAAAAAGTTGGGATTTAGAATACAACAATAAACTACACTATGTTAAACCAATAATTAAGTTTTGGCCTTCTAGTTACCCAAGAAAATCTGATGTTATTCTGACTCGTCTGAGAGTTGGACATTCAAGAATCACGCACAAACATCTTTTACTGTGGCAGGATGCACCCATGTGTCCTCACTGTCATTTTGATTACCTGACTATTCACCATGTTTTAACTGATTGTCCTGGCCTCCGACATTTGTACAGAATTTATTTTAAATCCTCAGCACCACTCTTGACAAACCTCATTGGGGAAACACCTCATGGGGCACTTTTTGACTTCTTGAAACGGACTGGTTTTATTTACATCTTTAGTTTTTTGTGTTTCCTCAGTTTGCCTTTCTTACTTGGCATCTGGTTGGAGACTCCATCCAGTTACTTTTGTTCTATTTTTTACATGTATATATTCCTACTTTTTTATCATACTTTGATACTTCAACGTTAATCTGACTACATCTGGATGGGATACCCCATCCAGATAGCCTTTTCCTTTACTTTTGTTTATTCTTCTTTTATAATTTCAATCTTTTACCATTTAGCTTGGTGCAGCATGTCCTTGAAAGGATTTTGCGCCATTAAAATCAATACAACCAACCAACCAACTTGGCAGTTGAGGAAAACCAATACACTGCTTTGGCCTCTGCTTCAGGTAGACGGGAGGTGCATATTGGTCCCGAATGCATCAATCGGCTGGTCAGCTGGCTTTTGTCACTGGGTTTAGGGATCAAGTGATCGAGCAACTACTAGTCATCTCGTTAAGGGTGGAGACTGACATAGGGTTGTCTTGTGACCGTATGGGTCCTGGTTAGCACTGATGCACGAATGTGCATCCCCTTGTAGGACTCGGTAGTGGGTGGTGCGTCCGGGGTCTGAATTTCAGTATTTTTAAATATGGATGGAAACAATTCTCCAATGCACCACATCAAAACAACGATCATAACCTGGCCTCCTAACTTTCCAAGAAAAACAGATGTTCTTCTGACCCGTCTGAGAATTGGACATTCTAGGATCACTCATAAACATTTGTTATTTAGGGAGGATGCACCCATGTGTCCTCATTGTCATTTTGATTGCCTAACCATCCATCATCTTTTAACTGACTGTCTGGGCCTCCGGCACTTGTATAGAATATATTTTAACTCATCATCAACTACTTTGACAAACCTCATTGGAGAAATACCTCATGGGGCACTTTTTACTTTTTTAAAACATGCAGGATTTTATTTTGAAATATGAATTCTTTTATCTCTATTTCTGTTCCTATGACTTGACCTTGTTCTTATGACTTTGAAGTGTTAACGATATTTGGATAGGAACCCTATCCAAATGAGTCTTCTAACTGTTTTAACTTTACCTTTTATTCTATGCTGTAATATTATTTTAAATTATTTTAAATTTTAAACATTTTACACTATATCTGGATGGGGTGTCCCATCCAGACATCCTGATCTTGTTCGTTTTAGATTTTTTTGTCTTTGTTTTGGCGCAGCATGTCCCTCAAGGGATTTTGTGCCACTAAACCCTATACAACTAACCAACCAACCCTTAACAAGATGACTAGTATTTGCTCGATCACTTGATCCCTAAAGCCAGTGACAAAAGTCAGCTGACCAGCCGATTGGTACATATGGACCAATATGCACCTCCCGTCTATCTGTGTGAAACTCCGTAAATCTGCGACACAGATGTTTGATATGATCAAGCAGGTTTACCCAGATGTTGCTTTAGCAAGAAGTGGTGTGTTTCGGTGGCACCAGGCCTTTTTGGAGGGCCGGGAAGAGGTCTCCGATGAAAATCGTGCTGGAAGACCTTCGACTTCAACAAACACCGACCATGTGATTTGTGTGCGCAAAATTTTGAACTCAGAATGTCGATTAAGTATTTGTTTAATTGCCCAGATGGCAAATTTACCAAAAACTGTGGTTCATGATATTGTGAGGGAGCATTTGAACATGCACAAGGTGTGCGCGAAGATGATCCCAAAGCCAAAGTGTTTACTGACAACCAGAAATTGCGGCGAGTGGAAATGTGCCACAAAAATTTGAACATGTGTGAAAGTTGTTAGCCATTACAAAGTAATGGCCAACATTAAAACTAGATAGCTGAGATAAGCTAAGCTGTGATAAGCGTTTATTGCTAACTCTCGACATAGCCAGACATGATTTTAAACAATAACTTTAAAGAAATTAAATAGTTATTGTAAGTTAATTTAATGTAATTCAATTAGTAAGAAATAAATGTAAGGTAATGACAAAAGTAAAAATAACCAATTATAACTAAAATCATTTATTAAAAACTAAAGACAAACAATAAAATAACAACAATCAATATATAACTTAATTTCATAATAAAAATATACACCAAGATTAAATAAATATATATTAAGGCTTAAAATATATTCATCCCAGGACTTACTTGGCAAGGCATTTAAACGGATCTATGCATCAATAAAAATAAAACGAAGTCACTAAATTATTTCTAAGTTCCCATATGAAAAACTTCTAGTTAACGATCATCAATGCTGCCGATATTTGAAAGCTTCTTTAATCAAAATTATCTCGTCGTAAACTATAGACCTTACACTCATTCTTTCCAATCGCCGAAGATTTAAATGCGAAACAGTTCTTTACGCTTAGAACCATCAATCCTCCTGACATTCATTTGAAACGTTGTTAAATGTCTACGATCATAATAAAACCGACAGTAGCTTCACATGGATAACTTCATACATCAGCGACACTCTAAATATTAATACTGCCGTGACTAAAACTTCTAAAACAAGATGACAGGTGCAGAACCACCGACAGGAAAAAAAATGAAATCCTAAATACACCTATGAACGGCACATGTGCCGACACACCCTCTCTCTCCAGAATGTCTTTTTTTTTGACATCAAAGGCATCGTCCACCATAAATTTGTTCCTCCTAGACACACCGTCAATGCTCGTTTTACTTGGAAGTGCTCTAGAGACTCAAACGAAGAGTCAATCAGGTCCGACAAGACATCGTAGTCGACTGGAAGTTGCACCAGGACGATGCCCTGGCTAACACCGCCTTTTTGTGAACAGCTAACTGACCAAGGCCGTTCTACATCCCAGATGTGGCTCCCCCGGACTTTTGTTTCCTCACCTGAAAAGGCCAATAAAGGCAAGCATTTTGAGATGACAGAGGGGATCCAAGTAGCATGCACTGTGGCTCTCAAGGCTATTCCGGAGAATGCCTTCCGTGATGCCTTCAATGCTTGTAAAACGCACTGGCAGTGCTGCATCGACGAAGTCGGAGCCTATTTTGAAAGTTTTTAAAGAATTCAGACTTGCCAAGTCTCCGGCTTTTGACTAAATTTTAATCTCCAGAATACTATGAAATAGCTCTGGGTTTTTCAATTTTGAACACCCAAGTTACCAAAGATGATTTCTGAAATAAAAAAGATAATATAGACAGGAAAATGTTGGTTTTATTGAGATTCAAACGTTAATTACCCCATCTTGCCCCCCTCTCCCCTAGTAATCATTTCATAGTTACCCACGATTCCAAAAAACGTTGCTCTATCTTTAAAAATCTCAAAAAAAAAACAATAGTTTTTTTAATAATTAAAGAAGTATATATATACATATACAGGAGACTCCCTCAAATCCGCAAACCAGAAATCCACAACTCTCTAAAATCCACACATATTTTATGGATGTAAACAATGAAACTTTCAGTTCGGATATTGGGACAAAATTTGATTTTTTTAATTTTGTATCAATTCCATATATTTTTTAATTTGTAATTTTCTTAATAATCTTCTCTATTCTGGTTTTTTTCATGAAGGAAGAATAAATTTTTTTGGAAAAAATTCAAGATATTGCTGATATCACTGGTCATCAGAATCTTCTTACCAAATATATTTATGCATTAATCAAGATTTTTTTGGTTATTAAGCATGGCTAAACTTGAAAAAAAATCCTCATTTTATGATTTTGATGTGAATCAATAATGCACTTTTATGAGGCAAGTTTGTTGAATAATTTTGGAAAAACACATTTAATCTTTATAATGAATATTTAATCGTACACTATTGGTTACTAACTTGACTTTTACTATTAGTACTTTAATCATTTTAAAAATTACCTAAATTTTTATTATTTTAGTTTATTACTTATTTTAATATTTTATTATATTGTAAGCATTCATTATTGTTCTGATTGCACTATTAATTACACTCAAATTACTGTTTAAAAAATGTAAACAAAGCAACGACCAAAAATCTACAAAATTCTAAAATCCACACAACCTCTGGTCCCAAGCTGTGCGGATTTGAGGGAGTCTACTGTATATATAAACATTTGCTGTCTGTTTTTCAGAAACGTTTCCGAATAGCATTTACAATGCATTAATTCGTTTTCTCAAACTAGAATATTTTTTTTCAGATGCTATTCATTTATAAGTAAAGATTCATAGCTACTCAGCCGAATTTATACATACATGAGTAATATACAAAGTAACATGAAAAATAATATTCAATTTGAAGTATGTGTTAATTCTCTTAATTTAATGTATTTGGCTTTTAAATACATTTATTGGACATGGAAAACTTTACTTGAGAATGGCTAAATACTGAAAAGTCTATATTCTGGTTTGAAGAAACAGATTAAGTATTAGTATAGTTGTATTATTACAGCTGTAAATATTATTGAGAAACATTTCTGGAAAACAAGCAATTTTATATTCATAAATTTTGCTTTAAATAATAAAAATGTATGGTTTTCGTATTTTTTTAAAGATAAAGGAACAACTTTCGTAATCGTGGGCATCTATGAAATGATTGTTATATATTTTTGTTTGTGTTTTTTTTTTTTTTTTTTTTTTTTCCCTTTAAGATAAGGAAACATTTTACAATTTTACTGTGTACTTATTCATTCTATATAAAGGCAGTATTTTTTTCAGTGAGGAGGGCAAAAAATGTTTAATTCGCTATCATTCAATAATTATTTGAAGGAGAATTTTATATTTTAAAAAAATGTAGGAAATCGAATATTTTATTTTTAAGGATATTTATATATTTTTTAGTTTGTCACTAGAAGGAGCTGTGGCATTACTGTATCAGCTAGATGATGATGAAGAATTCAAGGAAGCTGACATTTGTATTTGTCCACCTTCCCAAGAGAATGATCTCACTGATGAAGACAGTGGACCTGAAGATGCTGTTGATATTGACAGATTATCAAGTCAACAATTGAGAGCTCCCGCTACAATAACACTTAAAAGATTTGATTAATCGGTAGAGCATGTTGGAGATTTCTATTCATCAAGCGATGATGAAAGCTCAGATGATCCACCACCCTGTAAACGTAAAAAAAGTAAATGTAGAAAAATGTCTAAGGAAAGCATATGGACAGAAAAAGATATTCCCAATTCAAGACAAAACAATCTAAAATGTACCAAAACCTAAATTCTTAGATATTCATTGGTGTCCTATTTCAATCTTTGAAGAATTTATATCAGATGAATTATTAGACATGTTTGTTGATCAAATTATCATATATGCAAAATTAAAAGGAAACCCACAATTCTCTATCACAAGAAATGAACTGCGATTATTTCTTGCCATTCTTTTAACGAGTGGTTATTCCGTTTTACCATAGAGACGTCTTTATTGGTCAAATGATATTGATGTGAATAACCTAGCAATAAGTTCAGCCATGAGTCGAAATAAATTTGAGCAGATTTTGCAGTACTTTCATATGGCTGACAATACCACGCTTGACAAAAAAGACAAATTAGCAAAAATACGACCTTTTTTCTCTATGTTAAATGAGAAATTTCTACTTTATCAACCTCAACAGCAGCAATTTTCTATAGATGGAAATATGGTGCCATATTATTGGCGGCATAGCTGCAAACAATTTATACGTGGCAAACCGATTCGCTTTGGTTACAAAATATGGTGCCTTAATACTACGCTTGGTTATTTAGTACCTTTTGAGCCTTATAAAGGAGCAGGGACTGTAGATATTATTGAAAATTTAGGTATGGCAGGTTCAGTTGTTGTGGATCTCTCAGTTGTTGTGGAACATTCGAATATTGAATTGTTCTGCGATAATTTCTTCATTTCTCCGTCACTAATCGACTATTTGTCACAGAAAGGATTTAACATCACTGGTACAGTTCGTTCTAATCGTACTGAAGGATGCCCATCAACAGATATTAACTTATTCAAGAAACGCAAAAGAGGAACTTTTGAATATAAATTTGATGAGAAGGAGAATAATATGATATTAGTTAGATGGAATGACAACAACGTTGTGACAATAGCCTCAAATGTACACGGTGTTCATCCGATAGTGAAAGCAAAAAGGGGGTCAAGTAGTGATAAAAAAACAATTGAAATTGATCAACCGAAACTTGTTCAGATGTATAATCAGTGTATGGGAGGCACTGATAGGATGGACCAAAATATTGCTAGTTACCGTTGTTCTATTCGCAGCAAAAAGTGGTGGTGGCCACTTTTTATTTTTGGTTTGGAAGCTGCTATGCAAAATGCATGGTTGTTTTGTTATATCGTCTTTGTCCATCATCAAATGAAAACCCTTCGAATTTTCTCCAGTTCCGAAGACAGATCACAGTGGTGCATTTCAAAAAATATGCTGGTGACAAAAAGCTGCAGTCAGGGACATCTCTAGGGAGACCAAAGACATTAAAATCGAAAGTACCTGATACTGTGAGATATGATGGAAATAAACATAAAATAATTGTAAACGAAACCCAGGTTCGATGTGCTCAATGTGGTAAAAAAGTGTTTCGTAAATGCAGCAAATATATGGTAGGTCTGCATGACAAATGTTTCATGGCATTTCATACTCCGTAATAAATAGTAAAATGTTACTTTAATATGTCATTTTTGTTTTTTAGCTTAATATTTAACATATCTTTTGTTATAAAACTGTTCGAACGTATTTTCAGAAAAAAAAAGTTCACCAAGAATCAATGTACCCTCTCGCGTCCCTTTTTAGAGACTTTTCAAATTAAACATACAAATTTTAGATAGGATTTTTTTTACTATTTTTCCAGTTGATTTCATGACATTTGACAACAATATACGAAATATAAAAAAAAAATTGTAACTTGGGCATTAATGGGTTAAGGAAATGCAAGATTTATTCGTTCAGGGATGCCTGTGTCATTTAATAAATCTTGCTGCTGAAAAGGGGGCAGCCAGCATGCCTATAAATATCGAGGAATATCTTATTGATATCTATAGACCGAATTCTCAGTGTCAACATAAACAAAACCCGCCAAACCGGAACCTCAGGTACTACTTCTGGTTCATTGGAAAGCATTGGTAAACGTTCCATTTCTTTCTTTTTTTCAAATGAATTTAGAATCATTTTGCATCGTCAATGTTTTTTATGTTTTTATTTAAAACTATAAAATCTTTAAAAAGTGAGTCTATTACATATTTTTTACATAATATTGTTTAAATAAATATTTATTTTAGTCGTTTTTACAGTATGGGTGTCATGATTGAAGGTTTATCGCTTTTTTCTGGCGACTTGCA
The DNA here is from genome assembly GCA_964019185.1 of Maratus speculifer. Classification (NCBI taxonomy): domain Eukaryota; kingdom Metazoa; phylum Arthropoda; class Arachnida; order Araneae; family Salticidae; genus Maratus; species Maratus speculifer. Next base: position 420,004 of record CAXHSM010000005.1, on the reverse strand, counting down.
ACTGTGAATGTGCTCTAAATTCTTTATACGATGTTGTTTTTGTTGAAATTTGTCGATGTTGTTTCATAATGTTTTTGTTTATGTTGCATGTTTGATAAATCTAAATTGTTTAAAATTCGCTATTAAAAATAAGAAAGTTAAAAGATACTTATCTGTCCTCAAAAGTCAATCAGTACAGGGTATTTTTTCATTTTTAAAAAATTATCAATATTGCATTTTTATTTTGTTTTGCTTATACATCTAAAACTTAAATTAGATTTTAAAAATTAATAGTTATTAAATTTAATAATCTTTAAAAGATTGTTATTAAAAATAACAAAATAATTTAAAGTTATACAAACTTCAGCAATAAAATTTTCATTTATATTTTAAGTGATTGATATTAAACTTTTTGTTCCCACCTACCCCAACCTTCATTTATAAAAATATCGTACTGTTTATGTTGATATTGTTAGATTTTAAAATAATTAATTGCAAAATTCAAATATTATTGCCAACCCTGTTTGATATATGTCCATACCTATAATAAAAAAGAAAACTTGTAGATAGTTCTCATTTCTTTAAGTTTCTTCCTTGAAAGCTTTGTATTTTTGTTACTTTGATCTATATACTATTAACTGAAGTTTGCATTTTGTGTTTTGCAGATCATGACTAGCAATTATTACCACCAATTGGATGAAGAATATAAATATAAAATAAGATATAAAGAAAAATTATCATTTAATGAGATTTGCTTACCAGATCCATTGGATGAGACCCTAAGGTTATACACCTTCAAGAATGATCCGAGAATATGGCCTTCGGTTGCCTTTGGTGATGTTTATACATATTTAGTGGAAGCCGAAAGTGCATACACAAAAGAAAGGTTTAGAAATTATAAAGCGCTTGACGCTTATAATTATTTTTACAGTGGTAAAATCAGAAATATAGTGTCATTTTGCAATAAAACTATAAATGCCTGCATTGTCACATGTGAAGTCCAAGCAAGCCAAACTTTAAAAGTTTATCACAGATTTTGGGTTCAGACTACACTTGATGGAGTTGTATTCAGTGGTCATTGCACATGTATGGCTGGGTAAGTGCATAATAAATTTTTAGTTTTCTTTATTGCATGAGCGACATTTATTAATTACAGAAAAATTAATAATTATTTATATCATATTTATTAAAACAAAAAAAAGTTAACATTAAATTTTCATTGGATTCTAGCACTAATAATATTGTTATGAAAACACTGAAATAGTCTCTAATCCAACATTTAAAGAAATTTGAAGTGGTTTGTTTTATAATGTTTTTCTTATTTTTTATTTGTGGACAGCTCATTCTTTCGCTCACATATGGTACAGTAGACTCCCTCAAACCCCCACAGCTTGGGACCAAAAATTGTGCAGATTTTGGAATTTTGCGGATTTCTGGTTATTACTTTATTTATATTTTTTAAAAAATAGTTTGAATGTTTACAATATACTAAAATATTAAAATAAGTAATAAACAAAAATAATAAAAATTTAGATAATTTTTAAAATGATTAAAATATTAAAAGCAATGGTCAAGTTAATAATCCGTTTGGTTGGTTGGTTGTATGGGATTTAGTGGCGCAAAATCCCTTGAGGGATATGCTGCGCCAAAACAAAGGCTAGAGAAAGTAAAATAAAAAGAAGCAAAACCAGGATATCTGGACGGGATATCCCATCCAGATATAAATAGGTGAGTGTATAAACTTAAAAACAGGTCAAGTAAAAAGCCATGTTATATACAAGTAAGAGTAAAACAGTAGAAAGTCCACTTGGATAGAGTTCCTATCCAAATGTGGTTTACGTATCAAAGCAAGTCTAAGTCATAAAAACCATAATAGAGATAAAAAATTCATATTTCAAAATAAAAACCTGAATGCTTTAAAAAAGCATAGAGTGCCCCATGAGATGTTTCCCCAATGAGGTTCATCAATATAGGTGATAAGGTTTTAAAATAGATTCAATACAAATGCCGGAGACCCGACCAGTCAGTTAAAAGATGATGAATGGTCAAGTAAGCAAAATGGCAATGTGGACACATGGGTACATCCTCCCGTAATAAAAGATGTTTGAGTTATTCTAGAGTGTCAAACTCTCAGACGAGTTAGAATAACATCGGATTTCCTTTTATATATCGAAGGCCAAGTCATGATCGTTAGCTTAACAGAATGCAGTTTATTGTTGTATTCCATATCCCAACTTTGTTGCCAGTTATTCTGAATAAAGTAATTGATAAGTAGTTTAACGTCGGACAGTGGGACAGTATGATTCAATGGAATAGAAGCATGCTTTGCTGCCTCATTTGCTTTCTCATTTCCTGGAATACTCATATATGACTGGGTACCCAACAAAATTTAATGTTATATCCACGATTTGTCTATTTATTATAAAAGTCCAGGATCAAAGACACATAAGCATGCTTTTGATTTTAGGGCATCAATAGAACTATTAGAATCAGTATAAATGATGAAAGAGGTGTTATGGTGATGAGAAATATGAAACATTGCTCTCTCTATAGAAATTAATTCAGCTGTAAATATAGATGTAGAAGAATGAAGCTGATGACTTAAAGAAACATTATCACAAAAAACCCCTCAGCCAACAATATTTCCACTCTTAGAACCATCTGTATAAATATCAGTATGATTACGGAAGGCTGCACGATGTGCATCAAATAATTGTTGAAATGTGGATGGGGTCAAAATTTTTTTGTCAAAACCTTTAAAAGGATGGAGAGTAGTAATAACAGGAGGTTTCTATGGAGAAAAGATATGAGAAGGAAAAGGGCTCACCCTAATACCTTTCAGGAGGCTATTATTAATTATGCCTCTCATTCGGACTCCAAAAGGTGGTGTACAAGATGGTCTATTCTGATAGAGTATATCGTTGTTGGTATTTAAAACATAAGTGTGTAGCGGATGGCGAGGATGTGACAGGATGCGGTAATATAAATCTAATGAAAGTTTTTCACGAATATGATGTAATGAAGGTTCATTAGAGTCTACATAAAGACTTAAAACAGGTGCTGTATGAAATGCACCCGAGCAAATACGGAGTGCGCTGTGGTGCACAATGTCAAGCTTTTTAAGAACAGATTTACTAGCAGACCCATAGACCTGGCATGCATAGTCAATTTTAGAATGGATCGTGGCTCGATATATTTTAAGAAGAGAAGTACGATCTGCTCCCCAAGATGTATTTGAAAGCTCCTTTAGTAAATTAAGAGACTTTTCACATTTTGTCCATAATTGTGGAACATGGGGTAAGAAGTTAAGTTTATTGTCAAAAAATAGTCCTAGATAACAAACATTGTCCACAACTGGAATTTGGGTAGAACCAATAAAAATTTCAGGATCTGGATGCAGATCCCTACGTCTACAAAAATGCACACAACAAGTTTTGTCATGAGATATAATAAAACCATTTTTAGCTCACAGGCTATCATAGCCTGAGAGCTTATGTGCCCGTCCGTTCTGTATGTACGTGCGTTCGTGCGTAATGCGATAACTCATGATAAAAATATCAAATCCACTTGAAATTTTGTACATAGGTATATCCTGATAAGGCGCTTCCCTGATTAGTTTTTGGAGTTCATTCGATATGTATAAGAGGGGGAACGGGGGGCTCATGCCCCTTCCCTTAATTGGTATATATGAGATTTTCATGCAGAATTAACAGTTTTCGTTCAAAATTTAGATATAGGATTATTCTGATGAGGCGATTCCGTGACTGTTATTAGGTGTTCATTGAATAAGTATAAACAGGGGGAACGGGGAACTCATGCCCCCCCCCTCTTAATTGATATAAACGGGATTTTCATGCAGAATTAACAATTTTCCTTCAAAATTTAGATATAGGATCATTCTGATGAGGCGAGTCCGTGGCTGTTATTAGGTGTTCATTGAATAAGTATAAACAGGGGGAACGGGGGTTCTAGTGCCCCTCCCCTTAACTTGTATAAATGGATTTTTCAATCAGAATTGTCAGATTTCGTTCAAATCTCTGAATAGTTATGGAAGTTTAATGGTTAAGTATAAAAGAGGGGAATAACTCCTCTTAAATTATATAAATGCTAAATGGGTTTTTATTAAGAATTATCCGATTTGCTCTGAATTTTGGATATAGATTTTTTAATATGATAAAGCATGTACTTGATAGTTTAGGAGGTTCAATGATTAAGTATAAAAAAGGAGAAAGGGGAGAGCTGTTTCCCCTGCTTAATTTTCTTTTTCGAACGGAATTAACGAAAATACAAGGCTGTAATGTACAATAAGTATGCGTAGCCTGTGAGCTCAATGCCATCAGTTTAAATGGGCAATATTCTTTTTATTATTAGTCCAATTAAGAATGAGTGATTGCAATCTGCAACTATCTTACAATAAAACGGATATCCTGTCTCATACACATAATACACAAGTCATCTACATATAAATCTCCTTTCACTGAGGGAGGAAGCTGCTTAAGGATGTCATTTATTTTTATAGCAAAGAGGGTGACACTCAGGACACTTCCCTGGGGTACACCCTTTTCTTGTACATAGAAACTAGAAAGTATCCCCCTGGTTCTAACTTCAAAAATATAAATGGCGAGAAAGTTTTTAATAAAAATGGGAAGGTTCCCACGAAAGTCTAGGTTAAAAAGGTCATGAAGTATCACATAACGCCAAGTTCTATCATAAGCTTTCGCCATGTCAAAAAAAAAAAAAAACTGAAACCAAATGGTTACGTTTTAAAAAGGCTGTACGAATGTAATGTTCTAGATGGAGTAAGTTATCAATAGTAGACCTAGCACGTCGAAAACCACTTTGAAAGGCAGCAAGACAATTGTTAGACTCTAAAACATGTACCAGTCGACCATTTACCATTTTTTCCAGTAGTTTGCAAAGGTTGCTAGACAGTGCGATTGGCCTGTAATTGCTTGGATTGCTAACATCTTTAACTGGTTTAGGAAAAGGAATAACAATAGCTCTGCACCAAGCACGAGGAAATGTATGTTCTAACCAAATCCTGTTGAAGAAAGAAGATTGTTAAGAGAAAGTGCAGATAAAAGCTTGATCATGATGTGATTCTATCATAACCAGGTGCAGACACATGGCTGTCTTTCAAACATTTTAAAAGCTCCGATATAATGAATGGTTGGTTGTATGAAAGTGAATTCTGAGTATTAAAATTAATCCTGTTCATTTCAGTTCGTCTTTTGTAAGATAAAAATGGTTCTGGATATGCATCCTATTTTGAAATAGAAGCTAGGGTAGATCCTATTGTCTGAGCAATGATTTTAGGAGATGTGATAGTATGACCGTTGTGTTTTAAAATAGAAATATAATTTTCTGAATAAATGCCCACACATTTTTTTACTTTTGTCCAGAGTTCTTTACTTGAAAATTGGAGTTGATGCTTGAGGCATAATTAATCCAGGATCATGCTAGCTTCTGCGTTGCACTTTTCTAAATTCAGCCTTTGCTTTTTTATATGCAATATAGTTATTGTTATCTGGATATCTATGGAAAAGACCCCAAGCCTTTTGCTGTTTTTTCTTTGCCATTTGGCAGTCGTTATTCCACCATGGTTTTCTGTATTTATGTGTGGTACAAGTTTTTGGAATGCTAGTATCAGCAGCATTGATAATACAGTCGGTTATATTATCAAGTGCTTTGTCGATGTCACCCACTATCATATTATTTGTTATATTTGCTAGTGCAGTAAAAGCTGGCCAATTGGCTCTGTCACATATATAGTTTTTGGGATAGTTATTCTCCATCTGGAGTAGTCAAAGAGATAAAAGTCGGAAAGTGGTCCCTGCCGTGCAGGTCGTTTGAGACCCAGAAGTTCCAGAACAAATAGAGAGAAGGGGAACAAATTGCGAGGTCTAATGCATGAAAATTACGGGTTGATTCGTGAAAATATGTGTAATCACCATTATTTAGCAGGCATAAGTCATTGTCTGATATGAGTTTCTCTATAGTATCACCACGTGGATTACTGTTAGAATTACCCACAGTTGGCTGTGAGCATTAAAATCTCCTAAGATAATAAAAGGCGTGAGGAGTTATAAGATAAGATCATCAAGATGCGCTGATTGAATAGTTTGGTTAGGCGGTAAATATATAGTACAGATTGTAATGAGACATTTTATGTGTACACGGACTGCAACAGCATGTAAATTAGTAATTAATGGGAGATGAGAGTGAGGTAAACTGTGAGAGATGAAGAGAGCCACTCCACCAGTGGCTCTATCACTACCTATAAAATCATATCTGTATGTAGCATAATTATGTAGTTTTGCTTTGTCTTTCGACTTTAAATGAGTTTCTTGCAGAGCTAGGCATAAAGGTTGATGATCAGAGAGGAGAATTCGGATTTCGTCATGTTTATTGTAAAAACCGCGGCAGTTCCACGAAATAATATTAGTCATGAATGAGGTGATTTTATAGAGTTAGTCAGGCACAAATACTTCAAATACAGTATTTTCATCGACATCTGAGTCATTGCTATAGGATTCGTTCATAGCCTCGTCCACGTACTGCTATAGCTGTTTTGGATCCTTTGTTTTTTATGATTGAGCTGAGCCCAGAATTTTGCTTCCCCTTCCCCTCAGTCCCCCAGGGGGATATCTTCTTTAGGTATTCACGGGCTTTACAACCCCGGGGCACCTGAGAGATCTTTCTCTTTTCCTTTTCCTCTTAATCCTCTTTTCTTCCTTTCATCTTTGTTTCACTCTCGTTGTGGTTTCCTCTTCGGAAATGAGGGCAATTCTGTATGAGCCGATATCATCCTGTATGTCGACTCATGGAGTTGGTTGGTTGAATGGGGTCTTCTGGCGCAAGGTCCCCTATGGGACATGCTGCGCCAAGAACATGGTAGGAATAAGATAAGGTTAAATTTTAAAATAAAATGTAAAAAGTGAAAGTTGCATTAAAAATCTGTTGTAGATATGAGTTAAGTTATTAAAGGCAATGCGGTGATACATGAAATTAAAAACCAATTAAAACCAGACAAACATATTTAAAATTGTAAAAAGATAAAATTCTAAAACTAGTTAAAATTCTAAAACAGTAAGATAATGACACGATAACCAAATTGAAAAAGTACTACAGAAAACCCAAAATACAACTAAAACAAAGACCAATAAAAAAATTTAACTAGGCACATACTCTTCAAACATAGTGTTTTCCTCGGAATCCGAGCCACTGCCGTAAGACTCGGATTCCATAGCTTCTTGGACATACTGCTGCAGTTGCCTGGGATCTTTAAAATTTCTTTTGCATGGGCTGAGCGATGAATTTTGCAATCTTTTAACGACAGTCTTCCGCCGTGGGGTTGCTGGAGTTGGGGTTTTTATGGTTTCTGTTTGTTTTTTAAGCATATGTGATTTCTGTAATGTTTTTGATTTTGTAGCAGTTTGGATCCCAGCCTTGGTCCCTTCTTTCTGAACACCAGTTTTCACTATTTGACTAGAGTTGGGTTTTTTTCGAGTTTAATGTAGATGAGTTCGGGTCATTTTTTGGTGAGGTAACGGCCTTAGTTTCATTTAGAGGTTTGCATAATCCCTTAGATTGAGCTTGAGATTTCTGACTTTTAAGTTGAGCAGAAGATTTTTGTGTCTGAGTCGGTGTGTGTAAAATAGTAACAGGTTCTGACGAAGGTAAACAGATATGGGATTCTTTGATTAGGGTGTTTATTGATTGTGTTTTGGCTGACTTTTTTGATGACATAGACACGTCAGTCTGGGTGCTAATATGTCTTACAGATTTAGACTGCTGTTTCAATAGGCTTGAATAAGATACGCCGACAGACGGGGTTCTGGCTTCTACAATTTTACGAGCTTCTGGGTAGGAAAGATTTTGCATTATTTTTACAGTAAGAATTTCTTTTTCACGGATCCAGTTTCGGCAAGAGCGAGAGAAAGCTGTATGATTACCCCTGCAATTTATGCAGCGTTCTGATTTTTCACATGAATTGCTGTCGTGGTCAATTTCTGCACAGCGTGCACAGGTAAGGGAACCGCGACAGTTAGTTTTTGTGTGGCCGTATCGCTGACATTTAAAACAACGTAGAGGATTAGGAATGTATGGTCTGACAGGACAATTCAGGTAAGCAGCTTTAATTCTTGTAGGTAGAGTAGGGCTACTGAAAGTGATAATGACATGCTTTGTAGGAAGGACTTGGCCATTCGGACGGATCGTAAGACGTGCATCTATAATATTTTGGTCTTTTAGGTTTTCTAAGAGTTCATCTTTCGTAGAGAATAAAAGGTCTGGTTCAGAAATAACACCTCGGCTTGTATTTAGAGTTTTATGCACCTGAGCAGAAACAGAAAAAGGGCCTATTGTAGAGCTATTAGAAGGAAGCTGTGATTGTTTAGTTGTAGAAACCTCAACTAGTAAATCTCCAGATTTTAATTTATTTAGAGTATGACCATTCCCTAAGGCAGACTGGAAAGTTTTAGCTATGAGAAATGGTGACGTTTTACCAAAGGAACTATCAGAGTGGCTATCAGTACGTTTAACGATAAAAAAGCGTGTGAAAAAAGAAGTCTGTACAGTTTGTTGCTCTCCACTTGGGAGAGACATAGAAGGAAATGAAGTTTTCCCATCCATGTTAAAAGTAATAAAATTCAGACCCCGGTCGCACCACCCACTACCGAGCCCAACAAGGGGATGCACATTACTGCACCAGTGCTAACCAGGGCCCATACGGTCACAAGACAACCCTATGTCAGTCTCCACCCTTAACGAGATGACTAGTAGTTGCTCGATCACTTGATTCCTAAAGCCAGTGACAAAAGTCAGCTGACCAGCCGATTGATGCATACGGGACCAATATGCACCTCCCGTCTACCTGAAGCAGAGGCCAAAGCAGTGTGTTGGTTTCCCTCAACTACCAGGATCCCCCTTTCCATGGACACGGGTCGCCACGCACGGCCAACACGTGGGTGGTTTATTATTCTCCATGAGTCCATATACAGGATGATATCGGCTCATACAGAATTGCCCTCACCTCCAAAAAGGAAACCACAACGAGAGTGAAACAAAGATGAAAGGAAGACAAGAGGAGTAAGAGGAAATGGAAAAGAGAAAGATCACTCGGGTTCCCCGGGGTTGTGAAGCCCGTGAATACCTAAAGAAGGTATCCCCCTGGGGGGTCGACTCATGGAGAATTGTAAACCACCCACGTGTTGGCCGTGCGTGGCGACTCGTGTCCCTGGAAAGGGGGATCCTGGCAGTTGAGGGAAACCAACACACTGCTTTGGCCCCTGCTTCAGGTAGACGGGAGGTGCATATTGGTCCCGTATGTACCAATCGGCTGGTCAGCTGACTTTTGTCACTGGCTATAGGGATCAAGTGAGCGATCATTTACTAGCCGTCTCGTTAAGGGTGGAGACTGGCATAGGAATGTCTTGGTACCGTAGGGGCCCTGGTTAGCACTGGTGCACGAATGTGCATCCCCTTGTTGGGCTCGGTAGTGGGCGGTTCGGTCGGGGGTCTGAATTCTATTTTTACTAATATGGATGGAAAAAATCTCTTTCCTTCTGAATCTCCCATGTGGAGAGCAACGAGCTGTACACGATTTTTCTTTCACTAGATATTTTATTATTAAACGCACTGATAGCCTTTTTGATAATTCTTTGAAGAAAACTTCACCATTTCTTATTGCTAAAACCTTCCAATCTTTTTTTGGTGATGGTCACTCTCTCAAAAAATTACAGTCCGGGGATTTACTGGTTGAAGTTTCTTCAGCCAGCCAATCGCAACTTCTATCAAATTGCAATACAATAGGCACTTTTTCCGTTTCTGTTACAGCACATAAAACTCTCAATACCTGCCGAGGTGTTATATCTGAACCAAACATTGTAAAAAAACGACGCACAATGATATCTTTAGTACGTAAACTACTAACAACCAAAATATGGAAAAGGATAGCGTTATCTGCTTAAAGTCGGAACTCGATCTTTTTAATTCTCCTCCTATCCAGTTAAACATAGACGCCTCGTCTCTTGTTCAGATTCATCCTCTAGCCTCATTGACAGATAAAACGCCTATCGAGTTTTATATCACCAGTAACGGCGAACATTATTTAGATTTAGTCCACACCATATTACACTTGAGAATTCAAGTCCGAAAAAATACACGAAGTTTAGTGGCCACGGATATTGTCGCACCTAATTACATATTAAACACCTTATTCTCCGAATGCACGATATTTTTAAATAATAAACAAGTATCCTCTCAAGTGAACTATCCCTACAGAGCTATTATAGAGAGTTTATTATTCACCTCCAAATCACGACAAGACAGCATTGAGTTCGGCAGGGTTTTTCAAAGACACTGTGGATCACCATGATTCCCACATTGCGAATTCTAGCAACGAAGGATTTAAGAAACGACAAGAATTATGCAAGCTCAGTAAATCCGTGGATTTAATCGGAGCTCTTCATTTCGATTTCGCTAATCAAGAAAAACTCTTGCTTAACGGTGTTAAATGTACGCATAAAATTGGAACGAGCAAAGAATGCTTTTGCATTAATGGCCGGTGAAGATAATTATAAAATTCATCTTCAAGCAGCCAGTCTTTACATTCGGAAAATTACCTTATTTTCTTCTATTTTGATCGGCCATGAGAAAGCCTTAGAGAAAGGAGTAGTTAAGATGCCTATCAGGAGAGTCGACGTCAAGAGTTTTGCACTGTCAAACGGATTACAGTCTTCTACCATAGCAAATGCTTTTATTGGACAACTTCCTATTCGAATAATTTTAGGTTTTGTATCGAACGACGCATTTAATGGGAATATTCAGAAGTCTCCTTTCAAATTCTCACATTACGATGTTAATTATTTATGCATATTGAATGGTATTTAAATGTATCCTGCTCAACCTTTCCAACCAAACTTCGAATCGAATTTGTATGCGAAGAGTTATTTCAGTCTTTTCACAGACTTAAATCGTTATCATACATCTGTTAACGTTAACATAAGTTACTCAGAGTATAAAGAAGGTTATAGTCTGTACGTGGTGGATCTCACGCCAGATCTGGCAGCCAGTGAAAACCACGTTAGCATAATAAGAAGTGGAAATATTGCGATTGATCTCAAATTCGAAAAAGCCTTGCCAGAGACTGTCAATCTCGTGGTCTATGCAGATTATAGAAACCTCATTGAGATAGACAAATCGAGAGGCGTCGTTACAGACTACTAATATGGAAGAAGTGTTACGATTTGCCGAAAAGGAAATCATTCAGAATGTAAAAGAATGTCTTACGCACGATCAAATGATTAAAAAATTGCTTAAGAAATATTTTCAGATAAATTTAATGTCACACGCATTGCATTCTTTATGGCATTTATCGAAAAATAGATTGAAGTACACCCGGAAACAAAACATGAAATATATGAAGATTTCTTTAAAACGATGTTTTTTTACTTAATGTTGTAAAAAAAGCATTTAAATGAATACGGTGACAATTTGTCGTTATGCCTGTAGCGATGCAGTTATTCGAAAGACATTTGGAGGTGTATTTGCTTCCGATTTATTACCACAACGTATAGGAAAGTTTTTAACATTTGTTATCAATCTGGATCCTCATACTCTACCGGGATCACATTGGATAGCGGTAAAATTTAATTCTTCAAATAAAAGTGTTTATGTATTTGATAGTTATGGTCGACCGCCAACCAATTCTAATATTTTATCCTTCCTGAAAAGAAACGCGCACACAGTTTATTACAACGAACAGTGTTTTCAAGAAAAATTTACGAATACATGCGAACTCTTTTGTTTGTTTTTTTGTACAAGTCTGTACGATTTCAAAATTTAGATCTCAAGGAAAATGACAAAAAACAAAATGAAACTTTTGTTGCTTTAATTATTCGTCAGAATTTTAAACGAGAAACCTGTTGTCGATTCTACCATCATCGACGAAAACCACAGAAGTGTCTATCTTTAATAAATATGCTATCCACACTCAAACACGCATCATAAACGGATGGATGGTCACCGATATGGAACAGAAAAGTTCTTCGCCGACGAAGAAAAACAAACACGTTATTGAAATTCATAATTTTTTTAAAAATTTAATTAGAAGAGATATTAAACTCTCACTTACCCAAAACAATAAAACAAATTATAGACAATCAATACACAGATATATTAATATCGCTCATGTAAAAAAACTATAATATGAACTCAATAAATCACTGTTTTCACTTGTAAAAGAAACAATTGTATTCCTGTTATATATCAACATTTTACAGACATTAAGTACTTTTTTTTATTTTTTAAACTCCTGCGTTCGTTTCTTCTCAACATTTTTTTTCAAAAAATATGTGCTCCTGCGAGAGCGTTTTTTTTTGTCTTCATCTATATATGTTGTTTATGTGTACGTATTTATCTATAAATCAATAAACATATTTAAAAATTTAAAAAAGAGTGCTTTATGCTTTCAGAAAAATACAAACCATTTTTTTAATCCTAAAAAAAGGAACAAAAACAAAATGAAATTACCTGTTATGTGTTAAAAAAAGTAAAGTATAAAATCAAATTGACTAAAAGTTTTTTTTAACTTTAAAATGACTTAAAACACATGATATACAGTTTCGAGAAATTCTTATGAAGTAAAGAAAATAAAATTATCTGTTTGAAAAAAAAAGGAAAGGATCCAAATTGACTAAAAGATTTTAAAACTTAAAAAATGACTTAAAAAATACTTAACTTCACAGGATGTCATCGTTGAAGATATGGCAGACTTGATCAATCCTACAGTCGGTCAAAAGATGATAGCTAGATATTTAAAATCACTAGGTTCGTTCTGTCGACCGACTGCGGGAACGGCGAAGTTCCCTCTTTCTTCTTCACGGAAAATTCAACTGAGACTTTTTTTTACAGTTAAAATAATAAAAACACTTACCTGTTATGATCTTCGACTATTCGTTTAAGGAAAAAAAAGACTGTAAAGTACTTTAAAAAATACGTACCCCAAAAAATTTTTCGCTTTCACAGGATGTCATCATCGCCGATCGCCATCGTAGAATTTGTTAATCCTACAGTCGGTCAATAGATGAAAGCTAGATATCTAAAATCACTAGATTCATTCTGGTGACCGACTGCGGGACGGAGTCCCTTTTTTGTTTTCCAATACATTACAAAATATAAAATTACGTACACCAGTTTCTGGATACATGGCTACAACAACATACATACATACATAACACATGAGTGGTTTACAAAATCACATAAGGGCAGTATACATTATATAAATGGATATATAAATAGGTGTAAAAGTTAATTTTTTTAAATTATCTAGTTGACCATAAGAGCGCGAATGGATACCATCATCTAAAATGAATTTCTTATCATAAAAAGCAGACAAGCCGACTTTGTTTTGAATGATTGTTGAAATAGAATGTTTTTGCGAAACTATAGAAGCCTGTTTAATTCGGTTAAATGATTTATTAAATAAAGTGTTTTTGTACATTTCAACAGTTAATATATTTAGAACGTACTTTTTTATCCCCTTTGCTTTCTTTTTACATGCGTCGGCGTATTCGAAAGCATACATTTTAGACTTAAACCTACAGGGATGAAAGAGTTCCGCCTAAAGGCGGAAATCCGCCTTTTTGAAGATGATTTTGGCCATTCTCTGGATCGATGCAAAAATGCAAAGAAAATATTCCTGGTAATTTTGGGGGGGGGGGTGTCCGAGAAGCTCCGGGAGTAGTTCTCGGACTTATCTTTCACCCGCTAGACTTCACCCACAAATCGCCGAAGAGCTATCTGTCAAGGTCAGCGGTCAATTTACTTTCAGGAGCATCACATGCGGTACATTTCGCGGGGCGAAAATCTATTTTTAAGGACCGGGCAAACATAACTATTCTGAAGTTAAACTTTATTCCCGGAACTGCCTTTTCTTTTCTCTCACTTACGGTTTACTGACAGTGGGAAACGAGGGAGATACAATTGTCACGGAAGATCACTATCTTAACCCTACTGAAGGGAAAGATTCCCGTGCTTCTCTTGGATTGAAGTTGAACTAAAAAACTCATTTTCATCAAACGCGCCGCCTGCAAACCGCAAAAAAACTTTGTGTGTGCCCGCAGCCTTAGACTGGCAGCTGTTTTCTGACACCTGGGTCCATAGGTCACTGTGACGTTGAAGAGAAAGAAAATCTTGGGAGGGAATAACTTAATCTGGATTTATGAGCTTTAAAACGGGGATAATAATTTTTCAGTTGTTTTATGTTTCAGAATAACTATTATTTTTGCAGCGCGACGGATACGAGCTAATAAAAATTCTGTTTTATTATTATTGCACTTCAGTTCTAGTTAAAATATGTCAATTTCAAGTCAATCTTTTTTAAACATTTTTTAGTTGCGTTTGAATTTATTTCGAGTGGAATTTTCAGTTATAACTAAAATACCCGAACGCGAGTACGTGCAAGACTTGACTACTAATCATAATTAAGAGTTTTAAGACTGATATCTTCATTATTATTATAAATACTGTTGATCGATGAATTATATATTTTCTGAAATAAATGAGAATATGGCATTGATAAATTATATACATTCTGCCACAAAGAACACTAGTATAATTATTTATGGTGCATTTACACTCCTTTACAAGTACGGCTTTTACGATATTTGCGTTCAGAGGTAAAGGTCTGCACGGGCCGTAATTTTTTTTCCTGGAGTATCGGGCCGGGCCGAGCCTAACTTGCTTCTACCGTAGAAACTGAGACTGATTTCATTCTTTTTAGTCTTCACGGACCAAAATAATCAGTTCCTGTTGAATCTCCCCATATGAAAATCCTTTTCTCGACGTGGAAATAAGTCTGTTCACAAATCAGTAAAGTTTGCCTTGGTCCAAAAATTTTGCAAAATAGGAATATACTTTTAAGTCGTCATTATTCTACAATTAAACATTAGAATTTATTCTTTTTAAAGAATCGTAGATCACTAGGCGTCTCAAAATAGAATTAATCAAATAATAATAATAATAATAATAATAATAATAATAATAATAAAGAGAAAAAAAAACATTATGACGAAATTTTTGTTTAAACCGAAAACTGCAAATTTTTTTTTAACTGTTCATTCATGCAAAATGAATCAACAATATGCGAGAAAAAAAATATATTAAACATTTACATCTGCTAAGAAGGAAAAGTATTTTTTTCTTTCCAATGTATTAGAAGATTTTACTTTTACCGTATACCATTTTTTAGATTTTTTTTAATGCATTAATAAAATTAATGATAATTGAAACATTTACATACAACAAACAAAGATTCATTAAAAGCGTAAATATCGCAGCCTATGGCACTGCTGCATAAATAAAGATTTTAAACATGAAAAAAAAAGAGACTAAGTTTTTTTTGGGGGGGGGGGTCTGAACTCTTCCAGTAGACTAAAGATCAAATGTTCTGTAGAAATTCACCCGAGCCGGGCCGGGTTCGGGCCGAATTTTAAATTTTTTTTCCGGTCCGGGCCGGGTCAGGCCAATATTTTTTGCGTTCGGGCCGGACTCGGGCCTGGAAATTTCGGCGCGTGCAGACCTCTATTCAGAGGCTGCTTCACCACTCAAAAACGCGCGCTCGCTAATGTTAATCCTATGGGAGAAATCTTTTTAAGCATACAGTTTGCGTTTTGATAATTTAAATTTTATTTATTTTGTATTCAATACTTGAGGTTTTTATATACAAAGACCGTTTTTTAATTTTTCAATTTTGTTAGCAGTTTTTTTTTTAAATCTTTAGGGATATTTTTACCTTTGGAATCTGTTTTGAAAATAAAAATATCCCCAAATATTTTTTGAATAAATCTGTCGTTTTATCGCGAATTTTTGACAATTTGTTGCTTTTATTCAAATTTTTTAGGAACTTTGCCGGGTTTTTTTCGAATTTTATGACAAGTGCGGCATTTTTTCGACGAAATTTGTCATTTTTTTTGCATATTTTTCGATGAAATTTGCCATTTTTTCACGATTTACGACAGAACTAGCCATTTTTTGTGAATCTTTTGACGTAATTTGCCATTTTTTCGCGAATTTTGACAAAATTTGTCATTTTATCGAAATTTTTAAACAAAATTTGCCGCGTTTCCCGAGTGTTTTTGACGAAATTTGCCGTTTTATCGCGAATTTTTTGACGAAATCTGTCGTTTTCGCGAATTTTTTGACAAAATTTGTCATTTTATTGTGATTTTTAGACAAAATTTCTCGTTCTTTCAAGATCTTTTGAGGAAATCTGTCGTTTTTTGTTAGGTCTACAGACGGTTGATGGCTGTGGTTCCCTGTTTCATCAAGAGATACACATTTATACTGTGAATTTTGAATTTTTTTTAAATTAATTTTTTTGTAATTTTTATGTTTTTGTAAAATTTAAAACTGCACTCCAGTCTATAAAATGTCGTCATTAGAATTTTTCTATTTTTTCTCTTTATATTTGGCATCTGAAGTTGAAAAAAATTTTCCTCCTTTTTTTCTTTGGTTGTGACCGTATAGACCCTGGTTAGCACTGGTGCACGAATGTGCATCCCCTTGTTGGGCTCGGGAGTGGGTGGTGCGGCCGGGGTCCGAATTCCTTTTTCACTTAATATGGATGGAAAAACTTCTCTTTCATCTATCTCTCTCCCATGTGGAGAGCAACAAATGTCAAAGAATTCCTCTTTTACTCGATTTTTCGTAATTAAACGCAATGATAGCCTTTCTGATAGCTCTTTCAAAAAAACTTCACCATTTGTTATTGCTAAAACCTTTCAATCTGTTCTTGGTGATGGCCATTCCCTCAAAAAATTACAGTCTGGGGATTTACTGGTTGAAGTTTCTACAGCCAACCAGTCACAATTTTTGTCCAATAGTAATACAATAGGCACCTTTTCTGTATCTGTTAAAGCACATCCAACTTTAAATTCTTGTCGTGGTGTAATATCTGAACCAGATCTGTTATTTTCCCCAAAAGAAGAACTTCTAACTAACTTAAAGGATCAAAATGTCGTAGATGTCCGCCGTATCACTATCCGTAGAAATGGTCAGATAATTCCTACTAAACATATAATATTAACCTTCAATAGCCATATTTTACCTACTAGAATTAAAGCAGGCTATTTAAATTGTCCAGTCCGACCTTATATCCCTAATCCAATCCGTTGTTTTAAATGCCAGCGTTATGGCCATACCAATACTAATGGTCAATGTCGTGGCACTGTTACCTGTGCACATTGTGCAGAAGTTGGCCACGACAGTAAAACTTGTGAAAAACAGGAACGCTGCGCAAATTGCAAAGGTGATCATACATCATATTCTCGCTCCTGTCCTATTTGGAACCGTGAAAAAGAGATCATTACTATAAAAATAACCCAAAACCTTCCTTACCCTGAAGCTCGTAAAATTGTAGAATCGAGAACCCCATCTGTTGGAGTTTCTTACTCTAGCTTACTTAAGCAACAAACAAAACCTGTAAGACACATTAGTACCCAGACTGAAGCTCCTTTTAAGAACAGTTCTCCTGAAAAAACATCTAGTCCTATAAAGAAAAAGACCCGTGATGCCCTCGCTACTGCTGTTACCAGAGTGTTGCCAAAATTAGTGCTTTGGAAACCGTCATCAGAACCTGTGAAAATTGAATATTGGACTAGTCAAGCACAGAAATCAAGCCAATCAAAAAATATAACGAAACCCGAGCTTGGAAAAACACCTGATTCATCTGCATCAAATTCCCACAAACCCAAAACTAATCTAACTGTAAAACCTACCCAGAAAACAAAAGAGAATAAAACTATTCGGGGTTCTTCACAGTGGCAAACTGTGAAGAATAAACAGAGAAAATCATGTCATAGCCCATCTACAGCTAATCTCAAAGATCCAAGGCAGATGAATCAGTACGTGGAGGAGGCTATGGAGTCGGCATCTTACGACTCGAGTGATGATGATGAAAATGTTAGTTTTGAAGAATATAGACCTGTGATTTTACCCTTTTAAATTGTTTTTATATATTTTTGTGCTTCTTTTTAGACATTGTTTGATTTTAACTTTGACATTTGGAGACAGATTTTAATCCTAACTTGACTTTCCAATTATGACAAATACTAGGATAGCCTTTTAATGCTATTTTTACATTTTAACTTTTACATTTTAAGCTGTATTACGTTTTTTTGAACTTTTTGTTCTCACCTTGTTCTTGGCGCAGCATGTCCCTAAAGGGATTTACCCCCAGGGGGATACCTTCTTTAGGTATTCACGGGCTTCACAACCCCGGGGCACCTGAGTGATCTTTCTCCTTTCCTTTTCCTCTTACTTCTCTGCTCTTCCTTTCCTCTTTGTTTCACTCTCGTTGTGGTTTCCTCTTCGGAGGTGAGAGCAATTCTGTATGGGCCGATATCATCCTGTGTATCGACACATGGAGAATTGTAAACCACCCACGTGTTGGCCGTGCGTGGCGACCCGTGTCCCTGGAAAGGGGGATCCTGGTAGTTGAGGGAAACCAACACACTACTTTGGCCTCTGCTTCAGGTAGACGGGAGGTGCATTTGGTCCCGTATGCATCAACCGGCTGGTCAGCTGGCTTTTGTCACTGGCTTTAGGGATCAAGTGATCGAGCAACTACTAGTCATCTCGTTAAGGGTGGAGACTGACACAGGGTTGTCTTGTGACCGTATGGGCCCTGATTAGCACTGGTGCACGAAAGTGCATCCCCTTGTAGGGCTCGGGAGAGGGTGGTGCGGCCGGGGTCTGAATTTTATTTTTTTCTAATATGTATGGAATCACTTCTTTTCTTTCTACTTCTCTCCCTAGTGGAGAGCAACAAAATGTACTGTCTTTCTCATTTACTCGCTTTTTCATAGTGAAACGTACTGATAGTCATTCAGATTGCTCCTTTAAAAAAACCTCACCATTTCTTATAGCTAAAACCTTTCAGTCTGTCTTGGGAGACGGTCATTCTCTCAAAAAATTACAATCTGGCGATTTGCTGGTTGAAGTATCTACAACCAAACAATCACAATATCTCTAATTGCACTACAATAGGTACTTTTTCTGTTTCCGTACAAGTACATAGGACTTTAAATACAAGCCGCGGAGTAATATCAGAACCTGATCTTTTATACTCCACCAAAGATGAACTTTTAGAAAATTTAAAAGACCAAAATGTAATAGATGTACGCCGTATCACCATCCGTAAAAACGAACAGATAATTCCCACTAAACATATTATTCTAACCTTCAATAGCACTACTCTACCACCTAGAATTAAAGCAGGATATCTAAACTGTAAAGTCAGACCTTATATACCAAATCCCACCCGCTGTTTTAAATGTCAGCGTTACGGTCATACTAAAACAAACTGTCGTGGATCTCTCACCTGTGCACGTTGTGCAGAGGTCGGCCATGACAACACCTCATGTGAAAAATCCGAATGCTGCGTCAACTGTAAAGGAAATCATACTGCATATTCCCGCAAATGCCCTAACTGGAACCGTGAAAAAGAAATAGTCACTATAAAAATTACTCAGAATTTATCTTATCCTGATGCCCGTAAACAAGTTGAAAATAGAACCCCATCTGTCGGAATTACCTACTCCAGCTTACTCAGAAAGCAATCAACAGCCATAAGACACATGGCTACACAAACTGATGTCTCATATCCACACGATAAATCTACCATAACACAATCAACCAACACACCATCCCCTGAACCGGCAAAAATAAATGACACAGAGAAGAAACATCAGAAATTAACAGCTTTATCTAGTAATTCATCTATATCCCAAACTAAAACAAAAGCTGCCACGAATACCACCATACCACAGAAACCTGATATCACCAAAAAACAGAATCTAAAAAAACCTCCAATACAAACGACAAAAAAGAAAAACTCAACTCCAGTCTCTCTGCAGTGGAAGACTGTGGGGAAGGGGAGGCAAAAATCGGGCATCAGTTCAGTTATAAAGAACATTAAAGATCCCAAACAGCTGAAGCATTACGCGGATGAAGTTATGGATGCCGAGTTGTGCTGCAGTGACTCGGATGATGATGAAAATATTGTATTCGAAGAATCTGTGCCTGACCAAATTGTCTCTCTAGAATCAGTACACTCTAAACTTCCCCAAATTCCACTCCCTCAAAATATAACTAGATCGACACCTTTGAAACCAAACCATAGATCTGAAGCTCCTGAAAATAAAACGAAAAAGAAAAAAACTGTAACACCTAAAAGTGAAACAAACCATAAACAGAAAAATAAAATAGATGAAACTCATATGGATGATGATGCTCTACACCTTCATCCTGAGCGGGATGAAGCTTTAGACGATGGAGATAGTAGCATGTCTACTACCTCCGAACATAATGACATAGATACATTTATCTAACATCCTCATTCATGACTAATATTATATCTTGGAACTGCCGCGGCTATCGCAACAAATATGATGAAATCCGTGATATTCTGTCAGACCATCAACCACTCTGCTTAGCTCTTCAGGAAACTTATTTTAAACCTAACGACAAAGCAAAAATACGCAACTATGCAACATACAGGAAAGATTTTACAGGTAGTGACAGAGCCACTGGCGGAGTGCCACTGGCGGAGTGGCTCTCTTTATATCTCGCAATGTACCACATTCACAAATTAATTTGAATACTTACTTACAAGCTGTTGCAATCCGTGCACATATAAATCGACTTATTACTATCTGTACTATTTATTTACCACCAAATCCGTCCATTCATTCAGCAGATCTTGATAATCTCATTCTCCAACTCCCCTCTCCTTTTATCATACTCGGTGATTTAAATGCTCATAGCCAACTATGGGGTAATTCTGACAATAACACACGTGGTGATACAATTGAAAAACTTATTTCTGACAATGGCTTATGCCTTCTCAATAATGGTGATCACACGTATTTCCATGAACCAACTCGCACTTTTCATGCTATAGATCTCATTCTTTGTTCCCCTTCCATTTATCCATTTTGGAACTTCTGGGTTTCCAATGACCTGCATGGTAGCGACCATTTCCCTATTTTTATCTCTCAGACTACTCCCCTCAAGGATTCTAACTACTGTTTTAAACGCTATATCTATGACAGGGCGAATTGGCCAACTTTCACAGACAATGCTAAAATAACAAGCGATATGATAGAGGGTGACATCGACGATGCGCTTGATAATATTACTCAATGTATTATCAATGCTGCTGATATTAGTATACATTTCTCGCACTCTATGCCGCGACACAGGAAGCCTTGGTGGAATGACGATTGTCAAAAGGCAAAGAAAATTCAGCAGAAGGCTTGGGGCATTTTTCGTCGCTACCCAAATTATAACAATTATCTAGCTTTTAAAAAAGCAAGGGCTGAAGCTAGAAGAGTGCGACGTAGAAGTCAGCGTGAATCCTGGATGCAGTATGTTTCCAACATAAACTCCAATACTTCCAGTAAAGTCATTTGGAAAAAGGTGAAAAGCTGTATGGGACTATATTCAGAAAACCACATCTCAATCTTAAATCATAATGGACAGACTATTGCTTCTCCCAAAAATATAGCTGAAACTATAGCAAGTACTCTGGCATCAAATTCTAAATCTGACTCATACCCTGAACCATTTTTATCCTACAAAAGACAAATGGAATCTACCAGCATAAATTTTAATTCTCGCCATTCCCATGACTATAATCTACCTTTTACTAAACAAGAACTCAAAAGCTGTTTACAAAATAGCCGTCCATCTGCTCCAGGACACGATGGCATCACCTACACCATGCTAAAATACCTCTCTAACGCCTCTCTTAATAACTTACTAATTTTTTATAATAGAATTTGGACTGAACACTTGTTTCCTAAAGCCTGGTACAAAGCTATTGTCATTCCTTTTCCAAAACCAGGTAAAGATTCCAGTGATCCAAACAACTACAGGCCAATCGCACTCTCTAGTAGCCTTTGCAAACTGTTAAAAAAAATGGTTAATTGTCGCTTGGTGCATGTTTTGGAATCTAATAATACTCTTGCTTCCTTTCAAAGCGGATTTCGACGTGGTAGGTCCACTATTGATAACCTCATTCTTTTAGAGACTCATATTAGAAATGCTTTTTTAAAACGCAACCATCTGGTGACAGTCTTCTTTGACATGATGAAAGCCTATGACAAGACCTGGAGGTATGGCATCCTTCGTGATCTCTTTAACCTTAACTTCCGTGGTAACCTACCAATTTTTATTAAGAACTCCCTCGCAGTTCGAATTTTTCAAGTTCGAATTGGGGGGTTTCTTTCAAGTTTCTATGTACAAGAAGAGGGTGTACCACAGGGCAGTGTTCTGAGTGTCACCCTCTTTGCTATCAAGATTAATGATATCCTGCACCAATTGCCTTCTAGTGTTCAAGGTACACTTTATGTTGATGACTTTAAAATTTTATGCAAAGGACAAGATATGCACTTTATCGAAAGACAACTGCAAATCGCTATAAACCGTATTATTCAATGGACCAATAAAAATGGTTTTATCATCTCCCAGGACAAATCTTCTTGTGTGCATTTCTGCAGACGTAGAGATCTGCATCCAGATCCTGAAGTTTTCATCGGTCCTAACCAAATTCCTGTTGTGGATGGCATTCGTTACCTCGGCCTTTATTTTGACAATAAACTGACTTTTTTACCACATGTTTTACAACTACGGACAAAATGTGAAAAACTGCTAAATTTAATAAAAGTACTATCAAATACTTCTTGGGGAGCAGACCGCACTTCGCTTCTTAAAATTTATCGTGCTGTTATTCGTTCAAAAATTGACTATGCTTGCCAGATCTACGGCTCTGCTCGTAATTATGTTCTTAAAAAACTTGACACTGTACACCATAGCGCACTTCGTGTATGCTCTGGTGCATTCCGTACTTCTCCTGTTTTAAGTTTGTATGTTGACTGCAATGAGCCCTCTTTACATCATATTCGTGAAAACCTGTCTTTAAATTTCTTTTACCGTGTTCTTTCACATCATGGTCATCCACTTCGTTCATACATTTTAAATACAGATAATGACATTCTATATCAGCATCGTCCATCATGCATTCCATCTTATGGTGTCAGGATCAGAAATGCAATTGATAATAGCATACTCAGCAATATTGAGGTGAGTCCATGTTCCTCACATGTGTTCCCGCCGTGGAAGCCTCCTAAGATTACCACTGTCCATCCATTTAAAGGATTCGATAAAGGGAATTTACCTCCTGTTGGTTTCCAACAATTATTTGCTATTCATCGAACAAAGTACAGTTCTTACACTGCTGTATACACAGATGGCTCCAAAAGAGGAGGTACAGTTGGATGTGGGGTTTTTTGTAATAACACTTCTCTGAGCTATCGTGTTCATCCATCCACTTCAATATTTGCTGCTGATCTGATTGCAATACACAGAGCAATGTTGCACATCTCTCATCATCGTGATAGATCCTTCATTATATATACTGACTCTAGTAGTTCTATTGAGGCCATTAAATCATTCAATAAGCATCCATTTTTCACTTCCATCCTTGAGCTTTATAATAATTTGACAACACGTGGCTATAGTATTTTATTCTGCTGGGTACCAGGACATATAGGTATTCCTGGAAATGAAAAAGCTGATGAAGCAGCAAAACATGCTCTTATTCCATTAAACTATAAAATTCCATTCTCAGACATCAAACTACTCATAAAATTTTTCATTTATAATAAGTGGCAAGATAGTTGGAATCTGGAACACAATAATAAACTACACCATGTTAAACCTATCATCAGAACCTGGCCTCCAAACTATCCAAGGAAAACAGATGTCATTCTTACTCGTCTGAGAATTGGACATTCCAGGATCACTCATAAACATCTTTTACTTCGAGAGGACGCACCTATGTGCCCACATTGTCATTTTGTTCAGTTAACCATTCATCACATTTTGACAGACTGTCCTGGTTTGCGACACTTATATAGAATTTATTTTAAGACTTCTTCTCCTAATTTGACAAACCTCATTGGGGATACACCTCATGGGGCACTCTTTACTTTTTTAAAACATGCCGGACTTTATTTTCAAATATAGTATCTTTTAGTTTGTTTACAAATTTCATTAATTTATTCTTTGACATTTGGATGCAATTCCTACAATGACATTATTTTTTTACTGATTTAGAAATAAAACTTTACCTTTCATGACTTTGACTACATCTGGATGGGATACCCCATCCAGATTGCTTTTTTTCAATATTTTCATTTTATTGCTTATTTTTGGCGCAGCATGTCCCTTAAGGGATTTTGCGCCATAAAACCCAACACAACCAACCAACCAACCAACCCTAAAGGGATTTTGCGCCATAAAACCCTAATCAACCAACCAACCTTTTTTTCTTTGGTCCACTTTCATGCCTGCTATGAGCTGTTTTATTTCGGAAACAGTTTCAAATTTGAGACATCCTAACTTTCCTTTATTTTCTTCATTGTGAAGGGGATGTTCTTTAGGAAAATTACTCAAGTCCAGTATATTTTGAAATCGATTTTGTTTCAAATCTTCACGGATATTTTCGGTTTCTATGTTGAGATAAAATGAATCCGTGTCAATGTAAACCAATTGACATCGATTTTTATAATGTTTCTTAAAATAATTATAGTGCACTTTGTACATATGTAGCTTTGAGAGCTCCAAGACGCTAAATCCGACGTAAATTGATTTATCCAGTCGGAGGTTGAGCTTTTTTAGTTTTAAAACGGAAAAGTTTTCGTTGATAATTTGAAATTCGTCGAGCGCGCAACTTGCTAAATATTTTTTACAGTACTCTACATCAAAAGAACCTCTGATATTAACCTTCTTTCGCACATTTTCTATCGATTGATTTACCGTACCAAGAGTTATTCAATTTTTTGAAAAAAGATTTTTCAAATTCGCTGTTAGCCAGAGCACGTTTCGTGTTATTGAAATGGATGTAATCCCTTAAGAACGATTGTTGCGAAAAACTTAAAATTCTATGAATTTTTCTTAGAACCAATCCCTGTTGGATGTAAAACTTCAAATTTAAGTAATGCGTAATGTAATTTTTTTTTTCAAAAAAATTCGGTACTAATTTTTTGCACGGTAGAGTTGACGATGAATTGAACGCGTCACACATCTGTTGCATGTACGGAGAAAGCATGTCGTATGTAATATTCATGTGTTGTAGAGCTAAAGGAAAATTATTATGCTCGTTGTGTAACGAAGGAGGATAATACAAGTCAACTTCCAGTATATACCCGACGTCGGAATGAGAAACGGTATTTAATGTATTAAAATTCTTAATCTCTGATTCTGTCAACCACGCAAAATTCCCGATAGGTAACGATTGCGATAAACAAAATCCATATAAATTACTTACATCTAACGGTGATATAAAATTACTGCGAACGTTTGGATTATATGTATCAGGAATAAACGGGTTATTAGCTTCCACGTATCGCGTGCCCAAAAAGGAAATGCCCCATCTCATTTGCGATTCGAACCACAAGTATATGTCGACACAATTTAAAAGCTTCAGTTCAACTTTACTATACTTCAACCCAGCGTCCCAGGTTAACTCAGCGCTGGTAATGTAATGAACCTGATCTAATGAATAGTACTTTAGAGAGGTTCGTCTAAAAACAAGAAAGACCTCCGCTAATAAAACCTTATCACCATTTTGGTAAAGTTGCAAATAGTCGCTAAACGTCTTACATTTAAATTTTTCAAAAACTGACAAAGCATGTTGATATTCAACATCCGAAATATCGCATCCAGTTAAATAGTTAAAAGAAAAGCGCTTTTTGGGGGTAATCCAGTTTCGTTTAATTCATTTACCGAGTCTAAATATTTGTACGGAAAATTATTTCTTCCTTTCAATAAATCTCTATGTTTATAATTTTCAAAAAAAGAATTAAAAAGCGGGAAATCGTGGTTGGATTTTAAAACATTTTGTATCAAGTTATCTAAACTAGCATTTAAAAATAAATAGGAGTCTAAAAATTTCATTTCGTTCAAAGTAAACATGGAAAATTTTTCCATGTTACTTGGGATAATCTCGACATAACGGGCATATTTTTGCGGAAGTTTTTTTAGAATTAAGTGCGAATCATAGTTCTGGAAGTTATGTATGATAATCGGTATAAAATAAGTCGCACGGTAATTTAAGTTGCACGCCTGATGAGCGAGTCCTCGAATACTGCCGTCGCCCCAGTGATTATGATCTCGAACGATAATTTGATTTGTCAAAAATCTTTCACCGCAAATGTTACAAGCGTTTATGTTATAACTCGAAGATCTTTTTCTTTTCGTCTAGGGGGATAATTTGTTTTATCCGTTCAATTAACTTTTTGCATAAGCATTTTAAAGTCTGTAAAAATTGTGATACCGCATTTGTACCACAATAGTACTCGTGGAAAATCGCGCGATCATTTACATCGGTGGCTAAAAGAGCGTAACTAATTGGCGCGTGGTTTTCTAATTTTACTGTATAACTTTTGGAATCAGAGGGTATCGCATTTGATATTTTTTCTGTAATACATTCAAAATCGGCAAAGATACAAAAAGGGTGGTAAAGCATCTTTGCCAAATTTTTTAATTTTACGACTTCATTTTGTGGCACACTTGTTTTTTGCGGTTTGTTTAAAACGCATAGTGTTTGGTATTTTTCGAGCGTGATTTTTCGTTTAAAACCATTTAAGGGGTCAGGTACCTTTCAAATGGTAAAAATTTCAATTTTTTTTATTGCTTTATATGAAAGTATAATCTTTTAGATTCATATTAAAACAAACCCCATAAAAAAATTCTCATTAGAAACGAAGTTATGGGCAAAATAGTAAGGCTTCTTTTCATGAAACAGCTATATTTAAAGGGCTAGACTGCTTGTTTACATTTTTCACGCAGCTGGCGCCGGCCGTAGCATATAAGATTCAAGGATTTCTACTCTTATTTTTCTTTACTCTGTGGTTATTTATTTTCCCTTTCCTTTCAGGAAATCAAGCAGAAATTAGCAACTGCTACTTCAACTTTAGATTCAAGCTCTTTAGCTCGATTTAGAGATAAATCTGTGCACGTTGTGTTGTTTACTCTTTCGATTCTAAATTTTTGATTATTTTTATGGTGATTTTTTTGCAAATAAGTTTTATTTTAGCTTTAAATTAATTTTATTCATTTCGTTAATAATCTTCTGCTACAATGAATGAAGTTCTTAGTGAAAACACACCTAAAAGAGCTTCTGGGATACGACCCAAAAAAAGGAAATTTACTGGGAATATACAAGGTGGTTATAATTAAACTTCCCCTATAAACACCATCCCACAGAGCAAACGGATGAACGGAATGCAACGAAATTTTGTATATGGGCTTTACACGAGATGCGCTCACGGAATTTCGAAAAAAAATTTTAGTTCCAAAATGTCCACCAGAGGGCGCTTTTTTCGTAAAAATATGAAATTTAACTCAGTAAAAGGCCGAAACGGAATACAGAAACAATATTAACAAACCAGAACAAGAATTATGAGTAATAAAATACAAAACCGGGAAAACCCGTCAGTTGTAGGAGAAAAATGCCGAGATTTGCATGCTTGGGAAGAAGAGGGAGCTTTATGCAAAACAGGTTTGGGTATAAAACGTTTGCAGACGTTGGCATGTTTAAGTCGATGTTTCCGGCTGTATTTATGGCGGTCTCTTTAGTTGAACGTGCGTTATGGTGAAGCTGGTTTACGAAAACAAGGGGAATGCTTCTGCTGCAGTTCGTGAATTTCGTCATAGAAAGAACCTACGGCGTGGACCAATGTCAACTAAAGGTATCCGGGCCATGATTAAGAGATTTGAAGAGACAGGGAATTTAGGAGTTCAACCTGGAAGAGGCCGCAAACGTGTCACACCTTTACTTGTTGATGCCGTAAAGACAGCTGTTGACGCACAGTCACAGACATCAGCGTTTGGGGGCAGTAGCGCACGTGCAGTTTCTCGACAGACTGGCTATGCTTACAGCACCGTCCGAAAAGTGCTCAGAAACATAATGCACTACTTCCCATAGAAGATCCGTCCTACCCACGAGCTGCTTGATAGGGACAAAGTACAACGTCTCTCATTTGCAGTCAATTTCCTCAACAGAATGACTGTTGATCTGTCATGGCCTTGGAATATTCTGTGGAGCGACGAAGCTCATTTCTACCTCAACGGGACTGTCAACACAGAGAATTGCCGCATTTGGGCTAAGGAACATCCTCGGATGCACACTGAAAGTCCCCTACATTCTCCAAAGGTGATTGTCTGGTGTGGATTCACGGCGACTTTCATCCTTGGGCCATTCTTCTTTGAGGCAATCACTGAACGTGGGCCTGTCACATGTTCCGTTACGGGCCGTCGGTACCATGGCATGCTGCAGACGTTTGTTGTGCCGCAACTACAGCAAAGGCGGGTACTTACATCGACCATTTTCATGCAGGATGGTGCACCCCCACATATCCATGAGTCCGTGAAGGCGCTATTGCTCCAACACTTCACAGAGGAGCGTGTTATTAGTCGCTCCTTTCGTAGTCCATGGCCACCACGTTCGCCGGATCTAAATCTGTGCGATTTCTGGTTATGGGGTTATTTAAAAAGTCTGGTGTATCGTGGAGGTATTACGACGTTGAATGACTTCAAGAACTCCATAACGCTTCATGTGCGAAACCTCACAACTGATCAGTTACGATTTGCTGTTGAACACACTGTGCATAGACTTGAAATTTTGAAGGTGAATGAGGGTGGTCACGTGGAGCACCTTTCCTTACATCGTCCTGGACACTATTAACAACTGCTCCGCTTGTGAAATTTCGTCCTAATGTGTTTTTGTTTCGGCAAACTGAACTGTTCTTTTGTTTCTCAAATAGCGTACTGTTCTTTTTTCCTTACCTTTACTTAATGTGGTTCGATGACAGGGTGATCAGACATATTAATAAATGTTAATTGTTTCTGTATTCCGTTTTGGTCGTTTATTGTGTCACATTTCATGTTTTTCCCGAAAAGGCGCCCTCTGGTGGACATTTTGGAACTAAAATTTTTTTTTCGAAATTCCGTGAGCGCATCTCGTGTAAAGCCCATATACAAAATTTCGTTGCATTCCGGTCACCCATTTGGTCTGTGGGATGGTGTTTATAGGGAAAGTTTAATTATAACCACCTTGTACACACTCATCATTTTCAATGTGAATGATTCACTGTGCTTCACAGAGAAAACTTTCTATAAACAAGGAGTTTGAATATAATTCTAGTTTTGATGGATATCGTATTATGGATGTCAGTCACATGTTTTCCATTCTGGAAAAATTTTTAAGCTGTAAAGCTTGTGGTAGTGAAGCAAGAATAACAGAAGAAATTGAATGTGGCTTATCATCTAAAATTTCGATTTTATGTGAAAATTGTGCTGAAGTTATTAAATTTAAGAATTCTAAGAAGATCGGTGAAAATAACAAAATTTCAGAAATTAACAATAGATTTATTTATGCCATTAGATCAATTGGACTGGGGTATGCAGCAATGAAACTGTTTTGTGGAATCATGGATTTGCCTTAACCGGTTTCTAAAAAATCTTACAATGCTGCGATAAAGGTGCTACAGAAATGCTCTGCATCTGTCGCAGAAAAATCTGATATCTGCAGCTTCAGAAGAAGTAACTCTGACTGATTCTTCATGCTTAAACATCAGTGGTGACGGTACATGGAAAACTCGGGGTCACACTTCACGAATAGGTGTGTGTACTGTCATCGGTGACAAAAGTGGCAAAGTTATTGATACTGAAATCCTTTCCTCATTTTGCAAGTCATGTGATACGTGGAAACTAAAAAAAGGGACGCATGAATATAATTCATGGAAAAAAACCCATGAAAACGATTGCCTCATTAACCACAATGGATCTGCTGGAAAAATGGAACTAAGCGGTGTGGTTCGAATATTTCAACGTTCAGAAGCCACAAGAAACGTAAATTACATTGGATATATAGGTGATGGTGATGCCAAAACTTTTCAAGCCATATCAGAGGCCAGCCCATATGGCTCTGATACAAATGTTGAAAAAATTGAATGCGTGGGTCACATTGAAAAGAGAATGGGCACACGCTTACGAAAACTTAAACAAAAAGTAAAATGTAGTGAAGGTAAAGCACTTGGAGGAAAAGGTAGACTTACGGACAACATCATTGCTAAGCTAACAGATTATTATGGAAATGCAATTCGACAGAATAAAAACAATTTACATGAAATGCGTAAAGCTATCTGGGCTGCATATTTTCATACTTGTTCAACGGATGCCGAGCCTCTACATTCATTTTGCCCTACTGGAAGTGAATCTTGGTGCAAATATAATAAAGCAGTTGCTTGTGGTACCATTAAAACATTTAAACACAAGAACACAGTGCCGACTAGTGTAATGGATACTATAAAATCAATTTTTAATGACTTATCGCAGCCAAAACTTCTTAGGAGGTAAGACCCAGAACAACAATGAATCGATAAATTCTTTAATATGGAAATTATGTCCAAAAACACAAGGAGTAGGTAGAAGGATTGCGGAAATTGCTACAAATGAAGCAGTTATTTTGTTTAATGATGGCAATCAAGGAAAAATGAATGTAATGCAAGAATTTGGTTGGTTGGTTGTATTGGGTTTAATGGCGAAAAGTCCCTTCAGGGACATGCTGCGCCAAAACAAAGATTATAAAAGCAAAAATGAGAAATATCTGGATGGGGTATCCCATCCAGATACAGTCAAGGAAAGGTAGAAAAGTAAAAAATTAGGATATACAATTAAAAGTAAATACATAGAAAGGGCAAGCTGAGAAACAAGGTCATAAAATGAAAAAAAGCATTAATAGATCATATGTGAAAATAAAATCCAGCACTTTTTAAAAAAGCAAAGATTGCCCCATGAGGTAATTCTCCAATGAGGTTTGTCAAGGTTGGTGATGATGAATTAAAAAAAGTCCTGTACAAGTGTCGGAGGCCTGGGCAGTCAGTTAAAATGTGGTGAATAGTCAAGTGATCAAAATGGCATTTTGGACACATGGGTGCATCCTCTCTAACTAACAGATGTTTATGTGTGATCCTAGAATGTCCAATTCTCAGACGAGTTAGAATAACATCCTTTTTTCTTGGATAAATTGGAGGCCAGGTCACGATGGTTGGTTTGATACTATGCAGTTTATTATTGAAAGTCAAGTCCCAGCTTTCTTGCCATTTATTGTAACTAAAGCTTTTAATAATTAGTTTAACGTCTGAGAAAGGGACTTTGTGGTGAAGGGGATCACGACCAAATTTTGCCGCCATATCTGCTTTTTCATTTCCTGGAATTCCCATGTGTCCAGGTACCCAGAAAAACAAAGTACTATAGCCGCGTCTAGTCAAATCTTTATAAATGTTAAGGATGGCTAACACATAAGGATGATTATTAAAAGATTTAATAGCCTCAATAGCACTATTTGAGTCTGTGTAAATAATGAACGATGTGTTATGATGATGGGAAATTTGTAACATGGCTCTTTCTATTGCAATTAATTCAGCTGTAAAGATTGAAGTGGAAGGGTGAAGCTGATAACTCAAAGAGGTGTTATCATAAAAAACCCCAAAACCAACAAAGTCGCCATTTTTCGAACCATCTGTATAAATGTCTGTATAGCTATTATATTTTGTACGATGAGCAGAGAATAATTGTTGAAAAACAATAGAGGCCATGTTATTTTTATCAAATCCTTTAAAAGGATGGAGAGAGGTAATGGTAGGTGGTTTCCAAGGAGGGAACACATGCAAAGAGCATGTACTCACCTCAATATCATTCAAAGGGCTATTGTTCATTAGGTTTCTCATTCTTACTCCAAAAGATGGAATGCAAGAAGGGCGATACTGATAAAGAGTATCATTGTCCGTACTTAAAATATAAGGATGAAGAGGATGACCAGGATGAGAAAGGACACGATAAAAAAGTTCCAGTGAAAGTTTTTCACGAGTATAATGTAATGAAGGTTCATTACAGTCTACATAAAGACTTAAAATAGGTGAGGTACGAAATGCACCCGAGCAAACACGGAGTGCGCTGTGGTGCACAGTGTCAAGCTTTTTAAGAACAGATTTACTAGCGGACCCATAGACCTGGCAGGCATAGTCAATTTTAGAACGGAACGTGGCTCGATATATTTTAAGAAGAGAAGTACGATCTGCTTCCCAAGATGTATTTGAAAGCACCTTTAGTAAATTAAGAGACTTTTCACATTTTGTCCGTAATTGTGAAACATGATGTAAGAAGTTAAGTTTATTGTCAAAAAATAGTCCTAGATAACGAACATTGTCCACAACAGGAATTTGGGTAGAACCAATAAAAATTTCAGGATCTGGATGCAGATCCCTACGTCTACGAAAATGCACACAAGAAGTTTTGTCATGAGATATAATAAAACCATTTTTATTAGTCCAATTAATAATATGAGTGATTGCAATTTGCAACTGTCTTTGAATAAAACGGATATCCTGTCCCATACACATGATACGGAAGTCATCTACATATAAATCTCCTTTCACTGAGGGAGGAAGCTGCTTAAGGATGTCATTTATTTTAATAGCAAAGAGGGTGACACTCAGGACACTTCCCTGGGGTACACCCTCTTCTTGTACATAGAAACTAGATAAAACCCCCCGATTCGAACTTGAAAAGTTCGAATGGCGAGGAAGTTCTTAATAAAATGGGAAGGTTCCCACGAAAGTCAAGGTTAAAAATATCACGAAGTATCCCATAACGCCAAATTCTATCATAAGCTTTCGCCATGTCAAAAAAAACTGAAACTAAATGGTTACGTTTTAAAAAGGCTGTCCGAATGTAATGTTCTAGATGGAGTAAGTTATCAATAGTAGACCTACCACGTCGAAAACCACTTTGAAAGGCAGCAAGACAACTGTTAGACTCTAAAACATGTACCAGACGACCATTTACCATTTTTTCCAGTAGCTTGCAAAGGTTGCTAGACAGTGCGATTGGCCTGTAATTGCTTGGATTGCTAGCATCTTTTCCTGGTTTAGGAAAAGGAATAACAATAGCTCTGCACCAAGCACGAGGAAAAGTGTGTTCTATCCAAATTCTGTTGAAGAAAGAAAGAAGATTGTTAAAAGAATGTGCAGATAAATGCTTGATCATGATGTAAGTGATTCTATCATGACCAGGTGCAGACACATGGCTGTCTTTCAAACATTTTAAAAGCTCCGATATAATGAATGGTTGGTTGTAAGGAAGTAAATTCTGAGTATTAAAATTAATCCTGTTCATTTCAGTTCGTCTTTTGTAAGATAAAAATGGTTCTGGATATGCGTCTGATTTTGAAATAGAAGCTAGGGTAGACCCTATTGTCTCAGCAATGTTTTTAGGAGATGTGATAGTACGACCGTTATGTTTTAAAATAGAAATGTAATTTTCTGAATAAATGCCCATACACTTTTTTACTTTTGACCAGAGTTCTTTACTTGAAGTATTGGAGTTTATGCTTGAGACATAATTAATCCCTGATTCATGTTGGCTTCTGCGTTGCACTTTTCTAAATTCAGCCTTTGCTTTTTTATATGCAATATAGTTATTGTTATCTGGATATCTACGGAAAAGACCTCAAGCCTTTTGCTGTTTTTTCTTTGCCATTTGACAGTCATCGTTCCACCAAGGTTTTCTGTGTTTATGTGTGGTACAAGTTTTTGGAATGCTAGCATCAGCAGCATTGATAATACAGTCGGTTATATTATCAAGTGCTTTGTCGATGTCACCCACTATCTTATACTATAATGCGAGCAAAAATTGTGTGTGTGTGTGGGGGGGGGGTAAATTTTATCTCAAAAACGGCTCTAACGATTTTCGCAAAAATTTGGATTTTACCATTTTCGGGCACGAGAAGACCATTGGGCTAGGTTCCATGTTCGGGAAAATTCGATTATTGGGTCATTTTGGGTCACAATGGGTCAGGATCAAGCTATTTATATCCCCCAGGGGGATACCTTCTTTAGGTATTCACGGGCTTCACAACCCCGGGGCACCTGAGTGATCTTTCTCCTTTCTTTTTCCTCTTACTTCTCTTATCTTCCTTTCATCTTTGTTTCACTCTCATTGTGGTTTCCTCTTCGGAGGTGAGGGCAATTCTGTATGAGCCGATGTCATCCTGCATATCGACTCATGGAGAATTGTAAACCACCCACGTGTTGGCCGTGCGTGGCGACCCGTGTCCCTGGAAAGGGGGATCCTGGCAGTTGAGGGAAACCAACACACTGCTTTGGCCTCTGCTTCAGGTAGACGGGAGGTGCATTTGGTCCCGTATGCATCAATCGGCTGGTCAGCTGGCTTTTGTCACTGGCTCTAGGGATCAAGTGATCGAGCAACTACTAGTCATCTCGTTAAGGGTGGAGACTGACATAGGGTTGTCTTGTGACCGTATGGGCCCTGGTTAGCACTGGTGCACGAATGTACATCCCCTTGTAGGGCTCGGGAGAGGGCGGTGCGGCCGGGGTCTGAATTTTATTATTTTTAAATATGGATGGAAACACTTCTTTTCCTTCTACTTCTCTCCCTAGTGGAGAGCAACAAACTGTACTGTCTTCGAAGAATACTCGCTTTTTCGTTGTGAAACGTACTGATAGTCACTCTGATTGCTCGTTTAAAAAAACTTCACCATTTCTCATAGCAAAAACTTTCCAGTCTGTTTTAGGAGATGGTCACACTCTCAAAAAACTACAATCTGGTGATTTGCTGGTTGAGATTTCTACAACCAAACAATCACAATTTCTCTCAAACTGCATTACAATAGGCACATTTTCCGTTTCTGTACAAGCACATAAAACTTTAAATACAAGCCGCGGAGTAATATCTGAACCAGATCTTTTATACTCCACCAAAGATGAAATTTTAGAAAATTTAAAAGACCAAAATATCATAGATGTACGCCGTATCACCATCCGTAAAAATGAGCAGGTAATTCCCACTAAACACATTATTCTGACCTTCAATAGCACTACTTTACCACCTAGAATTAAAGCAGGATATCTAAACTGTAAAGTCAGACCCTATATACCAAACCCTACCCGCTGTTTTAAATGCCAGCGTTTCGGTCATACTAAAACAAATTGTCGTGGATCCCTTACCTGTGCACGTTGTGCAGAAGTGGGCCATGACAATAATTTATGTGAAAAATCCGAACGCTGCGCTAACTGCAAAGGAAATCATACAGCATATTCCCGCAAGTGCCCTAACTGGAACCGTGAAAAAGAAATAGTTACCATAAAAATTACTCAAAACTTATCTTATCCTGAAGCCCGCAAACTTGTTGAAAATAGAACCCCATCTGTTGGAATTACCTACTCCAGCTTACTTAAAAAACAATCAACAGCCGTAAGACACACGGCTACACAAACTGATGTAACATATCCGCAAGATGAATCAACCGTAATGCAATCTACTAACACCACATCCTCTGAACCAGTAAAAATAACTGACTTGGAGAAGAAACAGCAGAAAATTACAGCTTTATCCAATAAGTCACCTCAACCCCAAAATAAAACAAAAGCTGCCACGAATACCATAATACCACAGAAACCTGATATCCCCAGAAAACAGAACCAAAAAAAACCCGCTCTACAAACGACTAAACAGAAAACCTCAACTCCTGTTTCTCTACAGTGGAAGACTGTGGGGAAGGGGAAGCAAAAATCTGGCATCAGTTCAGTAATTAAAAACATTAAAGATCCAAAACAACTGAAGCGTTACGCGGATGAGGTTATGGATGCCGAGTTATACTGCAGTGACTCGGATGCTGATGAAAATATTGTATTTGAAGAATCTGTGCCTGACCAAACTGTCTCTCCAAAATCAGTACACTCTAAACTTCCCCAAATTCCACTAGATAAAAAGAACACAAAAATTGCTATCAAAAATTCATCTTTAAAACAAAGTCGTAGATCAGATTCTGCAAAACATAATCTTCAAACTATTAAATCCACTACAGTATCTGAAACTCCTGCAAAAAAGAATAAAATAGAAAAAAATGAAACAAATCTAGGCAAAGATAATAAAATAAATCAAATAATTGTGGAGGATGAATACACTATGGAAATTCATCCTGAACCGGATGCTGAATTGGACGATGGAGATAGTATGTCTACTACCTCCGAACAAAATGACAGATACATTTATCTAACTTTCCTTTTTATGACTAATATTATATCGTGGAACTGCCGTGGATATCACAATAAATACGACGAAATCCGTTATATTCTCTCGGACCATCAACCATTAATCTTAGCCTTACAGGAAACTCATCTAAAGCCCACTGACAAAGCAAAATTACGCAGCTATACAACCTACCGGAAAGATATGACAGCTAATGGAAAGGCCATTGGTGGTGTGGCTCTTTTTATTTCCAATAATTTACCCCATTCTCCTATTTCTTTAAATACTAACCTTCAAACTGTCGCAGTCCGTGTCCATATTAAACAACTCATAACAATATGCACCATTTATTTACCTCCAAATCAATATATTCAACCAGCAGATCTGGATTCTCTTCTTCTCCAACTCCCCATGCCTTTAATTATGGTAGGAGATTTTAATGCCCATAGCCAACTGTGGGGTAACTCTGATAATAACCGACGTGGAGATAAAATAGAGAAATTAATTTCTGACAATGGCTTATGCCTACTTAATAATGGTGATTATACTTATTTTCATGAACCGAGCCGTACTTTCCATGCCATAGACCTTTCCATTTGCTCCCCATCACTTTATCCATTATGGAACTTCTGGGTTTCAGACGACTTGCACGGCAGTGACCACTTCCCTATTTTTACTACATTGACTAATCCTGGTGGAGATTCTAGTGACTATCCAAAAAGATATGTATATGACAGAGCTAATTGGCAAACTTTTACTGCTCTTGCAAATATTACTGATAACATGATAGCTGATGATATTGACAAAGCACTTGATAATATAACTCAATGTATTATCAGTGCTGCTGATGCTAGCATTCCAAAAACTTCTTCCTTTCATAAACACAGAAAATCATGGTGGAATAGTGACTGCCAGGCGGCAAAAAAGAAACAACAAAAAGCTTGGGGTGTTTTTCGGAGGTACCCAAATAACAATAACTACATATTATATAAAAAAGCAAAAGCTGAAGCTAGAAGAGTGCGACGTAAAAGCCAACGTGAATCCTGGGTTAACTATGTATCAAGCATAAACTCAAATACTTCCAGTAAAGAACTGTGGGCTAAAGTGAAAAAATGTATGGGCATTTACTCTGAAAATCACATTTCTATTTTAAAACATAACGGTCAAACTATCACCTCTCCTAAGAACATAGCCGAGACTATAGGGTCTAC
Source organism: Maratus speculifer (assembly GCA_964019185.1). Taxonomy (NCBI): domain Eukaryota; kingdom Metazoa; phylum Arthropoda; class Arachnida; order Araneae; family Salticidae; genus Maratus; species Maratus speculifer. The sequence continues at coordinate 382,631 of CAXHSM010000005.1, read as the reverse complement.
CCTAGCTTCTATTTCAAAATCAGACGCATATCCAGAACCTTTTTTATCATACAAGAGACGAACTGAAAAGACGAGGATTGATTTTAATTCTCATAACTCTTTTCCATATAATGTACCATTTACTATGTCAGAACTTTTAAAATGTTTGCAAGATAGTCGCTTATCTGCCCCAGGTCACGATGGCATCACCTATATCATGATCAAGCATTTGTCTGCACCTTCTCTTGACACTCTGCTTTCTTTTTATAATAGAATTTGGATGGGACAGATTTTTCCTCGAGCGTGGTGTAGAGCTATTGTGATTCCTTTTCCTAAACCTGGAAAAGATGCTTCCAATCCAAGTAATTATAGGCCTATCGCACTCTCTAGCAACCTTTGTAAATTACTTGAAAAAATGGTCAATTGCCGCCTCGTGTATGTTTTAGAGACTAACCATATGCTAACTGCTTTTCAAAGTGGTTTCCGACGTGGTAGGTCAACTATCGATAACTTACTCCATCTTGAACATTATATTCGGACAGCCTTTCTCAAACGGAACCATTTGGTGTCAGTTTTCTTTGACATGGCGAAAGCCTATGACAGAACATGGCGATACGGAATTCTCAGAGATCTTTTTAACATGCACTTCCGCGGGAATCTGCCAATTTTTATCAAAAATTTTCTTGCCATTCGACTTTTTCAAGTCCGAATTGGGGGCACTTTGTCTAGCTTTTATGAACAAGAGGAGGGTGTACCCCAGGGAAGTGTCTTGAGTGTCACCCTCTTTGCTATTAAAATAAATGACATCCTTAAGCAGGTTCCTCCCTCAGTGAAAGGAGATTTATATGTAGATGACTTCCGTATCATGTGTATGGGACAGGATATCCGTTTTATTGAAAGACAGTTGCAAATTGCAATCACTCATATTATTAATTGGACTAATAAAAATGGTTTTATTATATCTCATGACAAAACTTCTTGTGTGCATTTTTGTAGACGTAGGGATCTACATCCAGATCCTGAAATTTTTATTGGTTCAACCCAAATACCTGTTGCGGACAGTGTTCGCTATTTGGGTTTAATTTTTGACAAGAAACTTACTTTTTTACCTCATATTTTAAACTTACGGACGAAATGTGAAAAATCACTGAATATACTTAAAGTACTTTCTAACACTTCTTGGGGAGCAGACCGTACTTCTCTTGTTAAAATATACAGGGCTGTGATCCGGTCAAAGATCGACTATGCCTGCCAGGTCTATGGCTCAGCTAGAAAATCTGTTCTTGAAAAACTTGACACAGTGCACCATAGCGCACTTCGTGTTTGCTCTGGTGCATTTCGTACATCACCTGTTTTAAGCTTATATGTTGACTGTAATGAACCTTCATTACATTATACCCGTGAAAAACTTTCTTTGGGGTTGTTTTACCGTCTCCTTTCACATCCTAGTCATCCACTTCATACATACATTTTAAACTCTGACAATGATATTCTTTATCAAAATCGTCCATCTTGCGTCCCGTCTTTTGGAGTCAGAATGAGAAGCATAACCAACAATAGCCCTCTGAGTAACATTGAGGTGAGTACTTGTCCACTGCATATTTATCCTCCTTGGCACCCACCTGATATTAAAACCCTTCATCCTTTTAAAAATTACGATAAAAAGAATTTACCTGCTGCTGCTTTTCAACAATTATTTGCTGCACACCGTGCAGATTATAAAAATTTTATCGACATTTATACAGATGGCTCAAAGAGTGGAAATGGTGTTGGCTGTGGCGTTTTTTTTAATAATATTTCTTTAAGTTATCAGCTTCATCCTTCTGTTTCTATATTTACAGCTGAATTAATTGCAATAGAGAGAGCCATGGTTCACATATCTAATCATAATAACACTTCCTTCATCATATATACTGACTCAAATAGTTCTATTGACGCACTTAAATCTTTTAAAAGACATGCTTATGTCACTACCATCCTGGATTTTTATATTAAATTGACTAGACGAGGTTATAATATTTTATTTTGTTGGATACCTGGACACATGGGTATTCCTGGTAATGAAAAAGCAGATGAGGCGGCAAGGCTTGCTCTTAACCCTTTACACCATAAAGTACCATTCTCAGACATTAAACTAATTATAAATCACTTTATTCATAATAACTGGCAAGAAAGTTGGAATTTAGAAATCAATAATAAACTACATTATATCAAACCAATTATCTTGACCTGGCCTCCAAACTATCCAAGAAAAACCGATGTTCTTCTGACTCGTCTGAGAATTGGACACTCTAGGATGACCCATAAACATCTTTTATTGAGGGAGGATGCACCCATGTGTCCACACTGTCATTTTGATTATCTTACCATTCATCATATTTTGACGGACTGTCCGGGTCTCCGGCACCTTTATAGACTATTTTAAAACTTCATCACCACTATTGACAAACCTCATTGGGGAAACACCCCATGGGGCACTCTTTGCTTTTTTAAAAAAACATGCGGGCTTTTATTTTATGATTTAAGACCTCTTTAAACTTTAACTTTGACATTCCTTTTTTGGCAATCTGGATGGAAACCCCATCCAGATGCCTTTCTTGATACTAGCACCTTTACAGAATACTTGTCTTTAATTTTTTAAATGTTTTTTTATAGTTTTTCGACTATATCTGGATGGGATATCCCATCCAGATAGCCTTTTCTATTTCATTTGTTTAACCCCATGTTTTTCATATTTATGTCTTTGTTTGGCGCAGCATGTCCCTAAAGGGTTGGTTGGTTGGTTGTATGGGATTTAATGGCGCAAAATCCCTTCAGGGACATGCTGCGCCAAACAAACACTAAAAAAGCAAAAGTATAAAATATCTGGATGGGTTATCCCATCCAGATATAGTCAGGCAAAGACAGTGAAAAATATTTGCATAAAATTATGATATAGAATAAAAAGTATATAAATAGAAAGTGCAATCTAAGAACTTAGAGTATAAAATGAAAAAAGTAAACAATATAAAATCATATTTCAAAATAAAATCCTGCGTTTTTTAAAAAGGCAAAGAGTGCCCCATGAGGTGTTTCCCCAATGAGGTTCGTCAGAATAGGCGATGAAGTATTAAAGTAAGTCCTGTACAAGTGCCGGAGGCCCGGACAGTCAGTTAGAATATGATGGATAGTCAAGTGATCAAAATAGCAGTGTGGACACATGGGTGCATCCTCTCTAAGTAGCAGATGTATGTGAGTAATCCTGGAATGTCCGATTCTAAGACGAGTCAGAAGAACGTCAATTTTCCTAGGGTAATAAGTGGGCCAAACTAGAATTGTGGGTTTAATATGATGTAGTTTATTATTTATTTCGGAGTTCCAACTTTCTTGCCATTTATTGTAGATATAACTATTGATGCTATGTTTAATGTCAGTTAAAGGAATCTGATGATATAAAATATTGCGAGCCTGTTTTGCTGCTTTGTCTGCTATCTCATTACCATGAATACCCATGTGTCCGGGCACCCAACAGAATAGGATATTATATCCATCTCTAATAAGTTGTTTAATGCGACTCAAAATTGAATAAATAATGGGATGGTAGGTAGTGGAGCTAATTGCATCTATAGAACTTTTAGAGTCTGTATAAATGATAAAAGAGGTACAATGATGATGATGTGATATAAAGGATATAGCTTTATCTATTGCGATTAATTCGGCGGTAAACACAGAGACAGATGAGTGTAGTCGATAACTAAATACATTATCACCAAAAACAATTCCACAGCCGGCAATATCTCCACATTTAGATCCATCTGTATATATATCTTTAAAATTTTTGTACTGTGTCCGATGATCTGCAAAAAGCTGTTGAAATACAGCAGGAGCCAAACTGTTTTTGTCAAAAGTATTAAAAGGATGAAGGGAGATGATATTATGAGAGTCCCAAGGAGGGAAAAGGTGCTTTGAACATGGATAGGTTTCAATGTTGCTAAGAAAGCTATTGTCAATAATCTGTCTCATTCTAATACCAAAATGTGGAGTGCATGAAGGGCGGTGCTGATAAAGAAGTTCATTGTCACTATCTAGTAAATAGGAATGTAAAGGATGATTAAGATGTGAAAGGATTCGATAGTATAAATCGAGGGAAAGCCTTTCACGGGTGTGATGTAGTGCAGGTTCGTTACAGTCAACATAGAGACTAAGCACAGGGGACGTACGGAATGCACCAGAACAAATACGAAGTGCGCTGTGGTGCACAGTGTCTAATTTTTTAAGAACTGATTTACATGAGGAACCATAGACCTGGCAGGCATAGTCAATTTTGGAACGAATCATAGAACGATATATTTTAAGGAGTGAACCACGATCTGCTCCCCAAGAAGTGTTCGAGAGCACCTTGACTAGATTAAGCGAGCGTTCGCACTTTTTACGTAATTGTAACACATGTGGCAAGAAAGTAAGCTTACTGTCAAAGTATAAGCCTAAAAAGCGAACAGAGTCAACAACAGAAATTTGAGATGCTTCAATAAATATTTCAGGATCTGGATGCAGATCCCTTCGTCTACAAAAATGCACACAAGATGATTTGTCCTGAGAAATAATAAAACCATTTCTGTTTGTCCAATGAATAATGCGGTTGATAGCAATTTGTAGTTGTCGTTCGATAAAGCGCATATCTGTTCCTTTACAAAAAATTTTAAAGTCGTCTACATATAAAGTACCATGCACATATGGAGGCAATTGGTTAAGTATATCGTTAATTTTGATAGCAAAAAGAGTCACACTCAGGACACTGCCCTGAGGTACTCCTTCTTCTTGAGTATAAAAGTCAGACAAAACCCCACCAATCCGAACTTGAAACAAACGGATGGCGAGGAAGTTCTTAATAAAAATCGGGAGGTTTCCGCGAAAGTTCAAATTAAAAAGATCGTAAAGAATACCATACCTCCAAGTCTTATCATAGGCTTTCATCATGTCAAAAAAAACTGCAACTAGATGGTTACGTTTTAAAAAAGCATTCCGTATATGGGTTTCTAAAAGAATAAGGTTATCAGTAGTAGACCTACCACGTCGAAAACCGCTTTGAAAGGCAGCAAGACAATTTTTTTCTTCAAGAACATGTACTAGTCGGCAGTTAATCATTTTTTCAAAAAGTTTGCAGAGACTACTAGTGAGTGCGATTGGTCTGTAATTATTTGGATCACTGGGATCCTTCCCAGGTTTAGGAAAGGGGATAACAATGGCTTTACACCAGGCTTTAGGAAATGTGTGTTCTGTCCAAATTCTGTTGTAGTAAGCAAGAAGGTTATTAAGAGAGGTAGTGCTGAGATGTTTTAGCATGGTATATGTAATGCCATCGTGACCTGGAGCAGAGTTGCGGCTTTTTTGTAAACATTTTAAAAGTTCTGAAATAGTAAAAGGGAGATTATAATCATAAGAGGAGCGAGTATTAAAATTAATGCGAGTAATTTCCATCCGTCTTTTGTATGATAGAAAGGGTTCTGGGTAAGAGTCAGAACTGGAATTAGAAGCGAGGGTATTAGCTATTGTTTCAGCTATATTGTTGGGTGAAGCTATAGTTTGGCCATTATGTTTTAATATAGAGACATTATTTTCAGAATAGAGACCCATACAATTTTTAACTTTTTTCCAAAGTGTTTTACTTGAAGTGTTATTGTCAATGCTAGATATATAGTTGATCCAGGATTCACGTTGGCTTTTGCGTCGCACTCTCCTAGCGTCAGCCTTTGCTTTTTTGAAAGCAATATAATTAGCATCATTGGGGTACCTTCGAAAAATACCCCAAGCTCTTTGTTGTTTTATTTTCGCTTGTTGGCAGTCATCATTCCACCAAGGCTTTCTGTGTCGCATTGTAGATGATGTTTTGGGAATGCTGATATCCGCAGCACTGATAATAGAATGGGTGATATTATCAAGTGCATTGTCAATGTGACCTTCAATCATATCATTTGTGATTTTGGCAAGGTCTGTGAAAGTTTGCCAATTGGCTCTGTCATATATATAATGATTTGAACAGTTATTTGAATTCCTATTAGGAGTAGTCTGTGTAATAAAGGTGGGAAAATGGTCACTGCCGTGAAGATCATCGGAAACCCAGAAGTTCCAATATGGATAAATAGATGGGGAGCAGATAGTAAGGTCTATTGCATGAAATGTGCGGGATGGCTCATGAAAGTAAGTATGATCTCCATTATTCAGCAGGCATAAGCCATTGTCTGATATAATTTTCTCAATCATATCTCCACGTTGATTAGAGTCACGATTACCCCACAGTTGACTGTGGGCATTAAAGTCTCCCACAATGATGTAAGGAGTGGGTAGTTGCAGAAGGAGATTGTCAAGATTTGCTGCCTGAATAGATGTATGTGGTGGTAGGTAAATAGAGCAGATGGTAATAAGCCTGTTTATATGAACACTGATTGCAACTGCTTGTAAGTTGGTATTTAAGTTAATTTGCGAATGGGGTAGATTGCGAGAAATAAAAAGGGCCACCCCACCAGTGGCCCTGTCACTACCTGTAAAGTCTTTCCTGTAGGTTGCATAGTTGCGTAATTTTGCTTTGTCATTAGGTTTTAGATGGGTTTCCTGGAGAGCTAGGCAAAGTGGTTGATGGTCAGAGAGAATTTCACGGATTTCGTCACGTTTATTATGATAACCACGGCAGTTCCACGAGATGATATTAGACATAAAAAGAGTGTCAGATATGTATATCTATGTCATTTTGTTCAGAGGTAGTAGACATGCTACTATCCTCATCGTCCAATACTTCATCCCTTTCAGGATGAAGTTTTAAGGCATCATCATCCATATTTGTTTCTTTTTTATTCTGTTGCTGATGGGTTTGATTTCTAGATGTTTTATTTTTTTTCTTTTTGGATGGGTTTTCAGTAGATGCAGCTGATTTAATACGTAGGGTATGTTTTTCAATATCAGATCTAAGATTTGATCTTAGAGATGGTGTTTTAGTTATATTTTGAGAACTTTTGTTTTTGAGTGGGGGTTTAGGAGTAAGAGATTGCAGTGATTTTGATGTATTTTGTGGCATTTTAGGAGGAGCAGGATTTACATATCCAGAAGAGGGAAACTGAGTCGATTTAGTAGTTGCATCAGAAAGACTGTTTTCCCTTTGTTTTCTTTTGGAATTATTTTCAGTAGGGAAATCGGTTTGAGTTGAAATAGTTTGATATGTTTTCTGGACTGTTTTAGATAAAGCGGCTGCATATGAAACTCCAACTTTTGGTGTCCTGGATTCAACTATTTTCCTGGCTTCGGGATATGGTATATTATCTTTAGTGCGTATTGTTTGTATTTCTTTTTCGATTTTCCATTTTTCGCAGGATTTTGAATATGATGGATGGTCTTTTTTACAGTTAACACAGCGTGGGGTAGCATTACATTGAGTACTATCGTGGTCGGGATCACTGCACCGACCACAGACAAGTTTACCTCGGCAATTGGTTTTTGAGTGCCCAAAGCGTTGGCATTTGAAGCAACGCAGTGGATTTGGGATATAAGGTCTTACAGAGCATGAGAGATACCCAGCTTTTATATATTTGGGAAGGTTTGGTGAGTTGAAAGTAAGAATTATGTGTTTAGTTAGAATCTGAATTCGACTGGTTGGTATTTTTTCGTCTGTACGGTAGATTTTTATTCGCCTAGCTTCTATGACATTCTGCTCTTTCAAATTTTCTACTATTTCCTCATCAGCAACATGCAAAAGATCTGATTCAGATATTACCCCACGAGATGTGTTCAAGGTTCTATGGAGACTTATTGAGACAGGGATATTTGCAAAATGTGTACATTTCTTTAAATTTAGAGCTTGAGTGCTATTGTATACCTCAATTAATAGTTCACCAGATCGTATTTTTTTTATTGTTTTTGGCTCACCAATCAATCCTTGAATGGATTTGTGAATCAAAAATGGGGATGTTTTGTCAAATGTGCCTTCTTGTCTTTTGACTACAAAAAATCTTTCGGAACATGAATCATCTGATCTATCGGCCCAAGAATTGATTTGGCCGTCATTTAAATCTACTGGCAGGCTTGAGCTTAAAGCAATGAGGGGTTGTGGGGCTACCACATCGCATGTTTTATTTCCTTGATTTGTCGCCATATTAGATAGAGAATTTATAAAACGCCAGGCATCGGGCCTGGTCACCGACCCTTCTTCTTACCGTTACGTCTGGTGCAGGTCTCAAAAGGGCGAAAACTATTTTCAACAGACCCCCACGTTTTTCGAACATTGGGTTAAACTCGATAGCATCTCCGAAGCTCCGGTTCTTTTCCAAGGAAAATGGGTAGCCGTAGGTAAGCCTTTACAGCTCTGTCCAACCTACAGCCGGCCCTTACATCGAAAGGCACCAGTCTTCTGGTGTTACTCCTAACAATCACCATGCAAGCATGGCGCCCCCCGTACTTGGAACCAGAGCTCAGAGATGCCCTGCACCCTGGGACTTGATATCAACCTAAAAAGGAAGAAACAAGTCGATGAGGTTAAAAGAAACCTCAACACCCAGGGTGTCTCACGTGTATAAAAAAAACCACTATTGTATAAAAAGTAATTTAAGAGGGAGCTTAAAAAAATGGTGTTTTTTTTTTGTCTTTAAACATATTTAATTTTTTTTTCTTTTTTTTTTTCTTTTTTTTTTTTCAAAACAAAAGAACGATAACAAAGTTAGTATAACAAAGAACAATGAAAACAAAATAATTAGTATAAATATCAAACATGAACAAGAACAAAGAGGGATAACAAACTGAAAAGAGAAGATTAAAAAGTGTGAAACAAAGAAAAAAAGGATAGACAACTAAAATAGAGAAGAAAAAAGGAAAAGGAGAAAGATCGCTCGGGAACCCGGGATCGCGAACCCCGCAAATACCTAAAGAAGGTATTCCCCTGGGGGATGTCCCTAAAGGGATTTTGCGCCATTAAACCCTATACAACCAACCAACCAAGCTATTTATATCTAGAGAACGGCTGGATGGATTTTAAGGCAATTTTGTATCCAATCGTTTTTTGGCACGAGAAAACTATTGGGCTGGGTGACATGTTCGAAAAAGTTCGATTAGTGGGTCATTTTGGGGTCATTATGGGTCAAGCCATTTTTATCTAAAAAACGGCTCTAACGATTTTGACCAAATTTTATATTGTATCACTTTGGATTACAAGAAGACCATTGGGTTAGGTAACATGTTCGAGAAAATTCGGTTAGTGGGTCATTTTTGGGGTCATTGTAGGTCATGCTATTTTTATCTAGAGATCTTCTGACGCAATTTTAACTAAAAATTGCATTCTATGGTTTTCGGGCACAAGAAAACATTGGGCTAGGTTACATGTTCGAGAAAAAAATTTAATGGGTCATTAAGGGTCTGGGTCAAGCTACTTATATTTAAAGAACGGCGTGATCGATTATAACGAAATTTTGTATGTAACAGTTTTTTGACATGAGAAAACTAATGGGCTAAATCACATGTTTGATAGATTTCGATTATAAGAGTCATTTGTGGGTCATGATGGGTCATAATGGGTCATGGTCAAGCTATAGCTAAAGAACAGGTGGATCGATTTTAACGAAATTTTGTAGGCAACATTTTTTTGGCACGAGAAAATCATTGGGCTTGGTCACGTGTTCGAGAAATTTCGATTAATGGGTCATTTTGGGTCATAAGGGGTCTGTGTCAAGTTATTTATATTTTAAGAACGGCAGGTTCGAGTTTAAATATTAACGAAATTTTGTGCGTAACAATATTTATACACAAGAAAACTAATGGGCTAAGTCACATGTTAGAGAGATTTCGATTATAAGGGTCATTTGTGGGTCATTTTGGGTCATGGTCAAGCTACACCTAAAGAACGGGCGAATCGATTTCAACGAAATTTTGTATACAACATATTTTTAGCGCAAGAAAATCATTGGGCTAGGTCACATGTTCGAGAAATTTTGATCAATGTATCACTTTTGGGTTATTCTAATTTTATCAAGACAATAATCTCGCGCAATTTTGACTAAATTTTATATTGTATCGTTTCATCAGAAAATCATTGGGTTAGGTCAGATGTTTGAGGAAATTCGATTAATGAGTCATTTTGGGTCATAATGGGTCAAGGACAAACTATTTATACCTAAAAATTGGCTCAATCGATTTTATCTAAGTTTTGTATTTAACATTTTTCGGCACTCAAAAAATTAATGAACTAAGTCACATTTTCGAGAGATTTCGATATAAGGGTCATTTGTGGGTCATGCTAATTTTATCTAGAAAATTGTTCTCACCATTTTGAGTATATTTTCTATTATATCGTTTTCGGGCAAAAGAAAACCATTTAGATAGGACACATGCACGTAACAATTCAATTAGTGGGTCGCTTTAGGTCTTAATGGGTTCGGGTCATTCTAATTATATATAACAACGACTCAGTCAATTTTACCTAAATTTTGCAACGGAACGTCTTTTGTCACGAGAAGACTATTGAGCTGAGTTGCATATTAAACAAAATTATATTAGTGGATCATATCGCTTCATTGCTGAATGCTGTCAAGCTAATTTTACTTAACAAATGGCTTAAACGATTTTGATTCATTTTATACTCTACTGTTTTTGATTACCTGAAGACCATTGAGCTAAGTCATATGTTTGATCACATTTGATTAGTGGATCATTTGGGTAATAAGGGTCAGTATCACGAGACTATGGCAAAATCCAATAAATTGGCGATATTTTACAAATACTGGCTAAATTTGGCCGAAAAATCCGCTATTAAGATTACGAAACCAAAACACGTATTTGGCGCCAAATGAAAGAATGTGTCCAAATTTGGATATATCTGGCAAAAATACAGTCTTTCAGACTGTGAAGAAATTTCTTATACATTCTTAATAGTATTCGAGATGCATAGTTAAACTAATCAGAGTCGAGCTAAAAAAGTTATTTAGATTGATGTCCTTTCGTTGTAAATATTAAAATAAAGTAAAATTTATGAACATGTGCATACAAACATACTTTTCTTATTAATTGTTTTTGTAAATAATACTATTATTAATAACATGTTTTACAGTAATAATTCAGAGTGAATGATTCAGGGAAAATACTATATCGAGTTGAACACAAAGTTAATTTTGACCGAGTTGAGCTCGGTCACCCCTGCTAGTCATATCTTATACTATAATGCGAGCAAAAATTGTGTGTGTGTGTATGCGTGTGTGGGTAAATTTTATCTCAAAAACGGCTCTAACGATTTTCGCAAAAATTTGGATTTTACCATTTTCGGGCACGAGAAGACCATTGGGCTAGGTCACATGTTCGAGAAAATTCGATTATTGGGTCATAATGGGTCAAGATCAAGCTATTTATATCTAGAGAACGGCTGGATCGATTTTAAGGAAATTTTCTATCCAATCGTTTTTTGGCACAACAAAACTATTGGGCTGGGTGACATGTTCGAAAAATTTCGAGTAGTGGGTCAATTTTCGGTCATTATGGGTCAAGCCATTTTTATCTAAAAAACGGCTCTAACGATTTTAACCAAATTTTATATTGTTTCGTTTTGGAGTACAAGAAGACCACTGGGTTAGGTAACACAGGGATGAAAGAGTTCCGCCTAAAGGCGGAAATCCGCCTTTTTGAACATGATTTTGGCCATTCTCTGGATCGATGCAAAAATGCAAAGAAAATATTGCTGGTAATTTGGGGGGGGGGGGGGTCCAAGAAGATCCGGGAGTAATTCTCGGACTTATCTTTCACCCGCTAGACTTCACCCACAAATCGCCGAAGAGCTATCTGTCAAGGTCAGAGGTCAATTTACGTTCAGGAGCATCACATGCGGTACATTTCGCGGGGCGAAAATCTATTTTTAAGGACCGGGCAAACTAACTATTCTGAAGTTAAACTTTATTCCCGGAACTGCCTTTTCTTTTCTCTCACTTACGGTTTACTGACAGTGGGAAACAAGGGAGATACAATGGTCACGGAAGATCACTATCCTAACCCTACTGAAGGGAAAGATTCCTGTGCTACTCTTGGATTGAAGTTGAACTGAAAAACTCATTTACATCAAACGCGCCACCTGCAAACCGCAAAAAAACTTTGTGTGTGCCCGCAGCCTTAGACTGGCAGCTGTTTTCTGACACCTGGCTCCATAGGTCACTGTGACGCTGAAGAGAAAGAAAATCTTGGGAGGGAATAATTTAATCTGGATTAATGAGCTTTAAGACAGTGATAATAATTTTTCAGTTGTTTTGTTTTCCAGAATAACTATTGTTTTTGCAGCGCGACGGATACGAGCTAATATAAATTCTGTTTTATTATTATTGCACTTCAGTTCTAGCTAAAATATGTCAATTTCAAGTCAATCTTTTTTAAACATTTTTTAGTTGCGTTTGAATTTATTTCGAGTGGAGTTTTCAATTAGAACTAAAATACCCGAACGCGAGTACGTGCAAGACTTGACTACTAATCATAATTAAGAGTTTTAAGACTGATATCTTCATCATTATTATTATAAATACTGTTGATCGATGAATTATATAATTTCTGAAATAAATGAGAATATGGCATTGATAAATTATATACATTCTGCCACAAAGAACACTAGTATAATTATTTATGGTGCATTTACACTCCATTTACAAGTACGGCTTTTACGATATTTGCGTTCAGAGATAAAGGTCTGCACGGGCCGGGCCTCGGTCCGAAGCCCGAGCACGGCCCGGTCCGCGAGCCGGGTTCGGGCCAATTTGCATTAATGTCATTCGGGCCGGGCCGGGCTCGGGCCTTGCTTCTGAAGACTCAGGACGGGCCTAGTCACTAATCTTTTCGGGCCGGGCTCGGACCGTAATTTTTTTTTCTGGAGTATCGGGCAGGGCCGAGCCTAACTTACTTCTTCCATAGAAACCGAGACTGATTTCATTCTTTTTAATCTTCACGAACCAAAATAATCAGTTCCTGTTGAATCTCCCCATATGAAAATCCTTTTCTCGACGTGGAAATAAGTCTGTTCACAAATCAGTAAAGTTTGGCTTGGTCCAAAAATTTTTGCAAAATAGGAATGTACTTTTAATTTGTCATTAATCTACAATTAAACATTAGAATTTATTCTTTTTAAAGAATCGTAGATCACTAGGCGTCTCAAAATAAAATTAATCACATTAAAAAAAAAAAAAAAAAAAAAATTATGACGAAATTTTTGTTTAAACCGAAAACTGCAAATTTTTTTTAAACTGTTCATTTATGCAAAATGAATGCAACAATACGCGAGAAAAAAAATATATTACAAGATAAAATAATTTTACTGCTAAAACCTCAAGTAATTTATCATGAAATCGTAATTATTTGACAATTATATTTTACTTTTAACAGTATAAAAATGTATAATTACGCTATAGAAAGAATAAGAAAAGAAAACAAAACTTGTAAACCACATGAAAAAGAAAATAAGTTGATTGTAGATTCTGCCATTGCAGAATTCAGTTTCGCCTCCGATAAGGAAAAAAAAAAAAAAATCGATAGAGGTTTTTTAGAAGGGCGACCCCGTTTAGAATGCAATGAACTAACTTCATTTTTCTTGTGTTTATCAATATACTAAGAAACAGAACGGCGTGAAATACCCAGTTGATTAGCAATTTCTCTCTAAGACACTAGAATTGCGGAATAATAAAGAGATACAATTTGACGTGCTACTTCTTCATTGACTAGATTCATCAAAAACGGGTTTTTTTCTTTAGTTTAAACGCTTTTTTTATAGACTCTGAGAAAAAGGAAATGCATTTTAACAATAAAACGAGTGGAATCCCATCGAATTCGACGAATGAAATGTTTAAAAGACCCGATCGATATGGTTTTAAAAAGAGTAATTGCATTCTTGAATCAATATATAATAAATATATTTCCAAACTTAATGTCAAGTTTGCCAGTTACAATTTTGCATGCAAATATTCGCACATCAAAAACGGGTTTTTTTCTTTAGTTTAAACGCTTTTTTTATAGACTCTGAGAAAAAGGAAATGCATTTTAACAATAAAACGAGTGGAATCCCATCGAATTCGACGAATGAAATGTTTAAAAGACCCGATCGATATGGTTTTAAAAAAAGTAATTGCATTATTGAATCAATATATAATAAATATATTTCCAAACTTAATGTCAAGTTTGCCAGTTACAATTTTGCATGCAAATATTCGCACATCTTCAGTTAAAATTGTAATCTGAGTGCCGGTGAAATCCAGAAATTTTATTTTACATGCACTCACAGAAAAATAATTTTATATATATTAAAAACTAATTTTATTTTTACTATGACATTATTTTCACTAACTGAAGTCATCTGAAAGTAAAATCTCAATCTCAGTGTTCATAATGAAAAGAAATATTGAAATGTAATTTCGTTATGAGTAAAAATGCGATGTTTTAAATAGTGACGTCATTTTCTCTTCAAACTTTTTTAAAAGTTACTGTTATTAGTAATATGAAAAAGGCGTCCGTAATAATATTGTATTTGATTGATATTGTAATTTTGTTATCGAGAGAAAAGCTAAACTGTGTTGCCACCATTTTGAAGAAATATCGTAAAAAAGCATTTAAAACTAAAACTAAAATATAAAAATGGAAATAAATTAAACAAGTTGGAAATTGCACGTGAAGCGTAGCAAATGAGGTGCGTTCGTACGATAACGAAGTTTTAAAATATTCAGATCTTGCTGATATAATAGAGCGTACTTTGGATACAGTATAGTGGTCGAAATCTTTGTGTTCCTGTAAATATGCAGGGAGAAATTTTTATTATACTGCATTAACGTATATCTTATTCATAAAATGTGAAGTAGTTTAATATAATTAAAACACGCCCCAAACAATGTTTCCCCGTATAACATTATTTAGTGGAATACATTTGTGTGGCCCTGTGATTTAATAATAAATATTCTTTGCATCACAGATTGTACAAAATGTATTTTTAGGGCATATTTCATAGATTCATGTCAATTATATTATATTCAAATGAGTGTAACACCATTTAAAATGCATTTGAAACTTTTTTTCCCATTGACCGTAATGTAACGGAATACTTTTGATTGTCCCTGTAATTGGTCTATCCATCCGATTTTCATAAAATTTGAAATGACTCGACAAAATTATGTAAAAATTATACGTTTTAAATTTCAAACGATTAAAATGCGTTTGAAACTTTTCCCCCCATTGACCGTAATGTAACGGAACACTTTTGATTGTCCCTGTAATTGATCTATGCATCCAATTTTCATAACATTTGAAGTGACTCGACAAAATTATGTAATAAATATGCGTTTTAAATTTCAAACGATTAAAATGCATTTGAAACTTTTTTCCCCATTGACCGTAATGTAACGGAATCCTTTTGATTGTCCCTGTAATTGATCTATCCATCCGATTTTCATAAAATTTGAAATGACTCGACAAAATTATGTAATAATTATGTATTTTAAATTTCAAACGATTCGGTTGGGTAGTTTTTGCGTTGTTATATGCGGACGGACAGACAGACAGACAGACGGACAGACAGACAGACAGACGGACAGACAGACAGACGGACAGACAGACAGACGGACGGACTGAGCGACAACAATAGGTGCTACGTATTTACATAATTACGAACGCACCTAAAAATGGCTAAAATGGGCACAACTACAAATAAATAGCTTTCATTAAAAAAAATAATTATCAAAATCGGTTGGGTAGAAAATTCAGGGTTGATGACACGACATTTTTAGCTTGTCTGAAAGAAATAGCATCGGATGCTAAAACATTTACATCTGCTAAGAAGGAAAAGTATTTTTTTTTCCAATGTCTTAGAAGATTTTACTTTTACCGTATACCATTTTTTAGATTTTTTTTAATGCATTAATAATATTAATGATAACTGAAACATTTACATACAACAAACAAAGATTCATTAAAAGCGTAAATATCGCAGCCTATGGCACTGCTGCATAAATAAAGATTTTAAATATGAAAGAAGAAAAAAAGAGACTAAGATAAGTTTTTTTTTTTTTTTTTTTTTTTTGGTCTGAACTCTTCCGGTAGACTAAAGATCAATGTTCTGTAGAAATTCACCCGAGCCGAGCAGGGTTCGGGCCGAATTTAATTTTTTTTCCGGGCCGGGTCAGGCCAATATTTTTTGCGTTCGGGCCGGGCCCGGGCCAAAATTTTAATTTTCGGGCTCGGGTCTGGAAATTTCGGCCCGTGCAGACCTCTATTCAGAGGCTGCTTCACCACTCAAGAACGCGCGCTCGCTAATGTTAATTCCTATGGGAGAAATCTTTTTAAGCATACAGTTTGCGTTTTGATAATTTAAATTTTATTTATTTTGTATTGAATACTTGAGGTTATTATATACAAAGACCGTTTTTAATTTTTCAATTTTGTTTGCAGAGTTTTTTTTTAAATCTTTAAGGATATTTTTACCTTTGGAATCTGTTTTGAAAATAAAAATATCCCCAAATATTTTTTGAATAAATCTGTCGTTTTATCGCGAATTTTTGACAATTTGTTGCTTTTACTCAATTTTTTTAGGAACTTTGCCAGGTTTTTTTTTCGAATTTTATGACAAGTTAGGCATTTTTTCGCGAATTTTTCGACGAAATTTGTCATTTTTTGCGTATTTTTCGATGAAATTTGCCATTTTTTCACGATTTACGACAGAACTAGCCATTTTTTCGTGAATCTTTTGACGTAATTTGCCATTTTTTCGCGAATTTTGACAAAATTTGTCATTTTATCGAAATTTTTAAACAAAATTTGCCGCGTTTCCCGAGTTTTTTGACGAAATTTGCCGTTTTATCGCGAATTTTTTGACGAAATCTGTCGTTTTCGCGAATTTTTTGACAAAATTTGTCGTTTTATCGTGATTTTTAGACAAAATTTCTCGTTCTTTCAAGATCTTTTGAGGAAAACTGTCGTTTTTCTGTTAGGTCTACAGAAGGTTGATGGCTGTGGTCCCCTGTTTTATCAAGAGATACACATTTATACTGCGAATTTGGAAATTTTTTTTTATCAAATTTTTTGTAATTTTTATGTTTTTGTAAAATTTAAAACTGCACTCCAGTCTATAAAATATCGTCATTAGAATTTTTCTATTTTTTCTCTTCATATTTGGCATCTGAAGTCGAAAAAAATTTTCCTCCTTTTTTTCTTTGGTCCACTTTCATGCCTGGTAACATGTTCGAGAAAATTCGGTAAGTGGGTCATTTTTGGGGTCATTGTGGGTCATGCTATTTTTATCTAGCGATTTTCTCACGCAATTTTGACTAAAAATTGCATTCTATGATTTTCGGGCACGAGAAAAACATTGGGCTAGGTTACATGTTCGAGAAAAAATTTCAATGGGTCATATTGGGTCATTAAGAGTCTGGGTCAAGCTATTTCTATTTAAAGAACGGCGTGATGGATTATAACAAAATTTTGTATGTAACAGTTTTTTGACATGAGAAAACTAATGGGCTAAATCACATGTTTGAGAGATTTTGACTATGAGGGTCATTTGTGGGTCATAATGGGTCATGGTCAACCTATATCTAAAGAACAGGTGGATCGATTTTAACGAAATTTTGTATGCAACATTTTTTTGACACGATAAAACCATTGGACTAGGTTACATGTTCGAAAAATTTCGATTAATGGGTCATTTTGGATTATAAAGGGTCTGGGTCAAGCTATTTATATTTAAAGAACGGCGTGATGGATTATAACGAAATTTTGTATGTGACAGTTTTTTGACATGAGAAAACTAATGGGCTAAATCACATGTTTGAGAGATTTCGACTATGATGGTCATTTGTGGGTCATGATGAGTCATAATGGGTCATGGTCAAACTATATCTAAAGAACAGGTGGATCGATTTTAATGAAATTTTGTATGCAACATTTTTTTGGCACGATAAAATCATTGGACTAGGTTACATGTTCGAAAAATTTTGATTAATGGGTCATTTTGGATCATAAAGGGTCTGGGTCAAGCTATGTATAAAATAAAGAACGGCAGGATCAATTTTAACGAAATTCTGTATGTAACACATTCGAGAGTTTTCGATTATAAGGGTCATTTGTGGGTCTTAATGGGTCAAGGTCAAGCTATATCTAAAGAATGGGTGGGTCGATTTTAACGAAATTTTGTATACAACATATTTTTGGCATGAGAAAATCATTGGGGTAGGTCACATGTTCGAGAAATTTCGATTAGTGGGCCACTTTTGGGTCATTCTAATTTTATCTAGACAACGTTTCGCGCAATTTTGATTAAATTTTGTATTTTATCGTTTTCGGTCACAAGAAAATCATTGGATTAGGACAGATTTTTGAGAAAATTCGATCAATGGGTCATTTTGGATTATAAGGGGTCAGGGTCAAACTAACTATATCTAAAAAACGGCTCAATCGATTTTATCTAAATTTTGTATCTAATGTTTTTCGGCATGCTAAAACTAAAGAGCTAGGCCACACGTTCGAGAGATTTCGATTATAAGGGTCATTTGTTCGTCATGATGGGTCATGGTAATTTTATATAGAAAATGGTACTCATCATTTTGACTATGTATTATATCGTTTTTGAGCAAGAGAAAACCATTTGGCTTGGACACATGCTCGCGAAAATTCTATTAGTGGGTCATTTTGGGTCTTAATGAGCTAGGGTCATTCTAATTATACATAACAACGACTCAATCAATTTCGAAACAAAACGTTTTTTGTCACGAGAAGACTATTGGGCTGAGTCGCATGTTAAACAAAATTATATTAGTGGGTCATTTGGCTTCATTGCTGAATGCTGCCAAGCTAATTTTACCTAAAAAATGGCTTAAACGATTTTGATTCATTTTTATATTCTACTGTTTTTGATTACCTGAAGACGATTGAGCTATGTCACATGCTTGATCAAATTTGATTAGTGGCTCATTTTGGGTAATACGGGTCAGGGTCACGAGAATATGGCAAAAGCCAATAACTTGGTGATATTTGACAAAATATTGGCGACATATGGCCAAAAAATCGACTATAAAAATTACGAAAACCAAAACACGTATTTGGAGCCAAATGAAAGAATGCCTCCAAATTTGGCTATATCTAGCAAAAAATATTGTCTTTCAGAATGTAAAGAATTTTTTTATACATTCTTAAGAGGATTCGAGATGCATGGTTAAACCAATCCGAGTCGAGCTAAAAAAGTGATTTAGATCGATATCCTTTCGTTTTAAATTTTAAAATAAAGTAAAATTTATAAACATGCGCATAAAAACATAGTTTTCTTATTGATTGTTTTTCTAAATAATACTATTCTAAACATGTTTTACAGTAATAATACAGAGTTAATGATACAGTGAAAATACTATATGGAGTTGAACACAAAGTTAATTTTGACCGAGCTAAGCTCGGTTTCCCCTGCTAGTCTTATACTATAATGCGAGCAAAAATTGTGTGTGTGTGTGTGTGTGTGTGTGTGTGTGTGTGTGTCTGTGTGTGTAAATTTTATCTCAAAAACGGCTCTAACCATTTTCGCAAAAATTTGGATTTTACCATTTTCGGCCACTAGAAGACCATTGGGCTGGGTCACATGTTCGAGAAAATTCGATTACTGGGTCATTTTGGGTCACAATGGGTCAGGATCAAGCTATTTATATCTAGAGAACGGCTGGATAGATTTTAAGGCAATTTTGTATCCAACCGTTTTTTGGCACCAGAAAACTATTGGGCTGGGTCACATGTTCGAAAAATTTCGATTAGTGGGTCATTTTTGGGTCATTATGGGTCAAGCCATTTTTATCTAAAAAATGGCTCTAACGATTTTGACCAAATTTTATATTTTATCGTTTTGGATTACAAGAAGACCATTGGGTTAGGTAACATGTTCGAGAAAATTCGGTTAGTGGGTCATTTTTGGGGTCATTGTGGGTCATGCTATTTTTATCTAGAGATTTTCTCACGCAATTTCGACTAAAAATTGCATTCTATGGCTTTTGGACAAGAGAAAAACATTGGGCTAGGTTACATGTTCGAGAAAAAATTTTAATGGGTCATTAAGGGTCTGGGTCAAGCTATTTATATTTAACGAACGGCGTGATCGATTTTAAGGAAATTTTGTATCCAATCGTTTTTTTTGGCACGAGAAAACTATTGGGCTGGGTCACATGTTCGAAAAATTTCGATTAGTGGGTCATTTTCGGGTCATTATGGGTCAAGCCATTTTTATCTAAAAAACGGCTCTAACGATTTTGACCAAATTTTTTGTTTTATCCTTTTGGATTACAAGAAAACCATTGGGTAAGGTAATATGTTCGAGAAAATTCGGTTGGTGGGTCATTTTTGGGTCATTGTGGGTCGTGCTATTTTTATCTAGATATTTTTTACGCAATTTTGACTAAAAATTTCATTCTGTGGTTTTCGGGCACGAGAAAAACATTGGGCTAGGTTACATGTTCGAGAAAAATTTTTAATGGGTCATATAGGGTCATTAAGGGTCTGGGTCAAGCTATTTATATTTAACGAACGGCGTGATCGATTTTAACGAAATTTTGTATGTAACAGTTTTTTGACATGAGAAAACTAATGGGCTAAATCACATGCTTGAGAGATTTAGACTATAAGGGTCATTCGTGGGTCATTATGGGTCAAGCCATTTTTATCTAAAAAACGGCTCTAACGATTTTGACCAAATTTTATATTTAATCATTTTGGATTAAAAGAAGACCATTGGATTAGGTAACATGTTCGAGAAAATTCGGTTAGTGGGTCATTTTTGGGGTCATTGTGGGTCATGCTATTTTTATCTAGAGATTTTCCCGCGCAATTTTGAATAAAAATTGCATTCTATGTTTTTTGGGCACGGGAAAATCATTGGGCTAGGTTACATATTCGAGAAAAAAAATTAATGGGTCATATTGGGTCATTAAGAGTCTGGGTCAAGCTATTTATAGTTAAAGAACGGCAGAATCAATTTCATCGAAATTTTGCCTGTAACAGTTTTTTGACACGAGAAAGCTAATGGGCTAAGTCACACGATCGAGATATTTCGATTATAAGATCATTTGTGGGTAATGATGGGTCATAATGGGTCATGGTCAAGCTATATCTAAAGAACAGGTGGATCGATTTTAACAAAATTTTGTATACAACATTTTTTTGGCACTAGAAAATTATTGGGCTAGGTCTCAGTTCAAGAAATTTCGATTAATGGGTCATTTTGGGTCATAAATTTTAACAAAAATTTGTGTGTAACAATATTTATACACGAGAAAACTAATGGGCTATGTCACATTTTCGAGAGATTTCGATTATAAGGTTCATTTGTGGGTCATAATGGGTCATGGTCAAGCTATATCTAAAGAACGGGTGAATCGATTTTCACGAAATTTTGTATGCAGTATATTTTTGGTACGAGAAAATCATTGGGCTAGGTCACACACTTTTGGGTTATTCTAATTTTATCTTGACAATGACTCGCGCAATTTTGACTAAATTTTATATTCTATCGTTTTCGGACACAAAAAAATCATTGGGTTAGGTTATATGTTTAATGAAATTCGATTAACCCATTTTAGGCCAAGCACAGAAATTTTATAAAATGTAGCATTATTTTTATTGAAATATGCTTAAATTACATACATTAAGACACAAAAAAAGATTCGTGCATGAAAAATAATATTTTATATAAGAAATAATATTTTATATAATAATATAAAATATTATTTCTTATAATGAATAATATGAATATGAATAATATTTTTATGACTTTTGTTTTATTCTTATTTCATATACAGAATTTGCAACTTTAATCTATTTTAAAAACATATAATTCATTTCAATTGGAATAATAATATATTTTTAAAAAGTCGAATTTGTCAAAGGCGTTTCAAATTAAAACTCTAGCGTATTTTGAAAATTTTTTAAGAGAAAGTGTTTACTCCAATTGAATTACTAATATTTTATGGATGTCTTCAAAAGCCTTAAAAAATAGAAGAAAAATAAAATTCTTGAAAAAAATGTGTCAGAGTGTTAAAAAAAAATATTTATCGAAATGTTTCGTATACGAACCTTCGGCCGAAAATGGGTTAATGAGTCATTTTGGGTCATAATTGGTCAAGTTCAAACTATTTATACCTAAAAATTGGCTCAATCGATTTTATCTGAAATTTGTATCTAACGTTTCTCGGCACACAAAAATTAGTGAGCTAGGTCACATGTTCGAGAGATTTCGATATAAGGGTCATTTGTGGGTCATGCTAATTTTATCTAGAAAATCGTTCTCACCATTTTGAGTATAAGGAAAGGGCAGTTGACGTCACTGTGGGCTCTTATTAGTGTGGGCAAGCTGTTTTCACCCGTGCTTCGTTATAGCACCGACTCTTTAGGCATTCTGATTGGTCTATAAATTTTATCAAGGTTGTCTGCTTGCTATGATTGGGCTACGTCATCAAGATGAATCCTACTATGATCGCTATGACAAAAATGTAGCGGTAGATTGGTTGAAAAAAGTGTTTGTTTGTAAACATGCCCTTTCCTTATACTTTCTATTATAACGTTTTCGGGCACGAGAAAATCATTGAGCTAGGACACATGCTCGTAAAAATTCAATTAGTGGGTCGTTTTAGGTCTTAATGGGTTCGGGTTATTTTAATTATATATATCAACGACTCAATCAATTTTATATGAATTTTGCAACGAAACGTCTTTTGTCAGGAGAAGACTATTGGGCTGAGTTGCATATTAAACAAAATTATATTAGTGGGTTATATTGCTTCATTGCTGAATGCTGTCAAGCTAATTTTACTTAAGAAATGGCTTACACGATTTTGATTCATTTTATACTCTACTGTTTTTGATTACCTGAAGACCATTGAGCCAAGTCACATGTTTGATCACATTTGATTAGTGAATCATTTCGGTAATAAGTGTCAGGATCACGAGAATATGGCAAAAGCCAATAAGTTGGCGAGATTTGACAATATACTGGCGTAATTTGGCCGAAAAATCAACTATTAAGATTACGAAACCAAAACACGTATTTGGCACCAAATGAAAGAATGTGTCCAAATTTGGCTATATCTGGCAAAAAATATTGTCTTTCAGAATGTGAAGAAATTTCTTATACATTCTTAATAGCATTGAAGATGCATAGTTAAACTAATCAGAGTCGAGCTAAAAAAGTGATTTGGATTGATGTCCTTTCGTTGTAAAATTTAAGAAACATGTGCATACAAACATAGTTTTCTTATTGATTGTTATTGTAAATAATACTATTATTAATAACATGTTTTACAGTAATAATGCAGAGTGAATGATACAGAAAAAATACTATATCGAGTTGATCGATACTATATCGATGATAATTTTGACCGAGCTGAGCTCGGTCATACCTGCTAGTTATTTGTTATATTTGCTAGTGCAGTAAAAGCTGGCCAATTGGCTCTGTCATATATATAGTTTTTGGGATAGTTATCAGAATCTCCATCTGGAGTAGTCAAAGAGATAAAAGTGGGAAAGTGGTCACTGCCGTGCAGGTCGTTTGAGACCCAGAAGTTCCAGAACGGATAGAGAGAAGGGGAACAAATTGTAAGAAATATTGCATGAAAAGTACGGGTTGGTTCATGAAAGTAAGTGTAATCACCGTTATTTAGCAGGCATAAGCCATTGTCTGATATGAGTTTCTCTATTGTATCACCACGTCGGTTACTGTTAGAATTACCCCACAGTTGGCTGTGAGCATGAAAATCTCCGAAGTTAATAAAAGGCGTGGGGAGTTGGAAAATAAGATCATTAAGATGTGCTGATTGAATAGTTTGGTTAGGCGGTAAATATATAGTACAGATTGTAATGAGACATTTTATGTGTACACGGACTGCAACAACTTGTAAATTAGTATTTAATGGGAAATGTGAGTGAGGTAAACTGCGAGAGATGAAGAGAGCCACTCCACCAGTGGCTCTATCACTACCTATAAATTCATACCTGTATGTAGCATAAATACGTAGTTTTGCTTTGTCTTTAGGCTTTAAATGAGTTTCTTGCAGAGCTAGGCATAAAGGTTGATGATCAAAGAGGAGAATACGGATTTCGTCATGTTTATTGTAATAACCACGGCAGTTCCACGAAATAATATTATTCATGAAAGAGGTGATTTTATAGAGTTAGTTAGGCACAAATTCTTCAAATACAGTATTTTCATCGATATCTGAGTCGTTGTTGCTACACTGTAAAAACAAAGGAGTAATATTACATTTAAATCAAAGTTATGAATTGCTGAATAAACTTTAAATCTACGCTATTTTCGGTAGTAGCTCCGTAAAAAATGTAAGAATAATCTTGGAATGGTGGTATTTTATTCTTTAGTCGCAATTATTGAACGGTAACACCAAATTCAGAGTCATATATCATCTTTCTGTTTTGATTTCATATGTTTGCAGACGACACGCCGCCATTTTACTTCGCATTTAATCCTTCTTTCTAACTTTCGGATAGCAGGTGGAAAAGTAAACAAACGGTAAGCAATATTAATATTATTCTTTGTAGATGTAAGATTTAAGACTAAATAATGTTTGCATGTGGTTTTTTTTAAATTAGATAATGCTTTTTAATAATGTATTAGTGCACTGCCATTTTAAGAACAATGGCGACATGTTCGAATTTAACGGGAAGTATGCCTTTAGTATAACAGTTGTAATCAACTTTTTTTTTATACAGCTTTGTTTATTTGATAGCTGGCATAGTTAAGCTTTTTTTTATATTATGCATTAATTTGTATAATTGTGAGGTAATTTAATATCATATGTAGCTTATTTTTGTTATTTTCTTAAGAAAACTAGAAACTCCGAATTAAACTTATAGTGCAACGAACTTTAACCAAAAATATTTTCATAAAAAATTCGTTTTTATAATGTTTTTTAACTTACTGAACGCATTATTGACCTATGAAAAAGATATTTTTAAGCATGCAAATATGGGAAATTTTAGTTCGTTTCATTAAAGTTATTTCATTCAATTTTAGTTCATATTTCTTTGCTGTGATATGCTTAAAATGAATGTTATAATAAATTGCCTCCATTAAAAGGAAGTTTCGCTGCCTCTTTGCGTCAAACTATTTATTTTAAATTATGACTGTATTAAATTTAAAATGTAATCTCTAAATTATTTTTTATTTTGCTGTTAAAGTCATGTAAATATTAGGAAATTTCCTTTTTTTACCATTTAGTGTACTTAGATAAATGGTAGCAAAATAAAAAATAATTTAAAAATTACATTCCAAATGTAATACAGCCATAATTTAAAATAAATAGCTTCATGCAAAGAGGTTGCTAAGCTTCCCTTTAATTGAGACAATTTATTATAACGTACATTTTAAACATATTACTTACTTTACACCAAACATGGTGGCAACTAAGTTGCCACTAAAAATGGTGTTTATTTATACCATTTGATAGTTGGTGACTCATTACACCAATTCACAAGTGGAATTTCATTACACCACTTGGGGTGGCAACTTAGTTGCCACCCTTTTTGGTGTAAAGTAAGGGAGTTTTTTTTTACAGTGTATAGGATTCGTCCATAGCCTCGTCTACGTACTTTTGTAACTGTTTTGGATCCTTTATGTTTTTTACGATTGAGCTGAGCCCAGAATTTTGCTTTCTCTTCCCCACAGTCTTCCACTGTAGAGAGGCTGGAGTTGACGTTTTCTTTTTATTTATTTGTATAGGGGGTTTTTTAGATTTTGTTTTCTGGGAGTATCAGGTTTCTCTGGTATTTTGGTATTTGTGGTAGGTTTTGGCTTAATTTGGGGTTGAGATGACTTATTGGATACTGCTGTCAATTTCTGTCGTTTATTCTCTAGGGCAATTATTTTAACCGGTTCAGAGGATGGGGTGTTCGTCGATTGCGTTACGGTAGATTTACCTTGTGGATATGAGAGATCAGTTTTTGTAGCCATGTGTCTTATACCCTGTTCGCACTGAGAAAGTTAAGTCACTTAACTTGAAATTTTTTGAAGTGGTCGTACCCGGAATCAAGATTTTCACTTAAGCAAATTTCTGAAACTCACTTAACTTTTGAGATGCTCACTTAACTATGAGTTGAGTTGAAATGTGCCTTCTGAATATTTAATTATTATTTCTGAATTTTAGAATATTTAATTCTGATTGTTAAATAACTGGAGTTGAGTCCTACAAATAATTATAAATTGTTTCAAGTGGTTATTTGTTTGCCCCAGTTGCTTAACACGTGTGTTTGTGGGGGTTTTTTTGTAATCAAAGGTCAAAAATGGAAAATGTTTAACCTGTTATTTCCTCCTGCAAAATAAATTGGGAGGATGACAAAATTAATTTTTAATTGAAATATGGCACGATAATTGCTATGTAAACAAAAAACAGTTAGAAGTTGCAGTTACAAATTTCCGAGCTTATGCGCATGCCCAGATGTCATTTTGGCCAAGTTAAGTCACTTAAAATATTTAGCAAGTGCGAACAGGTGAAGCCTAATTCCGGGTATCCCGCTTCAAAAAATTTAAGTGACTTAACTATCCCAGTGCGAACAGGGTATTACGGCTGTTGATTGCTTCTTGAGTAAGCTGGAGTAGGTAATTGCGACAGATGGGGTTCTAGTTTCAACTAGTTTACGGGCATCAGGATAAGGCGAGTTCTGAGTAATTTTTATACTAACTATTTCTTTATCACGGTTCCAGTTAGGGCACTTGCGGGAATATGCTGTATGATTTCCTTTACAGTTAATGCAGCATTCGGATTTTATTATTATTATATTATAATCATGAAGATAGATATAATAGAAGGAGAACAAAGACGGCGCTTCCACTTTCGTTCCTAAAGTCTTTCCGAGTTTGGCTAGCATTTCCGGCAGTTTGGGAGCAGATGAAGTCTAGCGCCCCCTACGTCCCGCTAGCAGACTAGTCGAGAGACCAGTCAAACAAGTCATGTGATCGAAAGTCAGTGCAGCATCACTAGCGCCACGCCATGCACCGGGAAATACTTTGGGGCTAAGTTCTGTTGGGAAAAGCCTATCTTCTCGGTTCTCCTTCTATTATTCTATCTTCATGATTATAATATTAAAGCATAAAAAATCGCAATCTAAGTATTAACTGAGTATTTAATACTCGATGAATATCACGGAAAGTATCCCTATAAACAGCTTAGGGATCTCTGTTAATTATCTATTCGCGCACGATAGGTCTCTAAACGACCGCGGTGAGCCGTTTCAATTAAATGAAACCTCATACTTTTTTTAGACGTTACTCGTTAAAAAAATGTTTTAATAAATTAAAATTAATCTCTAAATATAAACCATTTACAGCGTAATTTTTTTTAGCAAAACATGTAAAAATGTATAAAAACACTTAATTATGATATTAATTCATTAAACCCCTCATCCTGAAAAAAGCAACATGAAAGTGCGATTACACACACTGTCTAAGTGAAACATTAAACTCATCACGCAGTTTTAGCTGCAACAATTTCTCGGAAAGCGGTGTGCGATTGAGATTTCATACTTGAAACATTTCGTGCAACTCTTTCCACTCCTTGTGGGAAATGTTGCGCTTAGCTCTGTGCTGCACGTAATCTGACCAATAGCGAAGAAGCAGATTGTCTACGTCACTCCTCAAAATGGCGGTCGAAATTAAAACGCCAGGCTGTTAGTATGCACGAGCACGCTTGTTTGTATTGAAAAGAAATAAAGCATTTAAGAAATTAGACGCAAGAAATGGCTCTTTATAAGCGATAAGGAGTTCAAATTAAGAAATATTTTAATTGGATGTCACACACCCGCACAGCACACACACAAAAAAGGATCGTTCGGATCAAGGCCTCGCATTCAGGAGAAAATCTATTGTTGAAATTGTCCCTATAATTGCCAACTTATTATATGACTTTGTCTCATAAGTAACGCCACCTGGTGCATACTATTGCTAATAATCCATGCGCAAATTCATAGGAAAAAATGGAAAATATTTCAGTTTCTCACATTAGATGGCGCTACCAACGGGAAAATCATGTGGTTTCTGACCACGTGTACTGTAGACAAAGGAAACTTGGGGAATGACAAGCCTTGTTATTATGATAAGGTAGCCTTGGTTCGGATATTACAAATAGCAAACGCCGTTCATTTTAGGCGAGAGTAAGGTACAAATGTTCTAAGTAGTAAGTAAACATTCATAAAATTTAAAAGTTTTTTTAATTATTAATCTTACATTTTGTTTAACAATGTGATTAATTGCAGTGTTAAGGAGTTTTGAATATATATTTTAGTGTTTGTGGAAATTTGATAGTGTTTTGTTTATATTTGTCGCCAAATTCGCCAATGTTAGTAAACAAAGTATTTTTTTTTCGTCTTGGATGTAATATTACACAAAAATATTAGATGAATGTTATTTCTTGTTATATGAATCTTACAATACATCCGATTACAATATTTTTACTGTTCCCAATTTTTAAGAACATTGCACATTTATCCTTTTTATCTTTTATGCACATATCCTGTTAAATTATATTAGTTAACTAATCGTATTTTAAACAAACGAATTAGTAACTGGAAAACATTTATCAGTTATACTGTTTAAATCTCTTTCTAAAAGTTTTTGGAATTTTATTTGACGAATTATTAATGTAAACATTGACTTAAATTTCTTTATTATTCGGTACTTTTCGTATGTATTATTGTATAATATTAATATTAAATATTGTAAATATTAAAAAATAAATATTGTAAATAATATAACATTTACATATTGTATTAAAAATTAAATAGTGTAAATAATATAATTGTTTTTAATCATTTAAGCAGCAATTATATTTTCCAATCATTTTTATTCATGCAGTATATCCAAAATTTCTGAGAAATAATTCAGTTGTTCTAGATTATTTATCAAAGATACTTTTTTTCTGTGTGAGGCAGACGTGAAATAGATAATGCTCTTTACTGCACTTTCATGCTATATATTTTCAAAATCATTTTTCTTTTTTTGGAAAAAAAAAGGGGGGGGGGGCTTTGAAAATTTGAAAAAGAATTTATTTCTGATGGGTACAAGAGGAATGATATAATTTTCATCTAATTCAGAGGTCTTTACGTAATGTGTTTTAGTAAAATGAAGAAGCCGTGGGATATCCCTTATCTTTCCTTTTTTTCTGTTTAAAGTCCTTTTTCAGAATAAATAGAAATATGACTAGTGTATTTCTGCCTAGTTGTATAGTAATATTTTATAAGAATAATAATTATGTTTTTCAAATTTCTGCCAATGGTTAGATACAAATAACAAATTTGCTATTTTTAACATATTTTCAGAGATATGAAAATTGACAAAACACTATCAAAGCTTATAAAAAAGTAAAAATTATCAAAAATCACTTGACATTGCAATTAATATTATTGTTAAATAAAAATGCAAGATTAATTATTATAAAACTTTTTAATTTTATAAAAAAATTATTTACACAATTGATATTAAACATAAAAAGTATAT
Organism: Maratus speculifer; assembly: GCA_964019185.1. NCBI lineage: Eukaryota > Metazoa > Arthropoda > Arachnida > Araneae > Salticidae > Maratus > Maratus speculifer. The sequence continues at coordinate 353,176 of CAXHSM010000005.1, read as the reverse complement.
GAATCAAATTTACTTTTGATTCTTGAAATAATCTTTTTCTTCATACAAATGCAAGCTTATACAGATCAAAAAACATTTTTGAACTGAAGATTGGGGTACCATAGCTTCATCTTGTGTGTAATTGATGAAATATTTAGAATGATGCATAAAAAGAAAAACCTACTGCCCCATTCCCTCCATTGTCCCACTTAACCCCACTCTCCCCTATATATATTTAAACATATATATATTAACAATATATATAAATATAAGAAGTATATGGGTGATTCTACGATAAGAGGTTCAAAAACATGGAGAATTCGGCCAAAAAGAAAAGTTTGAGTTTGATCAAAAACCTTTAAATTATGATTTTTGTCCTGTTTATTTACTTTTTTATATAAGGGCAAGTCACTTTATACATATTTTATAACTTTTTCTGGTCAGTGACTCGCTCCCCTGACCGTTATCGTGCCAGGGGAAATACGGCAGGGGAGAGACATTTTCGTGTAAATTCAAACTTTTTAACTGATTGAATTAGTTTTTCGGTTAATTGTGTATTTCACTTTAAGTATTACCGTATTGTTTAATTAGGACAGTATATGCAATTGAATTAAATGAATATTATAAGTTTTATGACTTACCAGGGGAGATACACGATCACTGTGCGAAACCACTACAAAACACGGTCGCGCCGCAACAACAAAAAATGGCGACGCTTAAATGGCTTGCGCGTTTAGTATTGCTAACTTCAAGCCGATAGATGTCCTTAAGCACTACTTCCAATATAGCCATCGTTGAATTTATATTTGTTTCAGCGGAACAAAATTTGACAGGGGAGAGACACAAAAAAAGCGGGACAAAAGTTAATTTTAAAAATTATTTGAAATTAACAAAAATATTTTATTTTTTATTTTATAATACGTAAGTATAATTATTTAAATTCCAATTAAACATACCTTAGCTAAGCATCTGGCGGAAAAAATATATGTATTGTTTGAAAGTTAAATTGAAACCGGCTAGGGGACATGCCAGGGGAGGGGACTTTTTAGACTTTGTAAGAAATTTCAGAAAAATGTGTTTAAATTAGGCATTCAATCGTAATGTTATTTAATAAAATATATTAAGATGATGCGATTCATTGCAAAAAATAGCAACATATAGAATAAAAAATCTGTTTTAAACAGATTGCCGTACAAATTACCTCTTATCGTAGAATCACCCATATATATATAAACATATATATTAACTGTTATATAATCTATCCAGTATTTATTACATTTAAAGTAAATTACTCAAAAATTATCTATTGACTTAAAATCAGCATATGCTTTAGCATTTTTTAAAAACTAATTGAAGCACTCATTTTATCTTTAAACTAGCTGACCCGCCCGGCGTTGCCCGGGTCCGTATTAACAATATTAAACGAACTTGAAATTTGTATGATTTTATCATTAACTCGAAACATGCAGAAATCCATTGTCTGAAATACGTGGCCACTGACTGTGTGAAAAATCGGTTTAAGAAACAGCTAATGTTAAGCTCTAAAAATACTCAAAATGAGCGATGAGAAATGTGGGAGGGAATATGTATCCAACGACTGCGTGATTTTCGTGTTAAAGTGTTGATATTTATCAAAAATCACTGTTAAGTCACGTAACTAATTATTTTTTTTTTCACATAGAAATCCCAAGTGAAATATTTTGAATTTCAAACTAATTATATCACTCTTAAATCCGACTATAACATGAATGAAATCGATACTCGCTCGTAGCTAAAGTGTTGATATGTAGTATTATAATTTCAGAGCCATTTAACAAAAGTAAGTGTTATTTTTAATCAAATCATGCATAATGTCCACTCTATGGATAAATTCCTAACCGTAAACTTTTTTATCATAACCATAACCTGCCCGTAACCTAACTTTGACTTAACAGTACCTTACCGTAAATTAAAAATAACAAATGTAACCTAGCCTTCACTTTATTGTAACATATCCTTATTCTAACCATAAAACAAATGCGATTTAACTTTAACCTAACTTTAACTTAACCGTGACCTAACTGTAACCTAACGGGATATTAAATATAATCAAAGCCTTTCCGTAATGTAATTGCAACCCAAATGTTACCTAACCATTTATTGAGTTCATGTCCATGGAAATTATTTTGTCTTGTTCGGATCTGGTTATGATTCATTAGAATATTTTCGACGGGTTCAGATTTGGTTCGATTCAGGTTTCAGGTATTTTTTGAAATTCGATTTAAATGTTTGGGTCGGATTCATGTCCATGGAAATTATTTTGCTTGCTCGGATCCAGTTATGTTTCTGTGAAATATTTTTGTCGGGAACAGATTTGGTTCAATTCAGATTTCGGCGTTTTCTTCAAATGGAATTTTTGGGTTCAGGTCTTCCTGCGTGTCCACGGAAATTATTCTGTCCAATTCGAATAAATACATGCTTCACTGGAATATTTTTGTCAAGTTCAGACTTGTTTAATTAAGATTTCGGCTTTTTCTTCAAATGGAATTTTTGGGTTCGGGTTTTCTTGCGTGTTCACGGAAATTATGCTGCCTTGTTCGAATAAGAACATGCTTCACTGGAATATTTTTTTTTCAAGTTCAGATTTGGTTCAGTTCAGATTTCGTGATTTTTTTCAAAGAATTTTTTTAGGTTCAGATTCGGTTCAGGTGAATGGAAATTTTTTGTCTTATTCATATCCGGTTAAGATTCTTTGGAATATTTTTTATCAGGTTCCGATTTGGTTCCTTTCAAATAGAATTTTTAGGTTCGGATCTCGTTCATGTCCATGGAAATTATTTTGTCATACTCGAATCCAGTTATGATTTCGAATATTTTGGTCGAATTTAGATGTGGTTTGGGTCAAATTTCAGTTTTTTTCAAATCGAATTTTTTAGGTTTGAGTTGGGTTTATGTCCATAGAAATTATTTCGTCTTGCTTGGATTGGGTTATAGTTCTTTGGAATATTTTTGTCAGGTCCAGATTTTGTTCAGTTCAGATTTCGAGTTTTTTCTTCAAATATAACTGTTGAGTTCGGGTCTTCTTGCATGTTCACGGAAATAATTCTGTCTTGTTCGAATAAGGACATGCTTCACTGGAATATTTCTGTTAAGTTCAGATTTCGTTCAGTTCGCGATTTTTTCAAAGAAATTTTTTGGGTTCGGATTGTGTTCATGTCCATGGAAATATTTTGTCTTGTTTGGATCCGGTTGCGTTTGTTTGAAATAGTTTTGTCAGATTCAGATTTGGTTCGATTCAAATTTCAGGTATTTTTTTAAATGGGAGTTTTAGGTTCGTATCGGGTTCACGTCCACGGAAATTATTTTGTCTTACTCGAATCCGGTTTTGGTTCTTTCGAATATTTTGGTCAGATTTAGATGTGGTTTGGGTCAAAGTTCAGGATTTTTCAAACGAAGTTTTTTAGGTTTGAGTCGGGTTTATGACCATGGAAAGTATTTTGTCTTGCTGGGATCGGGTTATAGTTCTCTGGAATATTTTTATCGGTTTCAGATTTCGTTCGAGTCATATTTCGGGTTTTTTTAAAGAAAATATTTAGGTTCGGGTCAGATTTCATGCCCACGAAAATTATTTTTCCTTGTTTGAATCGGGTTATGCTTCACTTGAACATTTTTGCGGGATTCAGATTTGGTTCGGGTCAGTTATCAAATCCATAGTTTTTCCCAAACAGAATTTTTAGGTCAGGATCGGGTTTATACTCACGGAAATTTTGTGTATCACGGATCGGAGTGTGGTCTGTTTTTTTTTTCTGGTTGGAATCGGGTTATGTTTAAATTAGTCTAAACATTAAGGTTATAATCAGTTTTGCTACTATTCTTTTTATGGCTATTTCTGATAGATAATTTACTTAGCTATTTGATAATTTATTATAGTGAATGAATCGTTTGCGGATACAAACAATTGTACGCCAAACAGCTATTTTATTTTGACGTGACAATGTCTTGTAAATTGGTTTGCCGGGAGACACTTCAAGAAACTGTGTTACGTTACGTTACGCTCCACTCACGATATGCGCTCACTTTTCTCTTAACTTTTTCCGGTCACTTGTGGGACCATTTTCTGAACGTGAATGTGAATTCGCTGCAAGGAAGGGGCGGTGCTTAATAGGAATTTTAGATAGTATCAAACTAAGACGAAATATGTTATGTATTAGTTATTAGTATAAAGTACAAAGAAAATAAGTGTAGTTTATTTCGTAATTTGGTGGTATATTATGGAAAACTAATGATATGTGATTAGTGAAAGCCATTTTACTTTAGTTATATTCTGCTCATTGAAAAATTCTTTAATATGCTGTTTGCAAAATTCAACATTTGACATCAATAAACATGAAGTAAAATGTGTTTAACAAACACAGTGTATTGCAAGTTATTGTATGTATATTTGTATATAAATACGTATGTATGTGTAAAGGTAAAAATAAAATTTTGTTAATATGAAATTCAGTGCGAGATTCTTTGTATAAATTAATGTTTTAAATATAATTCTTTGTATAAATAAATGTTTTAAATTGTTACTATTATTTCATCCTTCTTCCTACTATACGAATGAATATTCACATTAAAATTATTTTACAACTCAAAGTCATTGTCACGTAAAACTTTCGCCCGTATACCGACTTTACAGGCAACCAATTTTTTGTTTTAAAAACAAATTAAAGCCATATTACAATTTTAAATTGAATAGAACACATTTAAATTTGATCAATGATTAAAAAAATAAACTCATAGAAAAGTGTTGTGTAATGTTTTTACTGCAACACAGCTAATGACTTATACATTCTAATGTTCGAAATGCCAAAAATATGCGTACAACCATATAGTAAAAAGAAATTAATAGAGTGGCAGTATAATGTGTTGGGGTGACGCAAAAAATGTAACTCTAAAATCCGCGACATTATCCAAATAAGCGCCACAAAACCATGTGCTTCGAAACTCCGATCAATTCAAACTGGTTTAAACCAGTATTTCTTTATTTTTGTTCTTTACCTTTTAAACTGTTATTGAATAGATGACTAAAATTTCGTTTAAAAAATAACGTTTTGTGCCATTATTGCCTGTAATACACGATCAGAATGCATGAAAGATACAATTAGATCAATCATAGGCAAGAATTTTTTGATTATTTTTATCATATGACTTTGAAATATCAATATAGAAGCATCATTTAAGACTTTGCTTGAAAAATCAACATTCTTTCGTTAATGTCTTAAAATCGTCTGCACTCTAAAATCTAGATTTTAGATTAATATTATTATTTAAGTGTTCATGCATGATTTTAAAAGAATCTTTTCATCACTATATTTTATATATTGACATAATATGTTGTTAAATCATAAATATTTTTCATCTACGTTATAAAGTATTAAAAATTTCTGAAAAAAAAGAGAAAACTTTTAGCAATACAATTTTTTACATATTGAATTCATATGTTTTCAATATTTTATTTAATTTTATTTTGACATTTAAATATTTTCAATTTTCCAATTTCAGTTATTTTAAAAGAAAACATTTATTTTAATAAATAATATAATAGAAAAAACATTTAAAAAAATTACGATTTCTTCGTAAATTATGCTTCAGCTGTAATTCATTTCTTCCAATCCGTCTTATTAATACAAAATTCCTTACTCGTGCTTTATTTTGAGACGTTAAAATTTCAGCGATAAACGGTTTCCTCTTGCAAACCTTTTTTTTTTTTCGGTTTACTGCGCCACCACCTATCTTTTTCCTCCATGGCTTACAGCAACTGTGATAAAAAAAAAAAAAAAAAAAAAAAAAAAAATCCTCATTTAAACTGACAGTTTGCCAGTCTATGAGTTTTAAAGGTCAGTCTCAGTTTTTAAAATTATTTCTGCAAAAATGTTATGCAACCAACCAACCATAAGAGAATGAAAATGAAAAAAGCTAAAAAAAGCGATTTTTTATGAGAGTGAGGTTTGGAATTTAATTAATTACACAGTTAATAAATAGAATTTTGAAATTCTGAGCGTCAGGTGCATCAGGAGAGATATTGGGCTACTCTTAGAAAAATTTTGAGCTTCATACGTACCATAGTTTTCGCTAACTATCGCAGACACACACACACACAGAGCGATTTGTTATTTTATTAATATAGATACGCAAGTTTTAATCCTTTTTTGCCATGTTTTCTTCTTTTTCTGAATTTTTTTCTTTTACTATCTTTTGAATTTTAAATAAAAAATAGAATGCCCAACTATATAGGGGGGGGGGGGAATCGTGCTAAAAACTGGATGAGAAGTTACTGTGAAGGTTATTAAATATATTATTTAGGGGTTACTTATCACGCGAATAATCTCGCTTTCTAATGCTAATCCCATGGAAAAAAAATTAAGATATATCGGTTGCATTTCAATATTTTTAATGATTATTTATTTTAATCAATAGCTGAGATCTGTACATGGGCCATTTAATTTTTTTTTTTTTAATTTTGATTGTTTTAAGGACATTTTTACTTTTGAAACCGGTTCCGAAAATAACAATGCGCCTATTAAAAAGTATCTTAAAAAAAAAATAATAATAAAAAAAATAAATGGCCTATGTACAGATCGATCTCAGCTATCCAATGAGATATCTTCATATTTTTTTTTCCCATGGAATCAGCACTAGCGAATGGGACTTTTCTCTTGATTGAACTAGATTCTTAATGACGAAGTATAAATAAAACAATACATCAGTTTTTAATTCTTGCAAAGTGTGGTAAGACCACAGGTTTTCTTTTAGCTAAAAAATAAATAAATAAATATTGCTGCTATTAAGGAAACTCAACTTTTTATTTTACACTTATTCATAAATTAAGTAAATCTTCAGAAAAGTATGTCATATTTTCCATACTATCACATTACTTTTGCTAAGGTATTTCGTTTTTGCCATACCTTTTTAAAAGTCCAAAGATTAAAATAGATATGAAACTAATCGAAAAATTAACGAAAATGGTATCAGATTAGATAGCTAACAACGAGAGCTAGCGGAATGTGCCAATTGAAAAGCGGTCGACTCGACTATTTATTGTGGTAACCCTGCTTCCCAAGCTGGGAGAAACTTTTTACGCATCATCCAGCAACCCTTCGTGGCTGACTCCACCTCTTTTGCATCAGAAAATGCTGCAAGTTGTGTCTAAAGTTGAGCTTAAAAACTGAATGTGATGATGCCTTAACACCGTCAAAACTTTTATATAAATTCATAAAAATATAAGTACAGTTCATTTTTTTTATTTAACATTGATATAAAATTACCGTCACCACCGCCACACCCATTAAAACATGTCAAAATAAAAAAAAGGTAAAAGTTTTTTTTTTTTAATGTTTCATTTTTTCTGCTATAATGTTGATAGCTTTTTTCAGTACATCGGCTAATTCGAGGGAGATGTTGAATCGATTTTTTATTGCTTCTTCTTTTTTTCTGAAAATAATGCCTTGGCTTTTGGTGAATCTTGTATATCATAATATACTGCACTTACAAAATTTTCGATAACATTGTCAATATGTGAAAAGAATTTTTTTGCAGAGTTGCTCATAATATGAACAATGTCGCCATGAATATCAAGTAAATTTTCATTTTCTTTCCTTACTAAAGTTTCTACTCCTTTTTTAGTGCCCCTCATAGTTGAACAATTGTCCAGCAAACAACTAACAACATTATTGTAGCTTAGTTTGCATTCACTCATTAATTCAGTCACATTTGAAAAAATATTTTGAGCAGTTGCTAAATTTTCTTTTCGTGACCCCAAAAAGTCAGTCACTACCATTTTTTGTTCCTCGTCATAAAAGCGAACCATAACATTTATCGATTTATCTGTAGCATTATTGGTTGCTTCATCCACATTCATGGAAAAGAAACTGTTTCTCAATTTATCAGTTAATTCCTCCCTCATACACTTAGCTGTCCCATGAGTAGTGATATAAGTTGCACTAGTCCTTGACATCTTTAATTTTATAAGAGCCTTTTTATCTTGCGATAAATTTTTGGCTAGATCAACTAGTTTGGAGACGAGCGAAAATGGTAGGCAATTTTCAGCAAGAAAAGCAGTTACGACGGCTTTTTGATCTGCTATACGATCCGATAACGATGCTGGGGCAGAAATAGGGTTAGCATTGAAAAGAGTGCATGTCAAATCTTGAGCTTTGAAGCGCTTAAGATGTTCTGGATCATTACTATGTTTATGGAGTGCTTTTTTGCCGTTATTGCCATAATTGATCTTCTGCCCACAGAGGAGACAAAAGCAAAATCCCGATTCCGATATCTTCCGGCACCAGTCACTAAATAGTTTGTTATTCTTGTCCATTTCTTTGAGCCATGCCCATCGCCATTTGTTTTTACAAACATCGTTAAAATCTTCATTGATATTAATAAACTTTACGGACGCCATGGTAAAAATAACATAATACCACTATTGGACAAAAAGTTAGCACAGTAAACACGCAAAGAATAATCCACGAGGCTCACGCTAAGATACGGTCTACCACATGGAACATGGGCCACCACCACAAGCATCATAATAAACGGAAGAATGTTGCCATTCTAAAGATAAAAAAGAATGCCTAGCGTTGAAAAACCATGGAAGAAAGAATAGATATCATCCTTTTCCGATATGAAAAACAGCTTTACCCACAACTTCTAGCCCTATCATGAAGCAACCAATCACAGTGAACTAGAACGCAGATTTCGCAACATGAAAAAAAGCGAAAAGTGATATCCTTGAAGTCAAGGATAGACTAAATAGTATTTACACAAGCAGAGCAAGGACGCATGCAGAGCGCTTAGGCTGTCAAGTATGCCCTTGTAATTTAAGAAGTGTATTTGAAAGAAAAATAATCCAACAGATTTATCAACAAAAAACTAGTTTTATTTAATCAAATAAAAACATAATAGATTTAAAAGTATCAAAATTAAAAGACATTAACATATGCTCAAATAACTTAACACTTAAAAAAAATAAAGACCAATAATGTTTATTCAAATTGGAAGGACCAGAGCACCAATAAACTATCTATTATAATTTAAATCTTATATTAAATTCATTTAATTAATTCTTTTCAATAAGAGACCAAACTGCATTTAAATTTATCCAAATATTATTCCTATATCAACTTATATTAAGCTTAATTAAATTTAAAGATTCTACTTTACCCATGTCATCTCCTCCCCTAAAAAGTAACCTTCAGGCTAGCCAAACTAAATTATGAAAAAGAAATTTCTCTAAAACACTCCACGCTGCCACTAGAAATGTTTTCCAACAACACCATTACTGCCACTAATGGTATTCCCCAACTTTGTCCTGTTACTGCCACCTAGGACTTCATTTGGGGGGAAGAGAAAAGAGAATACAAAAAATGAATTCCTATACTATAGTAAAAAGATCTTACAAGGAAATTCATAGCGAGAACCGTCTTTAGAATTCCTTAAAAGTTGAAAAAGAATTTCAATGCTACCGACACACAACAACTTCCAGTACCCGGCATGGCTATCCAGAAAGCACGGGTCTAAAACTACTCTTGCCGTGGTCGATCCGTAACACTAAAACCGGATTAAATATCTGCTGGTTCCTTTGGATCCAGTTCACAACACTAAAGCATTAAAGGAATCATTTTTTGATAAAAAGATAAGCTTGGCTAGATTAATATTCGACCAGACCAATATCTGGGACAAAGAAAAACTATACTTTGAAAATAGGAGAAGAAAAAGACAAGGTAAAAGTAACTATTTCCAAAAAAAAACATTTAAAAAGGAAAAACCTGTTTAAAAAATACACGTCGGTGGCAATGGCTGTTTTTGCCCTTAAGGAGTTTCTTATGAATCCTGAATTTCCATAACTACATCAGCGACAGTCCAACTTAATAAATCAGTTTCCAAAAATATTCTTTACATACGCTGATCCCCTGATCTCCAACTTCCAAGCCATTACTTCGTTTGAGCTTTCTCACCATTTAATTCACAGCAGCTTTATCTATACCGCACCGGCGATGTATTCACATTCTCAAAAATATAAGGACGAAACATCAGACACCAAAAACGTAACAAAAAGTTTAAAACCAGAGCGTAAAAGCATCATTCCCCGTTCCTTCCTTCTGCTATAAATAGCTACCGGCAACGCCCACTTACGTCATCTTTCATTGACGGGAAACGCCACCTTTGGTTTCTAGAAGTTACCTGTGAGATCGGACCAATGCCGATCTGCCACGCTAAGAAAAGGTCTCGTGCCGTCGGACATGTCACGCCATCTATCACCTTTCTCCATAACTTGTCAGTCAACAATATCGATGTGATGATGTTTGCCGGTAAGCTTAGTGAATGGAAGGAAAAGCAAATACCGGGAAATATGATTGTTCCGTTGGTTAATGTTGATGCTCAAGAGGGTTAATGAATCAAGGTAAAAATAAAGATATTTATTTTTGTTAGATTTATATACTGAAATAAAGATATTGAATGTATTTAAATTAAAAACTTAAACTATTGAAAAAAACATAAAAGTAAAGGGTATTTATTTCTGGGTTTATTTAAGGAATAATTAAATAAAAATAAAGATTATAAAAGGTTAGTTGAATGATGTAAGTTGAATGAAACAGGTTGAATGGGACAGTTTGAGTGGAGTGATAAGAAAAATAAGGAGAGAAAAATAACCATTTTTCTGACAAAAAGAAAGCTGATTGGTTACTTGCAAGACGAGCTTCCAAACTTTTAAGCTCTGCCGTCGATGCTTGTCGAGAACTGGTCAGCGAGAGAGAAGAAAGAAATTTCTCTCACCGACCGTAGAGTGATTCATAGGCTAAAAATAGAACGCAGAAGGGGGAACATAGCGGGCTAAAGATAAAGAAAGAAACATGTTTTTAGAGCAGAATTAGTGTTTGTAATACGTTTTTAAAACGATTTTTTAACCTTTTTTTTTTTTGGAATTGAAAATAAAGAAAATGTATCCATTTTATCCGTCTCACTTTCCGTCTCGATAATTTTACCAAGACGGAAAAACTTGCACCCATGCATCGGAAACGAGAATATTTTTAATATAATATCGAGTTCCTTTGCAGTTTCAGAAATTACAAGTGATGATGTTTTCCGTGCTTCTGGTAAATCTTCTTCATTTATGGGAATAGGTTTATTCAATGGAACCTCACTGCTTCTTAACCATGGTGGTCCATTCCACCACAATTCATGAGACAGTAATTCTGCTGGAAATAATCCACAATCAGCAGGATTTTCCTTTTCTTGAATTTCTGCAATTCTATTGGCTACAAATTCTTGCCATCTTTTAGGATCTGATGTTAACCATGACAACACAATTTTTGAATCACTCCATGCGCGCACTAAATCTGGTTTTAAATGTAATGCTGATTTAACAGCTTGTATTAAATGTGTCAATAATACTACAGAACATAATTCGAGCCTTGGAATCGTGATGGGTTTTAAGGGTGCCACTCGAATCTTTGCTGCTAAAATTTTCACATCAATGTTCGAGTTATTACAAGTTTTAACATAAATAACGACGGAATAACCCTTTTCTGAAGCGTCACAGAATCCATGAAGTTCACATCGAGAAAAATTGAGCAAGACGACTTTTCTGGGTATATATATGGAATTTAAGCGTTTGACTTCATGGCACAAAATTTTCCACTTTTGGTCCCCCAGGAGGATACCTTCTTTAGGTATTCACGGGCTTCACAACTCCCGGGGCCCCTGAGTGATCTTTCTCCTTTCCTTTTCCTCTTACTCCTCGGGTCTTCCTTTCCTCTTTGTTTCACTCTCGTTGTGGTTTCCTCTTCGGAGGTGAGGGCAATTCTGTATGAGCCGATATCATCCTGCATATCGACTCATGGAGAATTGTAAACCACCCACGTGTTGGCCGTGCGTGGCGACCCATGTCCCTGGAAAGGGGGATCCTGGTAGCTGAGGGAAACCAACACACTACTTTGGCCTCTGCTTCAGGTAGACGGGAGGTGCATTTGGTCCCGTATGCATCAATCAGCTGGTCAGCTGACTTTCATCACTGGCTCTAGGGATCAAGTGATCGAGCAACTACTAGTCATCTCGTTAAGGGTGGAGACTGACATAGGGTTGTCTTGTGACCGTATGGGCCCTGGTTAGCACTGGTGCACGAATGTGCATCCCCTTGTAGGGCTCGGGAGAGGGTGGTGCGGCCGGCGTCTGAATTTAATTATTTTTAAATATGGATGGAAACACTTCTTTTCCTTCTACTTCTCTCCCTAGAGGAGAGCAACAAACTGCACAGACTCTATCATTCACTCGTTTTTTCATCATTAAATGTACTGATAGCCTATCTGATAATTCATTTAAAAAGACTTCACCATTTCTCATTGCAAAAACATTCCAGTCAGTGCTGGGGGATGGCCATTCTATCAAAAAAACTGCAATCTGGGGATCTACTAGTTGAGGTTTCTACAGCAAAACAGTCACAAATTCTTTCTTATTGCTCTACAATAGGCACCTTTTCAGTTTCTGTACAAATACATAGAACTCTAAATACAAGTCGTGGTTAATATCTGAGCTTGATTTGTTATACTCTACTAAAGCTGAACTTCTAGAAAATTTAAAAGACCAAAATGTCGTAGATGTATGCCGTATTACTATCCGTCGCAATGAAGAAAAACTACCTACTAAACATATTATTTTAACCTTCAATAGTCCTAATTTACCAGCTAGAATTAAAGCTGGCTATCTAAGCTGTCCAATTCGACCATACATACCAAACCCTCTCAGATGTTTTAAATGCCAGCGTTATGGCCATACTAATACCAGTGGCCAATGTCGTGGATCTGTTACCTGCGCACGTTGCGCGGAACTCGGTCACGATAATAAAACATGTGAAAATTCCGTACGCTGTGCAAACTGTAAAGGCGATCATACAGCCTATTCCCGCACTTGTCCTGGTTGGAGACGTGAAAAAGAAATAATTACCATAAAAATTACTCAGAATTTGTCGTACTTGGATGCCCGAAAGCTTGTTGAATCCAGAACACCATCCATTGGAATTTCCTACTCCAGCTTACTTAAGAATCAATCAAAATCCGTAAGACACATAAGTACACAAACTGATTCCCAATTTCCATCCAGTAAATCAACTGTAACACAATCAACCAGTACTCCTGTTAAAGATTCGACCAACACCCTATCCTCTGATCTGGCAAAAATAAATCACATAGAGAAGAAACAGAAATTAACGGCTCTATCTAATAAGTCATCTCAATCCCAAACTAAAACAAAAGCTGCCACGAATACCAATATACCACAGAAACCTGATATCCCCAGAAAACAGAATCTAAAAAATCCCTCAATACAAACGACTAGAAAGAAAACCTCAACTCCAGTCTCTCTACAATGGAAGACTGTGGGGAAGGGGAAGCAAAATTCTGGCATCAGCTCAATTAAAAAAAACATTAAGGATCCAAGACAGCTACAGCAGTATGTGGACGAGGCTATGGACAAGTCCTATAGTAATGACTCGGATGCCGATGATAACACTGTATTTGAAGAATTTGTACCTAACTAACTCTATAAAATCACCTCTTTCATGACTATTATCATTTCATGGAACTGCCGAGGTTTTTATAATAAATATGACGAAATCCATAACATTCTTTATGACAATCAACCTTTATGTTTAGCTTTACAAGAAACTCACCTCAAATTAACAGACAAAGCAAAATTGCGCACCTATGCTTCTCATAGAAAAGATTTTTTAGGTTCTGATAGGGCCACTGGTGGAGTGGCTCATTTTATCTCTAATAAACTACCTCACACTCATGTCAATTTAAATACTGGCTTGCAAGCAGTAGCAGTCCATGTCCATATAAACAGACTTATAACAATATGTACTACTTATTACCTAATCAGCCTATTCAGTCTACACATCTGAATAATCTCATTCTCCAACTACCCATTCCTTTCATCATTCTTGGTGATTTTAACGCTCATAGTCAACTGTGGGGTAACTCTGATAATAATAATCGTGGTGATATTATAGAAAAACTTATTTCTGACAATGGCTTATGCCTACTCAATAACGGTGATCATACTTACTTTCATGAACCTACCCGCACCTTTCATGCCATAGATCTCGCTATCTGTTCCCCATCCATTTATCCTTATTGGAACTTCTGGGTTTCTAATGACCTTCACGGCAGTGATAATTTCCCTACTTTTATCTCGCTGACTACTCCTCAAATGGATTCTAATAATTGTTTTAAACGCTATGTATATGACAGAGCTAATTGGTCAATATTCACAGACAATGCTAAAAGAACAAGTGATATGATAGCAGGTGACATTGACGATGCACTTGATAATATCACCCAGTGTATTATCAATGCTGCAGATATTAGTATTCCAAAATCACATTCTATACCGCGGCACAGGAAACCATGGTGGAATGATGAATGCCGAAAGGCAAAGAAAAGGCAACAGAAAGCTTGGGGCATTTTCCGACGCTACCCTAATAATAATAACTATCTCGCTTTCAAAAAAGCAAAGGCTCAAGCTAGAAGAGTGCGCCGTCAAAGCCAACGTTAATCTTGGATTCAGTACATCTCCAACATCAACGCCAGTACATCAAGCAAAGAACTTTGGAAGAAAGTGAGTCGTTTATCAGCTCCAGGACACGATGGCATCACTTATACCATGCTAAAATATCTTTCTACCACCTCTCTCAATAACCTTCTCACCTTTTACAATAGAATCTGGATTGAACATTCTTTTCCTAAAGCCTGGTGTAAAGCTATTGTCATTCCATTCCCGAAACAAGGTAAAGATCCCAGTGACCCAAACAACTACAGGCCAATCGCACTCTCTAGTAGCCTTTGCAAACTTTTAGAAAAAATGGTTAATTGCTGCCTAATGCATGTTTTGGAATCTAATAATTCTCTTGCATCATTCCAAAGCTGATTTCGTCGTGGTAGGTCCACTATTGATAACCTCATTCTTTTAGAAACTCATATTCGAACTGCTTTTTTAAAACGAAATCATCTGGTGGCTATCTTTTTTGACATGATGAAAGCCTATGATAAAACCTGGAGGTATGGCATACTGCGTGATTTGTTTAATCTGAACTTTAGAGGTAACCTACCAATTTTTATTAAGAACTTCCTCGCAGTTCGAATTTTTCAAGTTTGAATTGGGGGGTTTCTTTCAAGTTTCTATGTACAAGAAGAGGGTGTACCACAGGGCAGTGTTCTGAGTGTCACCCTCTTTGCTATCAAGATTAATGACATCCTGAACCAGTTGCTCCCATGCGTTCAAGGTACACTATATGTTGATGATTTTAATATTTTATGTAAAGGACAAGATATGCATTTAACGAGAGACAATTACAAATCGCTATCAACTGTATTATTCAATGGACAAACAAAAATGGCTTTATTATTTCCCAAGACAAAACCTCATGTGTGCATTTCTGTAGACGAAGGGATATGCATCCGGATCCTGAAATTTTCATCGGAACTTATCAAATTGCTATTGTTGACAACGTCCGCTTTTTGGGCTTATATTTTGACAAAAAACTCACTTTCTTGCCTCATGTTTTGCAGCTACCAAAAAAATGCGAGCACTCTCTCAATTTAATCAAGGTGCTTTTCAACACATCTTGGGGAGCAGACCGTAGTTCTCTCCTGAAAATTTACTGTTCGATTATCCGCTATAAAATTGACTATGCCTGCCAGGTCTATGGTTCAGCACATAATTCCGTTCTTAAAAAAATCGTCACTGTGCACCGTAATGCACTCTGCTTTTGCTCTGGTGCTTTTAGAACATCACCGGTTTTAAGCCTATATGTCGAGTGTAATGAACCAGCACTACACTGTAGTTGTGAAAAGCTTTCATTGGATTTGTACTATCGTATTCTCTCTCACCGTGGCCATCCTCTTCGTAATTACATTTTAAATACAGACAATGACACTCTCTATCAGCATCGACCATCATGCATTCCTTCATTTGGAGCCAGAATGAGGAACATTATTAACAATAGTCAACTAAGCAATATCAAGGTGAGCTCATGTTCATTGCATGAGTTTCCTCCTTGGAAAACTCTTAATATCACCACACTCCATCCTTTTAAAGACTATGACAAAAAGAACATTGCACCTGTCATATTTCAACAATTATTTGCAGCCCATCGCTCAAAATTCAGGAATTATACTGATATATACACAGATGGATCAAAGAGTAGCAATGTTGTTGGCTGTGGGATTTTCTGTGATAATACCAATTTTAGTTACCGGCTTCACCCTTCAGTTTCTGTGTTTACGGCCGAGTTGATCGCGATAGAGAGAGCCATGTTGCACTTTTCACATCATCATAACACTTCATTCATCATTTATACGGACTTAAATAGTGCTATTGACGCAATTAAATCATCTAACAAACATCCTTATGTCTCAGCCATCCTGAATTTTTATGATAAATTAACAAACCGTGGCTGTAAAATTTTACTTTGCTGAGTACCTGGACATATGGGTATTCCTGGAATTGAAAATGCAGATCAAGCGGCAAAACTTGCTCTTAACTCTTTAGATCATAAGATGCCATTCTCAGACATTAAACTACTCATAAAATTGTTTATCCGTACAATTTGGCAAGAAAGTTGGGATTTGGAATATAGCAATAAATTGCACCATATCAAACCAACAATTACCACTCGGCCTTCTAATTATCCAAGAAAGAAGGATGTCCTTCTGACTTGTCTGAGAATTGAACATAGAATAACTCATAGAATAACTCTAGAATAACTCATAAATATCTTTTATTCCGGGATGATGCACCCATGTGTCCTCATTGTCATTTTGATTGCCTAACCATACATCATCTTTTAACTGACTGTCCGGGCCTCCGGCACTTGTACAGAATATATTTTAACTCATCATCACCTATTTTGACAAACCTCATTGGGGAAATACCTCATGGGGCACTTTTTACCTTTTTAAAGCACGCAGGATTCTATTTTGAAATTTGAATTTTTTTTCACTACTATTATTCCTATAACTTGGACCTAGTTTTAATGACTTTGAAGTGTTAGCAACATTTGGATAGGAACTCTATCCAAATGAGTCTACTACTGATTTAATTTTGCCTTTATATTATACTGTGATATTATTTTAATCTTTTAACCTTTTATACTTGCCTAACTATATGGGGTACCCCATCCAGACACCCTGATATTGTTCCTTTTGTCTTTGTCTTGGCGCAGCATGTCCCTCAAGGGATTTTGTGCCATTAAACCCTACACAACCAACCAACCAACCATTTCCACTTTTGGTTAATAATTTCTGGTACTGGATCATCCCATGATAATTGTAATTTCCACAGCTGCTGAAGAATAATTTTAGTTAAAATTACATTAGGTGCAATTCACCCTAGTGGATCAAAAAGCATTGATACATATGACAAAATAATTCTTTTAGTAGGAACATTTTGATAATCTATATCACTGAAATTGCATTTGAACATATCATTATGAGGATGCCATTCAACTCCTAGAACTTTTATGGCCTTATTGCCCACTATATTATGTATATTATCATTACTTATGTTTGTAAACTCAGCGTTTTTCAACAGTGATAATTCATTTGTGCACCATTTATGTAGCTCAAAACCACCTTTTCCTAGCATATTCTGCAATTCATTTATCAATTCCGTACCTTCCTGACTACTCTTTACGCTAGTTAACACATCATCAACATAAAAATCTCTCAAAACTATAGTTTTCGCTTTTGGAAAATTAAGACCCTCATCCATTGCTAACTGATTCAAACATTTTGTTGCAAGATATGGTGAGGCTGCAGTTCCTTATGTTACTGTATTTAAGCGATAAGTTTCTATTGGTTTTTCAGGGCTATCTCTCCTTAAAATTCTCTGAAAATCCCTATCCTTTTCATGAATTTTTACTTGTCTATACATCATTCTTACATCAGCTGTTATTGCAATATTATGAAATCTAAATCTCAATAAAATGCAAATTAAATCATCTTGTGTTTTAGGACCTATCATTAGAGTGTCATTTAAAGAAACACCTGTTGTGGTTTTAGCACTTGCATCAAAAACGACTCTTAATTTGGTAGTTAAACTAGAATTATTCAAGACAAAATGGTGTGGGATGTAATGATGTTTATTCTCCAATCCATGATCTCTGTTTGAAATGAGATCCATATGCCCCAAATTTAAATATTCTTTCATAAATTGAACATATTGATAATAAATTTCTGGCATGGGTATTAATCTTTTCTCAAGATAAAGAAATCTTCTATACGAGTTTTGATGAGAATCACCTAGACTATCTCGATTATGTTTAAATGGTAATGCGACTGAATAGCGACCTGATTTTTTTCTAAAATGAGAATTCTCAAAATGTTTTTCACAAAGTATTTCTTCAAGTGTTAAAAGTGGTACATTTGGAATTTTTCTAATTCCCAAAATGAATTTATTAGCTCATCAGTTTTTGTACTTAAATGATTTACATGTACTGGATCCTTTGCTAGCGTTTCAAAATTTGTAGTACCTGAGATTATCCACCCAAGTCTCGAATTTAAGGCAAATGGAAGGTTAGGTTCATGTTTAACAAGTTCCCTAGTCATTAAATGCATAAATACATTTACACCAAAAAGAATATCAATTTTTTGTGATTTATAAAATAATGGATCACTGTTGGAAGAACAGCATGTAAATGCTCAAGTAATAGAAACAGGATTTTTAATTAACAGTCAATATGGATTTTTGGGAGCTACTCCTGATGGAATGGTCATTTGCGATTGATGTGACTCTGCCCTTATAGAAATAAAATGTACTTTTAAAGGAATAGGGCTCTCTGTAAAAAAAATCGATAAAAAAAGTTTTTTTTGGATGAAGATATCAATTTGAGACAAAATCATAATTATTATGATCAAGGTCAAGGTCAAATGGACATTTGGAACATGTCAAAGTGTTATTTTGTAACTTATACAGATTGACATGCACATTCAAATCATTGAATATGACAATGAATATTGGCAAGCACACAAATCAAATTTGATTAGCTTTTATAAGAAGCATGTGCTTTTAGAAATTTTTAAAAGTTTCTGAGGCAGGAAAAATAATTTTTTACATATTTTCTGTAAATATATTAATATTTTTGGTTTTTACTATGAATAATCTGCTACTGAATTAAAACCTTCATTATTCATTTATCAAATTTTTTTTCTCTTTTTTGCTTTTATATTAATAAATAGGAATATATTTTTAAAAAATTTTTGTTATTGGAAATCAGTTAAGGTACATTGTTAATTTTTTTTTTTTATAATTAAAATTTAATTTGTCAAATTTTTTGATTATGCACTGCTTTATAAATTAAGACTTCCATCATCTTTTGCGTATTAAAAGACACTCTTACTTTTACTTAATTTCCTAACATTTATATAAGAATGATATCTTGAGCTATATTATCCAATTATATCATTTATGTTTCTCATATAATGAATATAGAATGGCTTTTTTTTTTTTTTTTAACTGTTTAGAACATTTCTTTTGTGATGTAACCTGTTTCAAAGATTTATACACTGAAACCACCAAATAAATTACCTATTGAGTTATAAGCAATTTTGATCACATGAAAAAAACATTTTTAGTCCCTTTTTTGAATTGTTATTCTTCTTTCGTTTAGAAATTCATTTCAAAATGCTTGCATTGACAGTATTTTCTAAAAAGTCCATTGCGTTTGGGGAAAAAAAACCAGTTTGATTACATAGTTTTTGAACAACAATGCCTGCTAGTTTCATGCTTTTCAGAATAAAAGTAAATTTAGACTTATGTTATAAAAGTTGGCCTTTTGGATTTGAGAACAAGCCTTAAAGTATCTGTAAAATTCTTTATATCACAATTTTCTTTTATTCTCTATTTTCAGAATCATCCTCACAATTTTCAGCAATGCTTCCAATGGGGATTAGGGCTGGGCGATATACTGTAATATCGTTATATATCGATATTTCTTTAAGACCGCGGTAACGATATTGAGATTTCAATCCTTCCGATATATCGTTTCAAACGGTATTTCATCTACTTTTGGAATTAATTACGGAGTTATGGAATTTCAAATCTACCTCTATCGGCGCAAAAGTTGGTTACTTTTGCAAATGTTTGCGCCATAATCGGCACTTGCGTGATATTTCCGATTTTGTGCCAGTGTTGCGCACGTACCGGAATATGGGCGGACAGTCTATTATTCTGATGTACAGCTTTATTCATCGGAGTTCGTTCGAGAATCGAAGTTGAAACACTCGTTCGAAAATCGGGCATTTCCGATACAATCACTCGTTGACTCCATATCGGTGGCTGACTATTGTTTTCCCTTGAGCTTGTGTACAGTTATTGCTGATGGAATACAGAAATGATTGACATATTTTCAAGAATATGAGCACAATTTATCGATGTTTCTTGTAAGTTGGTTTTTCATTTATTAATAGCATTAATAAATGATTATATTAAATCGCATATTATTTTACATTTTTTATTAATAACATTAATAATTTGCATGTATGATAATTCTATTATGTCATTTACTTTAAACAGAAATTTTACTTAAAATAGAAGTTTTTTTTTTTAAATTGTGATTCACCTTAGTTTAGAGTTTATTCGATACTAGTATTTTTATCCGTTTTGCATACGGGTTTTTGAAAAAAATCACGAAAAAAAATTTGAAAATCTTTCTCAAGTTAGGAAAAAAAATACTTTTAATTTCGAAAGATCACTAAAACTCTATGGATGGTTTGTTTCTGCATAGCAAAACATATTACCCATCCACAGCAGATGACAATATGATTGTATAAACATTCAAGTTTCGATTTCTCTGAGTTCGATAAACAAAAACAAACGATGGATAGTTTCCTACATTTTCTTTGAGGTTCTTCTGTACTGGACATATTTAAAAGACGCTCAAATTTTGTAATACCTTATATTTTAATAAAAATTTATCACACAGCCTAATTAACTATTATTGCAAATAGCTGAAAATTTGAAAAAAATCGGTAAATTAACTTAGGAGTTATGAAATTTTTTTTCCCTTTTAATGGTAAAGAATAAAAAGTTTTGTTTCCCCCACCCTTTTTTTTTCTTTTCATTTTTGTTTGTATGTGCCGTTGAAAGTGTTTTTCGTGCATTTAAACAAGTGAAACTAGTTGATACTTTCACAAAACTCTAATCAAATAGTTTATCTCTCATAAAAGAATGATGATAGTTTTGATTCTGAATATCATGGCTCTTTTTTATTTCAAGAGTTAATTAATGCAAAAACGTCCGCTCAATGTTAATCTTTTTTTTATATACCTCGTTTGCATTTCCATATTTTTGTCTATTTACTTATTTATTTTTTTGCACTGCACATCTGAGGTCGATCTCTTTCAACAAAAGCTGTTTTTTAATATTTGTTTTTAAATTTTTTTTTACTTTACTGGAATACTTTCATTTTTGAAACCGGTTTTAAAGTAAAAGCATCCTAGAAAAAAAAATCTGTAAACAAAATCGAAAAAGTAAAAGATCATTATAGAGATTAATTCAGCATTATTATATATATAAAAAAAAAAAAGGTAGGTAGCAAAACGTCCGGATTTGTGACTTTGTACTGTATTAGAGAAATTTCGTGTTTTCTTAAAATTATTTGACTGTTCCATTACTTTCTGACTAATAATAGAATTATTTATTGTAATAACGAAAAGAAAATGTTCCCTACTGCCCAAAATTGCAGAAATGAAAACTTTTTTGTATTGTAATAAAAAAATTCTAAGTTTATAGGTAATCAAAGTATTTTCTTTCAACGTATCTAATGTCTATTTGTTGTCTTATATACATTTTCTTGTTTTTCTTTAATGATTTATAATGTTTATCTTTCCAAGAGTTTTCAATAACACATATTTTAGATCAGATTTGCATATTTTGAATCAATACATAATAATTAAAATTTATGTTCCTTGGAATATATTAAGATATTGATACTTTTGTTTTTTCTTGATAATTAACACACACACACACACACATATATATGTATGTGTGTATATACAGGGTGTTCGAAAAGTCTGGAAACGGCCGAATAACTCGAGAAATACATATGAGATTGAAAAACGTAAATATATGTTTTAAATATTCTTATAAGCTACTCACCTCAGTGATACCAAATTTGACTTTTGCAACCAACCTCCTGGGGGTCAGAGGGGGGATCCAACTTTGAAATCTTAAATTATAACCACCATTTTTTATTGCAGATTCGGATTCTACGGACAAAAATATGTAACTTTTGTATTTGATGTTTATTTCGAATCCTCGTTTATCACGGTTTAATCGAGCGTATTAAATCGATACATATTTTGGCTTTACCAATGGGATTTTCCCTAATCGAAACTGATTGGAAAGAATTTTTGACGTCAAATTCCTCGTCTTTTGCAGGAACAGTGTTTCCTGAAAGTCACCCGTGGCGATTATTTCGATAGTGCTACACTGTTAAAAATTTGACCCATTTGCTGCAGCGTCACTCCACAGCTTTTATAGAATATCTCTTTTATGACCAATGAGAATGCTCCATAACACAGTAAAGTAACTGTTTTCTATAAAAGCGGTGGAGTGATGCTGTAGCAAATGAGTCAATTTTTTTACAGTGTACTTTTTCTGTTCGGGAGGGGAGGTTCTTATTTACACATTTAAACATCAAAACAAGTAGGTCATATTTTAGAAACAGTTTACTGGATAAAATAAAAATCCAAATAGAAAACTAAATTAATGTATTTCAATGAATTTTTCAAGAGAAAAATATAAAAAACCCTATACACTGTAAAAAATTTGACTCATTTGCTACAGCATCACTCCACTGTTTTTATAGAAAACGGTTACTTTACTGTGTTATGGAGCATTCTCATTGGTCATGAAAGAGATATTCTATAAAAGCTGTGGAGTGACGCTACAGCAAATGGTTCAAATTATAACTGTGTAGCATTATCCAAATAATAGGCACAGGTGATTTTCAGTAAATGCTATTCCTGCAAAAGACAAGGAATTTCATGTCAAAAATTCTCCCCAATTAGTTTCGATTAGGGAAAATCCCGTTGGAAAAGCCGATATATGTATCAATTTAATATGCTCTATTACACCGTGATAAACAAGGATTCAAAATAAACATCAAATACAAAAGTTACGTATTTTTGTTTGTAGAATCCGAATCTGCAATAAAAAAAACACACACATTGCACATTTTTTACAAATTGATTATAAATGTTGCTCATTCACTGTTTCAGAGAAGTTCATTAGAAATTTTGTTCATGTTCTGTTTCATGCCTTTAAAAATGTCGTTCATGTGCCATTTTATAAAAATTCATTAAAAATGTCATTCACATTGTTTTACACATTTGGATTTTCTTGGCAGGTATGCAAATTGTCTTTTTTTATTAATGTAAATTGTTTCTTCTCTTTTTTTTTTCTTGCTTGTGACAGAGCAGATATATTTCTACGTTATATTGAACCAGCAGATTTTACTTGAATTGCATACAGCTTCCATTTAAAGAAACTATGTATGATGATTTGTATTCTTATGCTTTGTATATGATTATTAACAATTAACAATAAATAAATTAAAATGAATGGAATATTTTATGTTTACTAGTTTTGAAAGACACAATAATCCAAACATCAAATGATTGAATTATGACAGTTTCAGTTGCCTCATATTAGTGATTTTCGGAAATAAAAATATTGGGATAGAAATCAAAGTGAGTGACCAAATTACACGGACTTTATAATATCGCTTAGTAGTTGCAAATATTGGATAAAATAGGTATAAATATGTGAAAATTGCTGTTAACACAAATTTTGCAGAACCATCCATATATTAAAATGAATGATGACTCAAAATCTGTTTTTTTTTTAAAAACTATTTTTACTTGCTTATCATAATTACTTGAAACTTACTTTTAATTATTGTATTTCCGTGCATAAGCTGAGTATAAGAATTGTCCAAAATTGGAAAGACTTCTATATGTCAATATTGATTAAAGGGGGAAAAAAATTCAACAAATAGAATTTTAGCACTTAAGAAAAAAATAATAAAATAAAATAAAACTGGAAATCTTAGTAAAAATCTCTGAAATGATCTTCTATAGGTCCTTGGTGGTTTTATTTCTATTCTTATATATAATATAAGATAACTGTACTTTCACTCCCAAGATTTTTGGCTGATTACATCCAATTACAAAGCATTTCAATAGTCAGACAAGCCAATGTCATGCTCTTGAACATAATTATTTAAGTGTGTCACATAGCTTTCAAAAAAAATTTTTTTTTTTTTTTTTTTAAATCTCCTTAAATTATTTTATAAACACAAACCATATGAATTGAGCCAAAATTCCCCTTCACTCTAGCCTCTTGATGGAAACTATGAATGATTCAAGGCAAATAAGCACTAAAGGCTCTGACTTGACACTTGAACCTTTGACCCCCCCCCCCCCCCCCCCACCACTGGCAATCAGCTGCCAGAGGAACACCATGCATAAGTGTACATTCTCTACACAAGCAATAGAAAAATTTAGTTCAGTTCAATGCATCACATCAAACATTTTTTAATGGTAACAGCACAGATTTAAATTGACAAAAATTTTCACTGTCCAGAGAGAGTTTAAATTTAATGATTACCGTAATATCCGATGTATAATCTGCGGATCAAACAATTATTTTTGAAATAAAATGTAACAATTTAGATTGCGGTAAATATTTGGCTTCAATTACTAAATAAAATTTCTGGGTCTAAAACGAATTGTTTGATCTGCAGATTATATGCTGGAAATTACGGTAATTTATACTCATGAAGTTGAACATTCATATTTACTGTTTTTCTAAACTCCCAAAAATTTATATGAATTGATGAGGTGTCCATGCATGTGAATTTGAAGAATAAGAAAAATTAAATAAGTGCTTAGAAAACTCTTATCACAAAAGTTACAAAACAGAATAACTTTTTCACTTTAAATGCCCTAAATCTTGATAAAATGTAATTTAAATATGTCAAAAATATTTTCTTTCAACAGACATTTCCCATACTAAAAAGTGCACCATACTTTATACTATGACAATTAAAATTTACCTTTTAGAATTCCACTCTCCCTATGAAAAAAAAAAATACAAGTACACATGTAATGATTGAAATAAAATTTATCGATACAATAATTATGCACAAATACTAGAAACTCAAAAATCTCTTTTTCTCACAAGATTTATGTACAGATGCTCTAAAATATTCTCCCATATAATGTTGGTTGGTTGTATAGATTTTTTTGGCACAAGGTCCCTTTAGGGACATGCTGCGCCAAGAACAAGGTAAAGAGGAAAATAAAAATAAATATAAATGTAATGTGAGCTTTAAAAGGTGCAAAAAGGAAAAGTCACTTTAAAACCTAACATAGACATAGTAAAAAGGTAAAAGCAAAAAGATGATATATAAAATTGTAATACAATAATAACCAGTCAATAAGATAAAATAAAAAGCTTAAAAAATTAGTTAAAATCACACGAACAGTAAAGTAGTGATACTCCCATATAATAAGGAAAAAGGTAAAACATATGTATATATATTCAGAAGTTTAAATATTTATACAAAAAAAAAAAAAAAAAAAAAAAAAAAAATCTATAAGAACAACATTTCCATGTATCGTGCATAAAATTAATAAAATAAACAGAGATGCTTACACAATTTACTATAGATAGAAAATATATATATCTTCCCATATTATGCATAACCAGGTGAATATCCAAATATGTATAAGTATTGAAACAATTTACTAAATATAGAAAAAAAGGGCTGGAACAATATATTCACATATGGTGAGTAAAAAAGTGAATAGTAAAATATGCAAAGATGCTGATACAACTTTCAATATATCTTCTGAGAAAATATCCTCACATATGGTGCGAAATCAATTAGATAATGAAATGTACATGGATGCTTAAACAATTTACTATATACAGGAAAAAAAAAAAAAAATCAGGAGCTGAGAAAGTATTCTCACATATGATGCGAAATCAACTAGATACAGCCAAAAAAAAAAAAAAAAAAAAAATCTTTGAAATGAAAAATATTCATACATATATATATACAAATAAATTATAATTACTAATCATTGTTTAAGCATTATTTAATTCACTTTTCATAATAGAACTTCTGGATATATTTCAAAGTGCTGCAACAATTGTGAGGATGTTGTCTGCAGTACACCTCTTTCAATTTACTGGCATCCACTTGTCATCAAGAAAAGTTATTGGCCACTGATATTTAAAGATGTGGTAGGACTTTATTTGCCCTATGCTCTCAACATGAATGCAGGCTTTTGAGATATTTCTCGAGTTCATCAAATCATATGGTGGTAGCTGCTTTTTCCCTTTTGTAAAAGCTGGCAGAATTACATTGCTATTTCTCTGAGCTAAGAGCTCTCCAATTCTAAAGCCTCGGTCGGCCAGGATTAGATCATTTTCTTTCACTGTGTCTAAAAAGCCACTTTTTTTATTTCTTTATCCGTTAACCTGCCACCATATGCTTTGGAAATAAAAGAAATTCCTCCACATGGTGGAGAGGCAACCAAAAACTTTATCGTATTATGATGCTCGTAGTTTGAATAGGTTTGAGCTCTTGCGTCTAGGTTAAATGCTCTATCAATAAAAACCTCTGAACAATTTATAATACTGGTGACATCTTCTAGAATTAGCTCCTTGAAACACTGTGGCAGAGTATTTTTAATCGTTACTTTGGAAGGTTGAGTAATGAAACCTGACAACACAAAAGCCATTCTCGAAAGATTTGATTACAGTTCTTGAACCAATTTCAAAACGATGAGCAAGGTCACCATTGAATAGCCTTAATCTTAACTTCATCAAAACAAGCAGTAGCTGTTCAGCAAGCTGTAATGCTGTTTTTGTTATGGGATTCCAATTGCTAAGTATGAAAGATAATAAGCCATTGAAAAATAGCATCTCTGGCAACTTTGTGTAAAAATCAAATGCCTTTGGGTTTCGCATAATTTTCGCAAAGGTACTTTGCCTGGCAGAATTTTGAAATAGATCTACAACAGATTTGTATCCTTCAATTTTGTTTTCAAATGCTTCAATTTCTTTCATAGTTAAATCAGTCATTGTTGAACATTACTTAGTTGCAACAACAACTGATACCTCCAGCTCAACCTCCTCCTCTACAACAGAGATGTCATTCCCTGAAAATAAAAAATTATGTTATTGAAGTTATAAAGAGATAAAAGGGGAAAAATACAAGTGACTCAGTACTCAGATAAGCAAAAATTTTTTCCCCCTTTACATAAAGTATACATAATATAACAAAGATCTGTATTTTTGTTTTTTACTGAGCTTTCTTGTACAAGTTAACCCTTTTTACTTATTTCCTTTTTTCCCCATTTTCAGGTAAAAATTATTGTAATATTAAAATAAATATTTCAAAAACTAATTATTAGTACAACCACATGCATACTATGATGTGAAAAAACAAGACATTTTCTAATTATCGCAGTTTTAGAACATAAAAGTTACAAAGAAATAAAAGTACTAAACACAAGTATGTTTATAATGAATTATGAGCTGTTTAAATGAAAAAGTATATCGACAGATGTTTCAGACTCAAGTTTTTAAAATTAATAACTTGAAATCTAATCATTAAGACACTGCTGTTATTTTGGAGAAGTAGTAGTATTCATTAACAAGAATAATTTTACATCTATTTCATAGACAGCAGATTTAAGTTTCAATAAATTTCTGTTCAGAAAATTAAATTTATAGTAATGTTTTTAACTATTAAAATGTTGTACTGTTATATCAAAAACATACTTGTGTATGTAATTTCTAGGACCTACCATCTTTACATATAAAAATTAAGTTTAAAACAGAATAATGTGTGTTAGAAGTGAGTGTTTTGTTTCGAGGTTTTTTAGCATCTTAACTTGTTGCAATGCAAAAGGGCACCTAGCTAGAACTTTTTCAAATTATTTGTATAAGGTACAGATGCAGACAGTTTGATTTATACTGCTAAAAGAAAAAATAAAAAGAGCAAAAATACCTTCAGAATATGATACATCAGTCTTTACTCGCTTAGCATGCCTTTCATAACGATCAATAGAAGAAAGATTTCCCCTTTTAACCCTCCATCACTCGCGCCTGTTTTTGTCACACGATCACTCGCAGGGGTGTTGTAAACACCCCAAACTTTTTATTGCAATTTTCAAGTTATAATGAATTATAATAAATTTTTCATCTACTCATAATTAAAGTAACTTACTTTTACTTGTTATAAATAAAAATAATTTGGAAATACAAGAAAAATATAATTTTATAAAAAATAGATAAAAAAACTTTACATATACTACTACATTACAGTCAAATTTATATAAAAAATATTTACATTTACTACTTATATTACTCATACTCAAAAAATATTGGATAATGACATTTATTTGCTATATTATAACATACATTAAGATTTGTTTATGCATAATGATTTATGCGTAATCAGGGCTTGAAATTCGATTTTTCCAAGGAGGGGAGTCTCCCTCCCAACATTTATAAATGGAGGGGAGTTTAGCTGTTTAAGAGGGAGAAAAAAAATCTTTAAAACGCACTATTTTATGTGTCATTTAAAGAATTATAAGAATACAGACATAACAAAATACTACTGAAACGATTTTTAACAACTGAGAATAATTATGTAAAATGTGTTTTTTAAAAAAGAGGTCAACATTTTATACAGCCTATTCTTTACAGGGGGGGGGAGGTTATCCGTGATCTTCAGACGAAATCAGCGATTTTCTGCGATATTTTAGTAAAATCGGCGATTTATTACGATCTTTTGTCGAAATCGGCGGTTTTTCCGCGATCTTTTAAAGAAATCGGAGTTTTCCGTACTTTTTTTTCATGAAATCGGCATTTTTTTTGACGATTTTTAAGGAAAATTTGCTTTTTTATGCGATCTTTTCTCGTAAACGACGTTTTATCCCCGCGATCTTTTGACGAAGCGGCATTTTTCTGTGATCTTTTGATGAAATCGGCGTTTTTTTTTTTCAATGATCTTTTGAGAAAATATTTTTAAGCGATCTTTTATCGAAAACGGCATTTTTTTCTGCGATCTTTTAACAAAATAGTTGTTATATCCGCAATATTTAAACGAAATCGACGTTTTCCCGCGGTCTTCAGACGAAATCAGCGTTTTATCTGCGATATTTGGTAAAATTCTCGTTTTTTTCCGCTATCCGCACAGGAAATTCGCATTTTTCAGCGATCTTTTGATTAAGTTTGTTGCCAAAAATATTGACGAAATCGTCGTTTTTCCGCGAAATATTGACGAAATGTGCGCTTTTTCGGCGATCCTTTCACGAAATTTGCATTTCTTTGCGATTGTTTTTTATGCGCCCAAAACCGTACAAGTTGGCAACTATGCGGAACTGATAACCGAATTTCAAATTATCGGAAATTTTGGACGAGAATCACCCCTGAATTCGAAATAGAATCACTTCTTTTTTGCTGCAGAAAATAGTACGAAACGTGTCAATCGATCGCAGGAAAAAATTTGGGAAATTTTTCTATCGGTTGCGGAAAAAATCGTGCGTTTTAACGATTTTTCGCGGTAAAAAACTCGCCAAAATGTGTTAATTAGTCGCACGAAAATATCATAAAATTCACAAAACGGTCATGGGAATTGATCGTAGTTTCAAAATGCAAAATTTTTTGGGTGGGAACCTCCCGCCCATTTTATTTTTTTGGGCGGGATTTCAAAATGTAGGGAGCGAATCCCGCCATCCCGCCCTGAAATTCAAGCCCTAATGATTATCCTTTCCTAAGTAATACGGAGAGTCAGACTGTAGTTCAATATCTGAATCGTGTTCCGATATTTCATCAGGTTCTTGTTCTGATTCCGAGTTGTGATCATCTCATAATCAGGATGCAAAGGATCTTTTGAGGGTTCACCTGAATTACATAAATAAATAATTATAAATAAAATGTAAGACAAAAGACAAGATATTTTTAAAAACTTACTACAAAATTTTGAATTTATTTAAATTAGTAATCAAAATAAATTTAAAACATTAATTACAAATAATACAGTAGGGTCCTGCTATTCTGGAAGTCTGCTCATTCTGAGCAGAGTTCAGAAAAAATACTGATTATTTTAAACTTAAAAACAGGGAAAAATAAAAATGCATTCATGAACGAACATACATTTATTATTATACAAAGAAATTAGAGACATACATTGAAACCAAACTTGATGAAAATACCTAAAAACATATTAAAATGAAAGCTGTTTACTTACAGTACATGTCGTCTTAGTTCATACAATTCTGTAGAATCATTTTTACTCACTGCTAAATACAAGATGGTTGGTTGATTAGGAGTTTATGGCGCAAAATCCCTTTAGGGACATGCCGCGCCAAGAACAAGGTGAGAACAAAAAGTTCAAAAAAAACGTAATACAGCTTAAAATGTAAAAGTTAAAATGTAAAAATAGCATTAAAAGGCTGTCCTAGTATTTGTCATAATTAGAAAGTCAAGTTAGGATTAAAATCTGTCTCCAAATGTCAAAGTTAAAATCAAACAATGTCTAAAAAGAAGCACAAAAATATATAAAAACAATTTAAAAGGGTAAAATCACTGAGGTCTATATTCTTCAAAAGTAACATTTTCATCATCATCACTCGAGTCGTAAGATGCCGACTCCGTAGCCTCCTCCACGTACTGATTCATCTGCCTTGGATCTTTGAGATTAGCTGTAGATGGGCTATGACATGATTTTCTCTGTTTATTCTTCACAGTTTGCCACTGTGAAGAACCCCGAATAGTTTTATTCTCTTTTGTTTTCTGGGTAGGTTTTACAGTTAGATTAGTTTTGGGTTTGTGGGAATTTGATGCAGATGAATCAGGTGTTTTTCCATTCTCAGGTTTGGTTATATTTTTTGATTGGCTTGATTTCTGTGCTTGACTAGTCCAATATTCAATTTTCACAGGTTCTGATGACGGTTTCCAAAGCACTAATTTTGGCAAAACTCTGGTAACAGCAGTAGCGTGGGCGTCACGGGTCTTTTTCTTTATAGGACTAGATGTTTTTTCAGGAGAACTGTTCTTAAAAGGAGCTTCAGTCTGGGTACTAATGTGTCTTACAGGTTTTGTTTGTTGCTTAAGTAAGCTAGAGTAAGAAACTCCAACAGATGGGGTTCTCGATTCTACAATTTTACGAGCTTCAGGGTAAGGAAGGTTTTGGGTTATTTTTATAGTAATGATCTCTTTTTCACGGTTCCAAATAGGACAGGAGCGAGAATATGATGTATGATCACCTTTGCAATTTGCGCAGCGTTCCTGTTTTTCACAAGTTTTACTGTCATGGCCAACTTCTGCACAATGTGCACAGGTAACAGTGCCACGACATTGGCCATTAGTATTGGTATGGCCATAACGCTGGCATTTAAAACAACGGATCGGATTAGGGATATAAGGTCGGACTGGACAATTTAAATAGCCTGCTTTAATTCTAGTAGGTAAAATATGGCTATTGAAGGTTAATATTATATGTTTAGTAGGAATTATCTGACCATTTCTACGGATAGTGATACGGCGGACATCTACGACATTTTGATCCTTTAAGTTAGAAGTTCTTCTTTTGGGGAAAATAACAGATCTGGTTCAGATATTACACCACGACAAGAATTTAAAGTTGGATGTGCTTTAACAGATACAGAAAAGGTGCCTATTGTATTACTATTGGACAAAAATTGTGACTGGTTGGCTGTAGAAACTTCAACCAGTAAATCCCCAGACTGTAATTTTTTGAGGGAATGGCCATCACCAAGAACAGATTGAAAGGTTTTAGCAATAACAAATGGTGAAGTTTTTTTGAAAGAGCTATCAGAGAGGCTATCATTGTGTTTAATTACGAAAAATCGAGTAAAAGAGGAATTCTTTGACATTTGTTGCTCTCCACATGGGAGAGAGAGAGATGAAAGAGAAGTTTTTCCATCCATATTAAGTGAAAAAGGAATTCGGACCCCGGCCGCACCACCCACTCACGAGCCCAACAAGGGGATGCACATTCGTGCACCAGTGCTAACCAGGGTCTATACGGTCACAAGACAATCCTATGTCAGTCTCCACCCTTAACGAGATAACTAGTAATTGCTCGCTCACTTGATCCCTAAAGCCAGTGACAAAAGTCAGCTGACCAGCCGATTGATGCATACGGGACCAATATGCACCTCCCGTCTACCTGAAGCAGAGGCCAAAGCAGTGTGTTGGTTTCCCTCAACTACCAGGATCCCCCCTTTCCAG
This sequence comes from Maratus speculifer, assembly GCA_964019185.1. NCBI lineage: Eukaryota > Metazoa > Arthropoda > Arachnida > Araneae > Salticidae > Maratus > Maratus speculifer. Next base: position 320,833 of record CAXHSM010000005.1, on the reverse strand, counting down.
GGACACGGGTCACCACGCACGGCCAACACGTGGGTGGTTTACAATTCTCCATGAGTCGATATACAGGATGTATCGGCCCATGCAGAATTGCCCTCACCTCCGAAGAGGAAACCACAATGAGAGTGAAACAAAGAGGAAAGAAAGACCAGAGGAGTAAGAGGAAAAGGAAAGGAGAAAGATCACTCAGGTGCCCCGGGGTTGTGAAGCCCGTGAATACCTAAAGAAGGTATCCCCCTGGGAGGGCTAAATTTTCACAGTATACAACACATTTCACAATAACAACTAATTTTCACAGGCTTAAGATGTAAAGTCAGTGATTTTTTTTTTCTGACAAAGAGTACTAAATCGACTAAGTAACTTGTTTTTTGTCATCGACTCCGATTTATGAGTGAAGAAAAAGTGTATTGCTATGATACTACAGTTGTACTTTACTGGCCTTAACAAGTAATTACGTTATTTTTATTAATTAAATCTGACTCTTCCGAATTCTTGCTAAACCAAACAGGTAGAATCTAAATAATATATACGGTCCCAACTAGTTCAGAATAGCTGGATTCAGAACGGCTATGATGCTATCAGTATCAAAAATATAATACACTTCACAAAAATAACTTATTTTTAGCAAAGTGAAACCTTTGGGGGGGGGGGGGAATGAAAGCGAAAAAATTTAAAAAATAATTTTTGGTCAATAGATTTTTGAGTGCTTCTAATTTTCAATCATTGTACAACTGGGAAAGTTGTAAGAGAATATTTTATGGATAGTTGTAGATTTTACATATTAAATAATTTTACATAATTTATCTGCTATTAGTCATATTTTACAATTTAGATGCAATAATTAATAAGAAAGACAAACGTATTTGTTTTAAGAACTTAAAAGATTCTGACCTAAAACTGGCTTAGTTGGTTGGTTGGTTGATTTGGTTTTAATGGCGCAAGGTCCCCCTTGGGACATGCTGCGCCAAGACAATGTCAAAAAGAAAACACATCTATAACTATATAGTGTTAACGACCAATCAAATCAGTAATAATAGGTAAATAAAACATGCAATTAAAAGCTAAAATTCATAGCTAAAAAAAACAATTATGTCAATTAAAAACCATAAAAATTGATAGTAAAAAGTTAAAATACAAACAGTTGTATAAGTTGACATAAAAACAGGTTTAAAAAAAACAAGGATGCAATGTTGGTAACACATGTGAGTAAAAAATACTTATAACCAATCAAAGAGTGAAGAGGAAGGTTTTAAGAAAAGAAAATATGACTGGATAAAAACTGAACAATCAATACGAACAGTAAACTAGTGATACATGATAAGAAATAGTAAAACGTAAAAACAATGACGACAATATTTAAAAAACACAGAAGTTAAAAAAGGTAAGTGGTAATATCAGTCGGGCACATACTCCTCATAAACAATGTTCCCTTCGTCTTCACTTGACTCACATGATTCTTCCATAGCCTCTTCCATGTAGTTCTTTAGCTTTTTGGGATCTTTCAAATAAGCAACAGATGGGTCATTATTTGATTTTCACTGTATTTTTGTTACAGTTTGCCATTGGTGAGAATTACGAAGCGCATTATTTTCTTTTGTCTTTTGGTTTGGTTTAACGGCTTGAGCAGAATTGGTCTTTTGGTGGTTAGAAGCAGAATGATCAACAGTTTTTTTAGTGGGTGTAATTGCTTCAAGCTTTTGACTAGCATTAGGTTTCTGGCAATTTGATGCAGGGAGATTAGGATTTTTTTTAGATGTAGATGCAAATGTATTAGTCCTTATCTGGGGTTCAGTGGACTTTTTCAGTTTTTGTGGCTGAATAGGTTGATGGACTATTGTAATAGGCTCTGAAGATGGTAACCAACGCTCTAATTTAGGGCTAGCAGAACATTTAGTATGGCAACTGACATCTCGTGTTTGTTTCTTTGGGGTACTAGGTGGATTAGGTGATTCTGTCTGGGTGCTTATATGTCTTACAGATTTTGATTGCTGTTTGAGTAAACTAGAATAAGAAAGACCTATAGATGGGGTCCTGGTTTCAACGAGTTTTCGAGCTTCTGGGTATGAAAGATTTTGACTGGTTTTTACTGCAAGAATTTCTTTTTCACGGTTCCAAATTGGACAGGAGCGAGAGTATGACGTATGGTTACCTTTGCAATTCACACAGCTTTCTGGTTTTTCACACAATTTACCATCATGGCCGACTTCTGCACAACGAGGACAGGTAACATTGCCACGACAGTTAGTGTTAGTATGACCAAAACGCTGGCATTTGAAACGTCGTAAAGGGTTAGGGATATAAGGCCGGACTGGACAGCTTAGGTATCCAGCTTTAATTCTAGATGGTAAATTATGGCTATTGAAAGTTAGTATTATGTGTTTTGTCCGAATAACTTGTCCATTCTTTCGGATAGTAATGCGGCATGCATCTATTACATCTTGTTCTTTTAAATTTGAGAGAAGCTCTTCTTTTGAGGAATATAAAAGATCTGGTTCAGATATTACACCGCGACAAGTATTAAGAGTTGGATGGGCTTTAACAGAAACAGCAAAAGTACCTATTGTAGTGCAATTGTCCAGAAGCTGTGATTGGCTGGCTGAAGAAACCTCAACCAATAAATCCCCATACTGCAGTTTTTTAAGAGTGTGACCGTCGCCAAAAACAGACTGGAATGTTATTGCGATAAGAAATGGTGAGGTTCTCTTGAAAGAACTATCTGAGAGGCTATCGGTGCGTTTAATTATTAAAAAAACGAATAAATGAAGTATTCTGCACAATTTGTTGCTCTCCGGGAGGGAGAGAAGTAGGAGGAAGTGAAGCTTTTCCATCCATGGTAGAAAAGATCAATTCGGGCCCCGGCCGCACCACCCACTACCGAGCCCAACAAGGGGATGCACATTCGTGCACCAGTGCTAGCCAAGACCTATACAGTCACAAGACAAAACTATGTCAGTCTCCACCCTTAACAAGATGACTAGTAATTGCTCGCTCGCTTGATCCTTAAAGCTAGTGACAAAAGCCAGCTGACCAGTTGATTGATGCATACGGGACCAATATACACATCCCGTCTACCTAAAGCAGAGGCCAAAGCAGTGTGTTGGTTTCCCTCAACTGCCAGGATCCCCTTTTCCAGGGACACGGGTCGCCACGCACGGCCAACACGTGGGTGGTTTACAATTCTCCATGAGTCGATAAACAGGATGTATCGGCCCATGCAGAATTGCTCTCACCTCAGAAAGAGGAAACCACAAATGAGAGTGAAACAAAGAGGAAAGGAAGACCAGAGGAGTAAGAGGAAAACGAAAGGAGAAAGATGACTCAGGTGCCCGGGGTTGTGAAGCCCATGAATACCTAAAGAAGGTATCCCCCTGGGGGGATAAAACTGGCTTAGAAATAGGTACTTCAACAAACACCATACCTGATCATCCATAATAGTTTCATGTTGATGTTCATTTTTTCCCTTTCTATTAAGAGTGAAAGGCTACTCGGGTCGTAAGTAAAGTATTTTGGCGCTACCCGTGGTCGCCTACCGGCGACAGCGCTGTCGCGCGAGAGACTGGGTCTGTCCGGGTCGTAGGTAGGGGTCGTCGACGAAAATTGGTCGCTCACCGCGACGGTCACACGCGACGATCACCGACCTTGGCGGTATCATTTCTAGAGAGTACTAGATGTTACATATCACTCTGATATAGTTAAATTTTTTTCAATTTGAAATAGTGTTTTATTATATGATTTCAATTTAAAAACATAAAAATCTCCTCATCTTTTGTGAATTCCTTATCCTCCGGCCTTTTTAAAATAAGTGGAAAACATTTATTCACTTTTACACTTTTATAAATCTGGAACATGATGTCATACAACCTCATTACATCTATCCAATCCTATAATTCTAAAAAAGTTTGCATAAAGTGCCTAAATTTTTGACTATGTTTCTTCAAGAAAAAAATAAATTAAATAAAAATTAATGCAAACAAACAAAAACTTAGTTTATTTTATTTTGATTAAATGTTGAGTATACATTGTGAATTGGTTTCATAAACTTTTCTTCTATTATTTTTAACCAGATTTGAATAGCATATTAAACTTTTCAGACTGACAAAATAAATATCTGAAATTAACCAATGTATAATAATCCATATTTCTCTAAAAAGCTATCATAATTTTTGTAATGCAAATCACAGTGGCATTTAAGCATATTGGAGCAGATCTTAACATATCTGCTTCAATATGATAGTCATTTCATCAATTTTCTAAAAATTAAAACAATGGGCGTGTTCAGCACAACTTACCGGTCACTTACCGATTGTAGACAAGTAGGAAATTAAAATCAAGGCGAAGTGTGACATCAGCTACAATTCATCAGGATAGTTTTCATTGGTGACACAATTCGCTTTTGTACTGTCCTACAATCAGTCGGTAACATTGGTTACTTTGGTAAATTGCGCTGAACATGCCCTATGTTTAAAAGTTTTTATACACTGTACAAATAATAAACTAAAATAATTTCATCTAGTAAGCTTCAAATGCAATTTTTAAAAAAGAGAATTTACTGTGAAAATAATACACTGATCTAATCACAAGATGAAATTAACATAAATATACTAAGACATATATATATATATACTAGCGCACCCGACAGACGTTGTCCTTCTTGGCACCGACTCCAGAAAATCAAATTAATGTACGTAAATATGGTAATATGCAGAATAACACACTACGCTCTTAATTTAATTTCTTCTTACAATTATGTAAGGAAATTATTTTTTACTCTTCATTAGTTTTTGAAGTCAGTTCAATTTTTGATAGAAAAGTTTATTTTTCTCTTTTTAGTTAAAAGTTAACGATTGTCTGAAGTCGGTTAATCAAAATTATAATACAGGAAATATTATTGTAAAGCATACACGTTTGTCAGCAGTGGGGTTCGAACACGCAATCTCTTTCTTCAAGAAGCTGTGCTTAAATCTGGCGCCTTAGACCGCTCCGACATTCCGTCCGCACTCCATTCATCGAACTTATTCAACACTTTTAATTAGCGAAAAATCACTAACTATCAGTCTTTGCGTAATTACAAAAAAAGTACTGAATCAAATTCGATGAAATGTGAATCTAAACCATTCTCGAATCTACTGGAACACACACACAAAACTTCATTAAAATCGGTCCAGTCGTTTAGGAGGAGTTCGGTGACATACACACGCACAGAAGATTTTTATATATAAAGATAAGCATTGAAAATTTCAGGTTTTTGCGCCGAAGACATCGCCAAATTAGGAAAATGTGAATTATCTCATGAACTACTGGATTTAAATGAATTTGCTTAGTACCATTCGATTCAGAATGAAAAAATGCACTAAAATATGTTATCAGTTGAAAAATAACTACAAAAGCCGATTTTTATGGAATTTTTTAAAAGTTCGTTCTTTTTTATATTCATCTTTGGGGTAGAATTTTCGAAAATCCATTTTTAGCGGCACTCGATGTTATAAGAAGTATTTTTACCCCAATTTTCAAGATTTTTGGTATGGTAGATTTTTTTGTGCTATGATTAATACGAAATCCTGACTTTCTTTAATATATATATAGCACTTTTAATTAGCGAAAAAGCACTAACTATTAGTTTTTATCTAATTACTAAAAAAGTACTGAATCAATTTCGACGAAATGTGAATCTACTGGAATGCACACACAAAATTTCATCAAAATCGGCCCAGTCGTTTAGGAGGAGTTCAATTACATACACACACACAGAAGATTTTTATATATAAAGATAAGCATTGAAAATTTCAGGTTTTTGCGACAAAGACATCGCTAAATTAGGAAAATGTTAATTATCTTACGAACTACTGGACTTAAACAAATTTGATTAGTACCGTTCGATTCAGCATGAAAAAATACACTAAAATATGTTATCAGATGAAAAAGAACTACAAAAGCCGATTTTTAAGGAATTTTTTAAAAGTTCCTTCTTTTTTCTACTCATCGTAGGGGTGGAATTTTCGAAAATCCATTTTTAGCGGCACTCGATGTTATAAGAAGTATTTTTACCCCAATTTTCAAGATTTTTGGATCGGTAGATTTTTTTGTGCTATGGTTAATACGAAATACTGACTTTCTTTAATATATATACTGATCGGCTCTGTAACAAGAACCGTCTAAAACAGAGTAAAATTTAGCAGCTTATAACAGTGTAATTACGGTGACCTAAAAGAGTAAGTAATTGGTGACGTTGTGACAGTGTAATATAAGACATTAAAGAAACTGTTTTTCAGTAAAATCAGGCTAACGTTTATTGACGAAAAATAAATGTAAGTTTAAACAAAATATATATAAGTCCAGATGAAAAGTATAACAGGCATAATTGTGAACGGAAACAAGTTCAGGTAAAATTATTCTAAGTCATGAAATAATATTCAAGTTTAAATGAAAAATATGTATAAACTCAGATGAAAATATAACTGGTAAAATGTAAACAGAAAAATGAGCTCAACTCCATATTTAACTTAAAAATCATTCTATGTATTGAAATAATATTACTTATTGAATGGCATGGCATGGCATATAACAATACTAGGATAGCAATGAAAAACAAAACAGACTCACTTATGGACGACAGCTATCGACGTATTAAAGAAATTCCAGCAATACGGCACATCTAATAACTCGATGAAAAGTCTTAAGAAAACAGAGTTTTTAACTGAAGCTAATAATGTCCACACATACATATAATGATTTGATTAAAACAAACACAAATGGATTACCACTGCTAATGAAATGAAACACCGGCGAAATTGATAAAACCATATTCAAAATCAAATGTCCAGCAATGGATTTAGCATATTTACTCAACTAGATGTTAACTTTAAAACTTTTAAAACTGTATGAGTTAAAAATACATTTCTGAAACTGTATCATATTGACGTTAACATCAATTGTCTAGAGACATAACATCACTTCAAAATCCACCACACAACATATCTCAGCCGGCTTTAAATAGCCGCGGCAATTCCGAAACTGGATACGCCCCTCCGAGTTGAGTAAGCGAGCTCCTGACTAGCGACGGAAGAAATGCAAGACCGCCACTTGCGAAATGCGATCCGCGATGCTTGCGGATTGAGATCGAACGGAGCGATAAAACCAGAATGAACGTACCCACGGAAAAGATAAGCGATTGATTTGAACGTGTAAACAAAAGTTCGGAAACTGGATACGGAAGATGGAAAATGGAAAATGCCGGCAAAGGAAAGAAAGGAAGTTGGAATAAAACATAAGATAGTAAGCCATGCCATTTTACAATATTACGATATATATAATTAGAATTATGTATTTTCAGAGTGTTAAGGAAGAAAAATGGCTGACAATCGCCCCCCCCCTTAACACTCGTACTTAAAAATAAAATGGATAATCGACAGATATTGTAAATTATATATATGTATAGAATAATGTAAAACATTAGAATATAAACTATCACACTTCGATAGCTACCAGTAAAACAAAAACTTAACAAGTATAAATGCAACTAATTCAATGACTTCAACAAGGTTAATCACAACATCAATTTTTCAACAATGTTAATAACAATATTCAACAATAACAACAACTTTAACAATTATATATAACAACTAGATTAACAAATTTTTTTTCATTTCATGAAAGTTTAGTTACAATTGTAACTCTAACGAAAGATTTTTTTTTCCACGTCGGAAAAGTTCAATAGCAAAAGTCTATAAAAATAACATTTTCCTGAAAAAAAACCGTGAAAGATAATTACAATTACCTCGTCACATGCAAGTGACTACGAGTTACCTTTACATAAAAAGAATTTAATATGATGATTTTTCCTTTAGTCTTGACTTGTAACAATATTCAAATGAATTTTTAAACAATCATACATTTGCATAATTATTCTGAAAGAGAATGATTATCACATAAACGTAAATTCAGGATAATATGAAGAATACATATACATGAGCTACAATATGAAAATCCTTTGACAATATATGAAAGACACATGTTATGCAAATGAGAAAATTTCAATAATGAGAATAATAACGATCGTGATCGTGATAGCGATTATGAATTATGATTATGATAATGACATAGTTAAATGACTGTGACTGTGAGCGCTCACATGAAAGACAACACAAAAAAAATATATGCTTAAGCTTTTGAAACGATATACATTTGCAAATGATTTGGCCAATTTCAATATGGAAAAAACTTGTTATATATACTCTTAATAAGAGAAGGAAAAAAATTCATATTTACATATGCAATAAAACAAAATACAACTCGATTTTCAACACCTCGGACGGGACCTATGTGACATTTCCATTATACAAAAACAGGGACTTACAGACTTAAAAAGAACGATGCCCGCGACAGGCCTTCCTGTGATCAGAACACTCAAGAAATGCCGCTACCCCCTGCAGACCACTCTGGCTATTTACAAGGGCACTTCACGAGACGTTTTTCGAGGCTGCTCGGGTCCCGGAGGATGAACGATCCTGAGGTCTGACCACATTCCAGCGGGAGTTAAATTGTCCGCGATGTTGGAAATGAGGGTATATCAAAACCTATGAAATGACATTATGAAAACATATGCATATGAAACAAATATGAAATAACAAGAGTATAATCACATATTCAAACATTTTTGAAAGAAAAATACTGAAATATACAAAAATTTCAGTTTAAAAAAAATGCTAAACTTCAATGTTTAACATGAAAAAGTTAAACAAGCATCTTAATGCTTGACACAAGTTCAAAGGAGGAGGAGTTTTTTTTTTTTCATAGCATTTAAATATTATGAATATATATATATAAATTACTTATAATTAAAAATTACATCAATAAATTTCTTAAGATCAAATTTTGTTAAAGGTTTAGTGAAAATGTCTGAGAGATTAGATTTACTGGCTACGTGTTTAACGTTAAAAATTTCCTGGTTTAAAAGGTCTCTAACAAAAAATAATTTTACGTCAATGTGTTTCGTTCTGTAATTTTCAATGGGAGATTTAAGAAAATCAATGGAGGCCATGTTGTCTACTAAAAGTGTTGGTTTAACGGGTTTCCGAGAAAGAGGTGTGTGGAGGTGTGTAACCAGGACTTGAGCTAGGACTAGGAGTGGACTTTACAATGCCTTCGTACTTATTGCTTCCTTTAAAACTGAACAGTGACGGATCAAATTTTATACCATTAGAATGACAGTAATTTCTTACTTCCTTCAGTGATCTTAGACGTTGTGTTTCACCCAACTCGTAATAGTAGACGTCGGTTCTCGATTTGTCAGGCCTAGTTACAGGCTTACGGAACCAGACGGCTTCCCTGAGAGTTCTAGTAAACTCCTCGCCATCCTCGTCACTGTCATCCTCAGATGGGTGTGAGGAGGCGGAGTCGGGAGATTCAGAGGTACTTGGTCTAATACTTTGAGTGGGTGGTGCTACTGAAGTAAATCTGTCAGGTTGAAGGTCAGTTAAAGGATCTATTTCAGGTGGTTCAGAACTTAGGATGTAAGAGGGTCCCAGGTCGCTTCCGTTGCGCTGCTCCGAAGTTGTAAATGGGTTTGTGCCTATTGAATAGCTAGGACCTTGTTCACTGTGTTTGGGGATACTTGTGGATACAGATTCATCACCAAACCTAACATTTATTGTCTCTATTATTTTATTGGTTTCGGGAATCCATACCCTGTAGCCTTTTGTAGACATTGCGTAACCCACTAAGACACCCTTTTTAGCCTTCGGATCGAATTTAGAGTTTCTTTGTTGTTTAGGTACCCCCACATATGCCACCGTACCAAAAGGTCGTAAATGTCTGATGGATGGTTTATTACCACAATAATATTCGAAAGGAGTTTTTTTCTGGGTTTTGTGACATATTCGGTTCAGAGTGTATGCGATGTATAAAACAGCTTCAGGCCAGAATTTGAGACTGAGTTTACTTTCATTGAGTATTGAGCGAGCCCCGTCCATTATTGTTTGATTTAAACGCTCTGAAACTCCATTTTGCTCAGGAGAATACACGTTGGTAAACTCGTGTTTTATGCCATTGTCTTCAAAGAATTTAGTGAATGCTTCATTATCGAATTCCCGCCCATTGTCGCTACGAACCTCTTTTACTTTGGTACCCAAAAATCTTTCTGCTCTTTTTACGTGGTTAGTAAATACTTTAAACACTTGTGTTTTACTGCATAAGGGGTATACTGACACTTTGCGAGAGAAGTCGTCTGTTATAGTTAGGAAATACTTCTCCCCGTTTCGCCCTGTTATTTGTGTTGGACCCCACAGGTCAGTGTGTAGCAGTTCTAGAGGTCGTTTAGATCTTATCTGGTTTATTGGGCGGAATGATGTTCGTCTGTGTTTATTAATTTTACATGTTTCACATTCAAAATCTTTACACTTAATGGGTGGTAAGCCCCTAACGCCATTACATTTTAAAGTATGTTCCATTAATGTGGAACTGATGTGCCCAAGGCGTCTATGCCAGAGTTTAAAATCATCTTTTTGAACTGTTGAGGCTTGGAAACGTACTCGTTTAGGCTTTTGATTACGGTTAGTTTTAGGGTCTTTATTTCTATTTTTATGGTTAGGATCCGGATAGAGGCAGTAAATGCCATCTTTAAGAAAAGCACGAAAAAGTGTGCCAGAATCCCGATATGCCTTGACCCTTCCCTCGCCTCCTTTGAACTTGGCACCCATTTTATCAAGTCTGGGACCTGAAATTAAATTATGTCTAAGACTAGGACAATACATGACGTCGCCGAAGCGAACCATTTCCCCGTTTATTTTTAAATCCACTAAACCGGTGCCCTCGATAGGGAAAGTAGCACCGTCAACTGCAACAGCCAATTCCTCATTTTTTAACGGTTTAAACTTAACATATAAACTTTTATCTTTACAGAAATGGTGGGAGGCACCTGTGTCAAAGACCCAGGCGTCTCCACCGCATTTTATGTTACTTAAATTAGATTGTATGAGGTAATTTACCTGGCCTGTTGTCTTACGTTGACGTCTGTTGCGAGGCACATCTTTTCTGGATCTATGACCATCAGACTGGACACGGACAGGACTGGATATGGAAGAGTCTTTCGATGAATTTCTGGAAAAGGAGGAACCTCTGGACAAAGAAGAATTTCTGGAACTGGAAGAGTCTCTAGGCATCATGGAATTTCTGGAACTAGAGCTGAGACAGGATTCCTGGCGGGTGACTTCAGGCACTCTACACTGGTTCTGTAAATGTCCTCTGCGTCCACATTTGTGACATCGACCTTTGAACTTAGGTTTAAAGGAACACTTCTTTGAGGAACGGGCTCTGGAGAAATGAGACTGCACAGCATCTGCTCGGTCGTCCTCACGTAGTTTGATACGGGACTCTTCTGCGACTAACTCTGTAAGAACACTTTTAAACGTAAATTGTTCGTCTGGCCATCGCAGAATCCCTTGCACCATGTTGTCGAACTTCTTCGGGAGCCATCTAAGTAATTGAAAAGTAAGGTAGGTTTCTTTGATTGGCTCATTTATTGCAGCAAGTTGGTCGGCAAGTCTTTGGAGACGAGCTGCAAACATATCCACGGGCTCTTCAGGTTGTATCTTACAGGAAAGAATTTCACCAAATAATTGCATATGGCGTGCCCGGTTATCAGGTTGAAAATGCAATTTTAGTTTAGTCCAGGCTTCATGAGGGTCGTCGATATTCTCTATGATTCTTCGGAATTCATTCTCAACATTTAGATATACAATAGATAAGGCAGACCTGACTCTGGATTGATATTCTTTTGTAGCTACAGAGTCACTTCCATCAGGAGCCTTTTCAGTGCCATTAACAATGCTCCACGCATTTTTATCTAATAGTAGATACTTTACGTCTGCTGCCCAAGTTCCATAATTGTGAGAATTAAGTTTTGTTATGCACACCTGTATGTTAGCCATGGCCATGCTTTAACCATAAGATATTACAGGAGAAAAAAAAATTTTTTTTTTTTTTTTTTTTTTTTTAATTAATGTACTTAGTAGTCAGGTTGTACATAAACAAAAAAAAATTTTCTATTATAAGTTATCCGAAAAAAAACCTTTTTGTAATTCATATCGATAGGAAAGAAAACAATACATATAGCCTTCAAAAAAATTTATATTGCGGCCTCCCCCTCTAAAATGACTCGGAGGTCCAATGGCCGCATACTACAAACAACTGTCAAACAAAAAAAAAATTTTTGAAATGTCACCAATTAGGTTATGGCCGCCGTAAAGGGTTTAAAAGCGTATTCGCTTCCGGCCCATAACCCGTGATCGGCTCTGTAACAAGAACCGTCTAAAACAGAGTAAAATTTAGCAGCTTATAACAGTGTAATTACGGTGACCTAAAAGAGTAAGTAATTGGTGACGTTGTGACAGTGTAATATAAGACATTAAAGAAACTGTTTTTCAGTAAAATCAGGCTAACGTTTATTGACGAAAAATAAATGTAAGTTTAAACAAAATATATATAAGTCCAGATGAAAAGTATAACAGGCATAATTGTGAACGGAAACAAGTTCAGGTAAAATTATTCTAAGTCATGAAATAATATTCAAGTTTAAATGAAAAATATGTATAAACTCAGATGAAAATATAACTGGTAAAATGTAAACAGAAAAATGAGCTCAACTCCATATTTAACTTAAAAATCATTCTATGTATTGAAATAATATTACTTATTGAAAGGCATGGCATGGCATATAACAATACTAGGATAGCAATGAAAAACAAAACAGACTCACTTATGGACGACAGCTATCGACGTATTAAAGAAATTCCAGCAATACGGCACATCTAATAACTCGATGAAAAGTCTTAAGAAAACAGAGTTTTTAACTGAAGCTAATAATGTCCACACATACATATAATGATTTGATTAAAACAAACACAAATGGATTACCACTGCTAATGAAATGAAACACCGGCGAAATTGATAAAACCATATTCAAAATCAAATGTCCAGCAATGGATTTAGCATATTTACTCAACTAGATGTTAACTTTAAAACTTTTAAAACTGTATGAGTTAAAAATACATTTCTGAAACTGTATCATATTGACGTTAACATCAATTGTCTAGAGACATAACATCACTTCAAAATCCACCACACAACATATCTCAGCCGGCTTTAAATAGCCGCGGCAATTCCGAAACTGGATACGCCCCTCCGAGTTGAGTAAGCGAGCTCCTGACTAGCGACGGAAGAAATGCAAGACCGCCACTTGCGAAATGCGATCCGCGATGCTTGCGGATTGAGATCGAACGGAGCGATAAAACCAGAATGAACGTACCCACGGAAAAGATAAGCGATTGATTTGAACGTGTAAACAAAAGTTCGGAAACTGGATACGGAAGATGGAAAATGGAAAATGCCGGCAAAGGAAAGAAAGGAAGTTGGAATAAAACATAAGATAGTAAGCCATGCCATTTTACAATATTACGATATATATAATTAGAATTATGTATTTTCAGAGTGTTAAGGAAGAAAAATGGCTGACATATACCACTGTTAATTAGCAAACAATCACTAACTATTAGTTTTTGCCTAATTACTAAAAAAGCACTGAATCAATTTCGACGAAATGTGAATCTAAACCATTCTTGAATCTACTGGAACGCACACACAAAATTTCATCAAAATCGGTCCAGTCGTTTAGGAGGAGTTCACTTACATACACACGCACAGAAGATTTTTAGATATAAAGATAAGAATTGAAAATTTCAGGTTTTTGCGCCAAAGACATCGCCAAATTAGGAAAATGTGAATTATCTCCCAAACTACTGGATTTAAACGAATTTGCTTAGTACCATTTGATTCAGAATGAAAAAATGCATTAAAATATGTTATCAGTTGAAAAATAACTACAAAAGCCGATTTTTATGGAATTTTCGAAAATCCATTTTTAGCGGCACTCTATGTTATAAGAAGTATGTGTACCCCAATTTTCAAGATTTTTGGTATGGTAGATTTTTTTGTGCTGTGATTAATACGAAATCCTGACTTTCTTTAATATATATAGCACTTTTAATTAGCGAAAAAGCACTAACTATTAGTTTTTGCCTAATAACTAAAAAAGTACTGAATCAACTTCGACGAAATGTGAATCTAAACCATTCTCGAATCTACTGGAACGCACACACAAAATTTCATCAAAATCGGTCCAGTCGTTTAGGAGGAGTTCAATTACATACACACGCACAGAAGATTTTTATATATAAAGATATATACTATATATATTCATTTGCATATTTATGGCTTACCAGAAATGAAATGCAAATTGCACAGTTGAGAAGAATTATTTGCTTTCCAGTTTTTACGATGGACAGCTTTGTTCCCTTTTTACTTTCTTCTATCTTTACAAGAAGAAAGTATTGGATTCATGAAAATTTTTGACTTCCAGTTTTCGACGGATTTATACGTTTTAGAACGTCCTGAACATGTTTTGACTATTTTTAGAAAATGTCTGTCCGTCTGTCTGTATGTGACAAAAAATTTGTGGGCGCTCTATCTCAAGAACTAATGCTCGAAATTTAATAAAATTTTATATTTAATTAGACCTTGATATGAATTAGTGCCTAATGGTTTTGGGTGAAAATTGGCCTGCAAGTGGCGCTGCTATACTACGTTTTTCAAGATTGCTATATCTCAAGAACTAATGCACAGAATTTCACCAAAGTTCAGATTCTGTGACCCCTTGATATACATAGATGCTGATTAAGTTTTGGTGTAAATTGGCCAGCAGGTGGCTCTGCTATGCGACGTTTTTCATGATAGCTATATCTCAAGAACTAATGCACAGAATTTCACCAAACTTCAGATTCCGTGATGAGATACATAGCCGCTGATAAGGTTTTGGTGTCAACTGCCCTATAGGTGGCACTGCTATGCTACATTTTGCACGATTTTTATGATAGCTATATCTCAAAAACTAATGCAGAGAACTTCATCAAATTTTAGTTTCTTTTACACTAGAATATATAACATAATTAGACGCTGATTACATTTTGGTATTAACCTTGCAACAGGTGGTGCAGCTATGCTGCATTTTGCATGATTTTTCCGATAGCTATATCTCAACAACCAACGCACAGAATTTCATCAAACTTCAGATTTTGTTACAAAATGACATATAACATAATTACACGATGATTACGTTTTGTTATAAATCCTTCAACTGATGGTGCTGCTGTGCTATATTTTACACAGTTTTTTTTTTAACTAGCTATATCTCAAGAACTAATGCACAGAATTTGATCAAACTTCAGATTCTTTTACACCATAACATAATTAGATGCTTTTTTACGTTTTGGCATAAATTGTCCAAGATATGGTGTTGCTGTGCTACGTTTTGCAAATTTTTTGTTATAACTATATCTCAAGAACTAATGGACGAAATTCCATCAAATTTCAGATTCTGTTAGGTCTTAACATCAATAGATGCTTATTAGGTTTTAGTATAAATTACCCAACATGAGGCACTACTAAGCTCATTTTCTCAGTATATTAATTAAATTTTGCGTTTTAGGCTTTTCGGATACCAGAATTTCATAAGGCTAGGTCAAATGTTCGAGGAAATTTGATAGTGGGTAACTTTGGGGTCACCACGTTTTTTTTTTTATTTTTTTTTTTATGTACTTATGAGATAGAAGAAAGTTTCGGGATTGACACATCCAACTAGTTCATACTGCATCCAAAAGCAGCACAGGTTCTGCCACTGTTTGGGCTCATATTTAACGTTTTTTTTTCACTAAAAAATATAAATAAATAAATTTGAAACCATATATTATTGAAGAGTTTACATATTTTCAAACATAACAGAAAACATGAAATTAAATGCATACGAAATAAACTTTACCAGAATTCTTATAACAATTCTATCTGAAATGTCACATTAATTTGTTTCTAAAAAAATTAAATTACTCAGAGTAATTAAATCTATAAATATCTAAATGTATTAACAAAAATTTGTACTCACAAATATTACCTATGAATGATATACAATAATTTAAATTAAGAAAAACTTTTTTTTAAAAAAGGTTTTTTTGAAATAAATGATAAATCTAAAGATAAGTGGATTAGAATTGAAATAGTAGAAATTTATTATCAATTCTATTATACAAAGATTATTTAAAGAAGAAGAAAAAAAAAAACAAAGATAGACTATGTTTTAAAGCACAGTGAGGGGTGGGGGGATTGATTCTTTATTATTATTATTATTATTATTATTTTATTTACTTGAAGGAATGGAATGAATAAATTGAAAAGTTATTTGCAGTGCTCTTTTTCTACTCTTGACACTAATATTAACAAGAATATACAATTACTGGTACCTAAAATAAATGAATTACAAAAATTACATGTTATATTCATTAACATTTTATCATTTATTTATTAACTGATAAAATGTTCTAAATGGATGTAACATTTATTCTTTATTATAAAAGATGCACAATCAAATTTATAAAAACAGTCTTTGTTAACCCCTTACCTGCCGAGGAAAACTTACGCGATTCGCTTCTCAGTGCCACCGTTTTTCAAACAGGCGCCCGTAGTTATGAGGTGTATTTGGGGAAAGTAAAAGACACGCTTTGCAATCTAAAAACTGTTTAGTTGCACAATAAAAAAGGGGAAAAAAGAAAATACAAAATTTAAAATATAGATTAACAGTATAATAAAAAATATCTTAGAATTTAGCTGCCGTGTGATAAACCCTGAAACATGGTTGGACACATAAACCAACATCACATTCAGTGCATTGATAGCGGGATTCGCGGCGAATTTTTTTCCTCGAGCAAACAATGCATTTCCTTGATGCATTTTTCTTTGCAGGTGTTGATGGCACTAAGTCCGGAAAGTGTCTAGCAGTAAGTCGTAAAGGACAGTCACTTTGCAACCTCTGTTGTTTGGCAGGTCGTGGTGCATGAACATGGATTTTCTCCATTATGCGTTCCTCCAAATTCATGCGGAAGTCGTAGTTATCAATGTTTGGAAGTAGTTTCTTCCGTAATATGAAGGCATTCCAAATAGCCATATCTAACAGATGGCGAAATATTGTTACATAATACTCTTGTATATTACTTAAGTAATATACAAACTATTTAAAGATTTGCAGAGCAGCTTTTACAGCAGAAACGCTCATGCTGGTTCCCGAACCACAATGACACGAAAAAGAAGTTTAAATTTTAATATAAGTTAAACTGCAAAAGAAAAATTAAATTAATGTGTGGTGATATAAAAGATAACAAACAAATTTAAAATCTAACAAAAATATTTATTGAAGTCTTTAAAACATAACAAAAATAAAAAGATAAAATTAAAAAGATTTATCAATTAACTTTATAATAATAACAATATAACTTATCTGCATCTTCAATATATATCAGGGACTCCATGACATAAAAATAAAAAAAACAAAATGTCCAGGAGCTCATAGTATAACATCTTCAAAAGAAAAACTGCTATTGTAAAAAGCATTCTCGTCGATTCATTTACTACACTCCGTGACACTCCAACATCAAGGTCAACGACCCTTGCCGATACGGAAAAACACATCTGATTAAAAGAACGATGACTTGTTTTTCTCTTTAATCGACTTCACACCAAACACGTCGGAGAAAAAGGTAAACTTCAGGACGAAACGCAAGCCATCAATATCAAAATTTCGTAGAAAAACTATAATGCAAACTTAACATAAACTATTTGGCTGCCTCATGAGATCAGTCGTAGTTTATCACATCAACGTGTTGTAAAAACAGATACGGTGGCCAAGCCTACCGGCACATCTTAAAGGGGTAATCGAAAACACTGATTAAATCATCAATTCGCGATCTTTATATACGCGTGTCATCAACATGGTCAACAGTTAAGTACTAAAACAGCAATTCGAAATCCATTCACCTCAAGAATCTCATTAAGAAAAAGAATGACGTAAGAGTATCAGAATGATGCAACTTCTGATAGATGACGTCAAAGATCGGACACTTCGTTATCTCGTAACGGTCGTGTGAATTTCGATGAGATAATGAAAGGAAGTGAAACTAGATTTTGAAAGGACTTGTAAACAGAGTAGCGTGGATAAAATACGGCAGCTGTAAAGTAATATATTTTAGAAAACTATTTAAGAAATTTAGAAGAATAAAGATTAAAGTTAAAGGTATAATTTATTTCTAATTAAAGATAAACTATTTTAATAAAAACTGCATTTTAATTTAACTTTAATTTCAGTAAAAGAAACTTTATTTTTATTTAATAAATTTTAGGAAACTTTAGTACTTTAGATTTAAAAAGGAAATTATGGAAGTGTTGATAGTTTCATTTGCACAGTGACAAGAACTAAAACTGAGGAATTAGACAACAAAGCCCCCCCTCTTGTCACCTGTGCAATAACAGGGCAAATGCCCAAAGAACACCACTTATAAATTAATCCGAAAGTAGGATCAAAAATCTAACACCAATGGCATCCTTAAGGCTAACACCAATTCTTACAACACCCACGAAAAACATCCCTAAAGCACTATTAAAAAGAAGCCAGCTCTATACTCAAAAATTAACCTGAAGATGGCAAACCGAGAAAAGCTAAAAAAAATTTAAAAAGAAAGTTTAAAACCATGAGCCCCAAAACATTTTTACATAAACACATTTATATATAAATATAAAATATATTAAAATACAACAGTCCTTGTTGACGCAACATCTTCCAGCCCTTTTAGTGTCCATCATGCATAGATTTCATTTCTTACACAAAACATTAATGCAAAGATTAACACATTTCATAATAACATTATATACTACAAAAAGTGATTATGTACCCTCAAAAAAAATTTCTTAATTTATTTAACATTTCAAAAACCAAGACATAACTGATATATCAAAGAAAATATTTAAACATTCCGACCAGGCAAAATTAATACTGAGACTTCTTTCTTAACATCTTAAATACAGTTTGCTCCTCTCTTAAGCCAATCCAGATGACACAGTTAAGCAATCAAATATCTAAGACTAATGCTCCCCTTAGTAAATATACATATATATTTTAAATTCACATTACTAACATCCTGCCTATATATCAAAAAAAATTTAGCTGTGCCTATACCTCGAAATCCGGACCAGACACTGATACTGGGGAAACATAACATTCATACATCCCAGCGCTAGGATACCCATTCGCTCCCATTCATACTACGTACACACAAATGCTCTGGATCCAAAGGCTTCACACTCATTCTCTCAAGACAAAACAGGACATAGGCAAAGACACAGACACGGATGAAGAACCACTTCTATAAAATACAATCTCATAGACTGACAGGGTTACCGAGCATTAGTTTTACTCCAACATTATCATAGAGACCGACCTTGCTTTACTCAACATCACCAAATGCCAAAAAAAACAGAGCCAAAACAAATGCATCTAATATACAGGATATCTTGCCAAGTACTGGAAACACCGCTCAAATTTCTTTAAGAGCCTAATCCATTTCCTTTCACAACTTGACCTCTATCAAATATCCCACTAAAAAGCTATAAACTATTCAGTAAATGCATATTACCATAAACTAATTTGCCCGTCAGAATTATTCAAACTTTCTTAAAATGATCATCATGAATTCTAGGAATCTAAAACTTCAAATTTGGAAAGACAGCTTTAAAATAATTATCAACCATCAGACAATGCTTCATATGACATCTCAGTTTCAGGAAAAAGTAGCCTGGGTCCATTTTACACCTTTCCTGTCAAACATGCCAATATACCAAAAACAGTCTGCAAATTGCTCAAACGATACTGTCCCTCAGCCAATCTAGAAAGTTACCTCTTATGTAACCACTTTCTAACAAGTTAATCCATTACGTAACTATTCAGGCAAGGACCTTAATCAATTTCAATTACTGATCTTTTATGGGATCTAACCATTTACAAAAAAAAATTTCAATTCAGCTTTTAAAATTCCCATCGATCATTCAGCATAAGCAATTTGCCTCTAAAAATAGCTAATCTCTCCAAAAAAAATATTACCTAGAATCCAAAAAGAATTTACTCAAAAACCTTTATTTAAAAAAAAAAAAAAAATCATTCCCCTTTTCAAAAAAAAAAAATCCAGAATTACATCCAGATCTCCATTTTTTTTTAAGCAGCAATTCAAAACTTTTCCATATCCTCTCCTTAAACATAGCCAGCCATTACAAATAAAAACTAATGAGAACTTACTGACAATTTCTCCAACCTAAAATTTCCAAAGCAACTTAACACAAATGTAAACTGTCAAAACTAAAAAAAAAAAATAGTAATTTTTATTCAATGCCCTACTGTAAAACCTCAGCAATTTAAAACCAACCATATCCATAAGCATCAGCGACCTGCTTAAACGCTATCTTGCTCTAGGATCCAGGTTGCCTAAAGAATCTAAAATGCAAAGTGAAAATCCATTGGATCTTTCCTTCATTCATGCTAGAGGTTTTACTTAAACTATTGGGCTAAGAAAACTAAGTACTATACTGCAAATAAAACATTTTAATTTATAATACAATATCAAAATAAGAAAAATTCAAATAAATTTTAACTTTTATTAAATTTAACAAAAAAAATGTCATTTGGAAATAAATATATCATTCCACTGTAAATCACTTATAGAAAAATGGCTGAAGCGTATGAAACAATTATTCAGGATACAGTCCATCTAAAAAATTTAGTTGTCATACTTATTAAAAAGCATCACTATGTCTAAGTAAGACAACAATTTGAAAATTTCAAAAGCACATATTATTTAAATTTAATGAAAAACAAAAACATGATACATGATGCAGTGAATCACCACACTTTTCAAGTCATGAACTCAAAACCAGTTGTTCAAACAACTACATAGCCTAAAAATAAATATTCAAGACTATTTCTTACACTAAAAGAAAATTGAGTTACATTAAACTTTTAAAACAGTAAGATTCACTACACCAAAAATCAAGTTTTTCTCAATAGGATAAAGATTCAAATATTTTAACAAGTTATTTTAAATATCCCTAAAAAAAAAATTTCCAGTATGGTCCTTCACAGTAACAGTTAAAAAGAACTTTTAATAAACCCATTTTAAACTTAACATATATTTGCTTAACTCTTAACTTTGCTTTTTAATAAACTCATTTTAAAATTATATCTATTTACTTCAAACTAAAACAATTACTAAATGAAAAACCCAATTACAACACAGAACATCATGCATCCTATTCAGGTCGGGTATCTTAACACTTTAATCTTACACAAGAAAAGAAAACCCTCCCAAGATGCAAAGTTCAAATTAAATAGGGTCTTCAAATATTACTGCATTAAATCTATTACTGTATATTCTGTAAAATATAAATATCCTTTCATGATTAACTTGTAGGTAATTGTTAAACAGGTGAAAAACAAACTTCTAACAAGTTAAACCATTTATAACAAAATCTAAAAATATTCAACTTTAAATTTACTTTAAACTTCAAGATTAATAAACAACCATTTAAAGTGAGGGCCATAAATATTCAAACTTTTAAGTTAATTTCTCATAAAAGAAAGTCAAAAGCTATTTCACAAAAAGTTAAACTTATCTTAAAAATTTCTCAAAAGCCATTAAATAGGCTTTACAGGTTACTTCAATAATTAAACCCATTTTAACTTTATATTACTGCATCTTAGCTTAAACATTAAAACATACCCAAGAGAGGAAAAAGTCCGAACTGCTTTTTAAGTTCATTTAAATAAACTTTATGCAGGGGAAAATGCTTAATTTAAAACTAAACTAGGATTTCAAAAATCCCTAAATAATTAAGCACAAAATCCTAAACTTTAACACTAGTTAATTTACACCATAAAGACAAGCAAGGATTTTAAAACTCCCCCCCTCTATTTAAATACCAATTTTTAAACGCTGACACTATAAATCTCTGGATGCAAAACTTTTTTTTTCTATTTTTCAATTATAAAAACAACAGGCATGTAAATATCACATTTTTATAAAAACTTTAACAATAAACTTTAACAATAAAAATATCACAAAAATAACAGATGTAAAAATTCTTGAAGAGGCACACTTCCACATCATCCAGCAATCAGGACATCAGCACTAAGCAGCAGGAACACCGGACTATAGAAATACGACGATTCGACATCTCAAAGTAGCAGCTCAAAAAGTTCAGGAACAAGAGTCAAACTGTTCAGGAACAAAAGGTTAAACTGTCTGTCCAGGAACAAAAGTCAAAATGTCCATTAGACCGTAAAAAGTTCTCACACTGCAAGATCTTTAAATGCACCACATCAAGTGGGGGCTCCAGCGCGCCCCACTGACGCAACTAAACCCAAAGCAGCATAAAAACAGGTGCAGACATCGACGTTCACTTGAAAAAGAATGACCTTGTTTAACACTTGAACTTGTCACACTACACATCATTTATCAAAAAGCTTGCAGAAAAACCACTTTTCATGAAGTTTCAAAAATTCTTCAACATGATTCAAAAATACACTTGACGTATTCTTCCTTCACTCCATCGTTTCAAAATTCAATGTCATGAAGTCCAGCACAGAAACTAACTTACTATTCTAATTTTATTTAATTCCAAAAAAAAAAATTTAAGAGAATCTTAAAAATATTTTTAAACTCTTAAACCAGCATTAAAAATTTCAAAAACTATTATCAAAAACTCTTAATCATTTAAAAAAAATGAAATAAATTCGTAAATATCCAGCCCCCCCGTCTCAGCATATCGCCAATATAAGACGAGGGTATTACGCAATATCACCACATTAACGCCGAACCGATTAAGGTAAAAGGCGGTAAAGAAAAATTTCGAAAACATTACTTTTAAATTTTACTAAAAAGCAGCAAACTTAAAACTTATTAAACAACTTTTAATTTAATCACTTAAACTTTTGAAAACACTATACTTTATAATTACACTTTTAAACAAATTTAATTTCAAACTACTTTTTAAATTTAAACTATCGGTAGCGGTTAGGGAAACGAGCCCATAACCTTTCTTGTATATTACTTAAGTAATATACAAACTATTTAAAGATTTGCAGAGCAGCTTTTACAGCAGAAACGCTCATGCTGGTTCCCGAACCACAATGACACGAAAAAGAAGTTTAAATTTTAATATAAGTTAAACTGCAAAAGAAAAATTAAATTAATGTGTGGTGATATAAAAGATAACAAACAAATTTAAAATCTAACAAAAATATTTATTGAAGTCTTTAAAACATAACAAAAATAAAAAGATAAAATTAAAAAGATTTATCAATTAACTTTATAATAATAACAATATAACTTATCTGCATCTTCAATATATATCAGGGACTCCATGACATAAAAATAAAAAAAACAAAATGTCCAGGAGCTCATAGTATAACATCTTCAAAAGAAAAACTGCTATTGTAAAAAGCATTCTCGTCGATTCATTTACTACACTCCGTGACACTCCAACATCAAGGTCAACGACCCTTGCCGATACGGAAAAACACATCTGATTAAAAGAACGATGACTTGTTTTTCTCTTTAATCGACTTCACACCAAACACGTCGGAGAAAAAGGTAAACTTCAGGACGAAACGCAAGCCATCAATATCAAAATTTCGTAGAAAAACTATAATGCAAACTTAACATAAACTATTTGGCTGCCTCATGAGATCAGTCGTAGTTTATCACATCAACGTGTTGTAAAAACAGATACGGTGGCCAAGCCTACCGGCACATCTTAAAGGGGTAATCGAAAACACTGATTAAATCATCAATTCGCGATCTTTATATACGCGTGTCATCAACATGGTCAACAGTTAAGTACTAAAACAGCAATTCGAAATCCATTCACCTCAAGAATCTCATTAAGAAAAAGAATGACGTAAGAGTATCAGAATGATGCAACTTCTGATAGATGACGTCAAAGATCGGACACTTCGTTATCTCGTAACGGTCGTGTGAATTTCGATGAGATAATGAAAGGAAGTGAAACTAGATTTTGAAAGGACTTGTAAACAGAGTAGCGTGGATAAAATACGGCAGCTGTAAAGTAATATATTTTAGAAAACTATTTAAGAAATTTAGAAGAATAAAGATTAAAGTTAAAGGTATAATTTATTTCTAATTAAAGATAAACTATTTTAATAAAAACTGCATTTTAATTTAACTTTAATTTCAGTAAAAGAAACTTTATTTTTATTTAATAAATTTTAGGAAACTTTAGTACTTTAGATTTAAAAAGGAAATTATGGAAGTGTTGATAGTTTCATTTGCACAGTGACAAGAACTAAAACTGAGGAATTAGACAACAAATACCTCTTCTGTCTTTTTGGCGTTGTTAGATAGCAAACTAGTGCTTGATCCGCTCTATCTACCCCACCCATCTTCAAGTTATAATCCAGAACAATAGCTGGCTTTACAGCTTTTCTATCAGTTTCAGAGCAGTTTGCTGTATGAATCCCAGACATGCTACTTTTCTGCGGAAACGCGGAATTCCGCATTTTCGGCGACGAATTTTATTATCCCTGGGATCAATGCAAATATGCATTAAAATTTGATGACATTTATATGTAGGGGGGGGGGGTAACGATGACTACAACAAAAATGCGAGTCAAACGGCGCTAAATTAAGAAAATTTCTTCAAAGGATTGCAGAAAAAACGCAAATTTCTCCAAAGGATCGGAAAAAAAAAAACTATAAAATCTTCAAACAATCGCGGAAAAAATACTATTTTCTTCAGAGGATCGCGAGAAAAAAAACACGATTTTGTTAAATGATCACAAACAAGACGCGATTTTCGTCAAAAAATTGCTGGGAAAGCACGACTTTTGTGAACAGGTTGCGGAAAAATACTCTCATTTTGTCAAATAATCGTGATAAATAATCATATTTTATCGAAAGATCGCGGAAAAAGCTCCAATTTTGTAGAAAGATCGCAGAAAATACTCATTTTGACGAAAGATCGCTGAAAATACGGAAATTTTAACGAAAGATCGCAGAAAATATACATATGCCGATAAAAGATCGCGGAAAACACACAAATTTTGACGAAAAATACGCAAATTTTGACGAAAGATCGCAAAAAATACAAATTTTGACGAAAAATACGCAAATTTTGACGAAAGATCGCGGAAAATACGCATATATTTTAAGAAAGATCGCGGAAAATGCGCAAATTTTGACGAGAGATCGCGGATAATACTCAAATTTTGACGAAAAAGCGCGAATTTCACTAAAGGATTTTGCAGAAATGCAAATTTCATTAAAAAGGCTGTGGGAGAAAAAGTGCGATTTTCGTCAATTGGTCGCGGAAAACGCTAATTTCGTTAAAAAAAATTGCAGAAAAACGCAGATTTCGCCAAAAGTCTGTGAGGCTGTGAAAGTTCAGCTTTTTTCTTGCTGAGCCTGTAGCATGTCTGATGGATAGAGCTAAGAAGCGACACATATTTTTTGTCGCACCATCTCAATACGGTAATTTTACCTCTTTGGAAAGCCGCGATTTCACTTTTCTGCAAAGTAATTTTGTTGAAAGTATCCGGTAAATCACGTCTATTAGGACGAAGAGTTCCATATACGTCAGTGGTGTTTTGGATAAGAATGTCTGCTAATTCTGGTGAGAGATAGAAATTGTCCGCAATTACACAATAACCTTTTCCCAAAAAAGGTTCAATAAGCGACATTACTGATTTTGTAGCGACTCCATAGTTCTCATACTTTTTATCAAAAACTGTACTCTTCCCTGTGTACATGATCGTACTGTGAATATATTCCAACTCTGCTTCAGCAAGTACAAACAGTTTTACTCCAAAACGAGCTCTTTTCAACGGTATGTATTGTACCCATGATAGCCTACCTTTGAAAAGCATCAAGCTCTCATCAATGCTCAGATCCCTTTCGGGTGTATAAACACTTGAAAATTTCATCATCAAGTCGGAAAAAACCGGTCATATTTTTTTGAGTTTTGGGTTTGGATGTGAATTTTCATCAAAAGTACTATTATCAGAAAAGTGCAGAAACTTCATGATAAGCTAGAAACGATTTCTGCTCATAAATTTCCCAAAAATTGGTGTTTCGATCAATTTATTTTTAGACCAGTAAAGCGTAATGTCAGGTTTTACTGTTATTCCTTGTAAAATCAGTATACCTAAAAAAACATATATTTCATCTGAATTGGTTGGATACCACAACTTCATTCTTGATTTCTCTTTTCCAGGATGTTGGTTGATAAACTGCTCTGCAAAACGATTAGTTTCAGTAACAATATGAAGCACAAGCTGCTCATTAAAAAATAATTCAAAAAAGAGAAGTGGGTCCGAAGCATCCGTTATATTTTTCTTTATTCCTGGCTGTCCAGAAAATGGAAAACGCGGAGGCAGCGTAGGTAAATTATTTATATCCAGTCGTATCCAACGTCGGGCATCTTTCAGAGAATAGTCACAATCAGAATCCTCTTCATCTGACGTAATATCATATTCCTCCATTTCTGAACCTGAAGGAAAGTACTTATCTAACTCATCGTCATCACTGTCAGACATAGATATATTCGTACAAAAAATGTTATAAAGCTCTTATTACACACAGTAAAAGGAAACTGAAGCAAAAGAAGAATAAAAAAGTATGACCTATTCAAACATAAACACAAGCAATAACTGCAACTGCACAGCTATGATATTCGCCATTCCAGAAACATTTCCTTTCTAATTCCTCCCTTCCCCTCTTCTCTGAAATGAGCAAACTCTTCGCGGACACCGTCAAGGTCATTTTATTGCATTCCAAAACCGTGGGAGTAGTTTTACCGGTAGCAGTGCAATTCAAAGGATCGTACTTCGGAAAGGCGTATATTTACGCCTACGGCAGTTAACGCATCGGATGAGCGAGGCGTATATATACGCCCGCGGCAGTTAAGGGGTTAATCTACAATTTTCTAAAATCCATCACAGATTTCTGAATGCAAATAATGAACATAGAACACATTTTTTATAACACTAATTTCATAAATTTTTCAAAAAAAGTTCTTTGTGTTTTAAAAGTTTTGACACATTCCACATTATTAAAATAATAATTTTAGCTAAAATAAATGAAAATGACAAATATTTAAAGAATTTATAATCTTAAGCTTTGCAGATTCCGTCTATATTTTATATTTTTCGATTTCCTTATGTAATTGTATTTTTTTTTAAAAGGTTTTTTCTTCCTTTCTCTTTCAGTAGGAATTTCTTTGGGGCATTTCTCATGCAATTTTATTCTGTGGCTTTTTGTATCAATTTGGTATTTAAGAAAAATATATTTATTCCATTAATTAAAAGGAAATAGCTTAATTTATTTATTATTATTATTATTTTTAAATGCATCTATTGTGAAACCTTTAAACACAATTTGTGTATTTTGGCAATATTTGAGTGTAGGTCGTCCGATCAATTTCCGTATTTCTTATTCTTTGGTATTTAGTTTAATTCCAATTAAATATCTATACATATAATAAAACAGTAGGACCCGGTGTGTCTGTACATTGAAGATAATTGACAAAAATGGAGTCAGGGCGATAAAAGAAAACCAATGAAACACAAAAAAAAAAAATTTTGAATTTTTTGTCTGTCTGTCTGTCTGTCTGTCTGTCTGTTTGTTC
Organism: Maratus speculifer; assembly: GCA_964019185.1. Lineage (NCBI taxonomy): Eukaryota > Metazoa > Arthropoda > Arachnida > Araneae > Salticidae > Maratus > Maratus speculifer. The sequence goes on along the minus strand of CAXHSM010000005.1, from coordinate 293,221 downwards.
GAGGACATCTTCGTAACTACTGAATGGATTTTTATGCGGTTTTCACTAATGAAGAATGCACACTCCCGGGCAGTGTATAGGCTTTGTTTCATCAAAATCGGACAACAGACAAAAAAGTAACAAAAAGAAACAAAAGAAACTATTAGGTGCGCTGCTCACGTTTTTTAGTACATAACGTTTTTTAGTACATATAAAATCCAATAGATGTCACTGTGCGATTTTAAAACGCGCTATCGTTATGTTTTCGCCAGTCTACTTAAGTATCACATCGCGGCTGACATACGTACTTAAAAGTTAAAAAAGGAAAGGAATTATTGGTGTGGATTTAGATTGTGGATTTAAATATAACAACTTACCTGCTACGAATACGGATATTTAGAGATTGCTTTGCGATTTGGATTACTTGGTTTAGAGGATATAAATAGGATTGTGTTTAACGTTTTTATTTGGCTTTCTTCTTCGAAATTTTTATTTTGTTAACTGTTGAAATATTTTTTTTTCTTTGTAAAAGGGGGCGGTGTTCCGAAAAAGGTTGAGAACCTATGGTCTAAACCGACCAGCGTAGCGGGCGAAGGCCGCTATCATTGAATATAGGCGAAAATAATTCTTTGCACGGAAATAAATTTTCTATGCAAAAGGGGAAAAATCGAAAACCAGTTTCAGATAAACTATAATTTTGAACGTCGGGGGTGTAGCTCAGATGGTAGAGCGCTCGCTTAGCATGCGAGAGGTACTGGGATCGATACCCAGCACCTCCAAACAAATATTTTAAAAATTAAATTTCGCTAAAATTCTGGAACATTCCTGAAAATGAAAATGATCCTAATCTTTATTTTGCTATTAGAATTGTATTGACAAATCATTGAATATAGGCGAAAATAATTCTTTGCACGGAAATAAATTTTCTATGCAAAAGGGGAAAAATCGAAAACCAGTTTCAGATAAACTATAATTTTGAACGTCGGGGGTGTAGCTCAGACGGTAGAGCGCTCGCTTAGCATGCGAGAGGTATTAAGATCGATACCCAGCACCTCCAAACAAATATTTTAAAAATTAAATTTCGCTAAAATTCTGGAACATTCCTGAAAATGAAAATGATCCTAATCTTTATTTTGCTATTAGAATTGTATTGACAAATCATTGAATATAGGCGAAAATAATTCTTTGCACGGAAATAAATTTTCTATGCAAAAGGGGAAAAATCGAAAACCAGTTTCAGATAAACTATAATTTTGAACGTCGGGGGTGTAGCTCAGACGGTAGAGCGCTCGCTTAGCATGCGAGAGGTATTAAGATCGATACCCAGCACCTCCAAACAAATATTTTAAAAATTAAATTTCGCTAAAATTCAGGAACATTCCTGAAAATGAAAATGATCCTAATCTTTATTTTGCTATTAGAATTGTATTGACAAATCATTGAATATATATATACATATAATAAAACAGTAGGACCCGGTGTGTCTGTACATTGAAGATAATTGACAAAAATGGAGTCAGGGCGATAAAAGAAAACCAATGAAACACAAAAACTCACGTTTTTTAGTACATATAAAATCCAATAGATGTCACTGTGCGATTTTAAAACGCGCTATCGTTATGTTTTCGCCAGTCTACTTAAACAACTTACCTGCTACGAATACGGATATTTAGAGATTGCTTTGCGATTTGGATTACTTGGTTTAGAGGATATAAATAGGATTGTGTTTAACGTTTTTATTTGGCTTTCTTCTTCGAAATTTTTATTTTGTTAATAATACAATACTTAGAAAATGACCCGAAAAAGGTCTAATCTATCTACCTACACCAGAGCATCGAAAAGAATGAGAATGACTAGATCTCAAGAGTCTAATGAAGAGAGGCAAGAACGACTTAGGGCAAGTCGTGAACGTATGTCATTGCATCGCGCGTCAGAAACACCTGTTGAAAGGGATTCTCGATTGACGGCTGATTCTGAACGCCATAGATTGTCTCGCGTCTCAGAAACCTACACTCAAACAGAATATAGATTAAGTGCTGATCGTGAGCGCCATAGGTTATCTCGCGCATCAGAGACGTTCACAGAACGGGAACTTCGTTTGACTGCTGATCGTGAGCGCCATTCAGTATCGCGCGCATCAGAGACTTTCACAGAACGGGAACTTCGTTTGACTGCTGATCGTGAGCGCCATACAGTATCGCGCGCATCAGAGATGTCAGCCATTTTTTCTTCCTTAACACTCTAAAATACATAATTCTAATTATATATATATCGTAATATTGTAAAATGGCATGGCTTACTATCTTATATTTTGTTCCAACTTCCATTTTTCTTCTTTGCCGGCATTTTCCAATCTTCCGATCTTTTGTTTACATGTTCAAATCAATCGCTTATCTTTTGTTTTTCCGATCGTCGCTGATGGGTGTGTTCATCCTGGTTTTATCGTTCCGTTCGATCGCAATCCGCAAGCATCGCGGATCGCAACTCGTAAGTGGCTGTCTTGCATTTCTTCCATCGCAAGTCAGGAGTTCGCTTGCTCAACTCGGAGGGGCGTATCCAGTTTCGAATTGCCGCTGCTATTTAAACCGGCTGAGATATGTTGTGCTGGGGATTTTGAAGCGATGTTATGAGCTAGCAATATTGAAGTCAATATGATATAGTTTCAGAAATGTCTTTTAGATTCATCCAGTTTTTAAAGTTAACAAACTTGTGTTTAATTATGCCAAATCCGTTGCTGGACATTTAATTGTGAAAATGGTTTTTCAACTTCGCCCGTTTGTCATTTTACCAGCAGTCATAATCCATTTGTGTTTTTAATTAAGTCTTCATATTCATTTGTGGACATTATTATCTTCAGTTAAAAAACTCTATATGTTTTTAAGACTTTTCATCGAAATAGTTGGTGTGCCGTATCATTGGAATTTTTCAGTACGTCGATAGCTGTCATCCATAAGTGAGTCCGTTTTGTTTTCAGTGCTATCCTAATATTGTTATATGCCATGCCATGCCATTTAATAAGTAATATTATTTCATTATATAGAATGGTTTTAATTTAAATACGGAATTGAACTTATTTTCTGTTTACATTTTACCAGTTATATTTTTCATCTAAGTTTATACATATTTTATTTAAACTTGAATATTATTTCATGACATAGAATAACTTTAATATAAATCTGGAACTGAACTTGTTTCTGTTTACGTTATGCCTGTTATATTTTTCGCCTGGATTTATACATGTTTTATTTAAACTTGCACTTATTTTTTTCGTTAATAAACGTTAGTCTTATTTCACTGAAAAACAGTTTCTTTAATGAATGTCTTACACTACACTGTCACAATGTCACCAATACTTACTCTCTTAGGTCACCGAAGTTGCACTATTATAAACTGCTAAATTTTATTTTGTTTTAGACGGTTCTTGTTACAGAACCGATCAAGAGACTTTCACAGAACGGGAACTTCGTTTGACTGCTGATCGTGAGCGCCATACAGTATCGCGCGCATCAGAGACGTTCACAGAACGGGAACTTCGTTTGACTGCTGATCGTGAGCGCCATACAATATCTCGCACCTCAGAATCCTTTTCGGAACGAGAATCTCGATTGACATCCGACAGGGACCGCCACGAACTGTCTCGCGCTTCGGAAACATTTACTCAGTATGTTGACCGCTTAAGTAATGATCGAGAACGACACAGTATTGCTCTAGCTTTAGAAAGCGATGACCAACATCAACGACGATTAGAAGTAGCTAGAGAAAATTATGAACGCTTGCGTGAAACTCATAACACTTCACTAGAAATGGAAAGGGAGAGAGTAGATGCTTTACGGCGTGCAGAGACAGAAGAACAACGTGAAGACCGCTTACATGCTGATAGACTGCGACACGCACTGAGCAGGATGTCAGTTTCTTCTGAAGATTCTGATGATCCCGAAGAAACAGTAATGGGACATGAAATCCTTTCTTGGATAAATAAAGAAAAGAGTGCTTTCGTTTATACACACATGATAGATTATGCCTCATTTTCTTCCATCGGGGGAATGGTAGTTCAGTGTCAGTTTTGCGATGCTATGAAGTGGCCAAAAGAGACAAGTGGAATGTGTTGCTCAAACGGAAAGGTGCATATTTCTATTTTTAATAACATTCCCGAGATTTTAAAAGCATTGTTGGATGGGGATCATCCACAATCACATCACTTTTTGGAAAATATTCGACAATATAATAGCGCCTTTCAAATGACGTCTTTTGGTGCTAATCAGGTAACGGAAGGATATTTCATGCCTACTTTTAAAATTCAGGGTCAAGTGTATCACCTAATAGGGTCTCTGTTACCCGAAAACGAGCCGAAGTTTCTACAAATTTATTTTGTTTCTGATTATCAAGAACAGGCAAATATAAGAAACCAAAACTTTCCTCAACTGAATGGTAATCTTATAAGGATTCTTCAAAATATGCTGCACGAAGTAAATCCCTATATTCAAAGTTTCAAAACATCATTAGAGTCATTTCCTCCACAACAAAACAATGAATACAAATTTGTCATTTACGCAGATAAAAGACCCGCAGCTGAACACCGTGGCAGATACAATGCTCCTGTAGCAAACGAAGTTGCAGTGGTATTGTTAGATCAGGAATGTGAGCGTCGTGATATAGTCTTGCGAACTCGAGATGACCGATTGCAACGTATCTGCGAAACGCATCGGGCTTACGACACTTTGCAATATCCATTAATATTCTGCCGTGTTGAAGATGGGTACCATTTTGGCTTAAATCAAATCAACCCCATTACAAGACAGCCTAATTTAAATAAAACAGTATCAGCGCAACAATTTTATGCATATCTTCTGCAAATAAGACGCAACAATTTTATTTACTTGCAAAGATTTCGCGGTTTATTCAATCAGTTCATTGTAGATATGTATGCCAAAATTGAAACAGAACGCTTGGTGTACATACGCACCAATCAAAGACGCTTACGAGCAGAAGAATATGTGCATTTACGAGATGCCTTGCAGCAAGATGCAGATTCAGAAAATCTCGGTCGTTTGGTGATTCTTCCATCCAGCTTTACCGGCGGGCCACGTTATATGCACGAGCGTACGCAAGATGCTTTTTGTTATGTACGAAAGTATGGACGGCCGGATCTTTTCATTACATTTACTACGAATCCAAAATGGGATGAAATAAAACAAGAACTTTTGGCAGGTCAGGCCTCTTATGATCGGCACGATGTAGTCGCAAGAGTCTTTCACTTGAAATTAAAATTGTTGATGGACTTGCTGACTAAAGAGAATGTTTTTGGTTCTTCATTATGCTTCATGTACAGTGTCGAATGGCAAAAGCGCGGCCTTCCGCACGCACATATCCTTCTATGGCTGCAGGAAAAAATTCGTCCCAACGATGTAGACAAGTTGATAAGCGCTGAATTCCCGAATCCCAAAGAAGATCCAGTACTTTATGAAGTTGTCAAAACGCATATGGTGCATGGCCCCTGTGGTACCATAAATAGAAATTCTCCCTGCATGAAAGATGGACGTTGCACGAAAAGGTATCCCCGTGCGCTGACAGAGCACACAGTAACAGGCGAGAACGGATATCCGCTGTACCGACGTCGTTCCCCAGAGCTTGGAGGGTTCACTGCACAAAGTAGAGTACAAGGACAAGAAATAATAATTAGTAATATGTGGGTTGTTCCTTATTCGCCCTTACTTTCCAAAACCTTTGGTGCACATATAAATGTCGAAGTGTGTAATAGTGTATCGGCAATAAAATACATTTGTAAATATGTTAACAAAGGGAGTGACCAAGCGACATTTGCTCTACAGGGAACCGACCGAGATGAAGTCACCAGATACCAAACTGGACGCTACATAAGTACTTCTGAAGCTATATGGCGAATATTAGGATTTTCTATCCACGAACGTCATCCCATGGTCATACACTTGGATGTTCATTTAGAAAACGGCCAGCGAGTGTATTTTGATCCTGAAAATGTAAGAGAACGTGTAGAAAATCCTCGGCAAACTAAACTTTTGGCATTTTTTAAGCTTTGTCAAGAAGATGATTTTGCTAAAACGCTAACCTACGATGAAGTACCGTCCTATTACACTTTTGACATGCAAAGACGTGTTTTTAATCGACGAAGACGCGGTCAACCGGTGGAAGGATTTCCAGGAGTTTATAGAGATGCTGCACTAGGGCGAGTATATACTGTTCATCCTAACAATAGCGAATGCTATTATTTACGCATGTTGTTGCATACAGTTCGGGGGCCAACTTCTTTTGCCTATTTAAAAACAGTTAATGGCGTCCAATACGCAACATTTCAAGCGGCTTGCCGGGCACTTAATCTTCTTGAAGGAGATCAACACTGGGATAACACCCTCGAAGAAGCCTGTGTCAGTGATAGTCCAAAACGTTTACGTCATTTGTTTGCAGTGATGTTAGTGTTCTGTGGTCTATCGGATGCTCTAGCGCTGTGGCAAAAATATAAGACACAATTATCCGAGGACTTTCTACGCTTGCTTCAACGCAATTCAGACCAGCAAATAGATCCAACTGACGATAGAGTTATAAATAGTTCACTTTTATGTATACAAGACATAGTATTTTCGATTGGGGGTAATTCCTTGACCGACTACGGCCTGCCTAATCCTCAAACTCTACCCAATCAACCACGGGTAAATCGTGAATATAATTCCGAGACGAACTACAATATTGCTGCGTTAACCACCACTGTAAATGATCAGATTGGTTGTTTTACTGTAGAACAAAGAAATATATTCGATGTAGTCATCCAAAGCGTAAATAATAATGAAGGGAATTTATTTTTCTTGGACGCTCCAGGTGGAACAGGAAAGACTTTTTTGATAACAGCAATACTGGCTGAGATTAGGCGGCAAGGTAAGATTGCACTAGCAGTGGCTTCCTCGGGAATCGCAGCCACATTACTTCCTGGCGGAAAGACGGCCCACACGATGTTTAAAATCCCAATCGATTTAGACAGTAATGAGTCACCAACATGCTCTATCACAAGGAACTGTGATAAGGCGAAAGTGTTACAAGACTGCTGTCTGATCGTTTGGGATGAGTGTACAATGGCAAATAAAAAAGCCGTCGAAGCTGTGGACAGAACACTACGTGATATTCGGCGAGATGAAAGGCCAATGGGCAACGTCACACTGCTTTTTTCTGGTGATTTCAGGCAAACACTCCCAGTTATAAGTCGAGGAACTAAAGCCGATGAAATTAGAGCTTCATTAAAGCGTTCCCACCTCTGGCCTCTAATGAAAAAGCTGCAATTGACAATCAATATGCGAGCACAACTAGGTGGTAATTTACATGCCCAAGAATTCTCAGACATTCTTTTGAAACTTGGAGAAGGTACTCTTTCTGAAGAACATGGTAAGGTGACGCTTCCAGAAACAGTTTGCCGAATAGTTTCTTCAGAAGATGAACTTATAAATTCTGTATTCGGTGACCTATCACATATAACATATCAGGAAAATTCTTGGTTATGTGAACGTGCGATACTCACTCCCAGAAATGACCAAGCTGCTGCAATAAATCAAAAAATTTTATCTGAAGTGATTGGGGATGACGTCGTTTATACGTCTTATAATAGCGTTCTCAACCACGACGATGCTACACATTATCCTGTTGAGTTTCTGAGTTCGCTTTCTGCAAGTGGTCTTCCTGTACACGTAATTGTGCTTAAAATAGGTGTACCAATAATGCTGCTGCGTAACCTTACTCCTCCAAAATTATGCAATGGTACACGACTAAAAGTAACTGCTCTACAAAGAAATTTAATCCAAGCTCAGATTCTTACTGGATGTGGCTCAGGGGAAACTGTATTTATTCCACGAATCCCACTCATCCCTAATAACTTTCCATTTGAATTTAAGCGCACACAGTTTCCAGTAGCCGTTTGCTTCGCCATGACTATAAACAAATCCCAAGGTCAGACTCTCAGGACTGCTGGTGTCGACTTAAGATCTGATTGTTTTTCCCATGGTCAACTGTATGTGGCTTGCTCACGAGTAAGCAGCCCAGACAACCTTTTTATTCTAGCACAAGGCGGTAAAACGGTTAATGTCGTTTATAAAGAAATTCTTTAAAGTATCTCCATTATTTAACTTTTTTTTTTAATTTGCTACATTCAAACAAGTAATTAAAAAAACTAAAAAAAAAACATTTTTACTTTATGCATATATCATAAACAAGTGGAAAACTAATAACGGTTTTTAGATGTAAGTTTTATCTCTATGAAGAGCTCTTCCAGCCATGAAAAAGGTGAAAAAAGTTGCAAAAGTATACTTACTCAATATAAAACTCAATATACTTCAAGCCCTGCCAATTTAGGTAGTTTCCCAAAAGTTCTAAATTCAGAATATCATAAAGCAATTTTTAACCAACAAAAGAGAAGAGAAAGCTTAGGACAATCAAAATTCCACGTGGACGAAGTCGCGGGCAACAGCTAGTAAAAAATAAGAGTTTATTTAAGAAATATATTTACTGAAAAAGTTGCTTATTGCTTTCTTAGAAAGCTATTGAACTGTAATCAATCTATCCATGATTTCACATACAATTTATACCAGAATAGAAAAATACGGAAAAAGAATTCTACAATTTATACCAGAATAGAAAAATACGGAAAAAGAATTCTTGATCATACAATAAAACTAAATAAAATGAAATCAAAAACAAATTGGTAATGTACAAGTAATTTTATTTTTTATGTATTCAGATATATTTTACTGTTGTTAATTAAGATTTCTTTTTAGATTTATAATTATTTTGCAGTCAATCTAAATAAAAAATACATTAATATCAGGTTGAGTCTAAAGTTTTGACCCTTTTTTTATTTTAATGTTGACAACAAATATTTACAAATATACAAAACATTAGTGAGGATAGTAATCACCATTAAGTTCGATAATCTTCTGCCAACGTTTTGGCAGTTTTTCAATGCCTTCCTTGAAAAACTCTAGGCTACGTGAGTCGAGAAAGAGGTCAACCTCTTTTTTGACCTCTTCTGAAGAATTGAAAATTTCACAACTAAGGTGCAGTTGCAGATGCGAAAACAGATAATAGTCGGAAGGTGCCATGTCCGGACTATATGGAGGATGTGGCATTAAGTCCCATTCCAGCTTGTATAAGTTCCAATTCGTCGCATCCACTTTATGCAGCATGCTGCTGTACGACTAACTGTCGATGGTCTGGCTACTTTTTAAGTACTCCTTGTAGATAATACCGCGACTATCCCAGAAAACACAGAGGAGGATTTTTTTATAGGTCAATGTGCGCCTAGTTACGGTCCTGACCGGTACACCTGGTTCAGACCATCCTCCTTTTTGACTGGTGTTGTCGTAATAAACCCATTTTTCACCACACGTAACAATCCGGTTCAAAAAATCACCCTTTCGGTGATATTCGAGCAAGTTTACACAGGTCAGTTTTCGTTTTTCTTTGTCATTTTGTGTCAGATCATGCGGCACCCATCAATTGAATTTGTATGTCAAACCAATGTTTTTTAATGCTCGAATTATGGTTGTTTGAGAAACATTGAAGTGAGATGCAAGTTCCCGTAATGTAGTATTTTGATCTTCTTCGATGGATTTCCGCAATTCGGTCTCATCAATCACAATAGGTCGACCAGACGCGATTCATCTTCGATGTCGAAATTCTTAATCTTAAAATTTTGATACCATCGTTTAACTGTACTAAGTGATACAATATCCTCACCTAAACGTGCACACATGTTACGGTGACATTCTGTCACTCCGGTGTTGCTACAGAACTCGTAGTAGATGATGGTTCGAAGCTGGATATGTGATATTTCCATTTTTGAGGCTTCGTGCAGGCTACAGGTGATAATTTTTCAAAACAATAAATACATAGTGTTGTAGCACACGTCTTCTTCTTTCGAAACCAGAAAACTGTATGTAAAAATGTCACTTAACTTGCGAACGCCAGCTGTTTTAGTAGCACTATTCTGTGAAAGGGTCAAAACTTTAGACTCAAAGTAATAAACCAATGGAGTATTTTCCAAAACTTTTTTAATCTTAAAATGTGTTGATTTCATAGCATTTATATCAAACTTGTAAACAAACAGACGTCGCCGAGTACACTTGCCAAAAATATGGGTTAATGTAATTCATCAGATTTGGAGGTAGAATTCTAACTTTTTTACTCTTATAAAAATATATACGAATACTTTATTGTAACATAAATAAACTATGTACATGATTATTTACTTATTTATGGCTTACCAGAAGAAAAAATGAAAATAGGCACTCACAGAATTATTTATTTAACTTTTTTTAATAAAGCTTACGTAAACACGATATATTTTATACATTAAGTGGAAGCATGAGCTGAAAGCGGCTACACTAGCGCCCTCGGCCTGCGCTTTACAGAAAATTCCGTCTATTATTTGGAGAAGTGTGTTAAAAGAAAAGTTGAATAAATTCCAAATGTTGCATGACAAGGAAGTAAGAAATTTTTTTTAACATGCGTCGACACGGTGGCTTTCATTATGCTGTTGTTTAAATAGATTGATTGAACAATGTGATCCATTGACATCATTTTTTAGAGAGGAAGCTCAAAGTAGGTTAGATGCTACTTCAAACTCTAACCTACAAGATTATCGCATCCCCAAACTCAATCAAGATATCCAATCTAAAGGATCTAAGGTATCCACAGGCAAAAAAAGATCAGCTGCTTGTATACCATCAACAACGATCAAGAAAGCAAGAACGTCTTCAAACAACACTGAATGTTCGAAAGGTTATTTATGTTTCTTTCATCAGATGTGAATAAGGAGTATGTAAATTTTTTATTGAATACTTTGCCTATATTTGAAGAATATAATATTGCTCTACAGTCAAAGGATCCTAAAATCCATGTTCTAAAGTCTATGATGATCGAGAAGTTTAAATGTCTCTTATCATGCTTTGTGATAAAGAACTTATCTCTTTTGAATGTTGACTATCATACACTGACTAATTAAAAAATGGACAGTGATTTAGTGGTTGGTCAGGCAGCTTTTAATATTATTTCTTGTTTATCTGAAAATAAACAAACACAGTTTTACAAGAAAGTCCGTGATTATTTTGTGAAAGTCTGTGATTATATGAGATTTAAGTTCCCATTTTCAGATGATGTTCTCGTTAATGCTGAGGTGGCAGACCTACATAGAATTGACAAAATGTCATTTGGGAGCATAAAATACTTCAAGCATTTTCCAGCCATACAGAAATCATTAAGCAGTAATGTGGATGATTTGCTTGACAAATTACAATCTCAGTTTTGTTCTGTTCAAGTGGAAGATATTCCTGACATCATCAAAACAGAAGAAAGAATAGATATTAAATGGATAAAATTGTGTGATTTTTATCAAGGCAAATACAATTTACTTACTAAATTCATGATATCTGTATTAACACTTCCACATAGCAATGCAGAATGTGAACGTATTTTTAGCTACATTACAAAAACTCAAACTCAATTCCGCTCACAACTTAATTTGAAGACTTTAGAAAATTTATTAACTGTGAAGTCAAATATGATCAAGCCATGTTAGAAATTAAATTTTGATGCTGAATTTTTTTTAAAAAAAAAAAAGCAAAATCAGCTACTTATATACTAATATACAATTCAAATAGTGCCTAATATTACTTCTTTTTACATTTAGTTTTGACATTTAGTTTTGTATACTGGTATTAATATTTCACATTTAAAATAGAGGGACAGACACCAAGCATGCTGCTGGTATGATTTATCTTTTTTTCTTTTTATTTATAAACGTAACAATAGATTTTAGCATTTATACCAAGGTTTGAGAGGGAAAAAATCAGTTTTGATTTTCTGTAGTGAAAACTTTTTTTTTTTAATGCAACATGAATGTTTTAAATACTAAGGTAAATTTGTTCCATTTATTTAATCTTTTTATTTCAAAAGATTCCTTTTCATTAATCAATTAAATTGGCATTTTTAATTTTGATTGAAAATATGCTAATTTTTCAGTAAAATATCAGTTTTCAAAAGGTTTATTTTTTAATTTTAATTGTTATTAGTTAATTGCAAGTCTACCTCTTTCAAATAGAAGTTAAACTTTGTCAAGTGAAAATTCAGTTGTATTTGATAGGTTTTTATTTCTAATTAAAGTTAAAGATATAAGTATAACACTACAAGCATTAATTTTGAATTTAAATATTGCATAAAAGTAGGGTTGAGTGTAAATAAAATGATGCTGTGAATAAATTTATGGTTCCAACTATACAGGGTGCGGCAGGTATTTGAGAACACGCATTATAGGTTAAATATTTTTCAGAAGGTTATAGTTACAATTTTTTTTCTGTTGCAGGTAAGTATGTCAGAGTCTAACCTAACGCAAGAAATGAAGCGGCACGCTGTTATTGTTTCCTTGGTTGCAGGGCACTCCGATTTAGAAATTGCCACATTTCTGAAAGTCGCCCGATCATTTGTTTTCAAAGTACGGAAAGAACTGGAGGCTTCCAAGGGTGATGTGGCGCAAATTACTCACAGGAAACGACATTGTCAGCGATCTGACATTATCAGGACACCAGAATTTGTGAGCCAAGTTCAAGTTAACATCGATAATGATCCTGGGAAGTCAATCAGAGCACTGGGTAAGGAATTGGGAGTTAATGAGGCCACCATTCGACGAGTGGTTCATGAAGACCTTCGATACAAGTCCTATGTCATGCGGAGAGGACAGTTCTTGTCTAAAAAGACCAGAGAGAACCGTCTGATTAGAGCCAAACGTCTCCTGATTAAATTAAAACATCCAGAGGAACCGGGAATGCTGTGGTTTTTTTCTGATGAAAAAAACTTTGTGCAGGACCAGAAGACAAACCGAAAAAATGATCGCTGGCTATGTAAAACACCCGAGGAGGTTCCTACCGTCATGCACACAAAGTTTCCAGCCTCTGTGATGGTTTTGGGGGTCGTTAGCAGCAAAGGAGATGTGATGCCGCCACATTTTTTTGACCAAGGTGTTAGAGTCAACGCCGCTGCTTACACTGAGGTTCTGAACACGGTTGTGAAGCCCTGGATTACTACTGTAGCACAGGAGAGGCCGTATGTTTTCCAACAAGACTCTGCACCATCTCACACAGCTCATACAACTCAAGAATGGATGGCGGAGAATTTTCACGATCACATCACCCCAAACTTGTGGCCTCCCAGCTCCCCAGATGTTAATCCAATGGATTATTATGTATGGGGCGTTGTTGAAAGAGACTCTAATAAACATCCTCATAGCACAATTTCGTCTCTCAAAACAGCCATTGTGGATGCAATGGCGAATATTAACAAAAATCATCTGATTGCTGCCTGCCGTCGGTTTCGACATTGTGTAGAAGCTGTTATTGCAGCTGAAGGAGGTTTTATTGAATAATATTATTTAATGTACATATGATCAACTGTATATAATGTCAAAGTTAATAAATGTTCTTTCGTTAGTATTTATTCCTGTTTGTCTGCAGAGATAACTTTGTTCTCAAATACCTGCCGCACCCTGTATTCTTTTTGCTTGTTTTAAAATTGTTCTCCCATAATATAAAATATATATCTGTGTAACACTATTAATGAAAATGTCACTGTTTATATGAAAAATAAATTTAAGAAAAATATTTACATTTTAAGCACAAGCAATGAAAAATTTCAACCATATAAAACACATTTGTGTTCCCCTCTTCTCCCCCCCCTCCTTTACAAAATCCATTTACTTTTGTCCAAATTCTTCATGTGTCTTTCTAGTTATTATTTTTTATTGATTCCTTTATTAATGCAAAATGTTTTATTTGGTAAAAGTGTGTATTTCATCAAAAATATGTTTAAAATGTGCTTCAAAAAACATGTATTTAGTTTTTTATTATTTATATTCAAAAAGATTATTCACGAAAATTTATATTTAGACCATATTCTGCACCTGATTTTCTTGCTTTTTTTTTTTTTTTTTTTTTTTTTTTTTTTTCCACAAATTTCTATTTATTGTATTTTTTGTAAAATGTTTAATTAAAAGATCATTTACTCAAATTTTGCTTAGTTTTGGGGAAATATGTATTATTCAATTTGTAAGTAGTACTAAAAGATTATATTAAACTCCGAAGTGATAATTTTTTACTGTTTCAAATGATGAAAAATGCTGTATGTTTAACCCAGATTCTTAATGTGTCAATGCCATTATATTCTCTAATAATTCATTATTTCTGTAGTATGTAAAATATTTGGTAAAAAAAATAAAATGTTTCAGAATCTTTTAAAAAATATAAATTACATATGTGGCATAGGTGCTACTAAATGATTGGCAAATTATTTAAAATTTTTAACATAATCAAAACATAGTATGTGAAGTAATTTTTATGGTTTTGCTTTTAGACACAGTACATTGAAGTGACTTCTCTATGGAAGCATTTCATTTAAGTAAATGGCTTATTACTTCAAATAATCATTTTAAAGTAGTTGCATTCTGACAATGTTTTTGCTCCAACTTTTAAGAGAAAGTTTTGAATTTCAGCAATGGACTGTATTTATTTTGACAAATATAAAACAATTTTTCTAATCAGGCAAAATTTTAGACACCCCAAGATAGAATTACAGAAATATTTACTGATTATTTATATTAAGGTAAGTTGGTTCCATCATGTAATTTTTGCTACATATTTGTGTATTTTTATAATAATTTCATGTTCATGTTTTTCTTATTATTGTAAAGCTAGGCAAAGGTGCTTCTACATATATTTAAAAATTATCAGTTAATATGAAGTCAAAATCTAAACTTTTGTAAACCTTTTAATGAAGTTACTTTAACTATTTATTGCTGAAGTTGGCAACATTTTGTTTAGTATTATATAAGATTTCCCACTACTATATTACATCCCATTACATCTGTGAGTATATTAGTTATTTAGAAAAAAGTTCTAAATTTATGGTGTCTATTATTGAAAAAAGTACTGAAGGTTGGTTGGTTGTATGAATTTTAGTGGCACAAAATCCCTTGAGGGACATGCTGCGCCAAAACAAAGAGTATTAATAAAAAATCAAACCTGCCTGGATGGGGTATCCCATCCAGATATAGTCAGGCAAAAAGTAAAAACATAAAAAGATTTAAATACTACTTTTCCAGAAAACAAGAAGAGTTATAAAACTGGTCGAGGGTAAAAATTATCTATAAAAATATAATCCAGTATCTTTTAAAAAAGTGAAGAAAGCCCCATGAGGTGTTTCCCCAATGACGTTTGTCAAGATTGGTGATGATGAATTAAAATACAGTCTGTACAAGTGCCGGAGGCCTGTACAGTCAATTAAAAGATGAATGGTCAGGTAATCAAAATGACAATGTGGACACATGGATGTATCTTCCCGGAATAAAAGATATTTATGAGTTATTCTAGAATGTTCAATTCTCAGACAAGTCAGGCCGAGTGGTAATTGTTGGTTTGTTATGGTGCAATTTATTGCTATATTCCAAATCCCAACTTTCTTGCCAAATTGTACGGATAAACAATTTTATGAGTAGTTTAATGTCTGAGAATGGAATTCTATGGTTTAAGGTATTAAGAGCCTGTTTTGCCGCCTCATCTGCTTTTTCATTTTTAGGGATACCCATGTCTCCAAGTACCCTGCAGAAAAATATTTTACAGCCATGTCTTGTTAAATTATTGTAAATATCCAGGATAGCAGAAACATAACGGTGTTTTTTTTTAAAGTTTTGATAGCATCAATAGAACTTTTTGAGTCAGTATAAATAATTAAGTCTCTGCCATGATGATGAGATAATAACTGCATAGCTTTCTCAATCGCCATCAATTCAGCTGTAAAGTTAGAGGTTGAAGAATGCAGCCGATAGCTCCAGCTAGTGTCATTACAGAAAACTCCACATCCCACAATATTCCCACTCTTAGATCTATCTCTATATACGTCTTTATAATTATTAAAATTATCACAATGTGCAACAAACAGCTGCTGAAAGACAGCAGGTGCCAAATTCTTTTTTTCATAACCTTTAAAAGGGTGGAGAATGGCAATTTTCGATGGTTTCCAAGGTGGGAGTAGATGCAATGGATTTGAACTTACCTCGATATTACTCATAGGACTATTGTGAATAAGATTTCGCATTCTTACTCCAAACAATGGTATGCAAGAGGGTCGGTGCTGATAAAAAATATCATAATCTGTATTTAAAATGTATGTGTGAAGTGGATGATGAGGATGCGACAGAACACGGTAATACAATTCTAATGAAAGTTTATCTCGAGTATGGTGTAATGCTGGTTCATTACAGTCAACATATAAGCTTAAAACTGGAGATGTACGAAATGTACCAGAGCAAACACGAAGTGAGCTGTGATGCACAGTGTCAAGTTTTTTAAGAACAGAAGTACGTGCAGAGCCATAGATCTGGCAGGCATAGTCCATTTTAGAGCGGATAAAAGCACAATATATTTTGAGAAGTGAAGTACGATCTGCTCCCCAGGAAGCGTTTGATAGTACTTTAAGTAAATTTAGCGATTTTTCACATTTTGTCTGTAAATGTAGAATGTGTGGTAAAAAAGTTTGACAAAAAACTAAGTACAGGCCGAGGTAGCTAATACTGTCTACAACTGGAATTTGGGTTGAATTGATAAAAATTTCTGGATCTGGATACAAACCTCTACGTTTACAGAAATGTATCAAGATGTTTTTTCCTGGGATATAATAAAACCATTTCTATTTGTCCAATTAAGAAAGTGAGTGATTGCAATTTGCAATTGTCTCTCAATAAAATGAATATCTCTTCCCATACACATAATGCAGAAGTCGTCAACATATAAATCTCCCTTCACAGAAGGGGGTAATTGACTAATTATACCGTTTATTTTAATAGCAAAGAGGGTGACACTCAGGACACTGCCCTGGGGTACACCCTCTTCTTGTACATAATAAATAGAAAGCGTTCCCCCAATGCGAACTTGGAACATTCACACTGCAAGGAAGTTTTTAATAAGAATAGGGAGGTTCCCTATTAAGTCCAAGTTAAAAAGATCACGAAGGATACTAAATGCCATGTTCTGTCATAGGCTTTGGCCATGTGAAAAAAAAAAAAAAATACTGAGATCAAATCGCTGTTAATGAAAAGCTGTCCTAATGTAGTGTTCAGGATAGAAAAGGCATAGTAGACCCACCATGTCGGAAACCAATCTGAAAAGCAGCAATAATTGTTAGTTTCTAAAACATGAATGAGGCGGCAACTGACCATTTTTTCAAGGAGTTTGCAAAGGCAGCTAGAAAGTGCGATTGGTCTGTAATTATTGGGATTGCTGGCATCTTTAACCAGTTTAGGAAAGGGGATAACGATGGCTCTGAACCAATCCTTGGGAAAAAGCTTTTCTGCCCATATCCTGTTAAAAAAAATTAAGATTGTTTAGGGAGGATGTGGAGAGGTGTTTAAGCATGCTGTAGGTGATGCTATCATGGCCTGGATAGGTGACTGTCCTGCAAACACTTTAAAAGCTCTCATAAAATGAAAGGTTTTGGCTATGTCCTTACAGGAAGTGATGGTATGACCGCTAATGTTTTAAAATTGAAATATGATTTTCAGAATACAGGCCCATGCAGTTTTTCACTTTTTTTTCCAATGCTCTTTATTGGATGTGTTAGAGTTTATGATTGAAACATACTTAATCCAAGATTCATGCTGACTTTTGCATCTTATTCGTCTAGCCTCTGCCTTTGTTTTTTTTTTAATGCTATATAGTTATTGTTGTTTGGGTACCTACGAAAGAGACCCCAAGCCTTTTGTTGTTTTTTCTTAGCTTTTTGGCATTCGCTATTCCACCATGGTTTTCTGTGTTTATGAGTAGATGAGGTTTTAGGTATGCTAGCATTAGTAGCACCGATAATACATTGAGTTATATTATCAAGTGCTTTGTCAATATTATCCTCTATCATGCTATTTGTAATGTTTGCAACTGTTCTGTAGTAAAAGTTGGCCAGTTGGCTCTGTCATAAACATAGCTTTTGGTATGATTATTAGAATCTCCACAAGGTTGGTTGGTTGGTTGGTTGAATGGCGCAAAATCCCTTTAGGGACATGCTGCGCCAAGACCAAGTCAAAATAGAAAAAAGTTAAGAGCAAGTGAAAATATGCGTAATTAAAACCAATTAAAAGTCTACAGTCCTTTGTTAAAAATGCATAGAAATACAGAAAAATATGTTAAATTATAGACGATGCACAATAATCATATAAACACAATTTTAAAGAACACAAAACTTAAAAAAGTAAGAGATAAAAACAACACGGCAAGTGTTAAACACAAGGTGCAATTAAAAAAAGTAAAAATAATGCAGTAATTGTTTTTTAAAAAAGCAAATGAGATGATGCACAAGTCAGAATTTAAAATATGTGAAGTTAATTCGGAATGAATTCATCAAAAACAATATTCTCTTCTGTACTCGAGTCGTCAGATTCTGCCATATCATCTTCCACATAGTTTTGTAGCAGTTTGGGATCTTTAAAATTTGTAATAGACAGGTTCTGGTGTGACTTGCGGTGTTTTTTTGTAACAGTCTGCCACTGATAGGAACCTCGGATGGGAACCCTCTCCTTTGCCTTTTGGATCGGTTTCACAGTCTGAAAAGAATTTGTCTTTTGGTTATTAGAAGCAGATTGATCAGCGGTTTTTTTAATGGGTGTAACTTTTTTTATTAGGTGTAACTGCATTAGTATTTTGATTAGTAACAGGTTTCGGGAGATTAGAAGCTGAAGAATCAGGATTTTTTTTATTGGATATAGTTGCCTTATTTTTAGCCTGGAGTTGAGTTGACTTCAGAATAGTAACAGGCTCTGAAGAAGGCAACCAGCGCTCCAATTTTGGACCTGCAGAACATCCAATTGAACAGCTGACATCACATGTTTTTTTCTTTGGTTTAATGGGTTATATTACATGATTCTGTCTGAGTGCTTATATGTCTTACGGAATTTGATTGGTTTTTAAGTAAACTGGAATATGAAATTCCAATGGATGGTGTCCCCCAGGGGGATAACTTCTTTAGGTATTCACGGGCTTCACAACCCTGGGGCACCTGAGTGATCTTTCTCCTTTCCTTTTCCTCTTACTCCTCTGGTCTTCCTTTCCTCTTTGTTTCACTCTCATCTCATGGTTTCCTCTTCGGAGGTGAGGGCAATTCTGCATAGGCCGATACATCCTGTATATCGACTCATGGAGAATTGTAAACCACCCACGTGTTGGCCGTGCGTGGCGACCCGTGTCCCTGGAAAGGGGGATCCTGGTAGTTGAGGGAAACCAACACACTGCTTTGGCCTCTGCTTCCGGTAGACGGGAGGTGCATATTGGTCCCGTATGCATCAATCGGCTGGTCAGCTGACTTTTGTCACTGGCTTTAGGGATCAAGTGAGCGAGCAATTACTAGTCATCTCGTTAAGGGTGGAGACTGACATAGGATTGTCTTGTGACCGTATAGACCCTGGTTAGCACTGGTGCACGAATGTGCATCCCCTTGTTGGGCTCGTGAGTGGGTGGTGCAGCCGGGGTCCGAATTCCTTTTTCACTTAATATGGATGGAAAAACTTCTCTTTCATCTATCTCTCTCCCATGTGGAGAGCAACAAATGTCAAAGAATTCCTCTTTTACTCGATTTTTCGTAATTAAACGCAATGATAGCCTCTCTGATAGCTCTTTCAAAAAAACTTCACCATTTGTTATTGCTAAAACCTTTCAATCTGTTCTTGGTGATGGCCATTCCCTCAAAAAATTACAGTCTGGGGATTTACTGGTTGAAGTTTCTACAGCCAACCAGTCACAATTTTTGTCCAATAGTAATACAATAGGCACCTTTTCTGTATCTGTTA
The DNA here is from genome assembly GCA_964019185.1 of Maratus speculifer. NCBI lineage: Eukaryota > Metazoa > Arthropoda > Arachnida > Araneae > Salticidae > Maratus > Maratus speculifer. Next base: position 273,357 of record CAXHSM010000005.1, on the reverse strand, counting down.
AAGCACATCCAACTTTAAATTCTTGTTGTGGTGTAATATCTGAATCAGATCTGTTATTTTCCCCAAAAGAACTTCTAACTAACTTAAAGGATCAAAATGTCGTAGATGTCCGCCGTATCACTATCCGTAGAAATGGTCAGATAATTCCTACTAAACATATAATATTAACCTTCAATAGCCATATTTTACCTACTAGAATTAAAGCAGGCTATTTAAATTGTCCAGTCCGACCTTATGTCCCTAATCCGATCCGTTGTTTTAAATGCCAGCGTTATGGCCATACCAATACTAATGGCCAATGTCGTGGCACTGTTACCTGTGCACATTGTGCAGAAGTTGGCCACGACAGTAAAACTTGTGAAAAACAGGAACGCTGCGCAAATTCAAAGGTGATCATACATCATATTCTCGCTCCTGTCCTATTTGGAACCGTGAAAAAGAGATCATTACTATAAAAATAACCCAAAACCTTCCTTACCCTGAAGCTCGTAAAATTGTAGAATCGAGAACCCCATCTTTTGGAGTTTCTTACTCTAGCTTACTTAAGCAACAAACAAAACCTGTAAGACACATTAGTACCCAGACTGAAGCTCCTTTTAAGAACAGTTCTCCTGAAAAAACATCGTCCTATAAAGAAAAAGACCCGTGATGCCCACGCTACTGCTGTTACCAGAGTGTTGCCAAAATTAGTGCTTTGGAAACCGTCATCAGAACCTGTGAAAATTGAATATTGGACTAGTCAAGCACAGAAATCAAGCCAATCAAAAAATATAACCAAACCTGAGAATGGAAAAACACCTGATTCATCTGCATTAAATTCCCACAAACCCAAAACTAATCTAACTGTAAAACCTACCCAGAAAACAAAAGAGAATAAAACTATTCGGGGTTCTTCACAGTGGCAAACTGTGAAGAATAAACAGAGAAAATCATGTCATAGCCCATCTACAGCTAATCTCAAAGATCCAAGGCAGATAAATCAGTACGTGGAGGAGGCTATGGAGTCGGCATCTTACGACTCGAGTGATGATGATGAAAATGTTACTTTTGAAGAATATAGACCTCAGTGATTTTACCCTTTTAAATTGTTTTTATATATTTTTGTGCTTCTTTTTAGACATTGTTTGATTTTAACTTTGACATTTGGAGACAGATTTTAATCCTAACTTGACTTTCCAATTATGACAAATACTAGGACAGCCTTTTAATGCTATTTTTACATTTTAACTTTTACATTTTAAGCTGTATTACGTTTTTTTGAACTTTTTGTTCTCACCTTGTTCTTGGCGCAGCATGTCCCTAAAGGGATTTTGCGCCATAAAACCCCAACCAACCAACCAATGGATGGTGTTCTGGATTCAACAAGTTTGCGGGCATCGGAGTAAGACAAATTCTGAGTAATTTTTATCGTAATTATTTCTTTTTCACGGCTCCAATTAGGACACGGTGCGAGAATAAGCTGTATGATCACCTTTACAGTTTGAGCAACGTTCGGGTTTTTCACAGGTTTTATTGTCGTGGCCGACTTCTGCAACGAGCGCAGGTAAGAGATCCACGACTCGTACCGTTAGTATGGCCGTAACGTTGGCATTTAAAGCAGCGGAGAGGGTTTGGTATATATGGTCGAACTGGACAGCTTAAATAGCCAGCTTTAATTTTAGTCGGTAGAGTAGGGCTGTTGAATGTTAAAATAATGTTTTGTAGGTAGTACTTGTTCATTGCGACGGATAGTAATACGGCATACATCTATGACATTTTGGCTTTTTAAATTTTCTAACAGTTCATCTTTGGTAGAGAATAAGAGATTAGGTTCAGCTATGACACCACGACTTGTATTTAGAGTTTTATGTTTTTGTACAGAGCCGGAAAAAGTGCCTATTGTAGAGCAATTGGAGAGAAGTTGCGATTGTTTAGCTGTGGAAACCTCAATTAGTAAATCTCCAGATTGTAATTTTTGTAATAGAATGACCATTAGTGCTGTAAAACTAACGACTAAATAAATATCCGTGTGATGGTGTTATTTTAAAACTGACTACCCGTTTAAAAATTATCGTTACTCGTTACTGCTCAAAAACCGGCTATTAAAAATCATCATGTGTACTACATAACTGCAACAAATCTAGTTACATATGGAACATGAGTATTTGGAAGATTGAGCATTTTTTACTCTTAACATATTGTTATGTGCTGCCATCTATCTGTCCATAAAATACAGATTTAATCAAGTTTCTAATTTTTTTTGGCAAACAAAATTAAAAAGATACATAATTGAGTACAACATGTCTAACTTGTAGAATTTATTACTTATGAAAATAAAGAATAATCTGAGAAAGCAGTTTAGCAAAAGTAAAAGCTTACAAAACTTATACAATAAAATTATGAGATGTAATTACACAAACAAAATGTTTCTACAAGCAAATTCTCTCACTAATTTTACACTAACAAAATATGTGTAATTATGTGTAATGAAAATTTAATTTCTGGAATAATTTAAAAACAATATGTTTTATTTGTTATGTAATCATCCTATCAAACACACATCTACATTTGTACTTCAATCCATTATTATCTCTGAAAACTTTTATTTATATTTTAAAATACTTTTTTCCTTCAGATATGAAATTTAAAAACAAACAGCAAATACATTTTTAAAATCTACGAAAAAAGACAAAAGAAAAATAAACTTTATCTTAAAAACATTTTTTAAAACAATCTAAAAATTTATTTTTATCATGAAAATGTTTTCAAATATAAATACGTATGCAAAGATACTTTTATAGGAAAATAATATACTTAGAACAAACCTGCAATTTTTAAAACTTAATTTCTTGAAAATGTTCAGAAAATATACATTGCTCTTTGCAACATTTTCATCATCATTACTAAGCTGCTGGCTCAATGATGACAGTAACAACGGTTTTGATGGAAACAAACTATCATATGATAAATGATGCTTTATTAATAATTGTTTTTTTCTTTTTATTTTAATTCGTCGTAGAGCTTCCTTTTATTGAATACTTCATTTGGCATAAATCCCGTTTTGCTTTATCACTTGATACTGCGGAAAAATATGTTCACAATTTACTTACTATTTTTCTTTTCATAATAAATAAATCAATAAACTCCTGCGAAAACCAAATCATTTGAGAATAACTGTTACATTCAAAGAGAATTATATGCATAGACTTATATCAAAATAACTAAATTCGGCGACTAATGCCAGATCCCGAACACAAATTCGCATCTATTACCGCGTCGACTGTCTCGCTTCATTCATGAATTGCACAAACGTACGTAAAACATCGTTTAAAGTTAGTTTTGTTTTTTTTCGGTGGCGTATTGACAGTAACTACAAGCAAGTGATATTTCAAAGAAACGATTCGGTATTTCATTTTTTAGAGAATACCCGTTATATGTTAAAGAATATGTGCGGTTTGCAACAGCACTGTTCTCGTATTAGTATCATATACGGGTATTTCATTTAGTTGTTTGGGTATTAAGAAAAAGAAAGATAGAAATGGTGTTTTTGTTATTTCAGCATCCTTTATTTTTCCGAATATGTAAATGTGAATTCCAAGAGAGTTTTTGAAGCAAAAAAAAAAAAAAAAAAAAAAAAAAAAAATGCTTTTAGAAGAACGATTGTTTTGAGATCGTTGAGGGATTGTACTATTTATCTTACAGATATGAAGTTTTATATGCATTTTTAAAACTTAAACAAAATAATTGCGCTTTTTTTTTTGAAGATTACATATTATGTATTAAAATTTCGATTTAAAAAAGAGCCATCGATCTAAGGAATAGAAAAACAACGCGTGTTTATCATTTAAGAGTTTAATTAAACTAATTAATTTCCTTATAATTTCACTGCAAAAAGAATGGAAGCTTATAGTAGACTAAAATATTCGTTATAGCTGTAATTAAGGAATGATGAAGTATTTCTGGAAAGATTTATGTTTGAAGGTGTCACCATCAGCGCCTTGCGAAAGGGGGCAGCCGCCCCGGGTCCGGAGATTTAGGGGGCACAAAATTTATAATACTAGCATCATTTTTTGGCCTATTGCAAGAAAAATTTAGGAGGGGGGGGCACCAAATTCTAAGTTTGCCACAAGCACAATTTTCTCTTCGTACGCCCCTGGTCACCATATAAATGTATTAGATTTTAACTTGATCTTCAATACATAATGCTATTCGATTTGATATCACTTCTATTGCCTCAGTGCCTTATTATGATTTCATGCATTAGATTGAATCTATGAATATGTTAGAAAAATTTTGCGATGTTAAGCGGGGTAAAACGTTTTTGAGAACTCGCTTAATGCTACTTTCCTTTATCAACAGGTTTTGCTATTGCATGTTTCACTAGTTTCACTCTAAGTAGTGAACATTTCTATTCAAATACAAAATTAATGTTTTTCTTTTTAATATGTACCTTAATATACTTGTTGAGGCGGTCTCGCGAGAAAGCATGAATTATACAATCGTAAGCAGCGTTTGAAGTTAGTTCCACTTTGTTCAGTTGCATATGTACTCCGGTAACGGCTAACGAGCGGTATTTTTAAATAACGATTCGGTATTTCGTATCTTCGGGAATACCCGTTTCATAGTAACGAATACGTACGGTTTGCAACAGCTCTAATGACCATCCCCTAAAACAGACTGGAATGTTTTTGCAATTAGAAATGAAGTATTTTTAAAGAAGTTATTAGAGAGACTATCGGTTCGTTCAATGACAAAAAAACGAGTAATTGAAGAAGTCTGTTGTTCTCCACAAGGGAGAGGATTAGAATGAATAGAAGTAGTTCCATCCATATTAGAAAAAAGTAATTCAGACCCCGGCCGCACCACCTACTATCGAGCCCAACAAGGGGATGCACATTCGTGCACCAGTGCTAACCAGGGCCCATACGGTCACAAGACAACCCTATGTCAGTCTCCACCCTTAACGAGATGGCTAGTAGTTGCTCGATCACTTGATCCCTAAAGTCAGTGACATAAGTCAGCTGACCAGCCGATTGATGCATACGGGACCAATATGCACCTCCCGTCTACCTGAAGCAGAGGCCAAAGCAGTGTGTTGGTTTCCCTCAACTGCCAGGATCCCCCTTTCCAGGGACACGGGTTGCCACGCACGGCCAACACGTGGGTGGTTTACAATTCTCCATGAGTCAACATACAGGATGATATCGGCTCATACAGAATTGCCCTCACCTCCGAAAAAGAAACCACAATGAGAGTGAAACAAAGATGAAAGGAAGACGAGAGGAGTAAGAATAAAAGGAAATGAGAAAGATCACTCAGGTGCCCGGAGTTGTGAAGCCCGTGAATACCTAAAGAAGGTATTCCCCTGGGGGGGAATCTCCACAAGGAGTGGCCAAAGTAACAACAGTGGGAAAATGGTCACTGCCGTGTAGATCATTTGAGACCCAAAGTTCCAAAAAGGATAGATTGAAGGAGAACAAATGATAAGGTCTATTGCATGAAAGGTGCATATTGGTTCGTGAAAATATGTATGATAAGCATTATTTAGCTGGCATAAGCCATTGTCAGATATGATTTTTTCTACAACGTCACCATGTTGATTTGAGTTTTGTTACTCCACAGTTGACTGTAGGCGTTAAAGTCTCCCAGAATGATATAAGGAGTAGGGAGCTGATTTACGAGATGATCAATATTTGATGATTGAATAGATTGATTAGGTGGTAAGTAAATGGTACTGATAGTAATAAGTCTTAATATGTGCACGGACTGCAACTGCTTGTATGTTAGTATTTAAATTTACCGTAATTTCTGGCCTATAATCCACGGCGGCATATAATCCGCAACTGCAATTTTTAGCCTTTAAAAAATAATTTCGGGATGAGATTGACCAAAAAGCAAAGAAGCTGAAAACAGCGTGAACGACTTTTGAGCAATGACAGGAATGTCAATCACAACAAATATAATTGTATTAATATATAACATACAATTTAGCTTTTGGTAGATTAAATTAAAAAGAAATTATTAACGTGAATTACAGAAATTATTTATACTTACTCTAATGAAAATTTAGTTTATCAAGATAGATCACATTAATAAAACCCTGTTATTGGCATGAATATTTTTTTTTATTGAAATTTTCTAACAGTAAGACACTTTTGGTTAAGTATTAGGGAAAAGAAAATAGAAATTTTCTTTGTTTTTTAGCTTTGCTCTTGCACAAGGTATATTTCTTTCTCCTGCTTTTTTCTTGGATATCAAACATTAAAGATATCTAGTGATATCGCTGGACTTTAAAAATCCTGGGTCTCCGGGATCCAGAACTTAAATTCTGGGTCTCTTTTTTTACAAAAGTGGGTCCTCACTGATAATAAGTCATTTTTAGATGCAAAAATTTAACTTGTTCATTCGGAAAAGACTGAAATGCAATAATTTTTATTTTAACAATAATTAATGAATAATTAAAATCAATATATATTTTTTAAAAACTATTGAGAAATATTTTATTTATTTAAAAAAAAATAAATGTGCAAGATACAAATTTAATTATAAATTAATGCTTATTTGAGTGTAGAAGATAACATGTATCACTATTGTTTGCATTTCTTTTTAAAAAGAGCAGGGTGGATTTATTGAAAAAAACATTTTTGCTGAAAAAAGGGATACTTTTGTTGAATATAAGGGTATTTTTTGTTCAATGAATGGGTGCTTTCAGAAGTCACATTCATTCAGAAAGATTTAGAGGTGTCAAAAATGGATTTTGGATCAGAAAAGTCTGTATTTGGAGTGGTAAAAAAATAATTTTGAAAATTAGTTTTTGGATTAGTTTTTTTCAGAGTCCCTTTGATGAAATTTTTAGTTTTTTCACTATCTCTTCATGAAATCTGTCATTTGTTGGAATCTTTTGGCAAAATTTAAAGTTTTTTTTTTAAATTTGCCATTTTTTGCGAATATTTTGATGAAATCTGCCATTTTTCGCGATCGTTTGACGAAATCTGCCGTTTTTTCGCGATCGTTTGACGAAATTAACCGGTTTATTGTGATCGTTTGACGATATCTACCGATTTATCCTGATTTTTTGACAAAAGTTGTCATTTTTCGCAAAACATTTGGCGAAATTCGCCGTTTTATCGCTATTTTTGAACGAAAATTGTCGTTTTATCGCGATTTTTGACAAAATCTGCCGTTTTTTTTTGGTATTTTGTGACGAAATTAACCATCTTTTTGCGAATCTTTTGACAAAATTGGCCGGAAATTAGTTGTTTTTTTGCGATCTTTTAGGGAAATTTGCCGGTTTTTTGCGATTTTTTGACGAAATTACGCGTCTTGTATTTTTTTGGTCAATCAGAAAATAACAAAAAAGCTGTAAACCGCGGATCCGCGGAAAAATCTCATCCCTGTAATTTTAGCAGATAATCCGCACCGGCGTATAATCCGCGGATTATACGGCGGACTATACTAGGATTAATCATTGTTTTCAGCATTCGAAGTAGTACTAATAAACCACCCTATTTATTTGATTGCTGTATTCAAACGATAATTGTGATAAAATATCTGCAATTTTAAAATACAAATATTTGTATTCATTGAATCTTATATTTATAATGTTGACTGTCTTGTGAATACAAATAATTCTATAACATTGCTGTTTTTAAATAATTTTCAACATTTTCCTTATTTTTAAAAAAAATAATATTGAATTTAAATTTTGCAGTGTTAAATAATGTTGTTTTTCAGACATTATTATGATTTCGTATCTTTGCAAGTTATGAAATGAATTTGCGATTTACATCGCATAATTTTTTTTCCCAACCACCTTCGTCGTTCCAAGCCCAAGCTCGCACTCTGATTGGTTGTTTCTCTCGGCACTGTTTTCATGTAACTTGGCAACAACCAATCAGAGTGCGAGCTTGGGCTTGGAAGGACGAAGGTCGTTGGGAAAAAAAATTACGCATCAGTTTTATTGATTATGATGATCGATATTTAATTGAATTAATCATTATCGTATTGTTGGCCGCTTCACTGTCAAGGAGCTTAAACCATGGAGAAGCCGTTGTTCCGCGTTTTTGAAGCTAATGACCACGCCCCCTCATACACCCAAAACATTGGATCTCCTAATAGGAAACTGTGTAAATTTTCAAATTCAAAAGCGCCTTATATAAATATTTTTTCTCATTTTCCGTATTTTTCTTTAGTATAATCTAAAGCTATAGCTTTAAGCATAACTTTTATTTTTGTTCTAAGATGTTTTCACTCTTTATTTTTTAAATAATCAATATTCTTTAAGCAAGTGTTGGTGGTTGGACGCAGATCGTAACTGAAAAATCGGTATTTTGATTGTGTTTTTACTTTCGCTGTCATTTTCTTTTCTTTTTTTTTGTACTGGTATAAATGTTTAAAATTATTTTATTATACTGTGGTGTATTTTAGCGAAATTATGACGGGTTGTTCAGCTTTTGGATGTACTAACCGGGTAGACAAACCCTTGCCTAACATCTCATTTCATAAGTAAGTTCAATTTTAATATCTGTTATTGTAACCGTTATACTTTATGCTTATTGTCTGAATATGTTACAGAAAGTCGTAGTACGTTTGCCATGCCAAAATAAAATGAATATTAGAAAACAAATTTGAAACTATAAATGTGTGTAATAAGTTTTAAGTGGATATAATCCACTTTTACATGTATAACATCAGTTTGCTTGGTTTTATCCATTATTATTATTATTATTCTCTTATATATACTGTACTTCAGTTAACAATTAAGTGGAGATAATGAACAAAAATCAAAAATTGAACACATAAAATTTTATATTTCGATGTTAAATGATAAAAATACTTCTTATCGTTATTTAGCCAATCAGTTATTGCAAAACAGATATGTGATAATAAAATCTAGTTTTTCAAAGTGAAATTCTGCTACATTATTTCAGAACAACCAAACCCTTTTATCTTCACTTCATGTTTTTCCAATTTAAGTTATAATCTTTTTTAAATTTATGACTGCTTTTTGGGAATTTTTAATCACATTTTATGTTTTAAATTTTGAGAAAATTTGGAATTTGTTTTTTTAGATTTTATAAAATTGTAATATGTAATTGAAATTTCTAAATATTATTGTTAATTTTATGTAAATTTAAAATAAACTGAAAAATTATTTCATACTTAATTCAGTCATTCATATGATTTTCTCAACCCCATCTTTGGTATTGGGCAATTTAAACAAGTTTTAAATGCTTATCTTGTCAAATTTCCAATCACCTTAGGTAGGGAGGTCAGGGTCAAATCTTTGCGAGTCGCAGGGATATTGGATACTTATACTTGGTGAATCAAGTGACAAACCAAAAGGGGCCAACAGAAGTTAATCCAACGTTTAAAATTTTTCAGTTCATAAGTCTGCATTCAACTCGTAAAAAAATGCTTTTATAAAGAAATTCTTGATGTAATGACATGATGTATTTGTCATTAACCTTTTATGGTGAATTAATGTGCAGTACACCAAGAAATTCTTTTCAGAATCATGGATTTGATGATATTCTGAAACACAGTCAAATTTTACTAGAGGGCTGTGTAAACTGAATCATGTCTTTAAATATTTTTTGTAGTTCAGGATAGCAAGAGATCTTTTCTACACTTACAGAACTTAAAATATTAATGCAACATTTAAAATTCTGAAGTTCAGAAGGGTCATATTGAGAAGATAATTGTTTATAAATGAAATTCTAATGAATTGAGCTGAAAATGACATCACACAGCACCTTATACATCTTTTTGAAAATCCTCTCAGCAAGTTTCATGAATCTACTTTTTAAAATCAGCCTGAAATTGTATCGGAAAATTTTGAGCTGTTGAAGGTGGAAAAACATTTTTTTGAATACATCCTTGTACAGTACGTTTTGAAAATTGTTTACCTGGTGTTACCCATTGTTTTGAAAATTGTTACCCTATCAAATAAAAATATACGATAGAACAGGCATTGTTAAAACGTGACTAAAATTCAGTAAACTGCTCTACGTAAGCTAATATTTTTATACTTTGCCAAATTGACAATACTTTGTGCTAAATTTAACTGAAATGGCACAGTTACGATCACATGACGAACAACTTCCAGTTTGTCACATGATTCACCAAATATTAGTAATTAGTATCCAATATTCCTGCAACATTATACATTTGCTGTGGGAAAAGCAAATGAGGCATGTGCCAGAATAGTAAACAATGGGGATGCCATGAAGATTTTGTTTGTCAATTTTTCTCACATCTATCTTTAACATGGGATTTTTAAAATCATCATGTTCATATATTTTGAACAATCTTTCATGTAAAATAACCTCTGTAATATGATCTTTGGCGAATTGTTGCGATAGGTCAAATTTTATTTGACTTATTGAACTAATTTTATTGAACTGAATTTCAGAAAAATTCAGTTTGGAGATGGAAAAGTAAAAGGTCTATTTTCAATATGTACAATTTTTGTCTTGCTTTTTGAGGAAAAATTTTATGAAGGGTCGTGATTAAAGATAACATTTTTATAAAGAATCCTATTCTAAGGTGAAAGTGTTGACGAAAAACATTTTTAAGAGCCCAAATTTTTCCTAATTAAATTCTTTTTACTAAACATTTTTTATTATGTGGAAATAAATTTGTAAAATGTTAACATTTTTTAATTAGATTTCCCTTGGATGAACCCAGACGATCAGAATGGATTAAAGCTGTCCGAAGGGAAAATTGGATTCCTAAAAAACATGCTGTGTTGTGTTCTACCCACTTTGAAGAGAAAATGATTGATAGGTCGATGAAAAGGATTATTCTTGTTAAAACTGCTATACCTACAATCTTTCCAGCTTTTCCTAAACATCTTCAAAAAGTAAATAGTAGTTTCTTCTACCTGTTAAATTATACAAAACTCACAGTCCCAGTCCCTTGGTATAGGACATGTAATGTATTTACCTCTGAATAAGGGACACTTGAAATAGAGATTAAAGAGGCTGGCTTTTGAATTTCAGTTAATGAAGTAGTCTGTTATGAAAATGAAAATACAGATTTTTGTGAACTTAACAAACTCGCAGACAATTATGTTGATACAGAGGGATACAACACATCGTACGAGCATTTATTTACCCACAATTCTGATTCGACTTCAATGTGTTTATCCCCATTGAAATTAATGCTGAAAATTATGAGGATGATTCTGAAAGTGGAGATTAAAAAAAAATTGTGAAATAAAGAACTTTACAGATAATTTAATGCTGTTCTCAAATCCAAAAGGGCAAATTTTATGACAAAAGTTTTAATTTATTTTCATTCAGAAATGCCTGAAACTAACAGGCGTTGTTTAGAAATTATGTAATCGAACTGTTTTTTCTGTTCCTTTTTTTTTTCTTTCAAACGCAATATATCTTTTAGAAAATAGCATCAACATCAGGGTTGTTATGATTTTACCCAGCCCAAAAAACCCGGGTGGGTTTTTCTGAAAAAACCCAAGTGGGTTTTTTCAAAATTTCAACTTTAAATTACATATATAATGTATTTATATTACATATATAATGTATTGTAATATATTTCTTAATATCAGTACACAACTCATAAAATTAATAACCATCACCCTCCACCCCAAAGAAAAGAAATGTCCTAATTATACCATCACAATTTTTAAAAGAAATAATTGTTAGTTAATCTCTGTAGCATGTGTAAGAAACACAAACAAATTTTTTCCCATTAAAAAAATACTTTCATGTGTAACGTGTTCTATGTTATACAATAGAAACTCATAACAAAATATTATATATGCTTAGAATCCTAATTGAATTATGTAGACATGTAGAATTACTTGGGTTATTCTATTATTTACTAATAACAAAAAAAATAATTTATAAATTATTACTAATAATCAATTTATCTAAAAGAAAAGCATAATTTTGATTACTGTCATTGATTTATATATGTTTTCAATTAGCTGCTTTAAATTTAGTAATAAGTACATTTTTTTTAAGCATTCTGAACCACCTCCCATAACCCCCAAAAAACCTCGAAAAGCCCTGAAAAAACCCGAAAAACCCTGATAAAAAACCCTGATAAAACCCCTGAAACCCCGAAAAAACCCCCAAAACTCAGTGGGTTGGGTTTTTTCTGAAAAAACCCGGGTATTTAACAACCCTGATCAACGTGTTCATTTTGAACTGAATTTATACACGAAAGAAGAATAAGTACTCAAGAAAAGGTGAAAAACGTCCGTCATATGATCAAAATCACTTATAACTCCATAGATAATTTATTCAAAACTTGAAAACACAGTTCAATTCCAAATCGCTTCCATAGTCAGGCATTCCTATTTTATACCTTTCCGTTAAAAATGAATTTGTAAATGTGTAATGTATGAAAACTTTTTTTTGTAAATACTATGATAATGAAGAACTAAAATTTATAAATATGGTAAATGAACACTTGAAAAATTTATAGTGAAAAATTGAAATTTGCAAAGCAATCATTTTTGATTGATTACTTCAAGAATAACTCTTTAAATATTTTTATACTTTTTGCATGTACACAGTTTGTGTAAAAAATACAAATCAATAATTCTACAATGCCTTTAATGATTTAGTAATCAATTAAAATTTTTAATTAATTAATTTTCTATTCCTTTTGTGTCTGATTAATGTAATTTATACTCTTCGAATGCATTTAAACTTCGGCTTTTAATATTTTGTTATTTTTATATCCTTCAGGACATAAATAAAAAACTCCGAATAAGAGACACCTCTATTTAAAGGACAAAAGTTCCGGTCCCATAGGTGTCCCTTATTCGGAGGTTTCACTGTATTATCATTATTTTAGCATTGAAAAGCCTAACATTTTATATGCACTTATTTATCAGGAAATAATGATGAGACATGATGATATATGCTGTTTTAATTATTTATTTACTGTTACTTAAGCGAAATCGAAAAAGGGAAATACGGCATTTGTAGATTGATATGAACTATCCAATGAAATAATAATACAAAAAATAAAATTCTTGAAATGCAAATATTTAAAAAAAAATTTCACCCATGGTATTAACACTCTTGAGTAGGTATTTTCATGTTTACTTTTAAAAAAATCTTGATAATGTATGAAATTTCAAATAAGATATTTAAAAAAATCTCATAGGATTAACATTTTCTTGTAGGTGTTTTCACATTTTTGAAGTAGTCCTTTAAGGAACTTTGCCCGTAGGAACATATGAAGCATAAAGCGAGAAATTGGGTTTTGTAGCAATTGCAGTACTGTTCTGAATTGAAAAGGAATATCTTTGCTCTACTTGTCACTGAAGGAAAATAAATTATGCTCATTTGATACCAATTATCATAGATTGGTTTCTATATTTAAAACTTACAAAAAAAAAATCTAAGGTTATTTACCACTGAAAGATTATGATTGAATCAATATAATTTTAATGATTGCAAAGAATTAAGGATACACTTATTGTTCATTTTAAAAGCATACAATCATTATTCAAATAATCTTTTTAAAAAATATGCAGCAATCTAAATATAATCTAACTAAAATACCTAAGTATGTTAAAGCCAATGATGTTTTTAAAAGAAACTACTGGCATCTGGTGGTTGTTATATCGTTTGATATCACATATGTTATTCTTTATAGATAATTAATATTATCTAAAAGTTAAAATTTCATATTAACTATCTAAATAAATACGTCGAAATTTTTGGTTTTATTTGAAGAAATGCAAAGGGCATTTTCAGTTTTTTATTTATCTGTTTATTATTTATATATTTTTATTTAAAAAAATCACCACAACAAATAAAAAGTTTTAATTATAAATATTGAAAACCTTTACAGCAAGCTTTTAATTTTAGCTATCTTTTTTGGAATAATTTCACTATGCATCAGTTTTTTTAAGTACTTTATTATGATTTAATGTTAATGTAACATTTTTATTCTGATTTTCAGGTCCAAAAACCAAGAAATACTATAAATAGCTGTCAGAATGCTTTGAAAGATGCACCATTTGTATATGATGAAAAAATGCCTACCTGTTCAGCTGAAAAATCATATAAAAGAAAATGGGAAGAAGCTGAAGAAAAACTGAATATCAGCAGAAAAAAAATTAAAACCTTGCAGCAAGCCAATCGTAGGTATAAAAAGCGCATTCAAGATTTAAAGCAACTTGTAACATTACTTAAAGAAAAAAGATTTGTTAATGAAGATGAAGCAGAAGTTTTGAATTCAACAGCAGGACATACAAAGGAAATTTTTCAGAGAATGAATGCAAAAGCAATGAAAAAAAGTCACCCCAAGAAATTCAATCCAAAACTGAGGGCATTTGCACTAACTCTTCATTATTTTTCAACTAGTGCATACAGATTTGTCAAAAAATCATTTGATTTATGCTTACCGCATCCAAGAACAATTGCAAAATGGTATCAACATGTAAATGGCAATCCTGGTTTTACTAAAGAATCTTTCACAGCAGTATCCCATAAAATAAAAGAAGCAAAGCATGAACTGTTGTTTTGTTTAAGTTTTGACGAAATGGCCATAAAACAACATACTGAATTTGATGGCAAGTTTTTCCATGGTTACGTCAATATGGGTACTCATATGGAAAGCAATAATGAAGTTTTGCCTGAAGCAAAAGCCAGTCTAGTGCTTTTACTAACAGCGGTTAATGACCACTGGAAGATTCCATTAGGTTATTTTTTGATCGATTCCATTTCTTCGTCGCAGAAAGCAAATTTAATTAGGCAATGTTTAAGATTGCTTCATCAAATTAAAGCAAATGTTATATGTCTAACATTTGATGGCCTTTCTACAAACATCACTATGGCGAAAATATTAGGTTGCAATATGGAACCTGAATGTTTGAAGCCACAGTTTCCACATCCTACAACTAAGCTTCCAGTATTCATATACCTAGATCCTTCACATATGTTGAAGTTAGTCAGAAATTGCATAGGAGATAAAAAATCACTTTTTGATTCTGATGGAAACATGATTCAGTGGGAGTTTGTAAAAGAGGGAGTTTGTTACATATGTTGCAAGATTCAGAAGGTCTTCATGTGTCAAACAAATTAAGATTTGCCCATATAAATTATTTTACAAGAAAGATGAATGTATCGTTAGCTGCACAAGTGCTTAGCAAATCAGTGGCAGACGCTCTGCAAATTTTGAAAGATAAAAATTTTCCTAAATTCACAGGATGTGAGGCTACGATAAAATTCATTAGAATTTTCAATGATTTGTTTGATATTTTAAATTCACATAATACAGATTTACATGGATATAAAAAAGCAGTGAATAAAGATACATATATTGATGTGAAAAACAGGTTGTATGAAATCAAAGCATATATCTTGGGTTTAAAAGAAAGTAGGAATGGAAATCCAATAACCAAAACAATAAGAAAAGTGGGATTTTTAGGCTTTTTATGCTGCATTGAAAGCACTTTAAGTTTAATTGAAAATTTCATTGAAGCTGAAGTCTCCCCGATAGTTTATCTGCCAACATACAAGCTAAGCCAAGATCATGTCGAGTTATTTTTTTCTAAAGTTCGTATGCTTGGAAGATGCAACAACAACCCAACAGCACGCCAATTTGTATCTGCATACAAAAAATTATTGGTTCAATCAGAATTGTCAGATTCTAAAAATGGTAACTGTATTCCTTTAGAAGCAATTAATATCCTTAATGTTTCCAGTTACAAATCTGAAGATATCATAAATATGACCACAAACTTAAAGTCTGCTAATATTATAAATGAAGAGGACACAGTTACAGATATTCCTTTGCCTGATCATGATTATATATTCACACCCACAGCTTTAAGTATTTGTGCTGAACAGGTAGTGCATTATATCTCAGGATATATAGCTAAAAGATTATCTGCAAAGATAAAATGTCCCGTCTGCTCTTCAGCTCTTTTCGGTCCTAAAGTGACATCTTTGATTTCTTATAAAAGCAATGGCCATCTAGTATATCCATCTGAAGATGTTTTCAAAATTTCAAAGAAATGCGAAGCATTGTTCAGAAAATTTGTTAATTTAAGTGGCGGAAAGAGTTTAAAAGAAGGATATAGTTTAGAATATACTTCATCATGTGCATTAAAGCTATTAATCGGAGAAGACTTGTTTCCTTCTCTAAATCAGCATATGCTTTCAAATGAAGCTATGGATAATCACCATCTTCATCTGGTGAAATCGATTATCCATCAATATTTGCTTGTGAGATACCATTATTTTAGTAAGCACTTAAGCAGAAACAATAAGAATGAAAAAAATGTCCGCCAATTGTATACCAAAATTATACAATTCAAAGGGCAGTAAGGATATTTGTTAAAAACTTCTGAACATTTTTGAAGTTTAAGAGGATAAGGGCTCCTGGCGATACCTCTATAAAAAATGCGCGCCAAAAATCCCTACCCCATTGGGTGGTGTGGAAAAGGGATTGTTTATACTTTTCTAAAGACTTAAAGTATTTATTTTTTTGCTCATATAGATATCAATAAAATGTGATACTTATATGCATTATATAGCTCTTTGATTGTGTATATATTTTAACATAGAATAAAATTAACATTTTAAGGAACTTGATCTTTTAATTTTTAAATTTGAAAACGTTCAACACTCACATTCTTTTCTTTTTGTTGCTGCACGATTATAACTTTGACATTTATCATTATTTGAATCTAAACCAATTATTCAAGAAAATTAAGTAATCACAACTAAATTTCTCATAATAATAATCTTATTTTTTATTAAATAGCTTATATCACATTTTAGTGTGGTTTCTTACTATTTAAATTTAAATTGGTTAACAGAAATAATTGCTATTTCATAATTCACATATTTTAAAAAAATATATAAAACATGCTGAAAAAGCTCCCTAAGTACTTAAGTCCTTGAATATATATATTTAAGCACTTGGATTTTTAAATGTTTTAAAAACATCTTTAGGCTACAAAATATTATTTTAGGCCTAATATTTTTTTTTTTTTTTTTTTTCAAAGTGAAGTAAAAAGTATTAAAGGAAATTATTCAGTTTTTATTTTCCTTTTAACACTACCTTAAACTGTTTGTAGGTACAAAATAGTATTATGTTAAATATAAAAAAAAATAATGATATTGCTCAATAAGGGGAAACTTGTTCTTTGCTATTTACCTTAATGTTATTTCGAAAGGTAATGCCTTTTATTACTAAGTTTGAATAGTGATAAAAAAATCAATATCATAATAAAAAACAAACTTCATTTGAGATATCACTTCTTCTCTTACAGGCTAATTGCATGTGAACTTGTCATGTTTGTTACATACAACGATTATTAGCTACCAGTATTTTATAATGAAAAAATGTCACTTACTTTATTTGAACTATTTCATTAATTCAATAAAGAAAAGCAAAGCAAACTCTTCGAGAATAACAAAGGCAAACAAGCAAAGTGATGTCTAGCTGTGTGACAGCCATGGTAACTTTGCATGGAATTTGCCTATAACAATCTCACATCTTCCCTCCCCATTTTTCTCCTTTAAAAAAAGTCATCCTTTTTTTTTTTTTTTTTTTTTTTTTTTTTTTTTTTTTTTTTTTTTGTAGGGGGGAAGTGTACAATTTTTTTTTA
This sequence comes from Maratus speculifer, assembly GCA_964019185.1. Classification (NCBI taxonomy): domain Eukaryota; kingdom Metazoa; phylum Arthropoda; class Arachnida; order Araneae; family Salticidae; genus Maratus; species Maratus speculifer. The sequence goes on along the minus strand of CAXHSM010000005.1, from coordinate 255,767 downwards.
TAATACATATATCCAATAATTGTCGGCTCTTAAAATCTTTTAACTGTTATTCAGTCGAAATTCTTTTATAATCTTCTGCATGCAATTTACTTGCTTGTTTAACCCTCTCATTCACAATTAATTTTTCACCCCACAAATATGTCTTTGAATTAAAATGTTACTACATATTCCAATAAAATTTTAAGCCAAAAACAAGACTTGATGCATAAAAACATCACTCGAAATGAAATTCAGCAGAAAGCCTTTTCTAAAATATTGTTTTATCATTTAAATTAGGAATCTCATATGATGCTCGGGGGAACAACAGGATTAAAACACTTTTTCCAGAAATATTTTTTACAAGATAGTTAAATTTTACAGAAGACTCTTGAAAGGTTATTAAATTCTTGAAAAACTAAATCTGCTTGAAAATTCTAAGAATATTGGATATTTTTTTAGTAGTGGGGTTTTTACCATTTAAGACATTCTAGAAACACAAAAAATAACAGTCTTTTCTGTGCTTCCCCTAATAAAAAAGTCCATAGTTCTTTTAATGCCTTTTAATCTTATTTTAAATCAGATGTTATTAAACCATGACAGATTTTGAGTTAAATTTGAAAATCCAGAAAGGGACAATTATCCTTCCTTGGCTCTTGCAGCTTTCTATTAAAAAAAAAAAAATCTTTCCAATATACAGATTATTAAGTCTAAAATTCTCATAATATATATATATATATATATACACTATACTTTCAAAAACAGGAAAATAAAATTTAATTATTCTAATCTGATTCTGGAAAACTTTGTAAAATGTACCTTTTCTGTGTGAATAAAATTTGACCTTAAACTTAAGAGAGATAAATATTACTAAGCCTTTCTTTTAAAATGAAGAGATTGCTGAGATCTATAATACTTAAATAAATAAAGAAGGTATATATATATGTATATATATAATTTAAAAAAATTGAGCCATTCTTTAATTTTTAAGATTTTGAGTAGCAGTGCATATTTATAAGAAGGAGAAAGTGTCTACAAATTTGCCTAATTCTGTATTTTTCATTTCAAAAGTTTTATTTATTTTTTTTTTTTTTTTTTTTTTTTTTTTTTTTTTTGGGGGGGGGGGGTGTTTGGTAGCCTCATTTAATAAAAATAAGTTTTGCAAAAACAATATTTTCATAACAGAAATCAATCTATTACGCTTGAAACATTTTTGCTCATATTGTAGGATATTTTTCTCATCTGTTTAAACCAGAGAAATTTTAATATTTTTTAAAATCGCATTCTTACTTCTAATGTTTGTAGAATGAGTGAAAATTGTATTAAATCTAATGTTAGCCGTTTAATAAATATTAAGATCTTTTGTGCCCCCTTCCCTAAAGCCACAGAAGTCCCTCCCGGAGAAAAATGTCTGAATTCAACACTGTAATCATAGTAAAAAACATTTTTTTTCACTTGGTGTTTGAGACGTATGTATGAAAAAATATCTGAAATTTTACGATAAAAAACAAGATAATATGTATAAACAATCTTCTATAAACGTAAAATCATCGAAGAAACCTGATCCGGACTCTAAAATTATTTTTATTCAAAATTTTCGGAACTCATTTTTCAATGTTTCGCTACGCGTTCTTCAATGTTTTGGGAGTATAAGGGGGCGTGGCAGGCTTCACTTTCCTAGCATTGCGTAGCGGAGCGTTGTCTCCTCCATTAGTTTAAGCTCCTTGTTCACTGTATAAAATGCATAATTTTTTTTTTCCAACCACCTTCGTCGTTCCAAGGCCAAGTTCGCACGCTGATTGGTTGTTGCTCTCGGCACTGTTTTCACGTAACTTGGCGATAATCATACTTGGCGTAGCGATAGACACTTCCGTCAAGTTTGATTTCCTTCCGAACCGAGTACGAAGTAAACAGAGTACAAAGTAAAAAGTTGTGTGTAAAAACTTTTAAAGGGTACAGCTTTCAGTAAGACACGTTCCATCTGATCCAATGCTGCAAGAGAAAAGTTACTTTGTACTCGGTTCGGAAGGAAATCAAACTCCTCGACGGAAACATCTATCGCTACACCAAGTATGATTATCGCCAAGTTACATGTAAACAGAGCCGAGAGCAACAACCAATCAGAGTACGAACTTGGGCTTGGAACGACGAAGGTGGTTGGAAAAAAAAATTATGCGTATAAAATTATTGTTTCATAGTTCTTTGTTTTAGTTAAAGGATTAAGATTGCAATTTTGGAATGAGATGAATTGAGGAAAGTTTGTTGTTTATAGATACATATTGTCAAAAGGCTAAGAAAATGTAACATAAAAATCAGAAACCACTCCAACAAGTACGTATACGTCATATGTGAACCAATCACGAGCAACTCAATAACCGGTCGATAACAGACAGTTGTGTGTTATCTATTTACATTTTGGTTTTATAACAGCCGGTAAAAAAGTAGATATCTTCGGTGAAATTCTGCTGAAAAAAATTTCAGCAGATAATCCGCATCGGTAGATAATCTGCACTTAGAATTTTTCAGGTTTTTTAACAGATAATCCACGGATTATAGGCCGGAAATTACGGTATATTCGAATGGGGCAAATTACGTGATATAAATAGAGCCACTCCACCAGTGGTCCTGTCATTACCAGTAAAGTCTTTCCTGTAGGTTATATAGTTGCGTAATTTCGCATTGTCATTTGGTTTTAAATGTGTTTTCTGGATAGCTAAGCATAGTGGTTGATGGTCATAGAGTATATTATGGATCTCGCCAAATTTATTGCGATAGCCACGGCAGTTCCATAAGATTATATTAGTCATGAAAAAGGGGGTTAGATAACTATATGTCATTATGTTCAGAGGTAGTAGACATACTACTACCTCTGCTACTACCGGTAGCAGAAAGTGTGCGACGGGCGTCGCAGATTTATTTTTGTCCTTGCAGACAAATTTGCCAACTTGGAAAAGAAAAAAAAAATAATTATTTGGAGAAAAAAAAGTTGTTAGCACGCGAATTTCATTCAAAAATTGCGAGAAAAAGTGACAGATTTCATCAAAAGATCACGAAAAACTGCAGATTCTGACAAAAAATCTCGAAAAAATGGCAGATTTTGTCAAAAAATCACGAAAAATGGTAAATTTCGTTAAAAATCGTGAAAAAACGGCTAATTTCATCAAAAAATCGCGTATAAAATGGAAACTTTCGTCAAAAAATCTTGGAAAAACGGAATCTTTTGACAAAATATCGCGAAAAAACGAGATTTCGTCAAAAGATCACAAAAAAACGAGAGATTTCATCAATAGGTCATGAAAAAGCAATAAATTTCTTTTAAAAAAATAGCGAAAAAAAAGGCAAGTTTCATTTAAAGATCGCGATAATACGAGATATTTCATCAATAAGTCATGAAAAAACAATAAATTTCGTTTAAAAAAATCGCGAAAAAACGGCAAGTTCCATAAAAAGATTTCATCAAAAAATCTCAAAAACGGCAGATTTTAACAAAAGATCGTAAAAAAAAAAGATAATTTCATCAAAATATCGCGAAAAACGGCAGATTTTGTGAAAAGCTCTCGAAAAAATGACAGATTTCGTCAAAAAATCGTGAAAGAAATGGTACATTTCGTTAAAATATTGCAAAAAGCTGCATAATTCATCAAACAATCACGAAAAAAGTGAAATTTCATTAAAAGGGCGCAAAAATAAATAAATAAAAAAAATTGAGTGTATTTTTCTGCTACAAAATTCCTGTTTTGCTCTTACAAAATTGTTTTTCTCTTTCTTTCTCCAAAAACTGATTTTCCTGTCCCAAAATTGTTTTTTTTTTGTTGTTGTTGTTCCAAAAACGGATTTTTCTGCACCAAAATTTGCTTTTTGTCTATAATTTAGCACTGCAAATTTTAGCAAAATCTTAGATACACATCGAGTGTATTTATAAAAATTATTCAGAATTTTTTATTTCTTTTTCATAATATTTACTTGGTATTTCAATGTATCACTGTTATAAAACTATAGTAAATATGGGTCATTTTCAAAAAACTTGTACATTTGGGAAATTTTTCACAAAAAAAAATTTTTTTTTTAAATACAACTTATAAAAATATTAGATGGTACTAAAACATTTCTTGTATATAAAACTGAAAACAGCAGTTCACTTTTTGATTTTTAATGTCTAATAAAAAATAAAATATGAACTTGCAACGGTAAAATATTCCCCTCTGTTACCAACAGTCAAACATTTTTATTTTAAAAAAAGAGACACCTGAAATAATAAATATCATGTTTTATGTAACTATATTATTTCTACTATCAGAAAATGCTAACTTTTTTTTGTTATGATTATTTTTATTATTAAAAAATACAAAAGATTTCCTCTTAGTTACTTTTTATGGGAAAATCAAAAGTTTCAATTAAATGTGCATTCACATTTTTTCAGTTAATTTATAAAAAAATGTTACATAAATAAAATATTATCTAGAGTTACACACTTAATATTTTAAAATGATGTTTGATAATTTTTTTAGTGAAATAACTCAACTTAAATTGACGGTAACAGAGGGGAACGGTGATAGTGGAGCTATTTTCAATGAGTATTTTTAAATTACAGATAATATTTAATAAATTGATACGTTAAAACTATTCAAAGTAGAACAAAAATTTTTTTAACAATGTACAATAAATAATTTTTATATCGTAATTTTCAACATTAGAGTCTTCAATTGTTAAGTATCTGTATTTTGAACATTTTTATTCTTCCCGGCAAATAGCTCCACAACAATGTACATCTCATTATGAATTTTCCTTTTTTATTCTTCAAAAAGTTATTCCAATTCATCTGGATCACCTGCATTTGACCATTTATCATAATCATCATCGGATGTTCCAGATGATTCATCACATGATGAGTAAATGTCTCTGTATAGCAGTTTGCTGCTTGAAGATGGTCCAGGTTTAAATCTTTTTGCCTTATTCTTAGTAAAATATGTGCTTTTTTAAAAGCACTCACATTGTCCCTTTACACCATTTGAGCAATAACAACTAACAGCTCTGAAATGTATTATGCCTGGTTCAATCAAAATAAGTTGGTGCATTTTCATTGTCCCAGGCATAACAAGGATTTCTTTTGGCAGACTACATTTTATAATATCTATGTCATCTTGAGAAATCAAAAACAATTTTATGTTTGTTTGTGCTTTTACAAGATGATAGAAGTCTGCGTCATCTTTAATGTCATTGCCATTCGCAACTATACGATCAGCAATCCGTTTCAGAGTGCCACCTACGCCATCTGCAGCACCTTTGCCATGCCCTGACTCAAAATATGACCAGGTGGCAAATTTAAAACTATGCTCGAATACTTTTTTGTCAAATAAGTAGAAGTTTTTCTTCTGACGACATTGTGAGCATGGACCATCTGAAAAGAAGTGCAATGTATCTACTATATCATAACTCGATTTTAGATGCTTCAAAATTGGATTCAAATGAGCCCAAATGGCAGATGGGCCATGCTCAATAGAAGAAGAAATGGTGCATAATCTTTCGTGATTCAAAATTTCATCCGTTTTTGTGTATAATACACAAGTGTGCAACGTTATCTGATTTCGTGATGCCCCAAAATGGTGACCTTGAACTTCTTCGGCAAGTTTACAATTGTAACAACAAATTATCAATGCATGTTCTGTAGGAATGATATTGCTGTTTAATGTTAAAAATATGTTTCTTAAAACGTTCTATATCTGTTGTAAACTTTTCCACCAACAATTTTACATTACCTTTTATTTTTTCCTTAACTATTTTTTTAGTTTTGACTTTCTTTTCACCATCACCCGATTTTCTTATGTATTCCCCTTCTTTTCGGATCCACTCATTCCATTCAATTTCTTGATCAGGATTAACATTTTTAAAGTTCACTTGTTTTTTCTTACAAATTGCACATTCATTATACATACATTTTCTAGAATTTAAATTACATACTGTATCCTTGATTATGGAATCTATGTCCTTTGTTTCACATAGTCCAGTAGCGTTTAAAGCTGAAACTCTAGATTTCATACTACTATGAATTAAGCAGAGACATGTTTCTCGGTTATCAACTGGAAGAGGCACAACATAAAATGGTCTGTGTCGAGTGAAAGTTGTGTAAGATATATTCATAACTTCTTTGTTAAATTTTTATGAAGCATTAACATTGTATCTAGAAGATATTTTTTCGAATTTTCTGCTTGTTTTTTGTCACAGTTTCTTTTTTACCAGCGCTTGTTCTGCTGACATCATCTCTCTTGAAGAATTTTTGTATTGCTCGTATTTTGTTAGAATTGTTTGGAATAAATGTTTTGGACATCCGGGCTCTCCCTGAAAGCCCTAAGCAATCAAATCCTATTTCTTGCATCATTTTATATTTTTTTATTATTCTAGATGTAACTGCTTCTTTTAAGGTTTTTTTTGCTTTTGTCTTTATTTTCTCTCTCGTATACTTTTCTTTTAAAGATTCACTCAAACAGTGGTATTTGAAAAGCAATTTCTTTACTTTTTTAGAGCCTTCTGGTGTAACATATGATTCACGCATTATTTTCTCTGTCTTAGATTTAGGTGTCAAGTTGTGCATTTCATCTTTATTTTTGATTTTAGCTCGATATGCCCTTTTTTTGTATTTCTCTTTACTTGTTAATATTTTTTTAAGCTCATCCTTTAAGGCCAAATTTTCTTTGTATAACTTACATCTATCTCTTCGCATTTTTTTTCGACCTCTTAATTTTGATGATTGATCATTATTGATTGTCCCAGGAAGTGTAATTTCAGATGACCCTACTCCATTATCATTACGATTTTTAGCTCTTACTTTCCGTTCTGCTTTTGCTTTTCGCCAATTCTTTCGTTGAGCTCTTTTTCTTTTTTCAGACATATTACTTATTAAAATCTTATTCTTGTGGTATCGCTCACGGTCTTTCTTTTTGTTTTCTTCGTTCTTTTCTTTATCATTTTTTCTCCTCTCCCTATATTTTCTTTGTTTTTCTGCTGGTGTCAAAGCCACGTTCTGTAAAAAATATATGAGATATAATTAAATAAATATCAGCTATAAAATAATATTAATAAATTATTATTATTATTATTATTGCATTGGGAAAAAAAGTTTTGCCTTTCGATGAAAATCCTTCGCTTGTGGAAAATATTTTTTACATTTATAATTAGAAATAGATACTTATTGTGTATTGAAAAAATATTTATACCAGGTATTTTGTTAAATGTCTCGCCCGGTATTGCCCAGGCCGGTAATAACATTTTTAAATGAACCTGAATTTTGTATTGTAGTTCTGACAATAGTTGTGAAACCAAAGGAAACTTGAACTTGGTCCCCGCACCATAAAGCACTAAATAGCATGCGTTCTGGGCATGTAATTTGCGGTACGACACTACATTCTTAATATAACTGTTCTTAACTGAAACTCTGTTAAAACACCTATCCATAGATATAATAGTTGATGCGATAGCATTTTAAAGCAAGTATTTAAGAATTTTGCAAAAATTACTATTCGAAAATAGTGATATTTGAGCAACATATTTTTTTTTTATAATTTTATATCATGTGTTGCAAACTATCTTAATTTTCAAACAGATCCAGCAAGAATTTAAGATTTTTACAAAAAATATTATTTGAAAATAGTGTATTTGTCGCGGCATACCTTTTTCTGAATTTATATTCATGTGTTGTAAACTATCTTAAAATTTCAAACAAATCCAGCACGAATTTACAAAAAATACTATTCGAAAATGTTGGTATTTGACGCGGCATTCTTTTTTATAAATTTATATCATGTCTTATGACAAATTCACTAATGTTGAAAAAAAGTCACATCATATATTAGTCGAGGTGGTGGGGTTTTAAAGCAAGAATTTAAGTTTTTGCAAAAATTACTATTTGAAAATAATGGGATTAGACCAGGCAATTTTTTATATAATTTTTTATCATATGTTATAAGCTGACATGAAGTTTCAATGTTTCAAACAGATCAAGCTAAAATTTAAGAGTTTTACAAAAACTACTATTCTAAAATATTAGTATTTCATGTCGCATAGTTTTTATAATTTTTATCAAAATGTTAAAAGCTGTGTTTCACTTTCAAACAGATTGCCTTAGATTTTCTAATTTGAACAAACCCGTCTGTCAAGGGGGGTGGTGCTTTTAACGCAAAAAATAAAGATTTTTGCAGAAATTACTATTCGAAAATAGTGGTATTTGACATAGTGTATCTTTTTTAAAAATTATTTTCTTCTAAAATAATAATCTTTTCTTCATTAATAATTTTTTATCATACGTTATAAGATACCCTAAAATTTTAAACAGATCAAGCAAGAATTAAAGGCTTTTACAAAAATTACTTTTCGAAAATAACAGTATTTGACGCTGCATACTTTTCTCTAAATTTATATCATGTGTTGTAAACTATCTTAAAGTTTCAAACAGATACAGCGAGAATTTAAAATTTTTACAAAAATTACTATTCAAAAATAGTGGTATATGATGCGGCATTTTTTTAAATATAAATTTATATCATGTCTTATGACAAATTCACTGCATAATGTTAAAAAAAATCTCATTGTATATTAGTTGAGGTGGTGGAGCTTTAAAGCAAGAATTTAAGTTTTTGCAAAAATTACTATTTGAAAATAACGGTATTTGACGCGGCATATACTTTTCTCTAAATTTATATCATGTGTTGTAAACTATCTTAAAGTTTAAAAAAAATACAGCGAGAATTTAAAATTTTTACAAAAATTACTATTTGAAAATAGTGGTACATGATGCGGCAATTTTTTTTTTCATTTATATCATGTCTTATGACAAATTCACTGCATAATGTTAAAAAAAAAATCTCATCGTATATTAGTCGAGGTGGTGGAACTTTAAAACAAAAATTTAAGTTTTTGCAAAAATTACTATTCGAAAATAATGGGTTTAGACCAGGCAATTTTTTATATAAATTTTTATCATGTGCTATAAGCTACCATGAAGTTTCAATGTTTCAAACAGATCAAGTTAGAATTTAAGAGTTTTACAAAAACTACTGTTCGAAAATACTGGCATTTAACGTGGCATGGTTATAAATTTTTAACATATGTTATAAGGTGTGTTTCACATTCAAACAGATCGCCTTAGGTTTTCTAATTTTAACAAATTCGCGTGTCAAGGGGATAGTAGTTTAACACAAGAAATAAAGATTTTTACATAAATTACTTTTCGAAAATAATAGTATTTGATGCTGTGTATCTTTATTAGAATTTCTTTTCTATTTAAATAATTATCTTTTCTTCATTAATAAATTTCTGTCAGATGTTATAAGATATCCTAAAATTTTAAACCGATCAAGCCAGAATTAAAAGCTTTAAAAAAAATAACATTAGAAAATTTCATACTGAGTCATTTTTCATAAATAAGTAGCATTGATTTCATAAATTTAAATGACTAAAATTGAAGAAGTATTTTGTTTGAGAACTTTAAAGCCTAATCTTTATGGCAACTAACTCGCAACAAAAACAACAATTTTATATTATAAAAGAAAAATGTATATTTAATTCTTTTCTAAGAATATGAAACCAGAACATGCAGCCTTCAAAAACAATGTTCAAATAAACATTTTTTTAAATAATTTTTTACTCTGTTACTTTCTGTTCCACTCTGTTACCATCAGCATTGTAACAGATGGGAATGGTAACAGAGGGGAATGGTAACAGAGGGGAAAAAAACTACAAATAATTTTAGCAGCACAAAATGAATTAAGAAAAAGAAAAACTAAGCTTATTTATTTAAAAAGCACCACTTAATCTAATGATTAAAATTTTATTAAAGCATAAAAAAAAATAAATTTCACATAAATAAACTGGTAACAGAGGGGAAACTGAATAAAACATCCTTACCTTGTAAATCCTTTACTTCAAAAATACTGTGAAAATAGCTTGACAATTTAAAAAATGGTGACCTCATCTAAAAATAGATTGTTCGAAGAACTGCAGGACCTCGTGTTGCCAACTTAGTAATTATAATTTCTTACAATATATATGGTAACAGAGGGGAAAAAATTCGGGGACAATAATAAATTGCTCCATTTCTATAAAAAGGCAAGTTTTAAAAAACATATTAAATGCTCTGTGCTACAGATAAAACATACAACAATTGTCACAACTAAAAAAATTAACATTTTTGACAATTATTTCATGATTTTACTGCAGTTTAAAAAGTAAAAAAGGAGGAGGGGACATGGCATTTTAGCTATTCTGACACACTGAAACCATAATCGCACTAATATATTTTTTTAATTTCTGATAATTATTTTCCCACATTTACTTTAAACAGTCAGGAAAGTAATTTGGATGCTTAATTTCTTTTTTTGAAATTTTATTTTAGTAATTAAAAATTCTTAAAGTTGGGGGACATAGAATGTACAAGTTTTTTGAAAATGACCCATATACTTTATGGTAAAGAAATAGTGACTTAAAATTTTCAATGCAGCGTTTTTGAATAAATTTTAAGATTTTGATATTTTAAGTGATTTTTCACTTTTGTCCCCTTTTTTAAAAACAAATTTTTAGCACATTTCAACATTTTATTGTAACCATATTTTATTTGAACATTTTATTATGATTTAACAAGTAAACAAATGTTTTGAGAATTTAAGGAAACAGTATAGCATTTACTGTTCAATGGAATTGGAATTGTTTTCTTCTTTTTATCACTATTTCACATGTAACAATATAAGTGATTTTTTTTTTTTCTTTAATATCATTGTATTTATTTCTTATGTAGATTTGAATATTTAGGCAAGGTAAGAAACTATGCATTGTTTTCAATAGATGTACACTATATTTCAATTTAATTTGAAATAGATTTAGTCTCAACTTCAAACTTAATCACTTTATGTATTCATTATTAATCTGATTCTTCAAAAAATATTAATTTTACTATTTACTTATTCAGGTTATACTATAATTGGAATATAGTTGTCTTTTTATAATATTAATCAGTAAGAACTATATTTATAATGTACATCAGAAAATTATAACATGCCCTGCCGCAGACAATTTTCATCCTGCTGCATTGCTGTCGCAGACACAACAGTAACTTTCTGCTGCTGGGACTACCTCCGTTGTCCAATTTTTCACCAGGATAAAGGTCCATAGCGTCTTCATCCTCCTTATCCTTTTTACATATTTTGTCATTTTTCTTTAAATTTCGCTGAACTTTTAATATTTTGTTCCTTCGGATTGGAATATTGGATTGTATAGATCAGGGCTGTCCAACCTTTCAGTAAGCAGGGGCGCACCTCAGCTGTTGGTACTCAATGAAGGGCGCCATTTTTCATATCAATGAAAACATGCGGTAGTATTAATGCACAGAATTAGTATATATGCACATCTTAACGATGTTGGAGGGAATCTTAAGGTAGTAAACAAAAGGCACCTACAGTTCTAAAGTTACATGTATTAAATTTCAAATTATACATTTTTCTACGTGAGATCTTCACAAAAGTGTTAAGAGGATAAGGTATCAAAATTTTTTAACATGCTAATAATAAAAACAATAACAAAAATACAAATAAATAAACATGAAAATCAAAGATATTTCTAGATTTCTTTTAAGGTGCTAAAATGCATCTTGACTTATTTTGAAGGCGTGAATTTAGTTTTATAAAAAGTACGAAGAGAAAAACAAGCATGATGGTGACCAATTCATATAACTGGTTCCAGAGAGATAGTCTGGAAATACTTTCATAGATGAAAATCATTTTGCACTGTTTTATTAATTTTTCTTTGCAAAATTGAAAAGAAAAAGTTTTAATTCAAAAATCAAGAAGGAAAGATTAAGCTCTTTTATCCCTCGCATAAAACAGCCAGGTCAGTGGGACAACAGCAAAATAAAATAATAATTACAATAATAAAAGGCTGAAATTTTATGCACATGCACATGTCCTTTAAAGGGGTGGGCGGGGGGGGGGGAGTGAAAAAGGTATTTTTTCTGTTACGTCTTTAAAATTATTACCAAATTTAACCATCTTAATTACACTTTAATAACAATACCTAGAAAGCGTGAAAATATGCATCATTAAATTTTCAAAGTATGCTTATAGTTTTTAATATGTTATCGCAGGTTTTCAAAATATTTCTCATGGAAATAAAAATGATTTGAAAGAAGAATTTCTTTATAATGGAATTTTACTTCTAAAAACTATAACAGGAAACCTTGGAGAGGGCGCCAAAAAAATCTCCAAAGGGCGCCATGGCACCCGCGGGCGCCGCGTTGGACAGCCCTGGTATAGATTATAGAGGGACAGCTTGAGATAAATTGCCAGAAGTAGATTGTGTTGCTTTGGATATCAGGTTTGAATTAGTGGATATTTTATTTACTTTTTGTTGTTTTTGGCAAGTGGTACGTATATCAGGTTCAGTCTGTTGCAATAGTCTGATACATTTTTTGTTGTGGTTTTGATACAGCATCAGCATAGGATATACCAACTTTGGGTGTTCTGAACTCTACTATTTTTCTAGCTTCTGGGTATGATATATTTTCTTTAGTCCGAATTTTCTGTATTTCTTTCTTAATTTTCCACTGTTCACATGATTTTGAATAGGATGGGTGGTCTTTTTTGCAATTTACACAGTGTGGAGGAGCATTACAGTGAGTACTATCATGCTCAGCAACACTGCATCGACCACAGACAAGTTTACCTCGGCAATTTGTTTTTAAATGCCCAAAGCATTGGCAAGTAAAGCAACACAGTGGGTTTGGGATATAAGGTCTGATGGAGCATGAGAGATATCCAGCGTCTATATATTTGGGAAGGTTCGGTCATTTAAAAGTCAGTATTACATGCTTTGTTGGTATCTGGTTGCTTGGTTGTATAGGGTTTTATGGTGCAAGGTCCCTTTGGGGACATGCTGCGCAAAGACGAAAAGAAAACAGAATGTAATTTAAAATTAAAAATCAAACAATGGTATGTATAATAAATATCCAATAAAAAGGGGACAAAAACCATAAAAAAGACTAAGTGACAAAAAAAAAACTGTAGAAGTTGATTTAAATAATAAAATACAAACAATGAGCAAGATGAGTAAATATTACATAAAGAAAAGATTTAAAAATAACAGAATGCAAGGTCATGATATAATTAAAATCAGTCAACAAGGGTAAAATAGAAAACTTAAAGGAGATGTACAAAGTTAAAAACTGTATGATCAAAACAGTCCTCAGAACCTAGATTAAGAAATGTTAAAAAATATAGTTAAAATAAATTCTTTAGATATAAACAGCAGAAGAAGATGCACAAAAAATACATTAAGACAATTAAAACAGGTAAAATCACTTAGGCGTATATTCTTCGTAAACAATATTTTCTTCCTCTTCACTCGAGTCGTAAGAGGCCGACTCCCTAGCCTCCTCCACATACTGATTCATTTGTTTTGAATTTTTCAATTTGGTAGCAGATAGACTATGACAAGATTTCCTTTCTTTACTCTTGACAGTTTACCATCGTGAAGAGCCTCGAATTGCCTTATTTTCTTTAGTTTTTTGGATTAGTTTTACTGTTTGACTATTATCAGGTTTCTGGGAGTTTGATGCAGATGAAAGAGGCATTTTTCCTGTTTCATGTTTGGTTAAATTTTTTGATTGGCTTGATTTCTGCACTTGACTAGTCCAATATTCTATTTTTACAGGCTTTGATGCAGGTTTCCAAAGCACTAATTTTGGCAAAACTCTGGTAACAGCGGTAGCGTATGCACCACGGGTCTTTTTCTTTATAGGACTAGATATATTTTCAGGAGAACAGTTCTTAAAAGGGGCTTCAGTCTGGGTACTAATGTGCCTTACAGGTTTTGTTTGTTGCTTGAGTAAGCTAGAGTAAGAAACTCCAACAGATGGGGGTTCTCGATTCGACAGTTTTACGGGCTTCAGGGTAAGGAAGTTTCTGGGTTATTTTGATAGTAATGATCTCTTTTTCGCAGGTCCAAATAGGACAGGAGCGAGAGTATGATGCATGATCACTTTTGCAATTTGCACAGCGTTCAGCTTTTTCACAAGTTTTACTGCCGTGGCCAACTTCTGCACAATGTGCGCAGGTGACAGTGCCACGACATTGGCCATTGGTATTGGTATGGCCATAACGCTGGCATTTAAAATAACGGATGGGATTAGGGATGTAAGGTCGGACTGGACAGTTTAAATAGCTGGCTTTAATTCTAGTAGGTAAAATATGCCTATTGAAAGTTAGTATTATATGTTTAGTAGGAATTATCTGCCCATTTCTACGGATAGTGATACGGCAGACATCTGTGATATTTTGATCCTTTAAGTTAGTTAGAAGTTCTTCTTTTGTGGAAAATAACAGATCTGGTTCAGATATTACACCACGACAAGAAATTAAAGTTTGATGTGCTTTAACAGATACAGAAAAGGTGCCTATTGGACAGAAATTGAGACTGGTTGGCTGTAGAAAATTCAACAAGTAAATCCCCAGACTGTAATTTTTTGAGGGAGTGGCCATCACCAAGAACAGATTGGAAGGTTTTAGCTATAAGAAATGGTGAAGTTTTTTTGAAAGAACTATCAGAGAGGCTATCATTGCGTTTAATTACGAAAAATTGAGTAAAAGAGGAATTTTGTGACATTTGTTGCTCTCCACGTGAGAGAGAAATAGATGAAAGAGAAGTTTTTTCATCCATATTCAATGAAAAAGTAATTCGGACCCCGGCTGCACCACCCACTACTGAGCCCAACAAGGGGATGCACATTCATGCACCAGTGCTAAGCAGGGCCTATACGGTCACAAGACAATCTTATGTCAGTCTCCACCCTTAACGAGATGACTAGTAATTGCGCGATCACTTGATCCCTAAGTGACAAAGGTGACCAAGTTGACCCCAGTGTCAAAGTCAGCTGACCAGCCGATTGGTGCATACAGGACCAATATGCACCTCCCGTCTACCTGAAGCAGATGCCAAAGCAGTGTGTTGGTTTCCCTCAACTGCCAGGATCTCCCTTTCCAGGACACAGGTCGCCACTCACGGCCAACACGTGGGTGGTTTACAATTCTCCATGAGTTGATATCCAGGATGTATCGGCCCATGCAGAATTGCCCTCACCTCTGAAAGAGGAAACCACAATGAGAATGAATCAAAGCGAAAAGGAAGACCAGAGGAATAAGAGGACAACGAAAGGAGAAAGATCACTCAGGTGCCCGGGGTTGTGAAGCCCGCGAATACCTAAAGAAGGTATCTGCGGTATCGGTTGTTGGTATCTGAATTTGATTGGCTGGTATATGTTCATCTCGACCATAGATTTTAATACGTCTAGCTTCAATCACATTCTGTTCTTTTGGATTATCTAAAATTTCTTCACCAGCAATATGCGAAAGGTCTGTTTCAGAAATCACTCCACGCGATGTATTAAGAGTTCTGTGTGGACTTACGGAGATAGAGATATTGGCAAAGTGTGTGCATTCCTTTAAGTTTGAGGCTTGAGTGCTATTGTTTACTTCAATAAGAAGGTCACCAGATCGTAATTTTTTTATGGTTTTAGGTTCACCTATCAGACCTTGGATGTATTAAAAAGGGAGAGGTCTTATCAAAGCTGCCATATTATCTTTTGACCATGAAAAAACATTCAATACATGGATCTTCATATGATTCATCTGATCTATCAGCCCAAGATTTTGTTTGGCCTATATTCATATCGACTTGCAGGCCTGAGCCTAATGCAGTGACCTTGGTCGAAATGCTCTGAGACATAATATGCTCAGGCTGATTATCAAATAAGATTTGGGGTTGTGGGGCTACCACATCACATGTCTTGTTTCCTAAGGTTGTATCCATAATGAGAGAGAGATTAAATAAAATGCCAGGCATCGGGCCTGGTCACCGACCCTTCATGTTACTGTTACTTCTGGTGCAGGTCTCAAAAGGGTGAAAACTAATTTCAACAGACCCCCACGTTTTTCGAACATTGAGTTAAACTCCACAGCATCTCCGAAGCTCCAGTTCTTTTCCAGGGAGAATGGGTAGCCGTAGGTAAGCCTTTACAACTCTGTCCAACCTACAGCCGGCCCTTACATCGAAAGGCACCAGTCCTCTGGTGTTATTCTTAACCACCACCATGCAAGCATGGCGCCCCCCGCACTCTGAACCAGAGCTCGGAGATGCCCTTCACCCTGGGACTCGATATCATCCTAAAAAGGATGAAACGAGGTGATGAGGTTAAAAGAAACCTCAACAACCAGAGTGTCTCACGTGAATAATTAAAAAAAAAAACACTATTGTAATAAAAGTAATTTGAGAGGGAACTTAAAAAAATGGGGTTTTTTTTGTCTTTTATAAAATATTTTTAATTTTCTTTTCTCTTCCTTTTTTATTTTTATTTTAACGGGAACAAAGTTAGTAAAACAAAGAACTAAGTAAACAAAACAGTTAGTAAAAAATCAAACAAGTACAAAGAGGATATTAAAAAGTGTGAAACAAAGGAAAAAGGATAGACAACTAAAAGAGAGAAGAAAAAGGAAAGGAGAAAGATAGCTCGGGATCCCGGGGTCACGAAACCCGTAAATACCTAAAGAAGGTGTTCCCCGGGGGGGAAAAGTACTGAAGGAGAGAAGAAAATAAATGTTAAAAATAGAGTAAATTGTATAAGATATTTTTGGTTTATTTAGCTTATAAAAAGTTTTATGTGTCTCGCATTCTTTTTTTTTTTCTGAGAATTGGGTTTAAAAAAGACAGGCATGCTAAAAAGTGTTTTTTATTTGTTATTCCTTTAATGTGTGAAGCTAGAAATGTCTGTATGTCGATTAAGTAACTAGGAAAAAAAATCTCAGGCTTTTTCATTTTGGAAATTTGGCAAGTCTGAGAATATTAATGATTGGCTCAATAATTTTTTTTTTTTAAATCGACTAAGTCCTATTACTTTCCGGACAAACCCTGGACTGCTAATTGAATGCTTTGGTACCATATTTTTCTTTTCCACAATGGCTTGAATAAACTCTGTGTTCGCATGGCCATTAGCCAAAGTTCCATCAAAAGCTTGTTAAAAGGTAGGTTTCATACTATAAAAAACAATTATCAAGTTCCACATTGACCCTTAATGCACTGAAATACAGCGTCACCAAAAAGACATTTTTTGTTTCATCAGATACAATATTAGCTATTTTTCGGCAGCACTGAGGGTGGTGAGCCATGCAACTAAAGAGCTAATTCAATTGAGTATACTACACAACTTAAAACCCAAAACTGTGCTGACCCTCAGTGCATGAATCCATATGGTCTCAATAATGATGTTTTTTTTTCTTTCTGTAACAAAGTTTGTTGGACCATGCCAGGTTGCACTGAAAGTTACAAAATAATTCAATTTAGCTACTACATGTCATTTTGTAATCACAAGAATTATTTTGACTGATGCTCAATATGCTGAAATAATAGAATACAGACAGATGTCTGTTCGAGAAACATACTGGGTCGTGACCCGCTTTAGAAATTTTTGTGAGTCGCAAAAAATTTTTTTGGTGAAATCAAAATATACATATCTTCTAAAATCATTAGAAAAAACCCTTTAAAAATTACGGCAAAATCAAAAATGGTGTGTATAATGACCTGCCTGACTCTTATAAAATCTGCCTCTTAACAAGGGTAGTCATGCAAAATTTCTAGCTTAATGGCAGATGACACAACAGATATTTCAGAGGAAATTCAAGAAATTGTTTTATTTCGTTATGAAAGTGAAGGGACTAAAAGATTTTGGGTATTTCATAACCCCTCTTCCCAAGATATTAATGGTTTATATTATTATATTCTGGAGCAATTGAGTATATTTTTGAATTTTCTTATGATTTCTATTTAAACTTATGGTCCAATCTTATGATAGTGCAGCTGAAATGAGTGGTGCAAAGAGTGATGTACAAGCTATAATTAATGAAAAATATTGTAATGTACATTTTATTCATTGTTAAGTACATCAATTAAATTTGATTATGGAAAAAGCAGCTTCTAAGAATTTAAAAGTACATATATTTTTCAGTAGTTTACATGGTATACCAACATTTTTCTCATGATCTCCACAGCAGCTCGCTGTGTTAGATTCAGTGTCGAAAAGAATTCTTAGAAGTTCCAGCAATAAGAATTTTAATTCTAGAACAGTGAGTACTGTTTATGAAAATATTGAATGACTGAAGACCTGTTTTGAAGAATTACAAAAATCAAAATAACACGAATACAGTTCAGGCATCCATAGGACTTTTACGCATGTTGAATGACAGAAGTTTTCTCTTTTGGCTTTCATTTTTTCACCGCATCGTACCACATGTTGACCTATTATATGATAAGCTTCAAAACCACAATGCCAACTGTTGTTCTAATTTAGCATTAGGAAGTTTCTATTGTGCAATTTCTGCAATTAGAAAAGATCTAACTTCTCCCCAAACTTTTTAGAGGAATCGTCTCTTGTTAAAAAGCAGATATTTAATGATGACTTAACCATTATAGTTAAAGAAGTTTGTGGCATAGTTTGTTTCTAAGCAAAAGAAAGATTTCAATTTTTAGGACATCTTTCAGCAGCTAAATTATTAGCTTGCGAGAAATTTTCTGATTTTGCAAAGATTTTCCATCAAAGAGTTAGATGAAACTGTGTCTGCATATCCTAAATGCATGCTAAAGAAAGAAAAACTTAGAACTGCACTTTGATTAATATGAAAGAAGAGAATTTTCAATTATCTCTAAAGCTTTTGATCTTTACAAATTTATATTGAATCATGGTCTTTAAAATTTGTTTGATGAAGTAAGCTGTTTGCTGAAAAATATATTAACAACACCAATGACAACATCTGAGTCCAAACCCTGCTTTTCTATGCTGAAAAGAAAAAAGACATTTATAAGATGCACGATGTTAGAAGATCGCTTATCAGTGTTAGCAATGGTAAATGCAGGACTCTCCTACTGGGAAAAAATGAATTTCAAGCCCTGTTTTTATCTCTTGACATCAATCAATTAACCATTGATAATTTTTTTAAAGTTGAGTGCAGCAAGAAGAGAGGATTTGAATGAAACACAAAAGTTGTCAGAATGTGAGCAAAAATTTGTGTTAAGGCATGTTAATTTCCAGATGGCTCACATTAGGCCTCATTGTTGATAAAATCATTATGGTCTATCCCACCCTCAATCAGCATTTTTTGAAATTTTTTCCATATCAAAAAAACTTTTCCTCTTTGCTGCAGAATTCACAATACAGTATGGAACCATTTATCCGGAAACCAGTTAACCGGAAAACCAGTTATCCGGAATGATATTGCTAGTAGACTGGTGTTAGAATCTTTGAAGAAAAAAGTGTCATTCACTGCCAGTTTGATATATATATTGCTTGAAACAATTGTATAGTTTGATAACGAAATCTAGTATTCGAAATATAGTTATGTTATAGATGTTTTCATTTTTATGTTGTGAAAACAGAAAAATTTTAATTCCCGAGGAATTCTCATAAATTACCTTCTTTCAAAGTCTAACATTTGATCTTAGTTGAATCGGATTCTTAGTTCAAAGAATCTAATAATTGAATTATAATGAGAAGTAATACCACAACCTCATATATACCATGAAACTTATCAAATGGATGTTGCTTTAATGTCCAACCAATTAACCGGAAAAACCAGTTATCCAGAATACATCTGACCCCAACCATTCCGGATAAATGGTTCTGTACTGCATATAAAATCATTATGGTCTATCCCACCCTCAATCAGCATATTTTAAAAAAATTTCCATATCAAAAAAACTTTTCCTCTTTGCTGCAGAATTCACGATATTGTATAGGATTTCATCAGCATTGAAAGATCCAGCTACACTGTCATATGTGGAATTTGTACCACATTTAAATCCAACTTTAGAAGCTTATTTAGCTTTTTTTTTTTTTTTTTTTTTCAGAATGAGGGTCCTGTTGTTCATCTTTTGTATAACAAAATGAACAAATTACTCCAGAATGTTATACAAAAATTTGTAAAACAAAGCTGTATTTCTACTAATGAAGGTATAAATATTGATAAGTTTGAGATCTTAAAACCTACAAAGCACTGGGACATTGGGGTCTCTGAAAGGAGGACTATCATGACTTAGGACTTAGCAACTCTTTCTCTTTGAAAATTGCCTGTAAGGGATTTTATATAAATATTTGTGCATTCCACAATACTCGTTATTATTTCATCAAAAAGCAATTGCTAAGAATCCATCGGACAGAATATGTTCCTTGCATTGCCAACATATTGTGAGCAAAAGTTCTGACATTTCGTCTTGATTCTTTTTCATTCCATTTCGTTATTTTATCTTCGACAATATAATAGTCAACAGATTCAATAATATCCAAATCACTACATGAATCTAAATCCTCTTCTGAACTTGACTGATGATCACTATATTTTCTGTGTCATCTGCTTCTTCCTCTTCCTCATTAAGAGACACCTCATCAGTTGAAACCTCAGCTAACAAGGTCTCCAATTTCTTCCACTATCACAATCCCAAATGAAAAGCGCAAGCACTCGCTCCTGGCCTCCCAGGCTCAAACTGCAATTTTTCCAGAAAAGGGTCACTCCGAAATTCCTCAAATACCTATTGACAGTAAGTAGGTCACGTTCAATGCAGCTACCATGAACTCCATCCATTTTCGTTGAAGGGTTGATTTTGCTGCAGTGTAGTTTAGTTATGGTCGGGCCAAAGAGACCCGATATGAGTCCTCCTCGGTTAAAGAACATCTTCTGTATTATATTACTTGTATCCAAAAAGCCAGAGACTTCACAGCTCTGATTTTCTTAATAATTTAAAAGTAAAAAGCATTGATATTTTAAAAGTTGTTTTTGTATGTTCTGTAAACACATGTGCACATTATGAATGTATATATGCATTGTTATGCATTATTTATAATTTTACATATATAAGTGTTTTATAACACGTGTAAATGTATTTACATATAAATAAAAATTCCTGAAAAAGTTCTATATTTACATTAAAAAATCCTATAAAATTCCTACATATTTGCAGAAAAAATCTTATAAATTCCTATATTTTTGCAAAAGAAAAACAACTGTATATTCTATATTTTTGACAAAAGTCACTTCTAGGCCTGCTTGTTAATTTTTTGTATAAAAGATTTAAAAACAAAAGAAATATGTCAAACACTTAAGCCAAAAATGTAGCATGACAGTGTTTACATGAGTACCCATTTAATATGAGACTTTAGTCCACTGCCTTAAAAATTTCTTAACTGGGTTTGACTGCACTTCAATTTAAAAAGTGAAAAAAAAAATTAGTAAATTACATGCCGAAAAAAAATTCTAGAGTGCAATGCTAAAGGCTGTTTCATTTACTTTTCTAAAAAGTATTATTTCAGATTTCCAGTTGGTTGGATGGGGTTTTATGGTGCAAAGTCTCTTTGGGGACATGCTGTGCCAAGAACAAGGTGAGAAGTAAACGTTAAAAAAGTGTAATACAGCTTAAAATGTAAAAATAGCATTAAAAGGCTGCCATAGCACAGACCATAGTTAGAAAAACAAGTTATAATTAAAATCTGTAAAAGTCTAAGTTAAAATCTAAATAGTGTCTAAAAAAAAGCACAAAAAATACAAAAAAACAATAGAAAGCATACAGAATTTAAAAGGGTAACATCAATGAGGCTTATATTCTTCAAAAATACCATTTTCTTCATCATCACTCCAGTCATAAGATGCTGACTCTATAGCCTCCTCCACATACTTATTCATTTGTTTTGGATATTTGAGATTAGTTGAAGATGGGCTATGACATGATTTTCTCTCTTTATTCTTCACAGTTATGCCAGTGTGAAGAACCCCTAATAATTTTATTCTATTTTGTTTTCTGGTTAGGTTTTACTTATAGACTAGTTTAAAGTTTCTGGGTTGGTTGGTTGGTTGTATAGGTTTTAATGGCACAAAATCCCTTGAGGTACAAGGTGCGCCAAACCAAAGACAAAATTGTAAGAATAAGAGATAACGTCAAAATATCTGGATGGGGGCTTCCCATCCAGGTTCTGGATTCAATGAGTTTACGGGCATCTGGATAAGACAAATCCTGAGTAATTTTTATAGTAATTTTCTTTTTCACAGTTCCAATTAGGTCAAGTACGAGAATAGGCTGTATGATCTCCTTTACAGTTTACACAGCATTCAGGTTTTTCACATGATTTATTGTCATGGCCAACTTCTGCAGAACATACGCAGGTAATAGAGCCACGACAGGTTGTGTTAGTATGTCCGTAATGCTGGCATTTAAAATAACGGATGGTGTTTGGTATATATGGTCGAACTCGACAGCTTAGATAGCCTGCTTTAATTCTATCTTGTTGGTAATGTGCTTAGTTGGAATTATCTAATCATTTCTATGAATAGTGATTCGGCATACATCTATGATATTTTGTTCCTTCAAATTACTCAGAAGTTCTTCTTTTGTGGAAAATAACAGATCAGGTTCAGAAATTACCCCACGACTCGTATTCAGAGTTTTATGTGCTTGTACAGAAACAGAAAAAGTGCCTATTGTAGTGCAATAGAGAGAAATTGAGACTGTTTGGCTGCAGAAACCTCAACTAGTAAATCACCAGATTGCAGTTTTTTGAGAGAATGGCCATCCTCCAAGACAGACTGGAATGTTTTTGCTATGAGAAATGGTGACTTTTTTTTAAAGGAACTATCAGTGCGTTTAACAATAAAAAAGTGAGTAAATGAGGGAGTCTGGACAGTTTGTTGCTCTCCACTAGGGAGAGAGATAGAAGGAAATGAAGTTTTTCCATCCATTATTAAAAAAAATAACTTCAGACCCCGGCCGCACCACTCACTACCGAGCCCAACAAGGGGATGCACATTCATGCACCAGTGCTAACCAGGGCCCATTTGGTCACAAGACAACCCTATGTCAGTCTCCACCCTTAACGAGATGACTAGTAGTTGCTTGATCACTTGATCCCTAAAGCTAGTGACAAAAGTCAGCTGACCAGCCGATTGGTGCATACGGCACCAATGTGCATTTCCCGTCTACCTGAAGCAGAGGCCAAAGCAGTGTTTTGGTTTCACGGCATGCACGGCCAACATGTGGGTGGTTTGCAATTCTCCATGAGTCGATATACAGGATGATATCGCCTCATGCAGAATTGCCCTCACGTCCAGAGAGGAAACCACAATGAGAGTGAAACAAAGATGAAAGGAAGACAAGAGGAGTAAGAGATAGGAGGAAAAGAGAAAGATCACACAGGTTCATGGGGTTGTGAACCCTGTGAATACCTAAAGAAGGTATATCCCTGGGGGATTCAGATTTTCAGAGATGGCATTTATTGGCAGTGTTTGTGACATGGAATTTTCAAGCAAACCAAACCTAAAAAAGCACAAGATAAGATTTCACGGGGAAAAAACATACTGCTGTTTCACTGTGGAAAAAAAATTCTCCTATAACACTGACTTCGATAGTCACGAAAAGATCTATGGCCACCAAATTGTGAAAAAGCATGATTTTGTAACATTTTTTGACGGCTACTGCTGTGGAACTGTGAAAAAGCGTGACGTTGCAACATCTGTTGATGACTATAATTTCGCTGGTAATAGGTGAGACGATGGAACATCTACTGATGACTGCGGATGCAAAACTGTAGAAACGTGTGACGCCGCAATATCTACAGGCAAATAACATTAAAGTTTGATGGATTTTTTTTCTTGAAAATTGTACAAAGCACACAGATTTTGATGGCATCCTTGTCAATGCTGATAAAATGGCACTTGAAATACAGAAAATAAAAACTTTCAATCAATATTACCACATCGAGTTCGTCAGCAAAAAAAAAAAAAAAAGGCCATTTGATCAAGAAAATCAGGATGAATCTATACTTTGATGCACAAGAAAGATACAAAATTGAATCCTGTTACCATTTTGTTGACAATGCAATTAATTATTTAGAAAAAAATAATTCCTAGCTGCAACATGACAGCAGAAGAACAAAAAGATTTTGAAACCATTTTAAGTGATGGAGAATTATGGAATATATTCAGCTTAGAATATTGTGATGAAATATCAGTGGTCATTTCTGTGACTTAAATATTCGTTAAATAAAAAAAAAGTGAATTTTACTTTTGTGAAAGTATTTTAAATGATAATTTATTATAAGTATTTGTGTCAATGTCAATCACACTTTTTTTTATGTTAGCTAAAAAAAAAAAAACATATAATAAAAGGGTATATTTACAAACAAACCCTAATTCTGTCAGCTAATTTTTTGTTACATTTTTATCAAAGTGATCATTGCAGAAATCATCTTCATGTTGTAAGCCAGCCATATCATAATTCGGACAAACAGAGACTAAAAAAATTTTCTGAGTTCAAGTGTACAGCAGGAGTTATAAAGAATGGATAGGTTTTGCTTACTGACCACAGTAATTCAACTAACAGTGATGTCATTTGCCCTTTCCTTATACCTACTTTCAATGCTTATTATGTAGGGGCACAATTTATTTTTGCACGGAGTGGCTTAAAAGCTAAATCTTGCCCTGAAGGTGGAAAACACAGGCATTTATTGGCGGTGTTTGTGAAAGAGAATTTTCAAGCAAACCAAACCTAAAAAAGCACAAGATAAGAATTCACTGGGAAAAAGCATACTGCTGTTTCCGCTGTGGAAAAAAATTCCCCTATATCGCTGACTTCCATGCTTTGTGACAATGAGAGAAGAGTAACGAAACTGACATCTTCAACAAATTTCAAATCCTTCAAAGAATTTGATAAGAATCTCGCAGCTGTGAAGAGGCATTTTAAATGAACAGACCGATCTATGTTGGGTTTACCATGTTTGAACTGTCTAAAAAGCTCATGTACAATTTTCACTACAACTTCATTAAGGAAACGTATCCTGATGATTGTGCAATTCTCCTCTTCATGGATACGGATTCTTTAATGTCTTATATCAAGACGGATGACCTAGAAACTGATAAGAAAATCCACAGTTCAAAGTTTGATTTTTCAAATTATCCCAAAAGCCACCCACTTTATTCTGATAGTAATGAAAAAGTTTTGGGAAAATTCAAAGACAAATTGAATGGCGAAACTGCATATCAGTCTGTGTGCCTAAAATCAAAGATATATTCCATCAAATCTTCGAAGGAGGAGAAAAAAAGAGTCAAGGGAATCTCTAGAAATGTGATAAAATTGAAACTAAAGATCAAGTTTATGTGGATTGCCTCCAGAAACAACAAACCACATATGAATTATAGAAAAAAATTGGACAGCAATCACATTAACTCTATGCCATGGAACAAACGAAAAAATATATTTGTTAGATCTTTCGATGATTTTTTTAACTTGCCTAAGGAAGCTAAATTTGACTTGTGGATTTAGTGATCTGAAAGGTAGTTTGATCAAAGATAAAACAATTAGTGGTGTCATTGACAAGAAATTGAAAGATTGTCTGTTGTGTGATAGCGATTTGACTGTAGACACATGCGTAAAAATATACAAAGCTAACGAATTTGTAGAAGTTAAACTAAAATCTTTGAATGGTGATACAAGAATAGTAGTAATAAAATTGCATAAAAACAATCTTGAAAAAAAAAATCGTGCTCAAGTTCAAAATCGCCATTTATAAGAAAAGAATTACATTAAGGACTTCAATAACAAAAAGACAGAACACCAATAATACAAACCAATATGGAACTACATATCAGCAATGATTAGAATTCAAACAATGTGTTATACAGCTGTAAAAATTTGCTGTACTTAAAGTGTTTTTCAAAAATAAAACACCCTCATGATGTGAAAGCCACAAACTATCTATATAAACCAACTGTAGAGAAAAAGTCTCTACATATTAATAAGCAAGTGTCAAAAACTCACGAAATCAATCGGCAGAGAAAACGCAGTACAAAAATAAACAAGTCTTTATTTCTTTTACAGCCAGCACGCAATACGCAAAACACTTGTATTCCACTCCAGTGTGCGAAGGGAGAAAAAAGAAGCAGTCACGTGCGATATGCAGAAAAATGCTCGTGTTTTTTTATGCCTCCACTGTGCGCAATAAGCAGAATTCATCATTATTATTTTGTGAAATTTAAGTGCACAGAAATGTTTATCTGTGTGATAAAATATTTGTGATTTGTGTGAATTTTTTTGATACATCATATACAAGCATTTAAAAAGTATTTGATCACATGGTCGAGAAGGCCTAGCTGTCCATGATTGTTTCACAATATCTTAATATTTGTTTACTGATTTTCCATTTCATTTTACTAGTAAACAAGACATGTCTTTCAATGTATTTTATTTCAATGTGTTTTATTTTAATATATATATATATATTT
Organism: Maratus speculifer; assembly: GCA_964019185.1. NCBI lineage: Eukaryota > Metazoa > Arthropoda > Arachnida > Araneae > Salticidae > Maratus > Maratus speculifer. The sequence goes on along the minus strand of CAXHSM010000005.1, from coordinate 229,452 downwards.
CTTGTGTCTCTAATAAATTTGAATAGTCCAGTAAAATGTCATCTTTGATTGGGTAAAAAAATATATATTCCAATATTGATTACAATAATTAAATATTTACATCTCTATCTCTTCTATTTAAATGGTGCCGTGTCAAAAGAATTATTTTTACTTCTCTCCTTTTAAAGATCTCGAATCTTGGTTTAAATCTTTTAAAAATATCTTTCTTCTTTCTTAAATTCTTTAAAATTGTAATTTAAAATTAAAAAAAAAAAATAATAATAACAAGCATCAAAATTTTGAGAATGAATATTTATTTATGATCTTATTGATTTGAGATTTTACTGATTTATGATTTTGATATGTATGCATATATTTTTTCTTATAATATTTATATTCATATTTAGTAGTTACATTTAAAATAAATGTCTTCTATAATGAACTATTTTAAAAGTTGAAGTGAGTGAAAATACCATTTTTAATGCTCAATTTTTATCATTATTTATATTTTTCACTATAATTTTGTTCATGTTGGGTATCAATTGTCATTAACATATGCTGTAATTATATTTGTTTAAATTAAATATAATCTAAAAATTTGAAGAAATATTTGAAATTAAAAATTAAGTATAATTTTTCATATCTAATTCATAGTATCTAAAAATGAGGTGAAATAATGTACAACAGGTGAGCTTAGCAAATTCATTATCAGATTTTTCAGGTTCCCAGGGCGAAAATTTTAAATTCTTTATCCAGCAAATAGAGAATTTGGTTGAATTGGAAAACTGGGATGAGAAAAGAAAATTAGTTGTTCTAAAACTTCACTGTTCTTCAGGATCAGGCTCTAAAACACATTGCAAATGACCCTGTTGCATCTAAGATAAATAATTTTGATCTTTTAAAACAAAACTTGGCAAAAAAAATTTCCAAAACTATATCATTTGCAGAGAAACAACAAAATTTCTCATCTATTTTCCAGGAGCAAGGGCAGACAGTTAAACATTTAGCGGAAAAAATTGAAAATGCAGCAAATGAATGTCTAAACATAGGCAATGATGCGAATGCAGATATTGTAGACTTAGCTCAAAAATTGAAGTTAAACAAATTCTTAGAGGCTCTTCGCTCAGACATCAGAATTGAAGTTAAAAAGCAAAACCCACAAGATTTTGAATTACCATTAAACTTTGCTATCAATGTAGAAAATGCATTCAAAGATCCAGACATGAATGTCAACAACACAGTATCTTTTGAATTAACCACACTATTAGATTCACAGGTGCAGACAAATGCTAAGATTCAAGAGTTATCTGACAAAATTTAGGAACTTACACTTACAAAAACTGTAAACAACATAACAAGTTTTACCTCGGATCTGGAAACAAAATCTAAAGACACTAAAAATAATGTCAATGTTTGTTTGATTTGTGGTAAACCACACTTAACCATCGAATGCTGGTATTTTCCTGAAGTCAGAAATGCCACACAAAATAAAACACAATTTGCTCGAAATAGAGTAAATAAGCGATACAAGAATTTCAGAGGAAATTTCAGGGGTAATTCTCGGGGCAATTCTTCTCAAAGGAATTTCAGAGGTAATTCCTCTCGAAGAAGGTTCAGAAATCAAAATGCCACTGATGAATGACTATTGATGGATTCTTACTGATTCTTCAAACAGAAAAAAGATTTCCTCATGTAAAAAAAAAAAAACAATTCAAAATTGAAACCTAAATTCAAAAGAAAATCACATATCAAAAAGAAACCTCTACCACAACCTAAAACATCAAACAAAAAAGTAAAAAATAATTCAGGCAATGCAAAATTAACTTCAATAAACAAATCCTTGACCACTGATAGTATCAACAATGAAAAAGCTTTTAACTCAATTGAGACTCAGACTAATGAGCAAGATAATTTATATGTTATGTCGTGTAGTCAGAAACAAGCTGATCTACCGATAATAACTTTGAATTTTTTCAGGAAGAAGTTCTTTCTTTGTTAGATTCAGGTGCAAATCTGAGCTTGATTCAAAATAATGTATTACAAATCATAAAAGAACACTGTAAAGTTGAATATTTATCCATATCTATCAGAATTAACACACTGAATAACTCTTCTATACCCTATTTATCTGCAGTAAACATAAAATTTAAAATTGACAAATGTTGGTTCGAAAATCAATTTTTTGTTACTCCAAATGATCGGCAATGCAAATACAAGATTATCCTGGGGTATGATTTCTTGCAGAGAAATAAAATTCTCATGAATGTCGAAAACAAGCAGCTAATCATGAATGGCAAAAAATTCAAATTTTATGAATCATCTCCTAAATTAATTTCAAATAATATTATAAAGTCAGAAGATAAAATTAATTATGCTAAATCTGTAAATGATGTAAAAATTCTTCCTAATTCTTTTTCAATTACACGCAAAACACTTGTATTCCGCTCCAGTGTGCAAAGGGAGAAAAAAGAAGCAGTCACAGAAGAAATCCTTTTTTCTCCTTTAGTTCTTAATGTTTTTTGGCAACAGTGGTTGAGCGGGAAGTAAGAAGGAAGATGTTGGTTTGTTTAACGCTCAGTTTTTCTCAAGACTTTTTCTATAAAAAAATGTAATGATGGAGAAGTTTAGTAAAGTATTAGTGATCCAACACCAGTGTTTCATAAAGTTTCCAACATTCTATTTACATTTATGTTGGAACATTTCTATGTTCCAACATTCTATTTGTAGCAAAAACATACCGGATGAAAATCTGTTAGCATGGTGGAAAAATTCTCCTTTTCCCAACCTAGCTAAAATTGCTTGGAAAATTTTAAGTATTCTGCAAGTAGCAGTTCAAACGAAAAAAATTTTAGTGCTGCAGGATGTGTATTGGAAGAACGACGTTGCAATTTGAATCCTGAAGCTGTAGATGCTATACTTTTTTTGAAAAATTATAGAAAATTCCAGATGAAAATATAAAAAAATTAATAAATAAGGTGGTTTAGTATTTGCAACTTTTTCATTTATTCAAAAATCAAAGGCTTTTGATTTCATATATTTTGTAGCTGAAAAAATACATAAAATAAATATGATGTTTCACTGAAGTCAAAGGTAAGAATATATATCGTTGTAAAGTGAGAAAATGCTACTCCGGTAAGTTATTCTTTTCTATAGTAATATATTGTTAGTAACTCAACTGCTATTATTAATTTTTAACAGTAAGATATAAAGACTAAGATTAACATTAGGTGTGAATTAAAAAATATTTATTAAATATAAATAGTGCATTAAGGTATTCAGAACTAAAATCATCACAGTTAAAATCTTTAGCAATTTCTCATCCTGAATAAAAATATATTTGCCATAAAAGTTAAAGCCCAAAATGTAGCAAAGGGAGAAAAACATGCTTTTGATATTTAGCCGGATTATGGGGGAAGAGCCCTCAAAATTTACATTCTCTTATGAAAATGAAAAAAATTATCTCTGAAAAAAAAAGAGTGATTTCTCAAAAAGAAAAGAAAAACATTAGCACTGCCCCCGAATTATACTTGTTTGGCTACGCATCTGGTTAATACTTAGTTGATCATTAATTTCAACGAAAATTCTCTGAATATGAAGTGATAACTAAAATAACGACTTTTAACTTAATAAGCATATTATATGCTTTATAAGTTGCACAGTCTGCAAAATCCTTTTGCCTTTTTTTTTTTTGTAACAATTTGTTTTGTTTAATTCATAATAATTTTCTCTTTATGTGCAAAATTCCTACAAATCTTATTTTTTTCACCCTATTATTGTATTAACGTCTTTCCTGTAACAAATCAAGTTAATATCAAAAACCAATCAGAAACATTAGAATAAAAAATGCACAATTAAAGAATATTTTACATTTTATTTACATTTGCTCAGAACATGCTGTCTACAGATTTTAAAAAATCGATAAAATTATAATAATAAAAAACCTGTTTGCTTGTTTCGTTTTAAATATGCATGTTATCTGAAATTGAATTCCGGGCTCGGGCTCAAATGTAAGTAAAAGTCTTCAGGCTCGGACCTTGAAAAATGAGCCCGAACTCATCTCTATTATCTATAGAATGAATTAATATAGTTTAGATAGTTTAATATTTTGAGTATTTTTAATGAAAAAAAAGCTGTATTTTTTAGGGTTTTTAAAAATTTTTAAGTTTGAGAGTTTTTTTAATAATGTTTTTTCCGAGTGATTGTTATATCCTTAATTCATTCTATAGAGTAAAGTTTCCTGATCATTTTAAAGCAAAAATTAGGTTCTTAAGTTAAATTAGGTCTTCAACGTTAAGATATCTTGGTGTTGGTGATATAACACATAATTTTTTTTTTTTTCGAAAATTGTGTTACATAAATTTTGCTATATTTCTTAGTATATTACATTGAAGTACTTCATTTTATAATTTTATAAGACTACAAACATATCTTTAAAATCTCAGAAAGTTTAAATTAATTACACTGAATACTTCTGTTTTTATATGGACTCAAAGCGAGAGCTCTGTTTACATGTTTTTCCTTATCGATCAACCCCTGAGCCCCCTTAATTTCAGCATCAATTGCCATAAATGTTCGGAAAATTCAAAAATCGAACCTGCTTTTATTTGTGCCCTCACTGTAAATAAAAGCATACATAAAATCGGAGTGAATATTTAATATTTTGGTACTATAAAATAAGCTATAAAAATTGTTTCTTTCCTAAAATTTTCTGCTCACGGTGTGCGTCTATATTATGCAACTCTGACTGTCACACAGACATTTTGTAAAAACATGTTTCTTGGACTGTCTGGCCTCTAAAAGAGTACATTCGCCAAAAACCTGATTTCGAAAATTATCACGAATCCATTATTTTCTTCTTATAGAAATTAAAAATGCAACCAAAATCAAAAAAGCAGAAACACACGTTTGGTCATCGACCTTATGTATCATGAAAAATAAATATTAAAATTCAAACGAGAATTTTGAAAAGAATGCTATTAATTTAACATTAGCGTCAGAGTGTTTTCATGTGATACTAGCATAGAAACGAGAAGGTATTGGAATGCTTATGTTAAACACATGGGAGATGCTCTTTTAAAAGTTTCTCACATGCAGTTTAATAGCTTTAATTTTAAGAATTGCTGATGTTGAATTCTATCCAATTGTGCATTCTTTTTTTCTTCTATTTGATTGCATATTTTTATTTTCGGTAGTTTTACGTTTGGATTTTTCTAGCTGCGAGACAACCTTATCCAAATTTCATATTTATACATTTTTCTATGAAACTGCAAACAAAATCTTCATTTGACGCCTCTTGTTCTGGCACCTGAAGCATATGCCTCCTCTAGTTTGGCCCTGCGCTACAGGCCTGCAAGAGTGCTGCTACCTTTCACTAGATAGGTTTGTGAATAGGAAAAAAAAAAAAAAAATCAGAAGCATGTTTGTATTTGAGAATTGCTTTGATCTTTGAATCAAGAAGATCTGATATCTGGTCAACCTCTGTTTTTAATGCGGTTACTAATGATTCTTTCAAGCACAGACATCTAATCATACTTTAGTGTTTAGTAGATGTTGAAAATATATGCCTTCGTCATAATAAATCAAGATGGGCAGGTTGAAAAATGCTAATTCAATTAAATGTTTTTTCTCTCTTCTACCTTGTATTGTCATTCTTCCTTTAAATTGATTGAACTGTTAGGTCACTAGCAGTTCATATATTGGTAAGAAGTTTTCTTTTATTACGACCCTGTATATTATTTGATAATAAATGTCTTTTTCTGAACTATGTTGCGGCAAAAAGAATTCTTTTCTTTAAAATACTCAAACATGTTTTGATTTTCTTTGCTTTTTATTTCAGGAAGTTGATGCCAAAGAGTACATCACCGGCAATGACATTATGTGGTCCTCGACGATTGAGTTTGCAGAAAATGAAACTCAGGAAAACTTCAAAGTCGAGATCCACTTAGGACCCGGCTTTAAACTGGTGGTAAATAAAAAGAAACCTGCTAATTTGCAAGAAGTACTCAACTATAAAAAATAATTGTCATTTATGTTTTACACCAATTTTTTCATTTAATTAAAATAAAAGGATAAAACATTTATGTGTGTTTTCATTCTTTCTAAGTATCTTTTATCAAAGATTTTACACACACACACACACACACAAAAAGAAAAAAAAAACTGGTTTACCAAATAAACCCTTTTTGGAGTAGCATCCCAAAACCTTTTTTTCAGATAGAAACAAAAAAATATCAATAAAGAGTGATTCCATATTGATTTTGGTTGTAATACGGCTAACAGATATTTAGTTTGGCAGGGCTTGAACAAGACAAGCGTCTGGGGCAGAATGATTTCAGTAGAATTTTGAAAATTTTCACCTTCTGTTTCTTTAGGGTAGAAGGGCGAAAACAGTACTGCGCTTTTCCCCTCAATCTTGTGTAGATTTCTCTTTTCGCTTTCATTTATTATTCGATTATGGGAACATTAAAATAAACAATGTAAATGTATAGTTTTATAATGTTTTTCAGAAAACATTGAATTTTTAAAAAAATAATATAAACATCTTAGTTTTATAAGAAAATAAATAATAATAAAGAATTGTATTACTGAATGCAACTACAAATGAAGTGTGTGGTTTCATCTTCATATTTGCCATGAAAAAGCAAAATAATACGAATTTGGGGCTACCAACACACAAAACCAAAATTAAATGAAGAAAAAACATCAAAAACAAGGCACACCAAAATTACTAAATTGGATTTTAAAAAATAAATAAATAAATAAAAATAACAAAATTTGAAATTTATCATTGTCCATGGAATACTGATTTTTCCCCTCTTATATACATTAGAAATATATATAAAAAATTACACTGTAAAAATGGAAAAGTTTTATAAAATAATGATTTATTATTCTGTGCGTTTTTTTATCCTTTGTTAAATTAGGCCAGTTGTCTGAAATATTTAATTAATATTAACATAATTCGTGCAACCCCCCCCCCCCTTTTTTTTTTCTTGTAAGTGTATGCCAAAATTATATTAGTAAAGGGGGTTAGATTTTAATATTTTATAATGCATTTTTAGTATACTCTTAAATAGTTAAGTTTATACGAAGCTGTGAGTGCTTTTTTCAAATCATTTGGCTCAATAGTTCAAGCACTTGAGCATATAGCTGAGAGAAAAAATGATTTAAATTCAGTGAAAGCAAAAAGTTTACTGGCCAAGATGAAGTCTGCAGATTTTGCTGTCAGCAATTTTAGATGTGCTGAAGCCTGTAAAAAAAATAAATTTAGTTTTTCAACAATGAAATGTGACTTTTTCAAAAATTAACTGTATGGCCTCCAGTTGCATTGAAGTCCTGGAAATTTTAAAAGAAAACAAGGGCATGAATAAAAAAAAACATCTCGAAACATGTAAGAAAAATGATGATGACAGCCAAATATACCAAAATGTTACAACTGTAGGGAAAAATTTAAGTGAGACTTTTAGATCCGAATTCATCACTGAAGTGATAAAAAATTTAAAGTATCATTTTCCCCAGGAATCTACAGACGTTCTTAAGTCATTGGATACAATTTTTAATCCCTTTAATTATCCTTCCAGCAAAGGAAGTTTGTGTAACCATGGCCAAGAAGAAATTGAATATTTAATAGGGTATTATGCGGGTACAGGAAAAAAATAATAATTCATGATGATAGCTTGCGAAATGATTTCATGTATTTCAAGCAGATTGCTTGGAATCTTAAATCACTAAACATGGCTTATTTCTTGAAAAAGATAAATTCAGAGTATAATAATGAATTCCCTAAATTTGCAAAATTGCAAGTGTTCTTTATATTTCCTCTGCTAATGCAGAAAGAGGGTTTTCTGCAATGAAACAAATAAAAACTAATACTATAAATAGAATAGGTGAAATGGAATTAAAGCATCTTATGATGATATCATTACATGGACCTAAACTGAAGAAATAATAACAAAAGCTAACAAAATTTTTCACAGAAATAAATTTTATTAACCAAGTACCTAAAGATTAATTTTTATTTTTTAACTATTTATTTATTTATTGTGATTTTTCAAATCTTATTTATTTTTTTCCACTCCTGACTTGTAATATTTCTGCTTATCTTTTGAAAACCATTTGTTAATATTTATTTATAATATTGCCACATCAAGGAATGATGTTTCTTTCTTTTCAAATAAATTGTTTACAATTATCTTTATTTAGTCTGTTATACAGACACAGAGTGTTTCAGATACTATTTAGTTGGTTGGTTGATTGATTGGAGTTTTATGGCACAAAGTCCCATTAGGGACATGCTGCGCCAAGACAAAGTCAAAATATAAAAAATAATTATATAAGAGAGCTAGTGTAATGCTTTGTGTAATGAATATCTGAGTGAGAATACCTCACTGCTCATCATCATAACATAAATTGTGCTTACTATATATTTACATTACATATATAAAAATAAAATTTATCCGAGAATATATAACTACTACAAACACAAATCATAGAAGTATCAGGGTGAGTTTATCGGGATTATACTGGGTGAGTTATACAGGTTGTATTTTTTCAATCTGTTTTCTTTTTCATTTTCTTTTTGCTATTTGTTTTGTGATTGATTATGGCTCCTGTTGTAAGTCTTCCTGCTGCTACTGATGTTATTAACAAGTATCAGGATATTTTGAAGTCTAGAGGAGGTATGTTTAAGGTGTCGCATAATAGGCCTATTTTAGGCAAGGATGGGATAGCGAATAGGTATTTCTGCATGGAGCTTTTTAGGGGTAGGGATTTGTTTTTTGAGGGAAATGGGCGTAATTAAATCAAGTGTTGTTTGTCCTGATTGTCAGGATCAAATGAAGATACGTAAAAAGAAGGTGACAGATGGTTTTTCTTGGGTTTGTCGTAAGAGGAGGGTGAAAGAAGATGGATTGTTAAAGGAGTGCAGTAAGGAAGTTTCATTTAGATATGGTTCGTGGTTTGCTGCTAGCAAATTTTCTTTGGGTGAGGTTTTTTTGTTGACTTTTGAAATTGTGATTGGCGTAAAGACGTCTCATATCATTAATCAGTGGGGTTTTGGTTCTCATACAATGGCAGATTGGAGGCAGTTTGTCAATGAGCAGGTATTAGAGTATATTGAGTCTCAGTCTGAAAAAATTGGAGGTGTTGGTCAAATTGTTGAAGTTGATGAATCAAAGTTCGGTAAGCGGAAGCATAATAGAAGGCATGTGGTTGAAGGTCAGTGGGGTTTTGGTGGTGTGGAGAGGGGCTCAGGTTGTATGTTTCTGGTTGCTGTCCATAACAGAAATGCGGATACTTTTAGGGGATGTATCCACAGTGGATTGAGAAAGATACCATGATTTATAGTGATTGTTAGAAGGCATATGACAATTTAGGAGCTTATAATTATAATTTATTGCGAGTTAATCACAGCATTCAATTTGTTGATCCAGTTACTGGTTGCCACACTAACACGATAGAGAGCATATGGTGTCATGTTAAGGCAACACTGCCGATATACAATCATCAAACTGACTTTTGTTATTATTCGGCAATGTTCTTTTTTTGATAGAGCGTGTGCAGACAAAAAAAATTCATATTTTTAACAAATTTTTGGAAATAAGGGAAATTCAGTGGGGGGATTATCAAATAGAAAATCGATGATTATTAGATGCTTTCTAATGTGTTGGTGTGAAATTTATTTTGATGGTCAAATAATTTTTTTTTTTTTTTCTAAATGTGTTTTTAATGAATATTTATGTGTTACAAACAATGAATATTTGATTTTATTTATTTATTCATTACGAATCTCCCATCCCCCTTTTTTTCAAATTAATATTGTTATTATAAGTAGCGAATTAAGACCAGATTTTTTTTTTTCATTTTGCAATAATTTTTTTTCTTCCGTATGCATTTAATAATGAATATTTGGTTTACTGTACTGCTTTGAAATTTATGTATTTACCGTTTGTTTATTCCCCTCCCCCCTTTTTTAGAAAGGCGTTTGAAGTGCTGATTTCTGTTAAAATATAATTTTTCTTTTCCGATTTTCTTTAAATGTTTAATCGCAATTTTTTATCTTTATTTTTTTCTTTTCTGAATGCATTTAATAATGAATATTTGGTTTACTGTACTGCTTTGAAATTTCTGTATTTACCGTTTGTTTATTCTCCTCCTCCCCCTTCTTTGAAAAACGTTTAAGTGCTGGTTTCTTTTAAAATATAATTTTTCTTTTCCGCTTTTCTTTAAATGTTTAATCGCAAATTTTTCGAAGTTCTTTAAGCCTAAAGTGCTTATAAATGACCATTTGGCAACAATTTCTATTTGGCGAGAACAGGTTTTTCGCACCAAGAAAAAAAAAAAACAAGATGGCAGATTTCGGGCGAATGCTACATCTGTTCCTAATGGAAGCTTACCATTGAAAACAAAACAATTTCGAAAAATATTTAACAATTAAGATATCAGTAAAATATTTCTTATCATTTATTGTTTTTATCAATTATTATAATTATTAGAATATCAATATTTTAATTATTTTAGATGTATAGTTTAATATACTAAATATCAGGCAATTATACTCTCATATCATTGAGACAGTGAACGATTTTCACAGATAACAACTGAAATAAAAAGGAAATTTTGGGATATTAGTGTATTTGCGATTCAAATCTCCTGCAGGTGGCACTGAAGTAAATCATAATGGCAGATATTTCCAGTTATTTACACTTTCTTCACCTTTGATGCGTATATTATTTTTCTCCTTAGAAATGGATTTACAATGGCTTAATGGATATGTTTAAATTTCTAGATGGAAATTCTAATAATAGGTGTATTGAAGAGGGCGAAAAAATTCTAAAAGCCAACCATTAAATTACTTTTGGTATAAAGTTTATGGAGTACACTACTATTCAATTGCTATCGTTATGTTTACAGACAAGTGCTTTACCTGCACCACTGCATGAAATTGTCATTTAATGATTGAAAAGGAAAATCTAAAAATAAAATCTTTATTATGTTCACGTAAAGCAGGATCAACAGGTTGTTGCAAGCATTGTGTAGCAACTTATATACATTGCAGTAGGTAAGTGCATCATGAGACGTATTGGCATAAATTGTGTGTTGTATACAAACAAATTACTTAAATCTCTAATCAAGCAATAGTTTCTATGTAGAAATTAAATATGTATCTGTAAATGTTTAATTTTATTTACGACTTGCACTACAATTTAGTTTATATGACTAGATTTTTTAAATTAATTTTATACATTTCCTTAAATATAATATATATTATAAATTTACAACAAATTCTAAGCATTAAAAGCTGTTTTGCCTTACTTCCAGAGACTAATTTGCAATTAAACTTCCAAAGACTACTTGATGTATTATTTTTATACTAATAAAATCTGTGTGCCTGCTGTCTGTCTGCTTGAAGCCGATTACAGTTCGCAACGCGGGCGAGTTGGAAGTCGCGAGAGGTGTCTTTCGATTCGAAAAATTCCGGGAAAGTCATTTCGGGCATTTTCGAGACCGTGGGACCAAAATAAAAAAAGTTATGAATTAAAAAGCCCTCGGGAAATGAAACGCAAAACGTCTCATTTCTCAAAAAGAGCTCCCAAGCAGAAAGAGGGCAATTCCAGAAGGCCACTGCAGAGAAAATATACCAAAACTTTTTTCTATGCGTTTTTTCTTAAACCATCATGCAGACAGCTTTTAAAGTAGAAAAAAACTGATTACATATTCAGAATCTGCGTAAAAGTCTGCTTCTGATGAACCAAAAAATACAAAAAAATATGCTTTTAATCCTTTAACAAAGTGTTTAAAAGGTGTTGATTTAATGAATTTCTTAAAAACGGCCACACTTTGGTGGGGAAAATAATGGTCAGATTTGGGAAATCAAAAATTTAAAAAATCTTCTTAAAGTCAGTACTTTTTCCTACAAGTCAGTGCAATTAGTTTCTATAGAGATTTTTTTTTAAACAATACCGAAATCAGTTTTCGATTAAAAAAAAAATCTGTTTACATATTCGAAATCTGCATACAATAGACTCATTTTGCATGACAATTAACAAATCACAGGGACATACATTGAAGAAAGTTGGAATTTACTTGCCACAGCCAGTTTTTAGCCATCTAATGTTGTACGTCGCATTTTCAAGATGTACGTCAATGAATGATGTTCGCATTTGTGTTAAGGATACCAAGAAGCAAGGCCGTTTAATTGAAAGCTCTACAAAAGTTTTTACCCAGAATGTAGTCTACAGAGAAGTTATTCAATGAAACTAGACAAGGTGAAGATCGGTAACTTTTATATAGTGTATATATTTCTATTCTATGTATATATTTTTTGTATATATTTTTTTTTATATATATTTCCAAGACTTGCTTATTAAATGAATTTTTTTGCTTATTATATACTGCTTAATATCGAGGTTCGTTTGGAAAAAGTGGCCCAGCTAGCGGGGGTAGCTCGCTAGTTAATAATAAAAATATAAAAGAAATGATGTTTTGAGCTGGATATTTTAAATACCAAAATAAAACTATTTATTTTGTCACAGAGCAATAAAATAAGCCCCCCTTTGACTGTGCCCTTACAAAATATTTCCGGCTTCCTGGGTTGGTTTGATCCATTAAAAAAAGGATAAAATGTTAAAATTTTATTAACCACATTAAAATAACTACAAAGTAGCTATTTATAAAATAAAATTTATTCTATATACTCGCTTTGCTAGTGCTAGACGGTTGCATTGACTTTCTGATATACGTATTTTATCTTTGGTTATTGCGAGGGGTTCGACAAACTAGTTTTTGGTGTACCAGATTTATAAATCAAGTTGATTTACTTGATTTACTCCTGATTTACTGATTTACTCCTGATTTACTGATTTACTCGTGATTTACTGATTTACCTCTGATTTACTGATTTACTTGCGATTTACTCCTGATTTACTGATTTACCTGATTTGCTCCTGATTTACTCGTGATTTATTGATTTACCTCTGATTTACTGATTTACTTGCGGTTTATTCCTGATTTACTGATTTACTCGTGATTTACGGATTTACCTCTGATTTACTGATTTACTTGCGATTTACTCTCCTCATTATAGAGGTTAGAATTGCTTTGATTGGCTCTTCAGAACCTGTGACGCGATGACAACTGCTTGTAATACAGTAGACGCAAATTCGGACCCCGTTAATCCGGATTGGTTTAGTCTTCTTTTTTTTCAAATTTGAGAAACGATTGGCTAATTTCCATAACATTAACTTGCTTCATCGTCGTATTCTGAATAAAAAAATAAAAAAAACTTTTTCTGAAATCATTTTGGAAGAATTAAGCAAAGTAAACATTTTTACTGTCTGTAAATATTCAATAAGTTTAATATCTGCAACTGCATATTCATATTATGGATGTCTTTTGTGTCACCCCTCACTCTGCCCCCCAGGGGAGGCACATTTTAAATTTCTTTACAACAACAGTCGTGTGACACATCATTTAAAAGGTCTGCAACTGCATATTCATATTATGGATGTCTTTTGTGTCACCCCTCACTCTGCCCCTCCCCCCAGGGGAGGCACATTTTTAATTTCTTTACAACACCTGTCGTGTGACAAATCATTTGAAAGGTCTGCAACTGCTTATTCATATTATGGATGTCTTGTGTGTCACCCACCACTCTGCCCCCCAGGGGGTCACATTTTTAATTTCTTTACAACACCAGTCGTGTGACACATCATTTGAAAATTCTGCAACTGCTTATTCATATTTTGGATGTCCTGTGTGTCACCCCACACTCTGCCCCCCTCCAGGGGGGCACATTTTTAATTTCTTTGCAACACCAGTCGTGTGACACATCATTTGAAAGGTCTACAACTGCATATTCATATTATGGATGTCTTTTGTGTCACCCCTCATTCTGCCCCCCCCAGGGGAGGCACATTTTTAATTTCTTTACAACAACAGTCGTGTGACACATCATTTAAAAGGTCTGCAACTGCTTATTTATATTATGGATGTCTTGTGTGTCACCCACCACTCTGCCCCCCAGGGGTGCACAATTTTAATTTCTTTACAACACCTGCCGTGTGACACATCATTTGAAAGGTCTGCAACTGCTTATTCATATTGTGGATGTCTTGTGTGTCACCCCCACTCTGCCCCCCAGGGGGAGGGCACATTTTTAATTTCTTTACATGACCATTCGTGTGACACATCATTTGAGAGGACTGCAACTGCTTATTCATATTATGGATGTCTTGTGTGTCACCCCCCACTCTGCCCCCCCAAGGGGTCACATTTTTAATTTCTTTACAACACCAGTCTTTTGACACATTATTTGTAAGGTCTGCAACTGCTTATTCATATTATGGATGTCTTGTGTGTCAACCCCCAGTCTGCCCCCAGGGGCGCACATTTTTAATTTATTTACAACACCAGTCGTGTAACGCATCATTTGAAAGGTCTACAACTGCTTATTCATACCATGGTCATTCATACAAGCGCAGCAAGCAGGGGTAACCTAAAACTTGGAATCATTAGCGAGTAAGCGGGGGATTGGCGAGCGTAGCGAACAGGGGGGCGGAGCCCCCCTAGTATAATAAAAAAAGAATGGGATCCAGAATGAAAAATTCGAGAGTATGGCTAGTGGAAAATTATGTCTCATATTAGCTTCATATGCGCAAATAAATATGCGAGTAACGAAACATTTATTTGCATATTTTTTTACTATTACTACAATTCAGTATTTATGCAAAACTGTGAAAGGGCCTCAAAACTAAATTCGAGTTCTGGACAGAATTTTCATTTGGATTTTCAGAACAGAATTTCATTTAGTGATTTTGGAATATTTTTCTGAGGAGGCTCATTTTTTTAGGGGGGGGGATATGCTCCCTCATGATGACATTTCTGTTGTTGTCAAATCCTAAAAATTATCCTAAAATGCTAATTTAACAACATTTCAAAATATATTATATAAGAGGTTGAAAATATCTTGGGTTAAAGATTTACTAATGTTCTGAGATGAATGATGCGTTATGTAACAGGCGATAAATCAGTAATATTTTCAACTCAAATTTTCGAATTTAAATTTCTCGAAATTTTATTTTTATTGCATACATTTTCTTTTACTAGGGTTTAAACTTCAGTAGTTATAATTTGAAACCATGTTTAATTCTATTTCAGTCGAGCCGTGATTGAATATATATTTTTGGGAGAATCTAAAGTGTTACTTCAGAAACGGGAAATGTATTTGGTTAAATATTCATAATTTTTGGCATTTATCAGAAAATAGAAAAACATTCTAATTTCTTCATATCTAAATAAAATGTAAATTTACAAATCTAATGTAATGTAAATTCATATCTAATGTAAATTTACATATTTTTAGAAATAGTAATGTAATTTTTTTGTATTTATAAATAAAAGTGAATTAGTGAAAGTATCACAAAAAATCGTAACTTTTAATTTAAGGATAACTTTCAATATAATAATTGATCATGATGTGAGTTGAACCCCCCCCCCCCCCTTTAACAAAGAAAACGTGCCATGATCCCCCCTCTCTAAATTGAAGACGATTGAGGACTGAATCCTCCTTTGTATATGATAAACGATGCTTTACAAATAAATGTTTTTTTTTTTTTTTTTTAATTTATTGTTGAACTTTCTTTAACCGAATACTTCGCTTGGCATACATATAAATTACAGTTTGCTTTATAATTTGATGCTTCAGGAAACTATGTCCACAGTTTCTTCTTTTTCTAAGTAAATGAATAGAAGAAATAAATGAATCAACTAGCCCCAACATGGTTCGTACGGATATCGTTATTTTCAAGGTTAAACATCAGTATTTTTTGTTAAAAAAATAAATCTAGTTCGAATGCGCGAAACTTCGTCTTATTTAAGGATTGATTTTCTATAAAAATATACTGGTACACAAAATTTCCTGGTCGTGAAATTCCAAGACCCATACTTACCCTACCATAGGAAAAATCCAAATTATTTGAGATTTGAGAATATCTGATATAAACAGAATAATATACATACACTGATACGGAAACAACTGATGCTGAAATGTTTGAGTTCAAACCAGGCCCTGATTACAGGGCTGTAGCTAGAAGTAAACAATAAGGAGGGAGGGGGTCAAGAGAATGTAGGAGGGTTCAAGAAAATGTAGGGGGGGGGGGGTCAAAAGAATGTAGGGGGGGGGGCTCATAATTTGTTTTCTCTCTCTGACACAGAAAGATAAATTACTGTTGCAATAAATTCATTTTATGCTAAGAAAAGTACATGATGATGAAAATTTTGGGTCTATAACTGGTGAAAAATTAAACATCATGTTAGCTTCATATGTACAAATAGGATAAGGGAGTGTTGAAACATTTATTTTAGATACAATTTAGTAACTCTGCAAAACTGTGAAAGGGTCTCAAAACTAAATTAGATTTTTGAACAGAATTACATTTGGATTTTCGGAACAGAAATTCATTTAGTGACCTTGGAATCTTTTTCAGGGGGGGGGGAGGCTCAAAGTATTTTATTATTCTCCAGGGGAGGGGGGATGAGCTACCCATATCGCCCCCTTAGCTACGGCCCTGCCTGAGTATTGTTCGGGCATTCGGGCCTATGTCCTGGGCACGAAATTTCAAAGGAGCACAAAATTTTTCCCAATTTCATCTAAATTTCTTTAATAAAAATCCTAATTGTAGAAAAATAGTGATATTTAAGATGTGAATATGACGAAATAACAAAAATATATCTCAATATAAATTTAAAAGCACATTTCAGTAAATAATAGATAAATGTTTTTATTACTTTTCATCATATGCAGTATAAGGTAAGTCTTGCAATAGTTTTGAAAATTAAAAAGAAAAAAAATAACGGATCTACAATATTTTAGACACTGGAGATTCCGAAAAACATATTTTTAGAAAAAAGAAAATTACCACACACTGTCCGTTTGCCATTTAGCGAACAACTGTTTTTTTTTTTTTTTTTTTTTTTTCCGACTCTTGAACTATCGTTCTGATGAAAGGTATACATAAAAATTTTAGGGATTTTTCATTTTAAAGAATGGATATAAAAGACAGTAAAATAACACAAATTTTTCATAAAGAACAAAGTCGATCGGATAATTAGTTCCTGAGATATTTGTAATGCTATTTTCCACACTTTTCGAAGTTTCATGATCCTGTATTTCATTCGAATTTTAATTCAGAGATACATTTTAATTGGAAATGAAATGTTTAGTTCGAAGCAGTAAACTGTTAATTAATATAATATTTTTTTGGAGTCATAAAGATATTTCTTTTATGCAATTCGGTACTATTTGAGTTGTTTTATGTAATTTGTCAAAATTAGTTCATTACCAATTCATTAATAGAGCATTGTATATTAAAATATTTATAATATATTAAAATAATATATATATATTAATATATTTATAATATATTAAAATATTTAAATATTCTGAAGAAAAAAATTCTGAAGATAAAAGTAACTTATTTTTTAAAGTGTTTTCCTTTTATGCTAATCCCAAACACGTGGGAGATTTGAGTGCATACTTTCATAGAAAATAAATAAGCAAATTGACTTTTTTTTCCCTTTCTAAGTATGGGTGTAGATTAAATACAATATGTCAGAAAAAAAGATCTTTATTTGAATAAAAAAGAAATGCACATAAACAGGACACACACACAAAAAGACCCCTGCAAATTTCGTCCAAAGATCACAAAAAATGACAGATTTCGTCAAAAGATCGCAAAAAACCGGTAAATTACGAAAAATGGCATTTTTTGCAAAAGGCTTACGTTAAAACGACAAGTTCAGTCAATAGATAGCGAAAAAAGGCAGGTTTCGTTAAAAAAGCGCAAAAAGGTAAGTATCTTTAAAAAATCGCGAAAAACGACAAATTTTGTTTTAAAAAATCGCGAAAAAATGGTAAATTTCGTCAAAAGAGTGCGAAAAACGGTAAGAGAGGCAAATCACAGATCCCGAGTGGTAATGATCACGAGAAAGGCAAATTATGTTAAAAGATCGCGAAAAAATGCTAAATTTCGTCAAAAGATCGAGAAAAAACGGCGAATTCCGTTAACCCGCTCGCGACGGCGCGCTCATTCAGAAGTGCGCATCTCAGGACGAAGCGGGAGAATTTGATTTCCTCTTCAGGGCCGAAGGATTTAGCGAAGCTAAGCCTAACTCTTGTAAAGTGCTCTTTAAAAAATTATAGAAAATTCATTTTTCTGTATAATTTTTTGAAATTAACACACATGAAATAAATTGTTATTATGTATATTCATGCAAAAAATTGGGGTATTTTTTTCAATATTTTAGTATAAAATGACCTTTTGAATGTTTATAATGCCCATTTTAACCACTTTTATTAAAAAATAATATAACATGATTACAAAAACTTACCAGCCTTTATTTTAGCAACATATGAAGCATTTTGCCCAAATACATAATTATTTGGTGAAAAAATAGCTTTGTTTCTAAATAGTTTTTAAATACAATCCTTAAAATAAATGCTTTAAAAGCTGATTTGTTCACTAATAAAAACAGTTAAATTAAGCTTATAAGCAACTGTTTCTTTTATACTAATCATGCAGACTTACATAAAAAATAGTTTGAAAATGTTTAATGTAATTTAAAATATTTTTGAAAATTAAAAAAAATCTTTAAAACATAATCCATGATAAAATGTCCTTCATATAAAAAGTATTTGATTATAAAAACAAATAAAATGGAATTAAATTCTAAAATATACGTTTTAAAGTTATTAAATGTAAAAAATGTTTTTGAAATCAAAATTTAAAATACATAGCAGTAATAGCAATATATAATGCATTAGGCAATGTGCGAAATATCAAATAAAAAGTATTTGATAATAATGCGAACTTGAATGATGACTTAAAATACATTCATCAAGGAATATATTGATGCTAATACTTCTTTATTTATATCTTATGTAAAAGAAAAAATCTTTTGCCGAAACTATTCCGAATGTTAAGTACAATACAATCCACTTTTTATATTTTTCCTTTCCTTTTCTTATTTTTTACTGCGCAATTTAATGTGCCTGAATAAAAGTGTAAATTACAGAGCGGTTTTCATTTCTAAACAGAAAATTTCAGAGGTCAGTAAGCTCGATGATTAAGCATATGAATAAGCAATTTTCAAAAGAGGAGAAAAAAAAAGAAAAGAAACAAACAAAACCTTTACGAAATACGCATCCGTCAACCAATAAATAAGTTATTCCTATCGAGATAAAAGTAGAACAAAGAAAAAAGAAACAGAAACACGCATTAAGTCTTTAGTCAGGAGCACTCGTATAGATATCATATATTTGCGTTCATCAGCTTATCCACTCCGCCTCCCCCCCCCTCCCCCCCCCACCGCAACAAGCAAAATAAAAAAAATAAAAATAGACTTCTATTACTCATGTAAAAGGTTTATGATCGTGAAAAGATCACAATTCAGAAACATAAATAGATGATGAAATAATTACTTTCTTCTCATTGCATTATTTTTTAATTAATTAACATCGATTAAAAAATATTTATTCATCGATTCCATTTGCTTTCCTAATTAAATGAAAGTGTGTTCTTTCCTAATATATATTCAAAAACGACTAAGATAAATTTTTCGTACGGAATACATTTAGACCAGGGTTTGAAAAAACCCGGGTTTTTTTTTTTGAAAAAGCCCAATTCGCTGGGCCCAGTAGTCTAAAACCCGGGTTTTTTCGGGTTTTATTAAAAATTTTTAGAGAACTCTTCAAACTTCTAATTTTCATATGCATAATACCTAAATTTTTCATTTATCAGTGAAACGAGGGTATATTTTTAAATTAAGTATGGATTAACAATAAAAAGAAATATATAAAAAGAAAAAAAGTATATTTAAAAAGATTATTTTGTATCTCATGGGACTAGATTACTGTAAGAATGATATACTATGCCAAGTACAACTGAATTTCTTTATATAAATCTTACATAAGTTAAACAGACTAATAATTTATACTATTCCTTTCATTTCCTTCAATCAGAAATCAGTTTAAAACAACAACATGTTTATTTTTGTGCTAAAAAAATGGCATTTTTATTTATTTATTTATTTTTTAATAGACAAAAATTAGTTTTAGTGTATGTGATAGCTACACATACTTATAGAAAATTAAGTTACAATTACTTGTTTTAAAAATTGTCATTGGGAGAATTAAGACTTTTTTTTCCCTTGGAGAGGGGGTGTTAACTTTACAAGTGGTGTACTGATATTACAAAATACATTACCTTATGAAATTTAAAGTTGAAATTTTGAAAAAACCCAAACAGGTTTTTTAATAAGAAAGCCTTTTGGGTTGGGGAAAATCGCAAAAATTCTGCCTTAAATTAAAATGCTAAATTTATATAGTTTCTTTCATTCACTTCAATTCCAAAATCAGTAGAATTTTTTTAAAAGGGAATTATCAATAGAATTTTTATAAAAATATTTTTGAAAATTTTAGAAAAATTTACTATATATATTGCAACAGTATTAAATGTTAAATTAGATTGTCATAGAAGCCAGTGTCAATGACATTTGTAAATTTTGATCATAAATGGAAATACTCTTTCACTAGCTTTGCAGCTTAATAAACTCCTAAATGATTATGTAATTTGCTCCAAATTAGATCAAATGTAGAAAAATATTGTTCGATTGAAATAGAAATAATTTGTGCTAAATGTAAAGAAAAGAAAGACTGACAAAATCCATGAGGAAACTTCTCTTTCCCTCTTTTTTTTTTTTTTTTTCTTTTTTTTGGTTATAATCTGTCATTGTGCTGAAAATTACTGTATAACACTTTCATTAAACATTGATACATGATAATAAATAGAATGATTAATTTTAAAGATATAACAATGCAAGCAATCAAAATGGGGTTCAAGTTTCAAATGTCACCTTAAGGTTATACATAAAGATTTAAAGCACTTGGATGCATTTTAAAATACAGACATGAAAATCTTTCTTCTTTATAAGCTAATTTCTGTTTTCTTTTGGTCATTTTACCAATGCTTAGAAATTCCTTTAAATCTGGTTCTTTTGAAATATATTTAAATTAGCATTTATCTTTACATTCTCATATCTTAGGTTAAAAAAATTGTACAGGTGTGAAAAAATGAAAAATTTTGAAAAAACCCACAAATGGGTTTTTTATGGGTTTTTTCTAATGGGCCCGTCCGAAAAAACCCGCTCGGGTTTTTTCGGGCTGGGCCCACTTGGGCAAACCCTGATTTAGACACATAACGTTCCACATACGCGGCACGCTAGTGATCTGAGTGCCAAACGCGCTGTTGCGTATACCGGTCGCGCGGGATGTGAGTGCCAATATCGGTCGCATGTGCCAAAAGGGTTAAAAGATTGTGAAAAATCGCAAGTTTTGTCAAAAGAGCGAAAAAAACGTTAGTGTTGGGAGTAGATTCTCTTCTAAAACTGATTTGGCTGCTACAAAAAACTTCTTTTTACTGCAGGAAAAAATTGATTTTGTTGCTACACTTTTTCCCTTTGCTTTCTTCAAAAACTAATTTCCTGCCTATTTTTTCAGGGATGCCACTTTTCCGCCTTTTGGCGGATTTCCGCTTTTTTTAATTTTTAAGAATTCGCGATTTTCGTTAAGCGATCGCGAGATAAAATAACGATTTTCGTCGAACGATCGCGAAATAAAACAGCCTTTTCCATCAAACGATCGCGAAATACAACAGCCTTTTTCGTCAAGCGATCGCGAAATATAACATCGATTTTCGTTAAAAGATCGAAAAAAAACGGCTATTTTCATCAAACAGTCGCGATATAAAGCAGCAATTTTCATCAAACGGTCGCGATATAAAGCAGCAATTTTCATCAAACGATCGCGAAACGAAACGGTGATTTTCTTGAAACGATCGCAATGTGAAACGGCGATTTTTGTCAAACGATCGCTAAATAAAACGGCGATTTTCGTCAAACGATCGCGAAACGAAACGGTGATTTTTGTCAAAGGATCGCGATGTGAAACGATGATTTTCGTCAAACGATCGCGATGTGGAACGAGGATTTTCGTCAAGCGATCATGATGTGAAACGGCTATTTTCGTCAAACGATCGCTAAATAAAACGGCTATTTTCGTCAAACGATCGCTAAATAAAACGGCTCTTTTCGTCAAACGATCGCTAAATAAAACGGCTATTTTCGTCAAACGATCGCTAAATAAAACGGCTCTTTTCGTCAAACGATCGCTAAATAAAACGGCTATTTTCGTCAAATGATCGCGATATGAAACGGCGATTTTTGCGAAACGAAGCGGTGATTTTTCTGAAACGATCGCAATGTGAAACGACGATTTTGGCAAAAGATCACGATGTGGAACGATGATTTTCATCAAACGATCATGATGTGAAACGGCGATTTTCGTCAAACGATCGCTAAATAAAACGGCGATTTTCGTCAAACGATCGCTAAATAAAACGGCGATTTTCGCCAAACGATCATGAAATAAAACAGTTATTTTCGTCAAATAAAAAAAAACAGCCTGCAAAATTTTGCTATTCATTGAATCTATTGCTGGGTTACTGAATTGGTTTAAAATGATGCAATACATAAAATTCTTCACTGAACCTGTTGCTGGGTTACCTTAATTGATGTAAAATACCGTGAACTAAAGAAAAATCATTTCAACTTACTCTTTAAAAGTTTACAAGAAAAGAAAAGTTGTAATTCTTTATTTAGTTTATTATAAACAATATAATTTTCAAAATTCACACATAAAGTTGTGAAAAATGTCGTAAATTTTACTTTATGCGTAATTTCCTCTTTTTTGCTATTTTCTGAGTGGCATCCCTGATTTTTTTCTGCTCTAAAAACGGATTTTTCAGCACCAAAATTGATTGCGCCAAATCCGGCCAAATCTTTCTGAATGAATGTGACCTCTGCATACGTTTTCAGAGTAATTTTCATAGTTCATTGTACTATATTTTATATTGTTGATTTAATAAGAATGATACCATATCATATACATTATTTAACAGAATTCTTTTCTTTCTTCTTTTTTCTTTTCGTTTAATTTCATAAATAAGTACTGCAAATTTCAGCAAAATTTTAGATACACATTTAGTGTATCTAAAAAATTATCATTCTTAATTTTCTATTACCTCTTCACAAAATTTCAAGTGACACCTTGGTATTTGTCATTGCTATAAAACTATGCCCCATATATATTTTTGTAAAGAAATGATGACTTAAATTTTCCAATACAGCCTTTCTAGAATACTAATTTTTAAGTTTTTGATATTGCTATTAATAAAATTAATATAAATAAATAAAAGATTCAATTCAAGTTTTGTAGTCAATCATACTGTTTTAGGGCAATGTCTTAAATGAAGAAATCAAATTTATTGATATTATAATGGATTCGACCTTGATAAAAATTAATTACTGTCAAATAAAAGTTCTTGATTAATATTTATGAGTAAAATAATAATTTAAAACTACTTAATACTGATTTATTTGTTTTATAATTAAATGTTTGATTCTTGATTGATTTATTACTAAATTAATGTTTATTTCTTGATAAGTTAACAGCTTAGTTGAATTTAAAATCATTAAAAGATATTTATTGGTCTTTTAATTACTTTATGTCAATTTAATGTTTTATTTATTGATAAGTTGTCAACTTATGTAGTTTTTAAATCGTTAACAGAGATTTATTGGTTTTTTAATTATTCTATGTCAAGTTAATGAAAATTTTTAAATTTATGACCACATCTATTTTGATGCCTTTTCTTATTATATTTTCAAACTAGCTGGATGTGCCAACCCCAAAACTTTCTTCTATCTCATACGTACATTTTAATATATATAAAAAAAGGTTACTCATTTTAATGCTTTAATAATTTTAATTCAATACCATACCAACTTTGATTTTCATCTTAAATTTCTGCTTCAATCAATTAATCGGCGTAAAAACGAATTTCCGTATCTGCACGAGCCGACAGACAATAGAATGATTGGCAGATTTTTTTTTTTTTTTTCAAATTCAGGGAGGACCTACTTGCCTTACCAAAAAAAAAAAAAAAAAAAAAAAAAAAAAATCATATACAAAACATTTAGGTCCGTTCTAGAACTAACTTCATACACTTTTATGCGCTGCAATATTGAAAATGGCATAAAATTCGCTATTGCAGCGCCTCATTCTGGCGGATTTTTTTTCAGATTCAGGGCGATCTAACTACCCATAGTCAAACACATACACAAAAAAATTCGTTCAATTCAATGCATAACTTCATATACTTTTGGTAGGTACAATATTGAAAATGGCACAAAAACTGCGATTGCAGCGCCCCCTTCCGGCTCCCTTCCTTGCTCAACTTTATTTTCGCCTCGTTCTTGTATAACAAGGGGGCTCCGCCCCCTTGCTCGCTACGCTGGCCAACCCCCCACGTAATCGCTTCGCGATTCCAAGTTGTAGGCTACCCCTGCTTGCTGCGCTCGCCAATACCCCATGGTATGAATAAGCAGTTGCAGACCTTTCAAATGATGTGTCACACGACTGGTATTGTAAATAAATTAAAAATGTGCCCCTCCCTGGGGGGCAGAGTGGGGGGTAGACACACAAGACATCCATAATATGAATAAGCAGTTGCAGACCTTTCAAATGATGTGTCACACGGCTGGTGTAGTAAAGAAATTAAAAACGTGCCTCAATTGGGGGGGAAGAGGGGGGTAACACACAAGACATCCATAATATGAATAAGCAGTTGCAGACCTTTTAAATGATATGTCATACGACTAATATTGTAAAGAAATTAAAAATGTGCCCCCCTGAGGGGCAAAGTGGGGGTGACACACAAGACATTCATAATATGAATAAGCAGTTGCACACCTTTCAAATGATGTGTCACACGACTGGTGTTGTAAAGAAATTAAAAATGTGCCCCCCTGGGGGCAGAGCGGAAGGGGGACACACAAGAAATCCATAATAGGAAAAGGCAGTTTCAGACCTTTCTAAAGATATGCAACACGAGTGCTTTTTATGAGGATAAAAATTAAAAAAATTCCCCTTTGGGGGGCAAAGTGGGGTGCGGCGCCCCAAACATGCATAAGTGGAATGAGCCGTTACAGTTCTTATAAACTATAGGGGGGCTCCGCCTCCCTGCTCGCCAACCTCCCGCGTAATCTCTTCGCGATTCCAAGTTCTATGCTACCCCTACTTGCTGCGCTCGCCAATACCCCATTTACTATAGGATTTAGCCTGATTTACTATGTACCCCTGATTTACTATAGGATTTACCCTGATTTACTATATACCCCTGATTTACCCTGATTTACCCTGATTTACTATATACCCCTGATTTACTATAGGATTTACTGATTTACTAGAAGATTTATTGATTTACATTGATTTACTGATTTACTACAGGATTTACTTTTTAAATCTTGATTTACTGATTTACTATAGGATTTACTGATTTACTATAGGATTTACTGATTTACTAGAGGATTTAATGATTTACATTGATTTACTGATTTACTACAGGATTTACTTTTTAAATCTTGATTTACTGATTTACTATCGGATTTACTGATTTACTATGGGATTTACTGATTTACTATAGGATTTATTGATTTACTATAGGATTTACTGATTTACTATAGGATTTACTGATTTACTAGAGGATTTAATGATTTACATTGATTTACTGATTTACTACAGGATTTACTTTTTAAATCTTGATTTACTGATTTACTATCGGATTTACTGATTTACTATGGGATTTACTGATTTACTATAGGATTTATTGATTTACTATAGGATTTACTGATTTACATTGATTTACTGATTTACTACAGGATTTACTCTTTAAATCTTGATTTACTGATTTTGACTTGATTTACATGGCAGTAAATCCGCTGTGTACCAGATTTACAGCATTGTCGGACCCCTCGGGTTATTGGACGGTTGGTTGACACTAGAATGGTTGGCTGGTTCGCCACAAGCAAGCGTAGAAAAAGCCTTTGGGGTGCGTTCAAAAGAACGCTAAGGCTGCACGCACATTCAAAGGACAAAGTGATGGAGTGGTTCAAGCACTGTAACTATGGATTCAAATCCGGCTCGTGCATTTATTTGCGATTCAAGCACTCGAATACGCCATTTGGTGGAGAAAAGATGGAACTTCTCGTTTCAGGTTAATGCCTTGAAATCCATTGCGTTACACGTATTTTAAAATCCTTCAGAATAATTATTCTTTTGCACAATGTTGTAAAATGAAATGAAGTGAAACTAATTGAACGCGTAAATTAAGAAAATGAAAATATCGTCTGATTTTATTTATTATCTTTCGAAGAACTTTGACAAGTGTGTGAGAACGATTGAGTTCTCTGAATGTAATGAAGGAATGTGCCTTTTAGATGGAATTAAACTACATTTTTTATAATATATGGACTTTTAGATGAATTTGAACTTAGAATAAGTTTATCTCAACAGATGATTTTCGATTTTAATTCAAAGCTCCGCGCATCGCATAGATGCAACCCGCAAATGAAGACTTGCATGGTTAGTAAGTAATTTTTAAACTAACCCTATTTTCGAATTCTAACATACTGGTACCCTCGGCGGGACAGGAGTTTTGAATTTCAATTAATTTTAAATGAAAAAATGGATCTGAGTAGTTTGAAAACTCAGAGAAAAGGACTGAGAGCTGCTTTTACTCTCACGTTTAAGAAAATTGAAACTGAATTAACTAAAGAAATATGTGAAATTAAAGAACTTTCTATTCTGAAAACTCAACTGTTTGATAAATTTCAACGGATGGACACTTGTCAAAGTAAAATTTCGGAAATATTGTTACAAGATAAGGACGAAAAATTGTTTACCGAAGATTTTGAAAGTGCAGAAGAATATCGAGAAAAATATATAGAAATATGTGCACGTATTGATGAAAAGATACAGGTTTCTTCATCTCCTGGCGAAGAAGTAAAACGCAAATTTAAATTACCGGAGATCGAGCTGAAAAAGTTTAACGGCGAACCAAAGGAATTTTTATCGTTTTGGAGCCAGTTCAAGAAAATACACGAAGACGATTCTATTGCCGCTGAAGACAAGATGCAGTACCTATTCCAATGTATGGAACCGAAATCAAAAGCGGAGCGTTTAATATCAAGTTATCCAGCTACCGCGGAAAATTATCCGAAGGCTATCGATCAATTAAAACAGAGGTTTGGACGAGATGATCTTCTTGTGCAAATTTACGTTAGGGAATTATTAACCCTCGTAATGAAAAATGCCACTGCGCCTAAAATGAAAGTTGACTTAGCCTCTTTATACGATGAATTAGAAAGCAAACTTCGCGCCTTAGAAAGTTTGGGAAGAACTCAAGAGAAGTATGGAGACTTTCTCATGCCCTTGGTTGAGAGTTGCTTGCCTGAAGAAGTTCTTTTGACCTGGGAAAGAAGTCGAAATCACGATACATATTCCAGTGAGAATTCCAGGACTTTAAAAAATCTGATGGACTTTCTACGCCAAGAAGTTCAAGGAGATGAAATGGTGTTTTTAGCAAGAAAAGGTTTTGATTCTATTGTTAGAAAAAAGAACATTTTATCTGAAATTATTAGCAAACCTGATCCAGCTACCGCATCTGCATTGGTGAGTATAGAAAATAAAGGTAAGAAAAACAATTGCATATTCTGTGATAGGTTTCACCCCTCTAATAAATGTTTTGGGGCTCAAAAAATGTCTTTAACTGATAAACAAAAGATTTTGTTAAAAAAGGGGATTTGTTTCACTTGTTTGCAAAAGGCTGGTCATCTGAGTAAGAATTGTAATATTAAAAATAAATTAAAATGTAATTATTGCCATAAACCACATTTTGAAATAATGTGTCCAGAACAAAATATAAATAATAATCAAGATGATTCTTTAAAATCTGAAAATTCTCTTTCTAATTGTAGTAGAAATAAAGTTGTGTACATGCAAACGCTTGGCGTGCGCATTCGATCGCAAGGTCGCCAAAAAGTCGTACGCGCACTGCTGGATTCAGCGAGCCAAAGTAGTTACGTAAGCGAGAGAATAACGAAATCACTAAAAATGCATCCTATAAGAAAAGAAATAATTATTCACGCGCTGTTCGGGGGGGATGAAACGAAACCTAAAAAACATGATGTGTTTTCTGTAGAAATCAGTGAATTAGATGGAAATAATGCGTTTTGTTTTGAGGCATTTTCCGAAAAAAGGATTTGCGGATTTGTACCTAAAATTAAAGATTATAGAATATTAAATGAATTAAAAAGAAATAAAATAAATCTATCTGATGATTTTTGTAAGGAATCTGAAATTGATCTTTTGGTGGGGGCTGATATGATAGGAAAATTATTGACAGGAAATTTAATTCAATTAAATTGCGATTTGACTGCCATAGAAACCAAGCTCGGTTGGACAGTAATGGGGAAACAAATGTGTGGCAAGAAACATAACGTTTTGACAACATTGTCTATGCACGTTAGAAATATTCCTTTGAATGAATTATGGGAACTTGAAACCATAGGAATTTCTGACCCCATTCAGAGTTTTGAAAAACGGGAAAACTTTGATTTAAACGATTTTAAGGAAAAAATGAAAATTCTTCCCGATGGCAGATATGAAGTAGGGCTTCCATGGAAGTGTAATTTTAAAAACTTGCCCGACAATAAAGTTTTAGCTCGGAAGAGATATGAAAAAATGATCAATAAATTGAAATGTGGGGGATTTTTCGATGAATATCAGGAAGTATTTAAGAATTGGGAAAAAATGAATATTATTGAACGTGTTCCAGAAAATGAATTAAGTAATAAATGTCATTATTTACCGCATAGGCCCGTTATCAGGTTAGATAAGGAAACCACAAAAATACGCCCTGTATTTGATGCATCTGCTTCTGAGAAAGGGAAACCCTCGTTAAATGAATGTTTGTATAAAGGCATCAATCTTATAGAATTAATACCTGATATTCTTGATCGTTTTAGAATGTATCCTATCGGTATAACTGCAGATATAGAAAAGGCTTATTTAATGTTATCTGTTATGCCTAAAGATAGAGATTTTCTTAGATTCTATTTCCCATGTAATGAAGGACAATTGATTTATAGACATTGTAGAGTTGTATTTGGCGTCTCTTCTAGCTCTTATTTACTAAGTGCATCTATAATGCATCTTTTAGAAAATAGTCCTCCTGAATATAAGGAAACTGCTGAAAAATTAAAGTGTTCATTTTATGTAGATAATTGTGTATCAGGTGTTTCTAACATTAATGAAGCTGAAATGTTTATTGAAAATGCAAAGTTATTAATGTCTAAAGGGTGTTTCAATTTGCGTTGTTTTGAAAGCAATGTAGCTTGCAAGAATGTTGATAAATATTCTGGGGATACTTCAGTTTTGGGGATTATTTGGAATTTAGATAATGATTCTTTGAAATGTTGTTTAGATTTAGAAACATTAACGTGTGAAAGGAAAATTACTAAGAGATTAATTTTGAGCATTGTGCAAAAGATTTTTGATCCTATCGGTTTATTCTCTCCTGCTACATTGCTTCCAAAATTATTGCTACAAGACTCATGGAAACAGAAAATTCCATGGGATCGAGAATTACCTTGTAACATTGTGAGTGCTTTTTTGAAATGGTTGAAGAATATTGATGTTTTAAAGGAAGTAGCTATACCTCGATACTTAGAAATTAATGCTTCATCTGAACTTCATGTTTTTGTTGATGCGAGTAAAGGGGCATATGCAGCATGTGTCTTCGCTAGATCAATAATTGATTCCGATGTCAAGGTTACGCTTGTTAGAGCGAAGTCTAGGGTTGCTCCTCTCAAAACTTTGAGCATGCCGCGTTTAGAGTTAATGGCTTGTTGTATAGGTACTCGACTTGCGAGTTCTATCATCAAGGCAATAAATATGCCAGGTCTGAAAATCACATTCTGGTCAGATTCTACTACCGCAATTTGTGATAATGGAACAAACTTTAGGGGGGCTTCCAATGAACTTTCAAAATTAAATTGGGATAAAATTTTAAAAGAAACCATGACGCATAAAATTGTTTGGAAATTTATACCTCCCACCGCAGCTTGGTGGGGAGGCTGGTGGGAAAGGTTAGTTCGCATTGTAAAAGAATTGTTAGTACGTACTTTAGGTAGATCTGTATTGACTTATGAAGAATTGAATACACTTATATGTGATTGTGAATCTGTGATTAACTGCAGACCTCTAACCTATATCTCAGAGGACCCACTGGAGCTAGTACCTCTCACACCCGCTATGTTTCTTACTGAAAACCGAAGTTTCAGCAATTCGGATATTATCGAATTAGATTCTCAAAGTTTAAGGAGAAGGTTGAATTACAGAGCTAAACTTCTTACCGATTTTAGGCAATGTTTTAGAAAAGAATACCTCAGCGAATTAGTTCAAAAACATACTGAAAAATATACACGTGAACCGCGAGTGGGAGAGATAGTCTTAGTTGGGGATGATAACAAAAAACGTTTATTTTGGCCTTTAGCAAAGGTGATTCATTTAATTCCAGGACGGGATGGTAAAGTTCGTGGTGTTAAGTTGAAAACTCAGCACGGCACGGTTTTACGTCCGGTGCAGCGCATCTTTCCTTTGGAAATATATTCGAATGAAATAATTGAAATTGCATCCAAACCGTCGGGTGAAGAGAAAACTAGTTCCAGTGAGCATGATGATCATGAAAATGTGTCTTCTCCTGATAGTGTCATACTTAAGAAATATACCTCTTCTGGAAGATGTGTAAAAGATCCAAAGAGGTTGGATCTTTTTAATAATAATTGTTATGTATTTGAAACTCTCCCCAAGTTTCAAAGGGGGGAGGATGTTGTAAAATGAAATGAAGTGAAACTAATTGAACGCGTAAATTAAGAAAATGAAAATATCGTCTGATTTTATTTATTATCTTTCGAAGAACTTTGACAAGTGTGTGAGAACGATTGAGTTCTCTGAATGTAATGAAGGAATGTGCCTTTTAGATGGAATTAAACTACATTTTTTATAATATATGGACTTTTAGATGAATTTGAACTTAGAATAAGTTTATCTCAACAGATGATTTTCGATTTTAATTCAAAGCTCCGCGCATCGCATAGATGCAACCCGCAAATGAAGACTTGCATGGTTAGTAAGTAATTTTTAAACTAACCCTATTTTCGAATTCTAACACACAACTTCAGATTTACAGTGACACTTGTCTTCTTCTTCTGTCTTATATTGCAAAGTAAAAGTTATCCGAATTTGAATATTTAAAACGTTTAAATTTTTGCAATGGCACTTTAACATTAGTTAAAGGGACAGTTTTCCTGAATCGAAGGCTGCAAGCAGCGCCTCTATAGGTCGTTTTAATTCCCAATAATTATCTATATCAGCGGTTCCCAAACTTTCTTGGTACGCGACCCACCTTTCAGTAATAAAATATTTTCGCGACCCACCTTTCAATTAAAAAATAAACAAAAAAATCGCTACTTACCCAAGATAAAATTGTATATCAATATAGCAATTTTTGTATGATCTCTATACGCTCATCTATCCTATCCAACGAAAAACGCAAATTTTCAAACGGAAGATACATTATCAACAAAAACATGAACCGGTAATCTCAATGCGTGTAAGTGAATAGTAATTAAAACAATGAACAAACTAGAACGATAGTTAAAAATACGTTTAATCGTTATGAAATCATAACTTTAGAAAAATAAGGATTTTCCCTTGAAAAATTATTTCCTGTTAAATATCTTTTTAAACAGATGGCATAAAAGATATAATTTGATGACAAACCTCGATTGTTCCACGACCCACCAAAACAACTGCCGCGGTCCACTGCGCGAAACAAGTAGGTCACGACCCATAGATTGGGAACCGCTGATTTATATTATAAAGGCCAAACCGCCCAAACGTATCTGTGCGTAATGCAGTCACAGAATGTTATTACTGCTTTAAAATAGACATTTCTTCTTAATTATTATTAAATATTAAACTTAGTTTCATTAAGAAAAATTGATTTAAAAAATGATTATATATTTTATTAAATGATAGTAAATTAATAAAAATAATTGTAAAATTAAATATTGAAAATTAGTTTCATTAACAAGAATTGATTTTAAAAATGATAATTATTTACTAACTGATACTAAATTAATAAAATTAAATATTAAAAATTAGTTGCACTAAGAAGAATTCATTATTTTTTTAAATATTTTATTAACTGATAGGTAATTAATAAAAATAATTGTATAAATAAATAATATTAAATGTTAAAAATTAGTTTCATTTGCAAAAATTGATTTAAAAAATTGTATTTTATTAACTCATAGTAAATCAATAAAAATAAATAAATAATTAAAATTGAATATTAAAAATTATACTCGTTAACAAATATTTATATATTTAAAATATGATAATATTTTATTAATTCATAGTAAATTAATAAAAATATATGTATAAACTAGCGGACCCGACAGACGTTGTGCTGTAGTCAAGTCTTTCATTCGAAAATTAAAAACTTTTTTGAACAAGCTGTAACAATCTGGACCGTTTTGATGAAATTTTGTATTAAAAAGTTATTACAATATCTAATGTCGTTATATGTACAATTATCACAATTGACCACACGCACGGGGAGGAGCTTGCAATGTTTCCCACAAGCATTGCGGTATTTGATTGGCTTTTGGTGAACGCTTGTGGGATAAATTGAGAAGCTGATTAGCTAGAATCTATCGTGACGTTCTTTGACGTCAGAAATGCTAGTGGTCCATTCGACCAATCGATAGCGTGTGAGTATATGTATACTATGAACGAATTGAAATGTAGAGGCTGTGTTAAATAAAAACTTAAACTTATCTTAATTAAATGTGAAAAAGTTGAAATTTAAACTATTTTAAAACAGGTATATATATTTTTTTTATTACAAAAAGTTAATTTATCGTAATGCCATTGGATGTACAGTATTTTTGGTTAGTCCCTGAGGAGTATAAACAAACAAGTTGAAATAGATTCTACGACCATTCTACGACCAAATGCGCCTCCGATAAAAAAAAAAAAAAAGGTCGATAGAGGTATTTTAGAAGGGCGACCCCGTTTAGTGTAATGAACTAACTTCATTTTTCTTGTGTTTATCAATATAATAGCAAACAGAATGGCGTGAAATACCCAATTGAATAGCAATTTCTCTCTGAGACATTGGAATTGCGGAATAATAAAGAGATACAATTTGACGTGTTACTTCTTCATTCACTAGATTCATCAAAAACGGGTTTTTTCTTTTGTTTAAACGCTTTTTTATAGATTCTGAGTAAAAGGAAATGCAATTTAACAATAAAACGAGTGGAATCCCGTCGAATTCGACGAGTGAAATGTTTAAAAGACCCGGTCGATTTGGATTTTTAAAAAAGCAAAAGTAATTACATTATTGAATCAATATATAATAAATATACAGTCAAGTCTCTCTATAACGAAACTCCATACATTGAATTTTTCTATATAACGAATTTTTAATAGGAACGGTCCCCTTTTCGCATGATTACATTAAAAACAGTTTCTATATAGCGAAATATCTATCTCCATAACGAATTTTTTCATAAATTGGTCTTAATTTATTCAGTTTTAAAAAAATTCGAAATCATATGGAATCAATTTTCCATCACTTATTTTTGTTTTATCATCAGTGCTGAGTTTTATTATTATTATTAATATTATTACTACGCTTCTTGTTCTTTAAATCCAACGAATTCATCCCACCTCCCACACACCTTTCCACATCCTTCTCAAAACAGTGTCAATTAGATTGATACACATGTAAGAGAGGAATCAATGAGAGGCACATAAGAGAGGCCTTCAAATGGAGGGAAATGTTAACTTCAAGTTTTCATTCCTTGCTAAAATTTGAGCATTTTTTTGAGAGCGTATCAACTTTAAAATCAAAACAACAAAAAGTTACAGATTTCTTCGTCTGAAATTAATGCAAACAGGGCCGGTGAGAGGGAGGGGCACAGGGGGCAATTGCCCAGGGGCCCGGAACCAAACGGGGCCCGCGGTTTCGCATGAAAAAAGTACCGATATTTAATGATATTCCAAATTTTAACTTTTTCGTACTTTTTTCTTTTACCAGCTGAAAAACATTTCGCAGAATTGTAATTTAGAGTATTTCCAACAAAGATACCGGAAATTTCCCATTTAGAGTACCATAAAAGGTGTGAAATATTCGGGAACTTCCTATTTTCCTGGATCGTCGACCACCGTGGGTGTCTGTGCCTTCAGGCAAAAATAGGGTTATATGCATCCGTCATGTCTCATTGAAACCTGATGTCTCGTTGGGCATAGACTGTAAGCTTCTGTAATTACTTTAGCTACAATATTATTGTTCGAGTGACAGGGATATGCACAGTGGGTGATAGCGGATGCAGTTGTATCAGGTCCTAAGCTCAAAGGGGCTGTGAGCGAAAGTGGATATATAATATTATAGGCTCTAAACTTTTTTTAAATTCTCTTTTTTAGGGCTATTTATAAAAGTAAGGAAAAATTGAAGCCCAAAATTCAAAAATTTTTAGGTCCTTTTTTTAATTAAATGTTTAAAAAATACGCTTTTTAATCTCTTTGGGGGCCCCAATAAGTTTCAAAACTTCGTTAATACTATTACATCCTTCAACTAAATATGCTATTTCTATAGTTACCATTCTTTTTAAAGCTGCGAGATGAAAGAAGTTTGTAAATGTGTTTTAAATTGTCTTTTTTAAGGCTCCATATAAAAGTGAGAAAATGCTGAAACTCAAAATTAAGAACATTTAGAGCCTATCTTTATAGTTCAAATGTTTTAAAAATATGCTTTTATAATCTCATTAATAGAACAAAAAGCCCCAATAAAGGTCAAAAGTTTCTTAATCTTATTATTTCCTTGAACCAAAACAGAAATGCGCTTTCTCTCTATAGCCACGATTCTTTTTAAAGACGTCCAGATGAAAAACATTTTGCAGACTAAGTACTTTTTAAATTGTCTTTTTGGGGCCCTTATAAAACTGAAGCAAAATGGAACCCATGATTCAAAATTGTTAAGCTACGTATATTTTTTAATTCAAATGTTTAAAAAATGTGCTTTTTAATCTCATTGGGAGGCCCCAATAAGGCTCAAAACTTCCTTAATACTATTACTTTCTTCAACCAAAACAGATAACGTGTTTCATTTCTACAGCCAGCAATTTTTACTTTCTTCTATCTTTACAAGAAGAAAGTATTGGATTCATGAAAATTTTCGACTTCCGGTTTTCGACGGATTTATACGTTTTAGAAGGTCCTGAACACGTTTTGACTATTTTTAGAAAATGTCTGTCTGTGAGTCTGTCCGTCTGTCTGTCTGTCTGTGTGTCTGTCTGTATGTGACAAAAAATTTGTGGGCGCTCTATCTCAAGAACTAATGCTCTAAATTTAATAAAATTTTATATTCAGTTAGACCTCGATATGAATTAGTGCCTATTGGTTTTTGGTGAATATTGGTTAGCAGGTGGCGCTGCTATACTACGTTTTTCATGATTTTCAAGATTGCTATATCTCAAGAACTAATGCACAGAATTTCACCAAACTTCAGATTCTGTGACCCCTTGATATACATAGACGTTGATTAAGTTTTAGTGTAAATTGGCCAGCAGGTGGCGCTGCTATGCCACGTTTTTCATGATTTTCATGATAGCTATATCTCAAGAACTAATGCACAAAATTTCACCAAACTTCAGATTCCGCGATACCTTGAGATACATAGCCGCTGATAAGGTTTTGGTGTGAACTGCCCTATAGGTGGCGCTGCTATGCTACATTTTGCACGATTTTTACGATAGCTATATCTCAAGAACTAATGCAGAGAACTTCATCAAATTTTAGATTCTGTTACTGTAGAATATATAACATAATTAGACGCTGATTACATTTTGGTATTAACCTTGCAACAGGTGGTGCAGCTATGCTGCATTTTGCACAATTTTTCCGATAGCTATATCTCAACAACCAACGCACAGAATTTCATCAAACTTCAGATTTTGTTACAAAATGACATATAACATAATTATACGATGATTACGTTTTGTTATAAATCCTTCAACTGATGGAGCTGCTGTGCTATATTTTATACGGTTTTTTTTAAACTAGCTATATCTCAAGAACTAATGCACAGAATTTCATCAAACTTCAGATTCTTTTACATCATAACATAATTAGACGCTTTTTTACGTTTTGGCATAAATTGTCCAAGATATGGTGTTGCTGTGCTTTGTTTTGCAATTTTTTTGTTATAACTATATCTCAAGAACTAATGCACGAAATTCCATCAAATTTCAGATTCTGTTAGGTCTTGACATAAATAGATGCTTATTAGGTTTTAGTATAAATTACCCAACATGAGGCACTACTAAACAGATTTTCTCAGAATATTAATTAAATTTTGCGTTTTAGGCTTTTCGGATACCAGAATCTCATTAGGCTAGGTCAAATGTTCGAGGAAATTCGATAATGGGTAACTTTGGGGTCACCACTTTTTTTTTTTTTTTTTTTTTTTTTTTTTAAATATTAAAATGTACTTATGAGATAGAAGAAAGTTTTGGGATTGACACATCCAACTAGTTTTAAAGGTGCTAAGATGAAAAAAAAATCGCAGGTTCTAAATTTTTTAAACTGACTTATTTAGGTCCCTTACTAAAAGTAAAGAAAAATTGGAACCCAACATTCAAAACTTTTAGGCACCATTTTTTTATTAAAATGTTTAAAATAATGTGCTTTTTCACCTCATTGGGGGTTTCAATAAGGTTCAAAACTTCCTTAATACTATTGCTTCTTTCAATCAAAACAAACATGTCCTTTCTTGCTATAGCTGCCATTCATTTAAAGGTGCCCAGATGAAAGACATTTGGCAGGCTCTGAATGCTTTTTAAATTGTCTTTTTTAGGGCCTATATTAAAAATGAAGAAAAATTGGAACGCAAGATTCAAGAATTATTTTTTTTTCGATTGCTTAAAAAAATATATGCTTTTAATCTTATTGGTAGTTGCAAAAAGGGGGTATCTGTGTGCAATGCATTTGTCACCCAATCCCGTATGTTCAATCTGTTTCTTTTTAAATGTTTCACTTCTCTTGTCTTCGTAAATTACTAATGATAACTATACATAAATTATGTTCTGCAATTATTTAATCTATCAGCGGAGCATTGCTCGCTTCGCAGGTTGAATTTTTTTATGCACCCCCCCCCCCCCAAAAAAAAAAAAAAAAAAAAAAAAAAAAAAAAAAAAAACGGCTTTTTTATTTTCCATTTCCTTTTGAACGTCCCAATGCCTTCCACAGCTTAAATCCGTTCAGGGCCCGCTCCCCCGCTCTGATCTTGAATCAAACAATCTTTGAATTATTGTAATTTTTCTTTCTGATAAAAGTTATAATCTCTTGATAAAATTCAAATTTTCTAGCATCGTCGTTCACGTTGCTACAGGGACCATTTCGTTATTTTTCCACTTTAGCTTAAATATGAGATCAGCAAAATCTACCAGATAATTATTCGTTTTTAGAAAAAAATCGTCAAAAAAAAAGAAAACTTCGTAAAACGCGAAAAAAAGGGTAAAATTTGCATAAAAACATTAGGCAAATATTCAAAAATTGACTATATCTAACGAAAACATTGCAATCGGAATGTTAAAAAACGACTCCGAAAGACGAAAATCGCTAAAAATCACATAAAATGTTCGAGACAAATTCTGAAATTGCAAATGATAAAATTTTCTACATTGAGTTTAAAGACTAATACCTGATTTCTTTTAGGGGTGTCAAGAAATTGCGAATAAAACTCCGCAAAGTCAAAATTTACTATATCGGGATAAAAGATTGAAAATAAGTTCCTTTTACAATAATAAAAAAAAGTGAATTGAAGGTTTTTTTTTTTTCTCATTTTCCCCCCATTCAGACGCGCAGACACAAAAATGCATTTATTTGCCAATTTTCCACAAAAATACAGAAAAGTACACAATCTAATGTAAAAATTACCTAACATCTCTAAATATAAAGGTGCATTTTCGTCATATAAAATCACAGGAGTGTTCCATCAATTGTGCAGCATTTTATTTTTTCCTATTAAAAACTGAACTTTTACTCATGATTTTTTTCCCCTGTATAACTAGAATAAATCGCGAATAAGAGATCAAAATTTTTATAAATTTTCCGTCAAAAGTCAAAAATTTCTTCAGATATAAGAAAAAAATTGCTTCTAATTGGAGTCTTCAAAACAGCGTTGAATCCAGGGAGTGGCCAGGGGGGACATTCCCCCCCTCCCGGAAATTTTGAAATTTTAAGTTTTCAATGGTCAAAAAGTGCAATTTCCCCCCGGAACTCTAATGTCCCTATCGGAGCCACAGAAAAAAGTGTCTGAATTGAACACTGCTTCAAAATGAGTGGAAAATGCTCAAAATCGCATAAAAAATTTGCGAGAAATTCG
This sequence comes from Maratus speculifer, assembly GCA_964019185.1. Classification (NCBI taxonomy): domain Eukaryota; kingdom Metazoa; phylum Arthropoda; class Arachnida; order Araneae; family Salticidae; genus Maratus; species Maratus speculifer. The sequence continues at coordinate 190,999 of CAXHSM010000005.1, read as the reverse complement.
AAAATCGTTTTAAAAGTTCGCAAAAATTTAAAAAATAGCTGAGGCAAAATTTAGTACTTCGGGTAAAAAGACTGAGACCTGATTCCGATTACTATAGTCAAAAAATCGCGCCAAAACACGAAAAAAGTTAAAAATCATATAAAAAGTTTGTGAAATATTCAAAAATTGAAAGAAAACTACTTTACTATAGTAAAGTAGTTTTCTTTCAATTTTTGAATATTAGAAGCCGGAATATATTCAGCCGAATATTATTATATTCAGCCGAATATTATTATATTCAGCCGAATATATTCAGCCGGAATATATTCAGCCGAATATATTTAGCCGAATATATTCGGCTAAAATGGAAATATGGATTGAAAATGGATGCTTTTTTTTAATGTAGGAAAAAAGCTCGAAACTTGAAAAGACAGTAATAAATAACTGAAAAAATTAAATTTGAAAAAATTGAATAAAAAAATGTTTCGAGATACAAAACATCAAGCATACAGGTATCCTTCCTGTCAAATTTTGTCCTGGACAGAAAAACATCTTCTACTTCTCAGACAAAGAAAAACTTTTTACAGTCATACATCTGTCTTTATTGTTATCTACAAGAACTAACCGTCTTCGTTGCCCACAGAAAGGTACATTCTATCCGAAGATATTTTTTTTCTTTTCAAATTTTTATCCGGTCAACTTGAATGACAAATTTATACTGGAAAAAATCGTAAAAATATGAAAACGAAATCCAAACAGTTTCTTTTTTTCTTTCTTTTCTTTCCTTTCTTTCTTTCTTTCTTTTTTTTTTTATTTAATAAATCTGTACATACATATAAGGGAAAGTGAGCACTTTTTACAAAAAATAAAAAATCAAATTTTTTTTCACAAACGCAAAAAAAAAAAAAAAAAAAAAAAAAAAAAAAATTATAGAATACAAGATGAAACATTTTTTAACGTCCCTGAACAATATAGAAACGTTATTTTTAGAAACAATATTTATAATTAAAGAAATGGAAAATTTTGAAATGTGCCACATACCTCTCTACTTTTTATATATAAATTCTATATCTCATATACTGCGCTGCACAAAAGTATTCGCATACCATTCTAATGATTAGAGGAAATTGCAGAAGGGGAAATTTCTGAAGTATCTCTTAAATGAACTAAATTTTGGAATACATGTTGTTGATAGATATAAATCTCTAAATCATATACAAGGCTGCTAAAAATTTCGGGGAATTTTCCAATTGTAGATGGGAACAGCTGAAATTCGGTTTTGAAATACGTTATAAATTTTCATGTGTAAAAAAGAGACATAATATTTAAATTTTTAAACGGTGCAGTTTTGTTAGATTATACTGAATGTGCCGGAAAGTGCTTCATAATCGGTGTTTGATGCATGATTTTTCCTTTCTTGTTTATTTTATTTTTGTGCAGTATTTAGAGTTTTTGCGGCGTTTTTTAAAATTTGTAAAGGAAATTCATTTACAAACATTTTTGCCAATTTTCAAATTTTTCGAGAACTTTTAATTTTTTTAAAAGCATTCTACAGATAATTTTTAAAATACGTAAAAAGAAAATCCAGTTTCAATCTTTTAGTCCAATACAGTAAATTTTGTTTCCTGTGAACTTCGAAAAAAAATTATGCATTTTTTGGCATACTTTCGCGTTTTGCAGCGATTTGTTGATACTTTTTGCTAAACAAAAGAATTTTCAGTTCAGAAGAGGGGCACGTTTATTAATTATTTAACAGCTGATTGAAATTAGCTGCTTTTGTTTGCAAATATTTTGTGTCATAAACAATGGGGTTGTAAAGTGGATGAAATGTAAAATTTCAGAATACCCTGAAATAAATCATTTTATGACAAAATTCGATCAAATTTTGATAATCACCTTTAAAAAAACTTGTTTGTAAATCTGAACCTGATTTAATTTGAGTAAGTAGGGTTGATTTAAAAAAAAAAAGACAATAAACATTACGTTCTGAAGTAAAATAAATCATTAATTCATTTACACAGTGATTCAAATAAGCGACTGATTTTCGAACTTTTTCTAATAGGGGCCCGTAATTTTTGCTTGCACAGGGGCCCGTGAAACCTGTTACCGGCCCTGAATGCAAATCTTCCTTATTTGATTTTCATTAAGCTTTCAATAAATGTCTACTCTCTTTTTTGAAACAGCTTAAATAATAAAGAAATAAAATGTTAGGTTAATATTTACTTTTAAACATTTTAAATTCTTAATTTAAAAGATCAAAAATAATATTTGTTCAAATTTGACACATTAAATACGATTTTTAATATCATTCTCTATACATCGAATTTCTCTATGTAACGAATTTTTTACAGGAACGGTGGATTTAGTTATATAGAGACTCCACTGTATTTACAAACGAATGTCAAATTTGCCAGTTACAATTTTGCATGCAAATATTCGCACATCTTCAGTTAAAACTCTAATCTGAGTGCCGGCGAAATCAAGAAATTTTATTTTATATGAACTCACAGAAAAATAGTTTTATATACATAAAAAAACTAATTTCATTTTTACTATTACATTATTTTCACTAACTGAAGTCATCTGAAAGTAAAATCTCAATCTTAGTGTCTATAATGAAAAGAAATATTGAAATGTAATATCGGGTACTACTAGGTTATCCCGTTGACTAAAAAATTATCGCCAATCTATAAGATTAAATTCTAGTAATGGATGATCGGGAATGGCACATTCAATGACATTAAATACGATTCATGTGTTTAAAATGTCACTAAATGATTTTTATTTCGACTTTTTATTAATATTTTACTAATTATTTGGTTTTTCGTTATTTAAAATAAAAATAATGTCAATATGTATAATTTGGCTATTAGTTTGGTGATTGGTATAATTTGGCGAAATTGGTCGACGGGATAACAGAATAGTACCTAATATCGTTATGAGTAAAAATGCGATGTTTTAAATAGTGACGTCATTTTCTCTTCAAATGTTTTTTAAAAGTTACTGTTATTAGTAATATCAAAAAGGCATCCGTAATAATATTGTAATACCCATTTATCTGAATGACATCATTTTTCTCATTTGAAATTTTTCTTATTTTGCTTTAGACATTAATTTTTATCATAAATATTTTCTGTTATTTTATTTACAACTTACGTATCAACGCCACCGCAGTTATCTTTTGGATTCCTTGTTGCCTTGTTTTTTACTGATTTTTGACCCCATTTTTTAGTGTTTTAGTGCTCTTTTAGAACTTTTTAGTGCCTTTAAATGCATTTTTTGCTCATTTTTGACGCCATTATTTTGCGCAAGTTCTGCTGTGGTGGCGTTAATACGTAAGTACCATATATTTTTTTACCTCAATTAGTGCATAATTATAGGGCAGTTTCATAAGACGTCACAAATCGACCATTGGAAGTCAAACAATCGTTGTGATTGGTAGCTGAGAGGATTATGGGTGTTTTTTGGATGTGAATCGCCAGCATTTGATTGGAGGATGAAAAGTAAGTCAGCTGATTGCAACTGCCCTATACGCAATCATTTTGGAAAATAAATTTTTATTATCGAGAGAAAAGCTAAACTGAGTTGCCACCATTTTGAAAAATATCATAAAAAGCATCTAAAATCTATACATATAATAAAACAGTAGGACCCGGTGTGTCTGTACATTGAAGATAATTGACAAAAATGGAGTCAGGGCGATAAAAGAAAACCAATGAAACACAAAAAAAATTTTTTTTGAATTTTTTGTCTGTCTATCTGTCTGTCTGTTTGTTCGAGGTTATCTTCGTAACTACTGAATGGATTTTTATGCGGTTTTCACTAATGAAGAATGCACACTCCCGGGCAGTGTATAGGCTTTGTTTCATCAAAATCGGACAACAGACAAAAAAGTAACAAAAAGAAACAAAAGAAACTATTAGGTGCGCTGCTCACGTTTTTTAGTACATAACGTTTTTTAGTACATATAAAATCCAATAGATGTCACTGTGCGATTTTAAAACGCGCTATCGTTATGTTTTCGCCAGTCTACTTAAGTATGAGAAAGTTTCAAGCTGGCTGTCGTTCCATGTGGTTTAGTCGGTAGAACGTCAGTGCGCCATACTGATGGCCCGGGTTCGATTCCCAGCATGGAATTTTTTTTCACTATGTTGGCATTAACGCCTATAAGCAATTAAAAGAATTTGAAATATTGTATTCAAGGCGAATTTTCTCTCTGGGAAAATTTCCTTGCATTAATATGTCAGTGTAATTTTTTTTTCGATTTAATTTTTTTTTTCGAAACTTTGTTTTTCTTAAAAAATTACAGTAAATATTTGATATTTCCCAACGTTTTTTGAATGATCGACTTGCTTTTTTTTTTTTTAATGTATGTCTGAACCTTATCTAACTACTTCTTCAAGATTTCTTTAGATAAACCGACCAGCGTAGCGGGCGAAGGCCGCTAGTTAAAAATAAAATATAAAAATGGAAATAAATTAAAAAATAACTAAAATGGGCACAACTAAAAATAAATAGTTTTCATTTAAAAAAATAATTATCAAAATCGGTTGAGTAGAAAATTCAGAGCTGATGACACGACATTTTTTATCTTGTCTGAAAGAAATAGCATCGGAGGCTAGTAAATTCGATGGTTTTCCAACCCGTGAACACGTAATATATATTTGGCCGTGAGAAAAGCACAGATTTTCTAAATCTAAGCCACAAATTGTCATTGTTTAACCTTGTGATTTATTAATAGTCATAACAAATGCCAAGCGGATTAGAAATTGTAAACGTTTGAACGGTATAGGCGAATCTGAAGGAATCATTGGGATCCGTGGTAGAAGTACAAATTCACCTTGAAAATTTCCACTCAAAATAGTGTTTTCAAGGCCCATGATTTTTTTATGACCAATCGCGTGCCATTACACTATTTTGGAGCATTCAAATTTCGAAGCAAAATTATGGGTGAGCCAAACTTCAATCGCAAATTATGTGGTGGCATTCCAGGTAAATCTAATGAATTTAAAAACTCTATAGGATAGTTGACAACTTCATCATGGTCAACAACAGTGTCAATTGATTTGAATGGATTTTCTGTACCAGGCAATGCCTGTTGTATTTTGAAATTGATGGCGTCAACATCTAAATTTTTTGCGGCTAAAATAGCTCGCTCTCGTAGCCATGTATGATTAGTATAATTATGTCCCAAATCTGGAAATAAACTTTTTATTAACTCATCTTTGGTAGCCACCATGCTGCAAAAATTCTCTAGGAGTCGAATATATTGTGTATCTTCATACAATAGAATTTTACCATTGTCAATATCTAACAATTGTTCGGAGAATCCTGACGCTAATGGATCATTTTGAAGTTGAACACGCATATTAATAGTGAGGCATAATTTACTGACACTTCGCCATACATAAGATTCTTTCAAACATGTGTTTATTTCATCCGCATATGTCGCACGTGGATTGACGGGTAATGTCTGTCTGAAATCACCAGATAGAAGCAGTAGAGCCTAGAGCATCCCAGAAAAGCCTAGTATTATCTCTGATATCTTTCAGGGTCATGTCGAGAGCTTCAAGCGAATGCTTGTGGGCCATTGTACATCCAGATAATTTTGCATTTTCTCAAAACTTCAGCCATGCCTGAATACTTTTTTATGTTACACATTGCTTCGGGATTCCTAAGAAAATATTCAAAGGTAATTTAAGTGCTGCATACGCAATCCGTCCACCGTCAAGTAAGGTTGCTGCAATGCCTGATGAAGCAATTGCTAGTGGAATATGATTTTGTGACCGAATGCGCGCAAGTATCAGTGAGATGAAAAATGTTTTACCAGTGCCACCTGGTGCGTCCAAAAAAGAATTCACCTTGTCGTGCTGCAATTGACACGTTAATTTGATTATGTATATTTCGTTGCTCAGCAGTAAGCAATTGTTCATTATTAGCAACAAAAGTAGCCAAAGAAGTCATATCAAACTAGTGTTCACGCTGAACATCGCTGTTGATGATATCTGCTGCTGGGCGGTTCGGCGCTGGCATGCTGAAATGGATAAGTAGCATGTTCGAAATATGAATACAAATGTCCTCAATCATTATTAATGCCTCGTTATGTATTTCTGCGGAGAATTCAATATTGAGATTTTGATTAGTAATTCTAATCCGATGTAAAATATCCTCACTCATTGAGTCTTTATATTTGTTCCACAGAGCAGATGCTTCAGACGGAAAACACGTTGTTAATATTATTGAAAATAATTGACGAATTTGTTGTGGAGATGAGCTAAGTGTTGCATCTGCAAACGTGAGATCCCAATGGTTATCATCCTCCAATAAACGTAACTCACGACACGCATCGAAGAAAGGGTCGTATAAAATACCATTGACTTTTCGTAAATATTGGAAGGATGTCGGTCCAGGAACGTTGACCAATAACAAACGCAGAAAAAAGCATTCACGTTGTTTAGGATGAACTGTATATAATCGGCCTAAAGTATTTGTCATAAATATGTCAGCGAATCCTGGGACAGGAATGTCTTGTTTCCGTGTAACGAAATTTTTTTTATTGTTTATTCCATGTAAAAAATTTAGGAACATCAGTATACATTAATGTCTTTGCGAATTGGCTAACAAAATCTTGTCGATTATAAAGGTTGAAAAATTCAGTAAGAGTTGTTTTTAGAGCTGTTAATGTTTGTTGTAGTGCAGTCTGTTCTGTGAAATAAACACGCTGTCCATTTACTAGATGCACAACCAAATGTATAACAGCAGGATCCCTTTCTATTATAAAATCATATCAAGTGAGATTACAGGAAAGAAAAATTTATTACTTTACGTTTAGCACAAGTTACAGCTTCTTATTTTTTTTTACCGATGTAGCCAGCTATGGTTAAATATGACAATACGAAGAGTTTATAGACACGCGCCATCCATGAACAATAAAGTACAGTTTTCTTCCAATACTTTCCTTAAAACTAGACTTTTCCTGAAATATTATTAATTAACAGGATTATGAGAGTCCAATATCAGCACTTAGTTCTTTTAAACGCAAATGACCCATAGGCTTCGTCATCATGTCGGCTACTTGGTTCACAGTGTCCACATACTCTATTAAGATTTTCTTCTCTTCCACTAATTCTCTTATGTGATGGAATTTAATGTCTATGTGTTTGGTGCGCCTGTGGTTAGTTGGATTATTGGCTAACCGAATTGCACTTTGATTATCAACAAGCAGGCGCCCATTTATTCCAGGATGGAATTCACGTATCAAATTGATCAACCAGACCAGCCCTTTAGATGCAGTTGATGCAGCCATGCATTCAGACTGTGTCGTAGAAAGTGCCACACATCTTTGACGTTGACTACTCCAAATAATTGCACCGTCATCTAAAGTAGAAATGTATCCTGTTGTGGATCTTCTGGTTTGCACATCACCAGCGTAGTCAGCATCAGAAAACACACTGACATACCCATTTGTTAAGCCGCTGTAGTAGATTCCCATGCTTAACGTATCTTTCAGATACCTCAAAATATGCTTGATAAATTTCCATGAACCAACAGTTGGCGTTGGCATCCATTGTGCAACTTTTCCAACTGCATATGTCAAATCTGGTCTTGAAACAACAACTAAATACATTAATTTTCCAATAGCTGATGCAATTGGATGTTCAGAATCTACTTCGGTTTTATGATACAGGATAGCCAAGGAACTTTTATCTACTGGCACTTTAGCAGGCTTACAGTCACTCATTTCAAACATTAAGAGTGTTCTCTTAGCATAAGCTATCTGATGAATTCTTACTTTATCTTTCATTAATTCAATCTGGTAACCAAGAAATTGTTTGACACCTTCACAAATTGTGATTTCAAATTCAATTTGCAACTGTCTAAGAAGTGTCTGGATATCTTCATTATTAGTATTTGTTTTGACACGAAAAACCCATTTGGCAGTCAATGGTTTTATGAGGTTTCACAAGTTCCCAAGTGCCATTCTTTTGATAAGAATACATTTCATCTTCCATAGCTTCAACCCATTTTTGTTTCTCTGGTGTTTCTACTGGTGACACCGATTTCATCTCGTAACCCGATGACATGATAGTGACGCCAAAATGGCGAGTTGGCGCCTTCTGTTTCTCATATCGTACCAAGAAATGCCGGGGCAGACCAGTTATTCCTTAATCTCCACCTAATAATATTGTCTTACATCATGATTTCATCCCATAACTCGATGACGTAGTCATTGAGTTGTTACATTATAACGTCATCTTTTTGTTATAAATTTCAGTCTGCCGAGGGTTTGTACCAGGATATGCGCAGGCATACCGAAATATTCTTAAAATACTTTATTTTACCTTTAATTTGACACCAATTTCATCCCGTAACTCGATGACGTGATAGTGACGCCAAAATGGCGAGTTGGCGCCCGCTGTTACTCATATCGTACCAAAAAATGCCAAGGCAGACCAGTCATTCCTTAATCTACACCTAATAATCTTGTCCTACATCATGATTTCATACCGTAACTTGATGACGCAGTCATTTGTGTCGCCGTCGCCCGCTCTAAATAGAATACGGTTTTTCTTTTAACCCAATATAGTAAATTTAATTCTCTATTCAATTAAGTTTATTAGGAATTCCCACAGCGATTTTTGAATTTTTAACGATTTTTTATGCGTTTGTTAGAATTTTTTCGTATTTTGCGGCTATTTTTTTTTTTGACATTGATAAAAAGAAAACTCTCAAATTTTCAAACTTTTTCAAACTTTCAGCCTAAAGACTAAATTTTGTCTGCTACGATTTTTGAATTTTAGCGATTTTCAGTGCGTTTTTCAATGTGATTTTTAACGATTTTACGAGTTTTTGTGTGTTTAACATAGATTTTTTTCATTTTTGATAATATTACAGATTTTCGTATGCATTATGGTCTTATCTATTTTAAAATTGCATGTAAAAAAAAAACCCCATAAAATTAATGAATTAACAATAAAGGAATCATTTAGGTTATTCACAGTTAATCTATAATAATAAAAAGACAAGTTTGTAAGTGTGTCAACGCTGTTCTGAAGAGATCGAGCTCGTAGAGTTACAAAATTTGGGGGATGGTACGTCTATACATGAAGTTTTGCACCTTAAAACCCGATTTTCGATTAGATTTTTTTAATTTAATTTTTCAGACGATTTTTCAATTTCTTTTGATGTTTTTAGGTGATTTTTCCTCATTGAAATGAATACGGTTTCATTCTTTTAACCCAATATAGTAAATTTAATTCTCTATCCAATAAAGTTTATTAGGAATTCGTACAGCGATTTTTGAATTCTTTAACGACGTTTTAATGCGATTGTTAGTATTTGACATTGATAAAAAGAAAATTGTTTACATATAAACATTTTGAAGGGAGGTTGTGCGATTTCTGGATGTATTCAGGGGAAAAAAGTAGTGCAGTAGTGACTGCTACCATATGATCAAGTGGCTTTTGATATTCATGAATAATGTCCATTGAGTTTAAAGTGTGCATCATATGAGATATAAAATTTGATTGATTTGAACTATTTTGGACGAAAAATTAATGACAAAACATATTAGAGACCATTATTACCAAACTAATAATCAACTATTGTCACTTGTCTAACTGAATACATCCAAATGAAATTGCCATTATTCTGAGGTATGTGTTTGCTATAGTTTGGACAAAAACTTTTTAAAGATATGCCCTTTACATATTTCCCCACTCTCATACAGACATATATCATATAGATCTTTGCCAATCGCACATTTCAGCCAACTGAGGTTAGGGGGGCTTCATAACACGATGGTGACTAAGGGAAATTGGGTACACCCCCCCCCCCCCCGATTCTGGGCACAGAAGAACCTCTTTTCAAGCCACCCCACATAGAAGTGTCCGAGTTGAGCCTGGGTCGCTCTTCACGCATCTAGCCCGGTCTTCAGGCTACACACTGTCCATCTCGCGTCACGCAGCCTCATTCCCTAATGAAAGACGGAAAGCTGATTGCGATAGTTTGTCACCACCCAACACTCAAAGAGCCAAGGGACGATTTATGGACGACACTTCGGACGTACATGCTGCATACTGATCCAAGAGCTCTGACTAGATGCCCGTTGCGGAACCCGGTGGAACCGGTCAAACCCCTCCTGACGGCACAGACATCGCCTCGCTAAAGTTTTTTCCCAACCTCTTTTCAGATATAGGACAGTTGCAATTGACATCATACTGGAGTGGTGGAACTACCCTGACCTCCACTTGAAATGCAATGATTATCAGCTGATTGCAAGTTCCCTATTGTGGAAGAGTCATTCGAGAGATCAGACTAAATGCCATTAGCCTTTCTGTGTGATCACGGAAATCTCCACCTAGATGAGAAAAATCTCGCACCAACACTTCCGCCTTTCAGTTTGGGAACCGCTTGATATCTGACAAAACCCCGCCACTCATTGCCGCATAGGCCTTTGTCGAATTTTGTGTTTATTGCGCGGTCGTTAGTCAAAATTCGCATTTTTCGCGAGGTCCTTCGAAATTTACGTTTCACATGCGGTCCTCAATCAAAATAAGGGTTTTTACGCAGTCCCTTTGTTGAATGCGTATTTTTTACGCAATTTTTTGTTAAAATGCGCGTTTTTCGCACGATTCTCCGTTGAAATGCCCATGGGCCTTATATTCTTGTAACGTGAAAGTCACATGCTTTTGGGAAACATTCCCGACATCGTAACTATTCATTATGCAACAACTTGCTTATCTCTCCAAGCGTTGAGCCTTTGTTCAATGACATACGCTCTATGCTCTATAAATCCATAACTAACTGCAGAGGATGTCGGGCAAGATGGTCCGTGGACACCAGCACCGGAACTTGTGTCCCATGAACAAGACCATGTGAAGCCGCTATGAATAACCACTGTCGCAGATTCAGATTCAGTTAGGTGGGGAGGCCTACCAAACCACTGTCGCAAAAGGAAGAAGCACTGCTACATCTTGAGCCTCATGCACCATTGGATATTGGATGCCTGATCGTCACGAACAACAAAACTTCAATAGCCGACCGGTTCAGAGTTTGTCCCTAAAACCCCTAGGTTGTCAGCCCATTGAAAAGGAGACGGGTCTGAGGCTGTATAAGCAGACTTTCTCCGGAATCCGCAGCTGCTCCTGACTTTACTCCTTCCAAATTATTTTTTTCTTCCCTTTACCATTTCTAGGTAGCCGACAACTGAGAATTGCCGTCCATGGCCTTTCATTAAAATTACTTTTTTGTACTTCAAGATGCGACCTTAAAAGGTGCCAATAAAGTTAAAAACTAAGGGATGAAACAATTGCAAGATAAAATAGTAACTATCTTTATATTCTTTTGTGATATCTTCGAATAGTAGCACTCTCTGAATGTAGATGGCGCAACGATACCGTGATCTGTTTTGTGAGGCAATGCATGTTGGCCAAATAAAATCGGAGATGTAAGAATGTTTTTGTTTTTCGGATGCTGCGTGAGCGGCAATTGTATTATAGTGTAAATAAATGATGGAACTATAAAGGTTGTTTCCCTGGTGGAATTACAGTACAAGTAATTCGAACCCACACGATATTATAAAGTGGCGACTAAGATGGGATTATTTACCCATATTATTTTGTAAAGAAAAATATTGTGAAAAAAAAAGTATACGCAGAAAAAAAAATGGCAGTTGAAAAAGAAATTATTTCACTGGGTCGGCTAGAAGAATATGACTCAAAGGTTCCTTGGACTATTTATGTTGAGAAAATGGATTTTTATTTCTGTGCGAATAATATAAAGAATGAAGAAATGAAAAAGAATATTTTGCTTAGTTCTGTTGGTACGACAACATTTACGATTTTAAGAGACATTATTGTCCCGAAGACGTTAAAGGAGATAAAATATGAAGATCTTTTAAAAAAAGCTAAAGAACATTTTTCTCCTTGTCCAAGTGAAATTGTGGAGAGATTCAAATTTCAGAAACGTCTTAGAAAGCCAGGGGGAAGCATAGCTGAGTTTGTAAGAGAACTTAGAAGATTGTCTGAATTCTGTAATTTCGGAAACACCTTAAATGACCGCCTGCGTGACCAGCTTGTATTCGGAATACAAGATGAAAAGATACAACAAAAGCTGCTGGATTCTAAAGAATTAAATTTCCAGACTGCGGTGGAGATCGCCGAATCGTTTGAATCGGCTGAAGCCGGTGTGAAATCACTACATATAGGCGAAAGTACAGCTGTCAACCAAGTGCGCGCTAGAGTGGAGAAACCGAAATCAGAAAAGTTCTCTCACCCATTTAAGCCCAAAGAAGAAAAATTCGCGTCTGAGAAACCATGTTTCAGATGTGCGAAACATCACAATCCTAAAATGTGCCCTTTCAAGAATGCAGAGTGCCATCTGTGCCATAAATTTGGCCACCTAAGAATTTGTTGTAGGAATCGTAAATTTATGATGAAAAATGATAAACAGAACAAAACATTAAAATTAAAACTGTTCAAGAGGAATATTGTTTTAATTGTGTGGACAACAACTCCAATAGTGTAACATGGCAAAAAAATGTAAAAATAAATGGTGTGAATGTTAAATTTGAAATTGACACCGGGGCGGCGCATACTATAGTAAGTAAAAATGTGGCAGAAAAATTGTTCTCAGGTAAGCTACCTTTAATTAAATCTAAAGTTAAGTTACAAACTTATACTAAAGATTTTTTAACTGTATTAGGTGAGTTAAAAGTAGATGTTTTTGTTGATGAATATTGTATACCTGATTTAAAAAGATTAGTTATTAAAGAGCAAGGTCCGAGTCTAATTGGAAAAACTTGGTTAAAAGCATCAAAATTATTTTGGCCTAATGTAAATATGATTAAAAGTATTTCGAAAGATGATTTAATTAGAAATTTTCCAAATGTTTTTGCTGACGGGATCGGTACAATAAAAAGTCCTCCCGTTTCAATAAATTTGAAAAAGGATGCAAAACCGGTTTTTCTTAAGTCTCGACCTGTTCCGTTTGCTTTGAGAAGAGCTACTGATTTGGAATTGGAACGATTAACAAAAGAGGGTATTTTGAAACCTGTTGATCATTCAGATTGGGCTAGTCCTATAGTAATTGTTCCAAAACCAAATGGTACTGTTAGAATTTGTGGTGATTATAGAGCCACAGTAAACTCAAATACAGAAAACGATAATTATCCTCTTCCTAGAATGGAAGAATTATTCTCTAAATTGTCAGGTGGAAAATTCTTTACTGTTTTTGATTTAAAAGATGCTTATTTACAACAACCTGTAGATAAGGAAAGTAGTAAAATTTTAACTATTAATACGCATAAAGGATTATTTAATGTTTTAAGATTAGCTTTTGGCGTAAAGTGTGCTCCTGGAATGTTCCAGAGGAAAATAGAGAATATATTAAAAAAATATGAGTATGTTGGTGTATTTTTAGATGATGTAATCATAAGTGCTAGGAATGAATCAGAACATTCTGAAAGAGTTGAAAGTGTTCTGAAATGCTTTTCTGAGCATGGTATAAGATTAAATAAGGAAAAGTTAAAATTTATGGTTTCGGAAGTTTGCTATTTAGGACATAAAATTTCTCAGGAAGGAATTAGACCTATGCCAGAGAAAGTTAATGCTATTTTGAATGCACCTATTCCAAATAATGTGTCATAATTGCGTTCAGTTTTAGGCTTAATTTCTTATTATAGAAACTTCCTACCTAATATTTCAAATGTCTTAGAACCTTTACATAGATTATTAGATAATAATGTTAAGTGGACATGATCAGAAAAGCATGATAAAGCATTTCAAAAAGTTAAAGAATTATTATGTACATCACCTGTTTTAGAATTATATGATGTGAACAAAGATATTGTTTTGAACTGTGATGCTTCAGAATATGGCATTGGTTCTGTATTAAGCCATATTATTGAGGGTAAAGAGAAACCCATAGCTTATGCTTCTAGAACTTTAAATAAAACTGAAAGAAATTATGCAATGATAGATAAAGAAGCTTTATCTGTAATATTTGGTGTTACTAAATTTCACCAATATTTAGCTGGTAAACAGTTTAAAATTATAACAGATCACAAACCTTTAATTAGATTGTTTGATCCTGTTAAAAAGGTACCTGATACATTATCACCTAGAATGCTGAGATGGTCGCTTATGTTAGCAGGATATGATTATACAATTGAGTATCGCGAAGGTAAAAATAATAAAAATGCGAACGCATTAAGTAGATTACCTCTCCCAGAAACTGTAAATATAGTTAGTAATCCTGCTGAAATAATGTTTGTTTCAAATAATAATGATTGGCCTGTTACTTCTAAAACGATTGCAAAGTGGACAACTGAAAATCCTGTAACTAAACAAATTTTAGAGTGGGTACTACATGGATGGCCTCGAAAGGTTAAAGCAGAAGAATATCAACCTTATTTTCGTAGAAGGGATGAAATTTCCTGTTTAGAAAATTGTTTATTATGGGGGCATAGAGTAATTGTGCCAGAGGAACGTAGAGAATATATATTGAAATTGTTGCATTCTGTTCATCAGAGTATGTCTAGCATGAAAGCTAAAGCTAGAGGGGTGGTTTGGTGGCCAAACATGGATAAGGAAATTGAACAAATGGTAAATTCATGTAGTAGATGCCAAATGTGCGCGAGGGATAATCCAAAAATGAAACCCTTAGAATGGAAGTCTGAATTACCCTGGGAAAGGATTCACATAGATTATGCAGGTCCGTTTGAAGCGGAATTTTTTTTAATAGTAGTTGATTCTTATACAAAATGGTTAGAAGTAGAAGTAGTGCCCAGGACCGATAGTAGAAATACTATTAGAGTACTAAGAAGAATTTTTGCGACATTTGGATTACCAGTAGAATTAGTCAGTGATAATGGATCCGCGTTCACAAGTGAGGAATTTGAGGAATTTCTTAAAAATAATGGAATTAAGCATACACCTATTCCACCATATCATCCGTCGTCGAACGGACAGGCGGAAAGATACGTGCAAACTGTGAAAAATTGCCTTAGGAAACTGGATAAAAATGACATAACATTATCGATTGCACGACTTTTGTTAGAAAATCATTCAACTCCTCATTCGGTGACTGGTAAAACTCCTGCTGAATTAATGTTTGGAAGGCCAATTCGAACAGCCCTTCATTTAGTATTACCATCAAAACCTAAAATACAGCAACCCCTGCACAAATTTAAGCTTTATGAATTAGTTTTTGTTAAAAATTTTGGAAAGGGGGAGAAATGGGTAAAAGGAAAAATTATAAAATTATTAGGAAGTAGATGGGTTTTAGTAAATAGATGTGACGGAATAATGTGTAAGCGTCATGTAAATCAGTTAAGACGTAACAGAGAAATAAGTTACGAAAAGTCTGAAAGAATTGAAGAAAATGACCACAATAACAAAAAAATGTCAGAAAGATTTGAAAATATGGGTTATAGTGGTAAAAATTACAATGCTTATGATAATTATGAAAGGGTTAATAAAAACCGTTTTTCTGAGATTAATGGAAAAATAAAAGACCAACGTGATAATGAGAATATTATGGAACTAAACAAACCTCAGCCTTCACATGATATTGTAACAGGTACTGTTGTGAGTAATAAAAATGATGCTATGACAGATATATCTGTAAAGGACACTGTGACTAAAAATAATGATGAGTTGAATAATGATGATCGAAGAAAAGTGTTCCAGTTCGAAGAAGCAATAGACCAAGATTGCCTGTAGTTCGTTTGAACTATGAGGAAAGGGGTGTGATATCTTCGAATAGTAGCACTCTCTGAATATAGATGGCGCAACGATACCGTGATCTGTTTTGTGAGGCAATGCATGTTGGCCAAATAAAGTCGGAGATGTAAGAATGTTTTTGTTTTTCGGATGCTGCGTGAGCGGCAATTGTATTATAGTGTAAATAAATGATGGAACTATAAAGGTTGTTTCCCTGGTGGAATTACAGTACAAGTAATTCGAACCCACACGATATTATATCTTTTTAACAGTGTAATCTCTGTAGAGGAGTAGAAATGGACATTCATAAACTCAGTTCCATTTCTATTTGCTTGATAATTTTAGATATTCGCATTCACGTTCTTAAGAATCGAGTACTGTACTCCCTTTTAAAGGTATATCTAAAATTTAATAAAATCTGATAATTCTGCATAAAAAACTCATTTATCTAAGTTGATGGGAGAGGGCGGAGTAGCCTCCCGCCTCGTGGTATAAAATGACAGAACTCAGAAATGGACAGATTTGTTTCTCATGTGGATTAGCATAATTATCTTAGAACTGCAAAAAATCACATAAAGAAATGAATTTTTCTCTATACTTAGGGGTAAAGTGATATTTTTTTACTATTATATTGCATCTTTAACACATCACAGAAATTCAAGAATAAAAATTTGAAAAAGAAAAAAACATATAAAAGGCAAGCGCGTTAAATTGTGTAGTGTAAAATTTCATAAAAATTTTCAGTTTGTTCACTTTGAAAATTGTATTTTTAAATAGTTCACTTTCTGCAATTCCTATTTTATATAAGCAGTTCCATAAATAAGCAACTTTTTGAATAAAAAAAATACATATATTATGATTTGATAAAAGTTTTTAGTGGTATTAAATTGTGTCACATTCTATTAAGAGCATGGAGAAATTTTTATCATAAATATTCAAAAAGTTAAAAAAATATATATATAATGCATAAATAAAGTACAATTAATGGGTGAAATGTACTTTACTCTCCTTCGCCAAGGCGACTTTTTTTTTTTTTGCGATAAATGTTTCGACATGGCAACCGTGCATTTTTATTTTCTCCACTCGGATCTTCAATATGGCAACCCTAAGGTTTACGTAATGTACTGATTTCTAAGCCGTTTCTGATTGGACACGTCTGATGGCTTTTTCTTGTTGGAATTTTGATCGGTTTAACCGGATTGCACGGTTTCTTATCTTTTGTTTGATTGGCTTTTATGAAATCTCATTGTTACATCAGTCTATTATTGTTTGAATTAAAAAAGGAGATTGCATTATACATGTATGACTATATTTTCCCGGCCTTTTTTTCGTTTTATTTTAAAGATATTTATTATTTTAATAAATAATAACATACATTTGGAGACAAGTATGCGATACGAAATAAATTTCTCGAAATAAATATTCAATGATTTAAGTTATGATTTATCAATTTCATTTAAAAAATTGAGATGATGTGTTAATTTTACTGAAAATGAATTCCTATTTCAGAAAAACTTTCTTTTTTATTTAAAAATTCGCGCAATATATATGTACCATAAATACATAAAAAAAAAATATTTCAAAATTTTATCCCGTATTTTCGTACAAATTTACAAAGATTTTAATAGTTGGATATCTGCATTAATAACCGCAAATTTGCTCATTTTAGAAATTTCTTCAATGCGACTTTTGAGCATCCAGAGAATAATTTTTCGGTTATATAGTGTCGTTAGTTAACGCAGTTTTGACAAGTTTTGTGGAATTCTAAGCGAGTTTCGGGAAACCAGCGATTTTTTTGTTTTCTTTTAATGGACGAGTAGCATTCATGCATGCGTTACTAATTGCGGCGTTGACGAGTTTCGTGCATTTTAGTGATTCCCGCACCGCGAGTTTCGTGGATTCACTGATTTTTTTTTAGATTTAATGGGCGAGAAGCTCTTATACACACGTCTGTGACTGCGGCGTCGGCGAGTTTCGTGCATTTTAGTGATTCCTGCACAGCGAGTTTCATGGATTCACTGATGTTTTTTTTAGTTTTAATGGGCGCGAAGCGCTCATACACACGTCTGTGACTGCGGCGTCGACAAGTTTCGTGCATTTTAGTGATTCCTGCACAGCGAGTTTCATGGATTCACTGATGTTTTTTTAATTTTAATGGGCGCGAAGCGCTCATACACACGTCTGTGACTGCGGTGTTGACGAGTTTCGTGCATTTTAGTGATTCCTACAGAGCGAGTTTCGTGGATCCACTGATGTTTTTTTAGTTTTAATGGGCGCGAAGCGCTCATACACACGTTTGTGACTGCGGCGTTGACGAGTTTCGTGCATTTTAGTGATTCCTACACAGCGAGTTTCGTGGATCCACTGATGTTTTTTTAGTTTTAATGGGCGCGAAGCGCTCATACACACGTTTGTGACTGCGGCGTTGACGAGTTTCGTGCATTTTAGTGATTCCTACACAGCGAATTTCGTGGATTCACTGATGTTTTTTTAGTTTTAATGGGCGCGAAGCGCTCATACACACGTCTGTGACTGCGGAGTTGACAAGTTTCGTGCATTTTAGTGATTCCTACACAGCGAGTTTCGTGGATCCACTGATGTTTGTTTTAGCTTTAAGGGGCGCGAAGCGCTCATACACACGTCTGTGACTGCGGCGTTGACGAGTTTCGTGCATTTTAGTGATTCCTGCACAGCGAGTTTCGTGGATCCACTGATGTTTTTTTTAGTTTTAATGGGCGCGAAGCGCTCATACACACGTTAGTTATTGCGGCGTCGGCGAGTTTCATGCATTTTACTGATTCCTGCACAGCGAGTTTTGTGGATCCACTGATTTTTTTTTGTTGTTGTTTTAATGCAGTCATAATGTTTCAGTTTAAAATTATAGAAATTATGATATAGAAATTATATTATTTGATAAATATCCTTACTAAATTTTAGAAATAAAATATTTCTAAAATTCACGAACGTAAGTTGTAAAATTTATATAACTTTGTGCAAATTTACGCAGCAAAATTTTAAAATTCCTTTTCTGTAATTTTTATCTCTAGTAAGTAGTTGTTTTTCCCGAATTTTTAAGTATAGAACGAAGCGTACGAAGAGGAAACTGTGACTGGGTCAAAGTCTCAATTTGGCGCCCCCTCCCCGAACTTTTTCTTGTGACAAGCTAAAAATGACGTTGGTAGTATAAATTTCTGCGCCCGTAAAACTGCCATCTTCGCCCCCCCCCCCCTTTCGCACGGCGCTGATAAGTACACAATTATTTTTGTGACTGTTTATTGATATAAATAATATCTGTAAAATACACAAATAAAAAATTCCCTAATTTAAAATAATTCGCTTGAATGTACGCAGTGTCTTTTTAAAATTCATTTCTTTTAATTTTTACAGTGCTTAAATAGTTTTTTACGCTGAGTTTTTTAAGGAACAAAAGTATTTTTCATAGCAGAAATGTGGATAGATTTTGTGCTGTTAGCGAAACGAAATTGACCAATCAGAAAATTCGCTCACTTAAAAAAGCAAAAACTTTGAATGCCGTTTTCTGATTGTTCAATCTCGTTTTGTTATCTCTGTATTCGCAAAATGTGCCTGAATACCGGACATTAGATGAAAACATTGCATCAAATTTTGTAATTACTGAATTGTCTGCCGCATGAAACGATATCTGGAAGCAGAAATAATTCTTTTAGTTTGTTGGATAGATTTTTAATTTGGAACGCGTGATCTATTTTCTTGGATAAATTATAAATAAAATAAAGTATCCTCTTTGTAGGATTCCGTAATGTAAATAAGTAAAGGTAAGTGAATTTTTTTTATGGCTATTGTATTTTGCTTGTTTTAGAAACTGGTGCATATAAAGTTTTATTATTAGAAATTAGATTTATTAGTATATTATTTATTATTAGTATATTAGAAAGTCAATGGTTTTATATATTTATTGTGAAATTTTTTTTTTAATCGGTGACGATGCAGCAAAAGTTTCAAATTTTTAACAGTGTGTCATGTTTTTTCGCTCAATGTATGATAGGTCTGTGGCAGGCCAAACATTGAACGAAAAAACGTACGACATGGACAATTTCACAGTGATAAGAGAAAAAACCGGTTTGATTGCGTCATATTGCACGATTTTTGACGTATGTCTCTGTAGTGTGTGGCGGGCCTTGGAGAAAGACGCTCCGGGAGACAAGACGCAAACATGCGCCAATTTGGCGATTTTTAAAAATCGCGCCAAGAAGGAGAGTAAAGTACATTCGCACCCAATTAATAATTATCTATGTAATTAAATATTGGTTTTATTCTAAATTTTATCAGTTTTAAATTCATTTATTAAATGCAAAATAAGATCAAATGAGATGCAACAACAAAAACAATACGGAAGATGTAAACAAAAACGTAAACATATCTTGGTTGTATCTATTCGAATTCGAATAAAACAGTCGATTAGGATCAAAACGATTATTAAAATTTTACAGAAAAATATAAATAAGTTTGCGCCAAGATAGTGATACATAACAGTACCTATCAACCCTACTATCCTTCTGCTGTAGCCAAGCTGCCATAATCTATCGAGGTAACTAACCTACGAGGTAGACTGGTTTCGCTTTAAAGTAGCGGACTCCCATATAATAAATCGATAAAAAATTACATTATCATTTCTAATATTTTTTGTGATTTAAGCTGTTAGACTTTATTGTCATGTACCTTCAGCTGACCCACAAAGTATCTCCAAGGGCATGCGCAAGCGTACCCCTGGTTGCGAGTTTTTATTATTTATTTATCGACAAGCTCAATATTAATCAATTCCTTCTCACTTTTTTCCGCTCTTATTCAAATATTTACAGCGCACACAAAAAAACACATTAAAAAACATAGCTCATTCATGACCGCTATTGCTGCTCGCATAAAGCGTAGTAGTTTTTAATTAACCTCTTCAGACCTGATGTATCTTATAGGATACATATCTTTACAATTTTTTTTCACGTATATAAATAATGTAAAAAAAAGAGAAATTGGTGCAAATGGAGGCCTAACAGATAGAAGCATTAAACAAAATAGTAATTTGTTTATTGTAGCTCTTTTTAGTAAGCTACGTGTTATATAAAATTGGCTTGAAGCAAAAATGTACGAAATGAACAAAAATGAAAACTCAAATAATTTTATTGTGCGTTAAGATATCATTTGTAGAGTCCATTAGTAATGAAAACTTACCAAATATATATTTATTTTATGTTTTTCAGTGTTTTTACAATGCAAAAAAGTATAATAAAATTTAAAAATCCAAAGAAATTGTCAAAAAATGTCTTTTTTGAGTCCCGATGTATCATGAATTTTTATCAAACATAAATAATTTCTAATTTTTTTGCTGATCAATCTTTATTAGGTATTGGTTTGGTAATATAAATCCATAACTGAAATTACGAAAAGTACATAAATAAACCCTGGGGTCTGAAGAGGTTAATTAAAGAAAATAAATACAAAATCAAAATTTTGATGATTTCTTAAGAAAAATCATACCTTCAACAATGCGGCAAAAAGATTTTAATGGCTCTCCTTTTTATCGCCATGTTGAAGATGTCACGACTTCAGTAAGTCAATCAATGATGTGAATCTGAACACCACGATGAAGAATCACTCCATGTTTTTGTCTCCTTAAAATGCGCGCGGCAAGTTTTTGGCATTTTGAACATCCTAGAATAATTTCATGAATTGAATTTTTCCTGTTAGCAAGATGGCAACTTCATCCTAGTGTATACGTTAACCCTTTCCGGCACGCTACCCTTTAAATTTGGAATTTCAGCAAAAAAATTGTGGGCAGTCTAATAGGGTTTAGAGTAGTATTAATGTACAATTTTGTAAAGATTACACTTACCGTTTTAATTTTGTGGTCGTACCCGGACTGGGATCAGTGCGTCACTAGAGCTTTGAAAAGAGCAGCGAATCAAGCATTGCGGTAAAGCGTATAATAGGGTATAAGTAATGAAAGATTTTGTGTATGATTGAAAAAAATATGGAATTTGATTTCCATAGCAGATTTGGCATTACCCAGGGTGCACCACGAGGAGGCCTGCTATTCTACACCCCCCCCCCCCCAAAAAAAAAGATTAAAAAGGGAAAAAAAAGGAAAATTCTTTTCTTGGTTATATGAGTAAAAGAAAAAAAGGAAAACGATAAATCTTGGCTATATGACTATTTACATAGTATTTACATTTCATATATTTACATTTTCTTCTATTTTTTCTGCCCCCCCCCCAAAAAAAAGAAAGATTAAAAAAGAAAAAAAAAGGAATATAATATAAGTATGGTTATATAAGTACAGTAGACTCCCTCAAATCCGCACACCTTGGGACTAGAGGTTTTGCGGATTTCTGGTCACTGCGTTGTTTATATTTCTTTTAAAAGTAATTTGAATGTAATTAATAATGAAATCAAAAGTATAATGAATGTCAACAATATATTAAAATATTAAAATAAGTAATAAACTAAAATAATACAAATTTAGGTAATTTTTTAATGATTTAAATACAAAAAGCAAAGGTCAAGTTAATAATCAATAATGTACAATTAAATATTCATTACAAAGATAAATTTTTTCCCTAAATTAGTCAATGAAATGTGTCTCATTAAGGTACATTTCTAATTCACATCAGGATCATAAAATAAGAGTTTTTTATTTCAGGTATAGCTAGACTTAATAACTAAAAAAAGCTTCATTAATACATAAATGTATTTGGTAAGACTATGATTACCAATGATATCAGCAACATATTGATTTTTTCAGAAATAAATTATTCTTTCTTCATGAAAAAATATGAATTCAATAACTTAACAAAAATTACAAATTAAAAAATGTATGGAGTTGATATAAAACTAAAAAAGAGTCAAATTTTGCACCTACATCTGAACTGAATGTTTCATTGTTTACATTCGTAAATTATGTGCGGATTTTAGAGAGTTGTGGATTTTATGAGTGCGGATTTGAGGGAGTCTACTGTAAATGAAAAAAAGGAATACGATAAATCTTGGCTATATGATTATTTACACAATATTTATATTTTCTTCTATTTTTTCTGCTGATGATATTTTTCACAGCATGTTTCACCCTCATGGAAAAAACACAATCCAACATTGCATGTTTTACACATATATCTTGATTTGTGTGGCTTTTCTGTCGTACTACAGTACGCAGATCTCCTTCGAGTAGCCTTCACTGGTATGTGTTCCACATTACTATATCTTTTCTCATCAGAGACGTATTTAATAGTGGGACGTATCATCTGGAGCACTGGAACTGGAAAGTCGTCTTTTCAAAGATGGTGTTTTTGATTTTCCCAGTTCAGAGAGAATACACTAAATTAAGGCGAAATTGCTTCGCTTTATTAATTTCTTCGTCAGTTATCATTTTATGAAGAATGTAAGAATTAATAACTGCAACATCAAAGAAGTGGAAAAAGATTCGATGTCACCATTTTTTACTTTTACGACCTATTTCATAAAGTGCCTTCAGTTGATCCAATTTATCAACATACCCCATATTTTTGTTATATGTAGAAATGGCTTTTGGGCATTTTATTTTTGTTCCATCTTTTTCTTTTCCCTCAATTTCCGTACAATCTGCTGCATCAGGAAGAGAAGATAGAATTGAAACGCTACGCTTGTCTCTCCATTATAAACAAATTAGGCCATCATCACTTACGGCCCAATTGTAAGCATCTCTTTGCAAGTCTTTGTCTTGGGCAAGCAAATTTTTTGGCATGTTTTTTCTATTTAGCATAACAGTGCCACAGGAGTTTCTAAAAAACGAAAAAGTTCATAGGTGGTGAAAAAATTGTCCATAAATACTCGGTGGTGTTTTCCATATAGAGTTTGTCATTTTCTTGACAACTTGTTCTCCGAGATTTTTTTCAACAACTTCTTTTTTGCCCGATTAAATTTTAAATTGAGATGCAAAACCGCTCTCGTTGCATCTCATCCACACTTTAAAATCCCGTTTTATAGGTTTTTGAGGCATATATTGTTTAATAGAACTTTTTCCTTTGAATTGTATCATTGATTTATCAATCGATTGATTTTCGCTGGGATGTAGAGCATTCATAATTTTTTTTGAAAGGTGGTCAAGATAGGGGCGCACTTTGTATAGCCTATCAAAGTTTTTATCGCCTTTCTTTGGTTCCATAACCTTATTGTTTAGGTGCAAATGTCCTAATATCCATGAAAATCTTCTCTGACACATTCATTCACTAATAAAATCATCACGAAGTGCCTCATCATTTGCTCAGTAATCTCGATAACTCGGCATCTTCTTTATGCCCATAAGAAGATTTATCACCAAAAAAATATACAGCTCCATTAGAGTGAGGCGAGAAAATGGTTTGCCACTCTGAGTTGCATATAAATTAGTCTTGAAGACTATAAGCTCCATCAATTCATCTGGAAAAATTTCGAGGAATACTGCTAAAGGAGTTTTCTCTGGTAAATCCCAAAGTTCGTCGCTTGGCCCACTTCTGGATGTAAAATCTGGAAGCGTTTTTTGCACCTCCTTTTTATGAGTCCCCCCGTGGCAGAAACACGGCGACGTAGTCGCGGACACAGAAATATCTTGCGGACAGTTTTTGTCTGTACTAATGAAATCAATTAAAAAAATTTGTCCGCAACTTTCGGACACTTTTGTCCGCAACTGACGGACACTTTTTGTCCGCAATTGTCGGACACTTTTTGTCTGCATTAACGAAAATTTTTTAAAAATTGTCCAAAACTTTCGGACATTTTTTTTCTTTCGGCAGTACGCAGCTGTTTCCTAATCCGGACGTCAAATTCCCGCCTCTCTCGCCCATCTCGCCAATTCATTCCTGCTTTCTTCAGCGCTGCGGCCGCTAAGATGAGCAGCTGTCTTTGTGAAGAACACGTGCTTAGAATGGTGTCCCGGGATAAAGTTTTTTGTGTTGTGTGCGATTCTAAAATAGTACATAAAAAAAAAAAAAAAAAAAAAAAAATGAGCACACATTTTTAAAGACGCCATCCTGGTCAAAGTATGACTGGAAATTATTTTAAAAAGTGGAAGATTCTAAGAGGTAACTAGAGGGGGGCGCCAACAGAACAAAAAGTAAAGGGGGCGCCAAATTAAGATTTTCTTTGGTGTGTTTATTATAAAGAATGATTATGTTTTGGGAGGGGGGGGGG
Source organism: Maratus speculifer (assembly GCA_964019185.1). NCBI lineage: Eukaryota > Metazoa > Arthropoda > Arachnida > Araneae > Salticidae > Maratus > Maratus speculifer. Next base: position 166,121 of record CAXHSM010000005.1, on the reverse strand, counting down.
GGCGCCAAAAGCCATGGTTGCCCCGGGCGCAAAAAAGGCTAGTTTCGGCGCTGGATTCTAGTTTAAAAAAAGAACAAATCAGCTCTGAATTTGATGAGTATCACGATCAGGAAAATATCTTGGAAAATAATAACAATGGAAACTAGAATACTGCAATAATGAAGATATATCACCAAAAGATTTCTTTATGATCGAGCTGTGAAACGAGCAAGATATGACGATGAAAAGTTTGCAACTCTAACTGATGTTCTACAAGCAGTAAAGAATAAATGTTACATAATTTATATTTACTTATTGTTAGTATACAGTACGGGACATAATTTATTTGAAAATTAGGGCATCCATAAAAAACTAATCACAGAGTAATAGCAAAGAAAACTGAGATATCTGCCATTTGTTTTGCTTATTTAAATGCTTTGTTTATTCAAGCATTTAAGTTGGAAGTCAAGTAGATTATATTTAAATAGAAATAATGCATATATAGTCATGAAATATTTTTGTTGAAATTATCTTTTTTCGTACTAAACATTATCAATGGAAAGCTTGTCTCATTAACATCCGAGTTCTTTGATCTAAATGAACAAACCACAAGTCGTTATCAGCTTTTTTTTCTAGCAAGTGGGCTTTTTTGTCGTTGGAAATAATTTTCTTAAAACTTATTATATTTTAATAAAAATTTGGTACACAACCTAATTTATTATTATTGCAACTTGTTGAAAATTTGAACAAAATCGTACAATTAACAACAGAAATATAATTTTTTTTTTTTTTTTTTTTTTTTTTTATTATATCTGCAATTCGCTGAAAAACTTAAAAAAATGTTAGGCTAAAAATAAAAATCGAATTGTTTTTTTCCGCAATTCTTCCACGAAATTGCGTTTTTTCCCCCACGATCAGGAGTGCCTACCCCCCCCCCCCCCAAGGAATTTGTCAGAAAATTTATCAACCATTAAATGCCAAACTGAAACAAAAATTAAAAAATTGCTCAAACGCTAAAATAATTTATCAGATTTGATTGCAATAAAAACATATTCATTAAATAAACGCTTTATGCATATAAATTAATAATTATCATAAAAAAATCTAAAACGATATATATATTCAATATATTGAAATTTTACCAGCTAAGACGGAAACCTGTTTAAAACAAGGTCTTCACCGGTTCTTAAGCCCCCCCCCCCTTCCCCCAAGGAAATTCTGATATGCAGACATGCCACTTTTCCGCAGAATCCCGCTTTTTCGGCGCTATGTATTTTATCATTCTTGAGATCAATGCAAGTATGCATTAAATTTTTTTACCTTCTTTTGAGGGGGGCGGACGAAATACACAAAAAACAAAAACCCCAAGGAAATTCTGATATGCAGACATGCCACTTTTCCGCAGAATCCCGCTTTTTCGGCGCTGTATTTTATCATTCCTGAGATCAATGCAAATATGCATTAAAATTTTTTACCTTCTTTTTTGTGGGGGAGGGGGGGGGGAGGGCGGACGAAATACACAAAAAACAAAAACGGGAGAACAAATAGTGGCCGCCAAATTGAAATAGTTTTCGTTTTCCTCTGTCTTTCCCCTGTCTGATCGCGCGCACCAAAGCAATTAGCGATGCCGCGGATGCACTATAGCGCTTAAATTACGCGAAAAATTGGCGTTGGGATGCAAACAATAGTTCTTACGACGTCCCATGGGACGCGTAATTTTTACAGACTTAAATTCTTCAAAGAATCGTGAAATAAATGGGAATTCCGTCCAAGGACCGCGAAAAAAATGTCGGTTTTCATCAAAGAATCGCTGAAAAAAAGACTAATTTCGTCAGGAAATCACAAAAAAAAAAAAAAAAAAAAAAAAAATTCAAATTTTGTAGAAGAATCGCAGGAAGAAGAAAAATTTCGTCAATGGGCTGCAAAAAAAAAAAAAAAAAAAAAGACTAATTTCATCGAAAGATTGAGAAAAAATGGCAAATTTTGTCAAAGAATCCGAAAAAAACGGCGAATTTCGTCGTAAGTAAATATGCTAGACAATTTTTCTAATGCTGATTTATTAAATTTAGGTTTTTGGACTTTTTTTAAAATATGCATTTAAAAAGTAGTTAAGAATATTACATATAAAATATGTAGAATACCTGATTTGTGATATATTCATTTTTCAGTGTCTTTTCTTTTTCCTAAACATATGTTGTGTAAATGTGTATATGCAGTTAGAAGAAAATACTGCATTGCGGTCGCAGACAGAATTTGATGTTAATGGGGCTTGTCGCAGACACAGTTAAAAAATTCTGCCACAGGGATGAGTCCATATAAGTACATGGGCTTGCGTAGATGGACCTGGTTGAGAAGGATCATCAATTTCTTCCTCATCTAAATTTTCATCCGTGACATCTGAACTTACACTAAGTTCATCAGCATATACTTCAGTATCACTGCTCTTTGCATTTTCAGATTCACTATCTGAAGGCAGTTTTTCTAGCACTTTCAGTGCTTCAGATTTGCTCAGGCCTTTCCGAGCCATTTATAAAAAAATGGCAAATTTGAAAAAAATAATTAAAGACTATAAAAAGATAATTAAACTAATTTAAAAATTTACAATTAAAAAATAAACTATAAACTATATAAACAAATATATATCTACAGGAACCAGCAAAACTCAAAGCTAATGGAATTCTAATAACTGAGAGAGGGAAAAAATCAGAACTTCTCTTGTGAAAATCAAAGAGAAAACTGATAAAACTATGTCTGAAAATAAGTAACAAACATCCCCTTGGAATTTCTTAGTTCAAAACCCCACTGAAAAAATAAATAAATAAAAGGGAAACACAGCTTGCACCCTCGGCCTCCACTTGTGAAAGATGATATGAAACGTAACGTGACTCGGAACTCTGTGGAAAAAAACGTAGACGCACAATGGTCCCAGTCTGGGACCGGCTCACATTCTTACGTTAAATACAGGCATCCTTTCAATGTAAAAAAATAAAACTAATACAGAATAAAGAGTTTAGAGTACATCCAACAAAAATACATAAAAAAAATTTTTCAGCAATTTTTTTTATACCCCCCCCCCCCCAAAAAAAATGTAAACATTTCATTGAAAAAAAAGGGGTTTTTTAAAAATGAACTCAGACAAAAAATATTAAATATTTTTTTGGTGCTGCCATCTATTATGAACAAGAAAGGTCAAAAGTACTTGAAAAGCTGATTTTTGCTCCTTTTTTAGCTTATTTTTAGTGTTTTAAAGGGGATTTCTTTTAGGTATCCCAGACTGGGATATGTGTGCCGGAAAGGGTTAGTAAAATTCTTTTACCATTTTTGAATAATTTTACAATCAACATTGCGATTAAAGCTGGAAACTTAAGAAATTTAGTATTTAATATTTTTCAGTATAACATCATTGATGTTGATAAATGTGATAGATTGTTTGAGTGATATTTTTGGGGTTGTCCAGGTTTATAATTCCCAGGGTCATATTTTTTATAAAATAGTAATTTTACAAAACAATTATGGTAAAATGCCATGAAGCTGACACTTTAAGAATACTCTTCAGAGTTTAAGAAGTTAGTTGCCTTTCAAAATAACTTTTCTTAAAAAATATTATTTCAGTAAAAAACAATTGTTTTTCATATCGTACACAGTTATTTCCCCTCTCTTGTAAAATTTTTGTTTGAATGAATTGATAAAAAAAAAAGTGCCAAATTCTCTATAACTGACACAAACATCATAATTGGCATCCGGCGTGACTGAGTTTTAACCCCCTTGGCGCGTTTTCAAAATATCACCACATTGGTGCACTTTTGCATTTTGTCTCCCGGAGTTAGCACGCAAAAAAAGAAAAAAAAATTTAAAGTGATGATGATAAAAATAAATCAAAAATACATGCTTTAAAGCATAGAAATTTCAAAAATTGTGAAATATCACACATAAAAAAACAGAATTTTTAAAGAGAGCTTCTGATGCTTCTGACCATCCCATTCTGTATGAGGACGTATGGCCATTTCATCCATTACTAAGGAGCAAACAATAGTATATGGAGTATTTTTAGCAGTATGTCCTAGAACAGTAAAAGACTTGTCTGTGAAACCAGGCAATGCACCAATTTGTTTATACCATCCTGCTGTGGTCTTCTGATGAGGAATAGCTTTATTAAATGTTTTTCTGATATACTCATATGCTGCTGGTGAATAATAATGAAGCGTTAAAGCAAAAGCTCTTAATTCAGGTGAGTATTCTTTCGGTGGCGTACGATCAGTATTCAGTAACAGTACAAAGTTGTCTCAAAAGAAATTCTTTGGTCCTGCTACCGAATTTAACTGATTTGATGGCATACTGATCTGCAAATCTTTCTTTCTTCATGTTATTAACAAATAAATTCAATTTTCTTTTCCTGTTTTTTTTTATAATTTCCTCTTGCTACTTTATTTTCTTTTTGGCTTCGGCCATTTCATTAGAAGTCCGTTCTAATTTCCTTTTTAAGTGCACATTTTCAATAGATATATTAAACGCACGCTTCATGAATTCATGTTCCAAAATAGGAGGAGATTGTTCCTGTAAGAGAAATATAAAAAAATCAATAATATTTGAGCATTAAGCATGTTCAAAATCTCACCAAAGTGATTCACGTAATTAAACTCGAATGAAACATTTACCAACTATAGGGAAAATTCACACATTTAAACACAGTTTAACCTGCATGTGCCACCCTTCCCCTTTCATTCCCATTGCAAAATTTAATTAAAATGTAAGAAATATTAGATGACCATAGTGAATTATTCAGAATTTGGTAAAACAGCATCGCTACAGAAATTATGATAAAAGGTTCCTTAATCTTCTCCTATCTTTATCAGACTTCTCTCTTTTCCTTCATTAACATTATACACATGGCATCTTTCAGTGTATTATCTTCCTTGTAAAACACAACTATCCAGCTTATTAATACCTATCTTTTTGAGAGAAAAATATTAAGATTGTACAATCTTGTCCTATTATAGTGTTAAAAATCCTGTTTGTATCTTGTATCAAAGCTTACACGCCAAAAGATAATAAAAGTAGAAGACTAGAAAAAATCCAATTTTGTCAAAAACATGTTATATGTGTTTTGCCACAGTTAGAAATTAGTTTAAATGATATTTTATTTGAATTTTATGTCAAAATTTACTGAAAAAGCTGAAAATATTAGACGTTAATAAAGAATATTCAGGTTTGTAAAGTTTCACTATGAAGTAAATACCCCCCTTCCAACAGAGGCACACACTTTCTGATAATTTGGATAATATATTTTTTAAATACCTCCAATTAAAAGTAAATCATAGGGAAAATCATATTTCACAACTCACCATTGATATATCAATTGAATCCTTTGCTGGCATTGTGTCCAACACATCACTACTGCCATTCAATGATTGTTCCTGTGATTGACAAAAAGATTTATAACAGTTATTTAAAAATAAATATTTGATACAGTTATTAAACATTCACTCATTGTCATGTCATTTAATATTGCATTCAAATAGATGAACCATAAAAATTTCTGATATTCGAAACTCCAACAAAATATATAAAATGCTTGAATTAACAGTATTAATCAATTAAAATATGCAGACATATTCAAAAATACAGTTTGTAGGTGAAAAAAAAAATTAATTAAACCCTGCACCCTCCCCATAAAGGAAACAAAAAATGTCATTCAATTGAAAATTATGTCTTCAACACTAGTGATTTACTAGATAATCTACAACTTTGGATATCCATATTTGAAGCATCTGAAAATCACTTTTTATCAAAAATTCATTGATTATAATTCATATGTTTCTTGAAATAAAAATATTAATTGCAACCTATTTATTATTATGACAGTAGTACACTTATAGAAACATCAGTTTTGAAAATACAAAGTTTCAGCTCATTGTGTCTCTTTTTTTTTTGTTACAAATCATATTATACAATCTCTTTTTCAACAATTAGAAATGAACTTTATTTAAGTCTTATGTCAAAACATACTGAAAAAGATGAAGATATTCAATGTTAATAAATAAAAATTCAGAGATTTGAAAAAATTCATTATAAAAGCAGCATTCATTCAGCCCTCTCCCGACAGAGACACTAAAATGATTTCAATAATACATCTTTAAATACCTTCAATAAGAAGTAAATAGTATGGTAAATACTTCACAACTCACCACTGATATATCAATTGACTTCTTCGCTGGCATTGTGTCCAACGAAATACTCCCATTGAACGATTGTTCCTGTTAAAAACAGAAGGATTAGTAACATATTTTATGAAAGGAAAATTAATTAAGCAGTTTCTTATTGTTATCATATTTGGTAATGCATTAAAATAGATTTCCCATAAAATTTTCTTCCATTTGAAACTCCAACAGAATATATAAAATGCTTGAATTAAGAGTATTGATTGCCCCCCCCCCCTTCCACACACACACACACTTTCAACAATACATTTTTAAATACCTCCAATAAGATATAAATAGTTAGAAAAATTATATTTTACAACTCACCATTGCTATATCAATTAACTAGTTTGCTTGCATTGTTGTTGAAATATAATTCAATGATTGTTCCTGTGAAAGACAAATGAAAGTATTAATAACACAGTTACTTAAAAAAAAAAAAAAAAAAAAAAATTGATACATTAAGCATTTTCTTATTGTCATCACATTTGCTATTGTATTAAAAATGATTTATTATAAAAAATTTCTGATATTCAAAACTCCAACAGAATACTGTAGTTTTCTTTAAATCTGCACAGCTTCGGACCAGAGGCTGTTCGGATTATAAAATTTAGCAGATTTGTGATCATGTGTTTGTTTACATTTTTTAAACAGTGATTTGAATTGAAATAATGTAATGGAAATTCAGAGTTTTGTAAATTTTCATCATGAAGTAAATACCCCCCCCCTCCCCCGACAGAGATATTTAAAGACAATTTCAATAATGCATTTTTAAATATCTCCAATAAGATGCAAATAGTAGGGAAAATTATATTACACAACTCACCATTGATATATCAATTAAGTCCTTTTCCTGCATTGTATCCTTTGGAATACTTCTGTCATTGAATGATTGTTCTTGAGAAAGACAAAAATATTAATAACTGAGTTATTTAAAAAAGATACCCTAATTAAGCAGATTTTTATTGTCATCATATTTGGCATCACATAAAAATAGATTAATCATAAAATGTTTGTGATATTTGAAACTCCAACAGAATATATAAAATGCTTAAATTAAGAGCGATTGTTTAAAATCCCCCTTCCCCCTCTACACATACACTTTTAGACAATTTCAACAATATATTTTTAAATACCTTCAATAAGAAGTAAATATTGAATAAATATATGTTATATATAATTGTTCAATAAGAAGTAAATATAGTAGGAAAAATTAAACACCACAACTCACCATTTCCATATCAATTGAATGGTTTGCTGGCATTGTTGTAGATGAAATTGAATTCAATGATTGTTCCTGAGAAAGACAAATGAAAGTATTAATAACACAGTTACTTTAAAAAATATGCATATTTGATACATTAATTAAGCATTTTCTTATTGTCATCACATTTGGTATCATTAAAATTGATTAACCTTAACAATAAAAAATTTCTGATATTAGAATAATTTGATAACTGTAACTGCCTGATATTTAGTATGTAGGGGAGACCGGGGCACATTGGTACATATTACAAAAAATTGTCTTTTTTATGATGAACATCCAAATTTTTTGAAATTTCAAACCATTTACTTGAAGAGTGTTTTCTATTGTTGCAGTGTCATGAATAATTTTGAAAAATTTCGGTATGTTAAAGTCAGTAACATGTAGTTTAGGAAATAATGATTTTTGTACCAATGTACCCCATGATGGGGTTGATTGGTACAAGGATGGGGTACTTTGGTACAAGAAATATACATAGTGAACTTAATTATTTTATTAATAACAGTAATTAGGATACAAAAAAGGAAATATACTTAAAAATACATGAATAATATATAGAAACCACAAGAAAAAAACATAGGAAAATGAATAGTTGTAGAATTTTATACAATTAGTGGACATAGTATTCACTTAACTCAACAGGAAAAGATAATAAGGTTGCAGCTCTAGCAGTACCGCCATTAAATGTAGGCTGTGGAAGGATAAAACATATGTCTGAAATATCAATTATGCTACTATCAACCTCTTCAGGAAAATAAAATTTTGAGAAGTCAGCTTTCTTTCTTAAATACTTTACGGAGAACTCCGATTCTGTATTCTTAATTTCAATTTGGCCAACATAATAAATAAAGCTCTTCTTTCCAGCAAATTTTACTAATACATAATCACTAACTGAGATATTGGATCTACCAGACTCATATATTTTAGGTGGGATAAGTTGGTATTCTTCTTCATGAGGGCCGTCACTGATGCTATCTTCTGAGCTATGGAGACTATAATTGAAGTCATCTATTTCGCTCTCTGTTTCTGAAACATGTGCAGGTAGTTTTGGAGCTTGTTTCATACGCTTAGTAGAATTTTCAGTTAACCCTTTTGGTTTTATCTTTTTTGACCTTCTCAAAGCTTCCTCCACTAGCCTGTTCTTCTCGGGAGTTGAAGTCAGTATTCTTGACTTTCCTTTTCTTTGCCTACGTGCATTATTTGACTTGCATCTTACAGCTTTTGGGTATGGGCGAACACTTTCTGGTGTAACAGGTTGTTCACAATTTTGCAAATAGCTAGTTGAAGATGATCCTGGATTCTGTGTATTCATTTCATTATTGGTTAAACTTAGAGTGGTAACTGCATTGGTTAAGGTTGAAGAAAATTCTGTTTGACATAGGCTTATATCACTTGAAGTACTAGGTTCTGGCTGATCAGTACATAGGAGCTGAAAAAATCGTCATCTGTAAAAATGTTTCGATTAACTGGCCAAATTCCTGTTTTTCGGAATGATGATGTTATATTTTTTAGGCTGAATGCTGCCATATAAGCTGTGTTTGCCAATTGAGCAATGTTATATATTGAGATGGTCTTTCCTGGATGGGACAAGTGCCAGTCATTAAATGCTGTCTTTAGATGTACTTTCAATGGTCCATAAAGCCCAACGTCTAGAGGTTGCAGTCGATGGGTGCAGTGCGGTGGAAATGTGACAAAATGAATCCCATTTTCTCTGCAGAAATCTATTACTTCCAGTGATGCATGAGACTCATGATTATCCAGTAGGATTAAAATTGGATCATCCTTTGTTGCTCTTGTAAATTTTTGCACATGCTTCATAACTTGCAAAAAAAGTTGTCCATTCATATAACCACTTGGAGCAGCAAGACCTAAACTACCTATTGGAGCTCCATCCAAGAAAGCTTCCTTGTTCCGCACCCTTGGAAACACAAATGCAGGAGGAATGGTGTTCCCAGTTGCACTGATAATTGCACAAAAAGTAACCAATTCTCCCCTTTCTGCTGATACTGCTTGACCCACTTGTTTCGTTCCAGTTTCTGCTACAACCTTAGGTGTTGGTAGCACTGTGTGAATTCCTGTTTCATCAATATTGTAAAGCCTTTCTGCACGAATGTTATATGTAGTCAAAGCTTCTTCAAAATTGTTAAAAAATTCAGTGACATTAGTGCGATTAAATGCTGTGGCCCGTGAAAGACTTGTATTTTCTGGTTTTCTTAAACTCAAATTTGGATGTCGCTTCATAAATTCTAGCATCCATTCTTCACCGGCCATTTTATTACTAAGCCATTTTTCTGGCATAGGCCCTTTTAAATTAGCACCAAGTTTTTTTGCATAATCATAGGCGAAAACTCTGACTTGTTTATATGATAATCCATACTGAATTTTTGAACTTTTTATTAGATACTTACTAGCATATCTTCTTGTTCTTTTGTAAACACTTGCTTGACAGTGTACTTTGAGCTAAACTGATACTTGGCTACTTCAACTTTATGTTCATTTTCTGGATTATCGACACTTGCTGTATGTATATTTGGATGAGATTCTTTGTACTTTTTCACTCTGTTTGCCAGTGTCATTACTTTTAGTCCATATATTCGAGCTGTTGTTCGTATTTTGCTGCCATTAAGGACATCAGATACAGCTTTTGCCATAGTCTCCTCACAAATTTCTGTGCGATTAGTTTTTTTCTTGTAATTCCTCATGGTAACTGCAAAGAAATCGAAATATTTAAGAAATAAATAATGTGTGCAGCCTATTAAAAAAAAAAAAAAAAAGATGTATACACTTATTTAATTGTATCTAGTAAATATACTGCATCTGTACAGAAACTACAGTACACTTGCTTTAACCCTTAAAAGCATAGTGTAGCATATCTGCAACATGTACAAAAATGTATTTTGGAGTCATCTGGTGGAGTTTTTATTAACTAATCTATGTTTATTACCTGCTACATTAAGTTTTCAGAAGGATCATTGAACCTTTCCTCCAATAAATGGCAGTATTGATGGTTGTTTTTATTAAATTTGGCGGAAAGTGACATAGAACATCTGATGTTCTCAATTCTTGGATGTCTTGCCTATACTAGGGCTCCTAGATTTACGAGCTGAAGCATCCGCCATTGATATGCCTTTGGGTTTGCCATATGTACCCAGCGCCCATTCGCTTCTATGTAAACAGAGAGCAACAGTGCTGCATTTTGACAGTTATTTTCTATTAAATACACGTTATAATTAAATACGAAATTTATGGTAAGATATTGCTCTGCTATGAATTGTTCAAACCATTTTAGAAAAGGACACAAGGCGTTTCAATTTCTGGAAGAAAACACAAGACGAACAAAGTAAATAACCAACTGTCGTCGAAATAATTGGCGCGGTTTTTGAAAGCGCCAAATTTAAAAGTCGGTCAATACTCGTAAAAATAAATGATGATTACGATTCTTTTAGATTTAATTTTTTATATCTGTATTTATATAATTCTCGTAAGATAGCGGTTACCAATCAAGGCTAAGCATGCTCTTGGGGATACGTTACGGGTTTTCTGAGGGCATGTCTTAAATAAGTAATGGTTTAAATAAATCACAAAAATGTTACAAATGATAATGTAATTTTTATCGATTTATTATATGATTGAGAAAAAATAATTACTAATAAGAAAAATTGCACAATTAATTATTATTATTATTTATTTATTAATTATTATTATATAGTATTAGATTTTTTACTATATAAATTAATTATTTTATTATATTAATGTATTATATTTTATAATGTATTATATTATTTTATAACTAGGATTTCCCTCAGAGGGATTAGTCTGAGCGATGTTGCTGAGAATACACATTTAATAACTTGCGACAAGTAAAGAAAATGAGATGTTACCTTTAATTGGTCATTCATTGTGATAAAATATGATGAAAATAAGCATATTGAATCATGGAATTACAAAATCTTATATATAAAGTTGCATATGCTATTTTTATAAAAGGGAAAGCAAACCATACATGGATATAAAATTGAAAATATGCAAAATGTTAAAAGTAATACAGAAAATAAAACACCAGATTTTCCTACATTGGAAATATAACTTTTTGAAATGATGTCATGAGCATAAACAGAAGCTCCGCACCGATTTGAGAAACTATAAATAACATAAACTATTATGTTTGAAGAGAATGGAGTGTATTTTATATGGTGTGAGATCCGTCTGAATAGTTTATATTGTTGAACATCTGTTTTCCATGAATGCCATGAGGTTGTCGATAAGAATTAAAGAATCCTTTTTTTAAGAATTTGTCCTAAACGAGCATATACATCATAAGTTACTGTTATGCCAAAGTTCTATAGTTTCTAACCCCAACAGTATCCTAGAAATTGCGAAATTCTCAATAAATTGGGTTTAAAACTTTTTCTAGAAAAAAAAATGTTTAATTTGTGAATTTAAATTGTCGAATGTTTTAGAAATCGTTCATAACGAGAATATTATATCTTTAAAGCTGCCACAAAAATAAATAAATAAATAAATAAATAAATTTTTAGTCATATCAACATTAAAGAATTCTCAATTTTAGAACTATTTTTGCTCGTGCATTGATGGTGATTATTGTTCCTACGCAAAATATAGTTTGCAGCAAACATGATTACCAACATTTTTTGCCCACATTATTTTTTAAATCGGCTAGGTACTCACAATGATAACGAAAAACACACAAACGTTATTGCTTTGTAGCATAGAAATATAGAATCAAAAGCTATTTATCTTCTATTATATACATAAATTATCTAATTAGTGCTAGCAGATGCATTTTTAAATATACATAGATCAATATAATGCTTCATTTTTCTTTTTTTAGTATTTCTTAATACTCATTTTTCATTTATTTGTATTATTCAGTAAAAAACTCACTTTCTTAAGCCCGAATTACGTCAAACTTTTTATAAAAGCGCAAAAGTCCATATAACAGCGAAGTATTGTGAAGAGTATAAAATACAAGGTGGTAAGACACTTAGACAAGCGCAGATAATAAATCGCCAAATATTGTTCTTTTCGCCCTCTCTCGAAATGGATTTTTTCCGTACATTTAAAAAACAAGATTTTGAGTCATCTTATTTAAAATTCAAATAAATAAGTAAGAGGAAGCAATAATAGCATAAGTCAAAACATTTTATTTCAGCATCAAGGAATTGTATCGTAGTTACACATGTAGAAAAAAGCTGCCTTTGGCCAAAAAACGTAGTCTCCACTAAATTTGAATCCGGTTAAAAAAAGTACCGTGATTAATTAAAATGTTATAGGCAGAGCTGCCAAGTCTCCGGCATTTTGGATACCGGTATTTTAATACAGAAAATGTTTTATTAAATTGGAACATTCTGCAGATTTAAAAAATAACTTTTCCTATAAGAAAATTCTGCTATGCAAAAGCGGGGGCTTGGCATCTCTATATAGGAATATTTCGTAATCTACTTTTTTACCTTAAAAAAAGCAACGACCATTTTTCGGGTACAAAAAGTATTGATAATTGTTCCATTTTGCATACAAAGTACCGATTGTAATATTGATACATCTATGGTGATAAATTTCCAATAATTTTTCAAATCCCATTTATTTCACTAAAAATATAAATCTTTTATTCATTTAGTTTAAAGTAAATGGTTTTTAACTAATTTCATACAGGGTTCGCACGAACCTTAAAAGTCCTTATAAACTCCTTATATTTCGATAGTCCTTAATAAGGATCCTTAAAGTCCTTATTTTTTATTGAAAGTTCTTATTTTTTAACGTGAGCTAAATATTAATGCGATCCGTAAAATGTTTTAAAAAAATCGCCAAATATTCCAGGGTGATTCCTGTCCGAAATTTCCGAAAATTTAAGGCATCCTCTTCCTAAAATTTGAAATTGGGTTATCAGTTTCACATAATTGCCAACTTGTACGGTTTAGCGCGCGGAAAAAAAAAAACAATCGTGGAGAAATGCAAATTTCGTGAAAGGATCGCCGAAAAAGCACACGTTTCGTCAATATTTCGTGGGAAATCGACGATTTCGTCGATGTTTTTGTCAGCGAACTTTATCAAAAGATCGCTGAAAAATGCGAATTTCCTGTGCGGATCGCGGAAAAAACGGCAATTTCACCAAATATCGCAGATAAAACGCTGAATTCGTCTGAAGACTGCGGGAAAATGTCGATTTCATCTAAAGATTGCGGCTATAACGCCGATTTCGTTAAAAGATCATAAAAAAACGGCGATTTCATCAAAAGATCACGGAAAAAACGCCGATTTTGTCAAAAGATCGCGGGGATAAAACGCCGTTTTTGAGAAAAGATCGCATAAAAATGCAAATTTTGCCTAAAGATCGTCGAAGAAAACGCAGATTTCATAAAAAAAAAAACACGGGAGAACGGCGATTTCGTCAAAAGATCGCGGAAAAACCGCCGATTTCGAAAAGATCGCAATAAATCGCCGATTTTGCTAAATATCGCAGATAAATCGCCGATTTCATCTGAAGATCGAGAATAAACCCCCCTTCCCGCGGAGGGGTAACTTGAGGAATCCCCCCCCCCCGCGCTGCCGATTTCCGAAAATGCCATGTGAATTTCCGAAATTTTTTCTTTACCCAGAATCACCCCTGAAACATTCAAAATCTACCAAATATGGTAGCTGAAAAAAAATCTAGTTTCTTTGTTATAATTCTCTTATTTCTGATTGGACAATAAAGCTGCCTCTTTCGTTTCCCGATTGCGACGTAGAAATCTCGTATCCACAAACACCAATCGTAATCAGTATTCACCATCTAAAATTTCTTTTTCTTTGAAATAGAGAAATGAATAACAAAGAAAAGATATTTCGCCAAATAATTGCACTGATCTGTGTTTGATCGTAGTCTTATTATTTCACTGGATATGTGTAGCATGGTTAACAGCAAGTCTTCCTCTGCAGGAAATAAAAGGAAATTGAAGATGACTTAGGTTTTATAAAGAAAAAAATATGGCTTCTTGAAAAAGAAGTATCGGAGTTAGAAAATAAGGCCAATGAATTGGCTGATAAAGCTGAATCAACTAAAGATATTCAATTATTTATAAAATCGAAAAATTGTAGAAAATTTGCGAAAGAAAAAAAAGAAATTTCTTCCCTGACCAAAGAAATAGATGCTAAAAAACAGTTGTTCGCCAACAAATGATATATATTTTGTTATATAATTGCATAATTATGTTTTATGTAAAATTTCAATCTATTACAATTGAAATTTAATGTAAGGAATTATATGAACTGTTCTTTTTTAACTTTAGAAAGTCCTTATTTTTCTTTTAACAAAGCCCTTACAAAGTCCTTATTTTTCATTTAGCAAATTCTGTATGAACCCTGTCATAATTCTTTTGAAATATCACTTTTCATTGGCCATTTTTTAAAGCATTTAGAAAATGGTTGTTGTTTTCAGTCAAATATAGACCTTGGTCTGTCCGGATTTTATTTTTATTATTATTATTATTTATAAATGGTGGAGAAATATTAATACTTAATCCATAACGAACATAATATATGACTCTGTTATTACATAAGTCACCTTTTTATCATCATAAAAATTGTTTTTAATGATTTTTATTAACTCAATAGGAAAAATTTTGTGCTTTGAGCAATAGATGCCCGCATTTCAGTTATTTATTTATTTTAACAAAATTCTTTGCATTTAGAAGAATTTTTATTTAAATAGGAAATCCAAATGTCGCTGTTAATAAAGAAGAAAGTTACAAAAAAAGTTACAAAACGAGTAGACGCATACTATCAAATATGGAGAAACGACGAATCCAAAAAAGACGTCGTATGAAATATCATCTTTTGAAGCAAAAAAACGAGGTCTGATTATCGAACCTACTGATTACAAAATGTGCATTACATTAAAAAAAAGTTAAAATAAAAATACTGCAAATATTGATTTTTTTTTTTTTTTTGTGCAGTTTTGGCTTCGAAAGGTGCGCTATGTTGCAAAAAAGATATAAGCGGCTATGAAAACACACTTGGTAAACGTTCATGCTCAGTTTTACAAATAAATATGGCACATATATGCCCTAAACACACCAAGATACCTAATTGGTGCCAAAATGGCGTTCAGTTGCCTAACATGGTTATCATATAAATGTTACAATAAATTGTTTGTTCTAAAAATATTATCATTTATTGGTTGTTATTTCTTTTTGTTAATAACAGAAAATGTTTTGTTTATTCCTTTTTTTTTATTTTGAAATAAATAAATAACGTGTTATTATAGCATGCTATATGTATCTGATAATCAGAACGATGTTTTCTCCTAATTGGCATAAAAAATCTCGCCAAACCCGGTGCTTATATCTCTAATTATCTCAAGAATTTTATTTATGTATACTATAATTGTTTTTACATGCCACTTACTTCCTCTTGTATATAAAAATAGGTAAGTGGCTCCTTTATGCAATATAAATTGTATAAATCTTTAAAAAATAACCCCCGTTGCCCCTTTTTGGATGGAATAATAAAAAAAAATCAATGTCTTAATTCCAGTATTGCTCCCAAATATGCATACATATTACAAATTTCAAAGTTGTATGCCAACAGGAAATGGATGAAAAATGGGAAAAGATGTCACATATGCACCAGGGTACATAATTGGCGCCAAAATGGCATTATTTTACCTGAGATGGTAACCCAGCTTTATTTATTTATTATTTGTTTATTTACTCATAAAATGTTTATTTATTTTCATTTCCTTTTTTTAATTATATAAAATATTTGTTTTTATAGTTATTAATTATTATTATTATTTTATTTACTGTAAGTTCTTTTTGATAATAGAAAATAATTTAAAAATGTGTATGTAAGCGTTATTTGAAAACGCAGTTTTCGCCAAATGGGCTTTGAAAAAAAATGCGCCAAGTCTGATGCGCGTGTGGCATCCGCGCCGAAAAATTAGTGACCAGAATTGACTTCCACACACAAACAAAATATAAGTTATGTTATGAGAGTCTACTCACATAACTAGTGCTAAATTAAATCAAAGCACTTATTCTAATACTTCCTAATATGGAGCAAAGTAAAATTGCAACAGCAGAAGCAAAGACCCTAAAGTGTGTAAAAGAGAAATAATGTTTCAATTTGTAATTAAGCAGTAGGTGTAAAAATTAGACAGAATGATGACAAGTGAATTAATTTAAAACTCAACTTTTATTTAAAATCTTTTTCATATTTAAAAATAACGATGTCTAAAAATATCATTCAAATAAATAACTTATCAATATAATTCTATAACTAAAAACAATAATTGGCTTAACAAATAAATAATTAAAAACCTCCCTTCAGTGCTCATTTCAGAATAATTAACTTTAAATAAAGAAAGTACTTGAAAGACGTAAGTTGAAGAAAAAGTAAACAAAGTTAAAAATCATCTTCACCGTATTTAATGTATTAAAAACAAACGGACGACCATCATATTAACTCCTTATCACTAGCAAAAGCATAACTACACGAGCTTCCGACAAGATAAACAGACACAGCAAATCAATCATCTATCCACCTCCAAGCAAACACCACCGTCTCTTATTTATACTCCCTCGCAGATCAGCCGGACTGGACCGCACCTTAGACCGGAAGTGGGAAACTCCCACCTTCTCCAATGCACGTGCCGAGATCATTAGCATAGGCGCGTGCCGATCTCAAAGCAAGCTCCGCGGAGAAAAAACATCAGTCACGCCGCCTGTCGATGATTCACGCTACCGTGCAGTCTAAACAAATTTACGGCGAACTCTGCGTGGAAAACAACAATGAGATCCGATAGGAACGAAACACGATGGTTTAAAATAAATAATTCTCCCTCTGCAAATTAAATAAAATGAAACAGCTGCATCGATGGAAAAGGTAAGTAATAAATAAAAACTTAGTGGATATTGTATTTGATTAAATAAAAAATATATATTGAATACAATTGATAAGAAAAATATGGGTATGTGGCTAACAAATGCCCCCCCTCTTATCAATTGTTAAAAATACCAAAAAGGTAAAGTCCAAAATAAAATTTACCAAAAGAAAACCAGCAAAAATGAAAATTAACGACTACTCAAAAACTATACGAACTTAACTACTTAAATAATGAGCACCAGAGTGATTGTACAATCCAAATAATCTATATACTGTAAAACAAAATTTCTACATCATTCAACAAAATAACTAGTAAAAGAATTTTAAACATTCATTCAAGAACTACAATTCGCAAAAGTGAATTCATTTAAATATACAATTCAATAACAATCTTAGAACTTCAAACTTTAAAACAATTTAACATTTCAATTCATGAAAAATAACATCAAACCTTCAAAATCAAATTTCCTCAAAAAATTTTACATTAAACATTTTAAAACTTTCAATACATTTCAGCTTTGCCTCATGGCACTAAATCTTTCAAAAATTTCAGCAACAAATCAAAAATATCAAGAACAGCATCATCAGTTCATTTTCAAAAGAAATATCAAATTCAAAAGCAAATTAGGATAATTAAATTACATTTAAATTCAAAAGAAGTTTCAACAATTTCAGAAATAGAACATTCTTCCACATGTCCGTACGACATTATGTGAGCTGTAATACAACAAGAGAAAACTATTGCAGATATAACATACATTTTAATCTTCCACATGTCTGCAAGACATTTCGTGAGTTTATAATGTTACAAAGTACCTACATAAAAAGTTAGTTAGACAATACAATACATGACATATTCAAACATTCAACCTTACATACAACCTTACGTGGCGCCACGATTTCATCAATTCATTCACTCACATAGAGACAAGGAACTTGTAACAATAGAAAACTATTTAAATTTCAAAATATTCAAATTTTAATTTAAACTGTTATACTTAAAGTAAACCACTTTAAATGTAAAGAATTCCCATTTCTAATACAAAAACCTCTTCACCTGGGCGCCCGGGACACCCAAGCAAAAAAAATTTCAAAAAATCAAATTCAAAATTTCCTTATACATTTTCAAATGAACTTTAACTTTATGCTAAGCAAGAAAAACTTTTAAAAGAAATATATATAGGTTGCAACCCAACAAAAGATAACAATAAAAATATATAACAAAAGGTCATTTGCAAGGTAGAAGGGAGTTAAGTGGCAGTTCCATATATTAACATAATAAAATAGGACTTACAGAATTAAAAAATAACCTGCCCGCGATAGGACCCTCCTGTGGCAATGGTCAACTCGAAAATCCACCCCCAGATGACACTCTGACAGATTACATTGGCACCCCTGCGAGCCGCTTCCTGGGGCCGTTCGGACATCCAGAAATGGACATCGAGAAGTATCACCACATTCAGGTGGGATTTTAAATATCTACCAAGCAAAAACCAAAAAAAAAAAATATCTTAAATATTTCAATACAAATTTCCACATAAATTTAACTTCAACAAATATACATTTGATACTAATACTGATACAAAAACATAATACAATAATAAACTTCATTAATTATACAAAAATACATTTTTCAAAATTACTTAAATATATATTCAATAAACTTTGTTAATTCAAATTTTGTGAGTGGCTTAGTGAAGACATCAGCAAGGTTATCCTTGCTACGGACAAAAAGTAAGTCAAAAGTATTTTTATCAACTAAATCTCTGACAAAAAACAGCTTAACATCAATATGACGACTCCTATGGTTTTCTATGGGCGACTTTACAAAATCTATAGTAGCTCTATTATCCACATACAAAACAGATTTAACCCTTTCCCCAGTGACAATTTTCTTACTGTAACACTCATCTAAAATTCTGTCAAACCAAAGAAGTTCCTTCGTGGCCTCAGTCATGGCTATAAACTCAGCTTCCATTGTAGACAAACTTACACTTTTCTCCTTAAATGTTCGCCAAGAGATGGGAGAGTTGCCTATAAAAACAATTTGACCGCCCAACGAAGTTCTATCATCTCGGTTTGCAGCGAAGTCTGCGTCAGAAAAAGTTATCAGCTGGGGTTTTTCACAAGACAACTTAAGGGTCATTTTAACTGTATGTTTTACATATCCCAATAACCTGAGCAAGCCATACCAATGTGTCATCCCTGGATCTGATTGAAACTGACTAAGTATATTTACTGCATATGAAATATCTGGACGGGTTCTATTTGCAATAAAAGACAAACAACCGAGAATACTTCTATATGGTAATTGAGACATTTCTCTACGTTCATCCTCAGATTTAGGACAATCGGACTTAGAATAGACAGAACCTTTACTCATTGGTAGGGAAGAAATGGGAAACCTGTACGATTCAAACCTTTTACAAACATCCTCAATGTAGGATTGTTGGTGAATTCGCAGGCCCTCCTCACTTTCTTCAAACTCTACA
This sequence comes from Maratus speculifer, assembly GCA_964019185.1. Lineage (NCBI taxonomy): Eukaryota > Metazoa > Arthropoda > Arachnida > Araneae > Salticidae > Maratus > Maratus speculifer. The sequence goes on along the minus strand of CAXHSM010000005.1, from coordinate 146,307 downwards.
CCTAGCAATTTCTTAGTCTTTCCCAAGACTTTTAAATCAAAATACTTGCTCAAAAGTTCTAAAGCTCTATCTATAATCCTTTTATGTTTCCCAAATAAAACAATGTCGTCAACATATAATAATAAAACTAAATCTGAATCTAAAATGTACACGCAATTACTCCATTCTAATTTTACAAAACCTATTTCTAAAAGTACTCTATTTATCTCAAAGAACCAAACCCGACCAGACTGATGCAACCCATAGATAGCCTTATCCAACTTACAAAATAAATTTTCCTTACCAACTTCAACAAAACCTGGGGGTTGTGACATAAAAATATTCTCTGTCAGAGGGGCATAGAGATAAGCACATTTAACATCACACTGGGTGTGTAGCCAATCTTTGAGGGACACAAGTAATGAAAAGAAAAAGCGGATGACACTAAAATTAACAACCGGGCTGAATGTTTCTTCATACGATTCTCCCCTGATTTGCTTAAAGCCTTGGGCTACCAACCGGGCTTTATACCTGGCTATGTTACCTTTGTCATCTCTTTTTACTGTGTACACCCATCTGCAACCTACAGGATTAACCCCTGAGGGCAATTCTTCTAAATGCCATACACCCCTTTCGTGCATGATGTCAATTTCTTCCCTCATTGCCCTATGCCATTCATTACGTTGGTCAGATTTTAAAGTTTGATTATAGGTTTTAGGAATAATCAGATCATATAGTCAGGATTTAGTTTGGCAAATGTCTGCACTTGGGTCAACAATGTTGGGGTCAGAAACTATTCCTTCATAAGTGTTACTTCCTGTAAAATCAAACAAATTGGGCTTAAAAATTATGTCATTTTTCCTACAATAATTCTCTACCTCCCTATTAGACCTTAAACGTTCTGAACCGTTATCCACATCAAAATAGTAAATGTCATTTCGAGAACGACCAGTCTTTCTAGGTACAATTTTTCTTTTCCAGTGAGTATCGCGTAAAGTGGTGTGAGGTATATTAGGGGAATCACTACTAGTGTGAACTTCCTGACCTGCACTCTCTGTACCAGAAGATGATTCGAGGGAGTCATTGGAGCTGTCAGTGGTGGCTCTGACCTCCTCAACGTCTTCTTCCTCGATATCACTCCCAGCAACAGGAACCCACTGATACTCCCCTGGTATGTCGCCCAGCACAGCTCCTTTAAGCGCGTCTCTGTAACTGGTGTGTTCATCGAATGATACATTTATGGTTTCTACGATTCTGTCGTTTTCAGGTAAATACACCCTGTATCCCTTAGTTCGAAAAGCGTAACCAACTAGGAATCCTTTTATAGCCTTAGGATCTAATTTAAACCGTTTTTGACGAGGGATTCCAACATACGCCACACAACCAAAAGGTTTCAGGTGTCTAACAGAGGGTTTGGTACCGCCAAATAATTCAAATGGAGTTTTTGTTTGATTTTTATGACAGACGCGGTTCCATGTGTAGGTAAAATGAAGAACAGCCTCTGGCCAAAATTTTAAATCCATACCACTTTCTTCTAACATGGTTCTAGCCCCATTTACTACAGTTTGATTATAACGTTCAACAGTACCGTTTTGTTCCGGAGTAAAGGTATTGGTCAACTCATGATTAATTCCTCTTTCAACACAAAATTCCTCAAACTTATTATTTTCATATTCTCCCCCATTGTCGGACCTAATGGCTTTCACTTGTCTGCCCAAAAACCTTTCAGACCTTATAATGTGTTGCCTTAAAATTTCAAAAACTTCCGACTTTTCTCTCATGGGGTATAATGAAACTTTACGCGAGAAATCATCAATTATAGAGACAAAATACCTCTCTCCTTTTCTACCCTCAACCTGACTTGGACCCCAGACATCAGTATACAAAAGCTCTAAAGGAAATTTTGATCTTATGTAATTTCTAGATTTAAAAGATGTTCTCCTGAATTTATTAATTTTACAAGACTCGCATTTAAATTCCCCTTCCTTTAAATTTGGTAAACCCCTAGCTCCTGCATTTCTACATGTATGTGCTATCAAATAAGGACTGACATGGGCCAGTCTCCTATGCCAAACATACATGTCGTCACGTTTATCAGCAGAAGATGCTTCAAAACTGACTTTCTTACTAATTTTACTAGGAACTTTGGGGTACAAATAGTAAACGCCATTTTTAAGTGTGGCTTTAAAAAGGGGTTGTCCGTTGCATGATATCTTCACCTCGCCATTCCCACCAGAAAAACATGCCCCATTTACATCCAATCGAGGCCCCGATATTAAATTACGTCTTAATTTAGGAGAAAACATAACATCTTTAAATACTAAAATTCTTTGCCCAAATTTCAATTTAATGGTTCCACATCCAACAATAGGAAAAGTTACACCCTCTATGGCTACTGCCATATGTTCATCATTTAATGGTGTATAATCAATAAAAAGATCTCGATCTTTACAAAAATGATGGGAAGCTGCTGTGTCAAAGACCCAGTCAGCTTCTCCACTGACCAAGTTAGCCTGAGACAGGAAAAAGGATGTAAAAGACTTACGTTCAGGACTGAACGATGAAGAGGACTTATAGTCAGGACTTCTTGCACGAGTGTCTCTAGATCTGCCTCCTTTACGTCTATCATCAGGTCTACAGGAACCAAACTTTTGATGTCGAACTGGGGATTTGGAACGTCGGAGTGGAAACCTCTTATCTCCAGGGCTAGAAGATCTGACAGGTGAAGAGACTCGGCACGACGAAAACTGGGCTGATGGGGACTTGTCCCTGCTATATGAAGGCATATTTTGCAAAAATAGATGACACTGACTCTTGATGTGATTTGGCTTTTTACAAAAATGACACACTAATTTCCTTCCTGATTTCTTCTGATACTGGATTGATTGTGCTTCTGGATACACTTTTCTATGATCATGTTCTCGAACTTGGATTCTAGTTTCCTCCGCGACAAGTGCTGTCACTACATCTTTAAAAATAAACTCATAGTCTTTCCATCTAAGTATTGTCTGTACTATAGAATCAAATTTAGGAGGTAAAAACCTCAATAATTGAAAAGTGACGTACGTATCATCAAAATCTTTATTAATGGATTTTAACTGATTTGCTACTCTTAGTAATCGAGACGCATACAAATTTATGCTCTCACTATTGGCCATTTTGCATTCACACAGCTCGGTAAAGACCTGTATGTGTCTACTTCTAGTATCAGGGTAAAAATGAGTGCGTAAACAGCACCAGGCAGAAACAGGATCATCACAATTTTCTATTATTTTTCGAAAATCAGGCTCGACATTTAAATATATCATTGAAAGAGCCAATTTCTGACGAACTTTAAATTCTTTTACCTCTTTATCAGTGACACATCCAGTACTTGTTGTACTTTTCTCACTTAGAGCACAGCTACTTTCATTGAGCACAGGAGGTTTCTCAATTTCTGCCACTATGTCCCAAACATTTCTTTCCATTAACAAATATTTCATATCGGACTGCCAATTAGCATAATTACTAGAATTTAATTTCTGAATTTGATTTTGCATCATTTTGATAAAATTAAATATAAAAACCTAAAAATTTAAAAAAAATTGGGCCAGCCAAAATTTTATGTAATTAAAAACGTATTTTATTAAAAATTTTCAAAAAAAATTTATCTCTTATAATATAAATTACTTCAAAAACAAAATCTGTCATCATTTTAAAAACTAACGGCCCCCCCTAATAAAACTATCTCTTAATTCTTATTGGGCCGTAGTTAAAAACACCTTACTGCATTAATGGCATTGCCAAAAATTAAATTACATGGGTCTTAGAGCCCATAACCAAAAATGTTATGAGAGTCTACTCACATAACTAGTGCTAAATTAAATCAAAGCACTTATTCTAATACTTCCTAATATGGAGCAAAGTAAAATTGCAACAGCAGAAGCAAAGACCCTAAAGTGTGTAAAAGAGAAATAATGTTTCAATTTGTAATTAAGCAGTAGGTGTAAAAATTAGACAGAATGATGACAAGTGAATTAATTTAAAACTCAACTTTTATTTAAAATCTTTTTCATATTTAAAAATAACGATGTCTAAAAATATCATTCAAATAAATAACTTATCAATATAATTCTATAACTAAAAACAATAATTGGCTTAACAAATAAATAATTAAAAACCTCCCTTCAGTGCTCATTTCAGAATAATTAACTTTAAATAAAGAAAGTACTTGAAAGACGTAAGTTGAAGAAAAAGTAAACAAAGTTAAAAATCATCTTCACCGTATTTAATGTATTAAAAACAAACGGACGACCATCATATTAACTCCTTATCACTAGCAAAAGCATAACTACACGAGCTTCCGACAAGATAAACAGACACAGCAAATCAATCATCTATCCACCTCCAAGCAAACACCACCGTCTCTTATTTATACTCCCTCGCAGATCAGCCGGACTGGACCGCACCTTAGACCGGAAGTGGGAAACTCCCACCTTCTCCAATGCACGTGCCGAGATCATTAGCATAGGCGCGTGCCGATCTCAAAGCAAGCTCCGCGGAGAAAAAACATCAGTCACGCCGCCTGTCGATGATTCACGCTACCGTGCAGTCTAAACAAATTTACGGCGAACTCTGCGTGGAAAACAACAATGAGATCCGATAGGAACGAAACACGATGGTTTAAAATAAATAATTCTCCCTCTGCAAATTAAATAAAATGAAACAGCTGCATCGATGGAAAAGGTAAGTAATAAATAAAAACTTAGTGGATATTGTATTTGATTAAATAAAAAATATATATTGAATACAATTGATAAGAAAAATATGGGTATGTGGCTAACAAGTTAAAAGAAAACATGCAATAAAAATAAATATAACGGGAAAATGATGTCATAAAAGAAAATTTTTATTTAAAAACGTAATTGTTTCTAATTTTCACACGCGAAATATATAAAATATTATTTTAGCTATCAAAAAATACTATTCAGTTTTTATGACATTTTTTTAATATAAAAAAATAACAGTTTTATTTTCCTGCATGATTAAATTTTAAAATGTTTTATTGCATTCAATATTTTTGAGTGCGTAAATGATTACTATTTACTCCATGTACTGATTCGGTTATCTACGAAAATATCCAGCTTTTGAAAATCACACACACCAAATTTCTGTGACGTATGCAAATAAATTGTGCTTTTTTATCAGTTTTTTTAATATAACTTTTAAACTATTTGGGATTAATTTTTAAAAGTAGGTGCATTCACCAGATCACCTTCATAGGTACCTTCTGGTACAAACAGAATCGAAATCCGACAAGTATTTTTTGAGATTTGCTTGACGAAAGATTTTTTTTTTTACTTTTAATATCGTTACGTACTCTGAGTATAAGACTTCGCTACGCTCAGACAATTATATAATTTTTTTTGTAGATATAAATATAATATATAGCGTAATAACATATTAATACATAACTTTATAATATATATATATATATAAATTGTTATGTATAATTAAAAATTTAAAAATTTTTTTTTAAATATAAATTTAAAAAATATAAATACAAATAATGTAAATATAATTATATTATAAATATTATCCTAATATATATACGTATTATGTTATTTTGTATAATTATATTGCATTATACAATACAATAAATAATAGTTTATATATATATATAATAAAATAATATAAAACTATATAAATATAATAAATTATTCATATTTAATTTAATAATTGTAATTTAACAATAACAATAGTAATAATAATAATAATAGTTTAATAAATGACTAATTTATAATTTAATACATAATAAAATACATTAACTATAATAATAAATGCATTATGTAAACAATTACAATATATTTAAATAATATATAAAATATTATGTATAATTATTATGCATTACATTAATGTATTAATTATTACATTATTTATTTATTTGTTTAGCATTTATTATTTAATTATATATTTATCTTTTTGATTTACTATGAGTTCATAGAATACCATTTTTTAAATATATATTTGTTAATGAGTAGATTTTTTAATATTTGATTTTAATTAGTTATACATTTAATTTTTTATTGATTTACTATGAGTTAATAAAATATTATCATTTTTTAAATTAATTCTTGCCAGTGAAATTAATTTTTAATATTTAATTTTATTTATTTATACAATTATTTTTATTAATTTACTATCAATTATTACTATCAAATATTATTTTTTTAATGAATTCTTGTTACTGAAACTAATTTTAATTTAATTTTATTTATTTATACAATTATGTTTGCTATTAATTTGCTATTAGTTAATAAAATATTATCATTTTTAAAATCAATTCTTGTAATTGAAACTAATTTTTAATATTTAATTTTATTTATTTTTACAATTATTTTTATTAATTTACTATCCGTTAATAAAATATAATAATAATTTATTACAACAGGAAAAATACATTCTTCATTACTACTTTATTTTTAGCACATATTTATTAAGTTTAATATCTATAAGTCCCTTGTCACTTTTTTGCTGCGTCACATTTTTTCAGCATTTGTTTTTCCAGTCACTTTTTTTCCGTTTATCACATAGATGATGCATTAGTTCAAGTAACATATGATAAACAAATTTCTTGAGATCGGCAATAACGCGCTAAAGTCGCCTCTGTGGTCGCCAAGAAGCAGGGATGTACCCACAGTGTACCTAAATATGGCGGTGATGCTCCGGCCCATAATTCTAGAGGCTCTAGCCTATACATAACAATACATATTCTGTACATATTATACATCATATTCTGCAAAAAATACATCTTTGAATTTTTTCATTATTTTTTCCTGTGTAATAAACATTCCTTGGAACCACATATCATTTTTTAAAATAAAATAAAAAATCATGCATTTAAGGATTAACATACTTTGAACAAGAATGTTATACTAATTTACACTCTGCTATTATGGGGCGGATTGGTACATGTACCAATGTGCCCCAATAGGACTGTACCAAACTGCCCCAGAAGCAGATTTTTTGAAAAAGTGTCATGGCTGACATTTATTGTTTACACTGTAGTTCAAGACTGTGTGAAAATAAATGTCATTAACATAGGTTATAATGTGCTATTATACTTAGTGATAGATTAAATGGAATTTTCACCATACTGTTACAAATAGACTTCCAAAAGATTACAAAATTGCAGTAAAACAGATAAAGTTACCATTTCCAAGAAACTGTAAATCCAATCCCAGCAAACTTTCACCTGAAGAAAGTCTTCACTGTTGCCAACTTTTAGGAGAGAAATTAAAAACTTTTAAATAAATCAACTAAAAATATCTACATTGTACCAATGTACCCCCATGTACCAATGTGCCCTGGTCTCCCCTATAGTATGTTTAGTTGTATAAACTGTGATTGCCTGATATTTAGTATTTTAAACTATCCATGCAAAATAAAATATAGGATCTTCTGATAATTATATTGATTGAAGCATACAGTTAATGATTATCACAAATATTTTATTAGTTATTGGTATCCTAATTGTTAAATTTATTTGAAAATAATATTTTGTTTCATTAGAATGTTTTTATTAAATCCTGATTCTAAATACAGGCATAAAAAACATTTTTTATGGGGTATCCATTACTGGGCTTCTGATATTGCTGATATCACTGGTAATCTCAATCTTTTTGCCAAATTTATTTATGTATTAATCTTTTTATCATTAAGTCTGGCTAAACCTGAAATAAAACTCCTTTATTTTATGATTTTGATATGAATTAGTAGTGTACCTGTATGGGGCAAGTTTTATTAAATAATATATATATATATATATATATATATATATATATAATGAAACAGGGTTGGGTTTTTGACACGACCATGTAAAATTCGTGTTTTTACTGGTTTATTCCATTAAAAACCTATCGTTTTCAATTTTCCTCTAATTTGTAGTACGAGTGTAGCATACAATGCACTTCTAAATTGAATTTTGATTGTTGTTCTTGTTATTATTCACATTTGTTAAATTTATTTAAAAGAAAGGCATTTCTTAAATGTGAAAATTTTAAAAATACTGAGTAAAAAGAAAAAACATTTTGCATAATCTATTATATTTTAAATTCTACTAATTGCAATGGTCATTAATATTAAAAGATAATAATAGATTATTATAGTTATCAAAAAGCACTCAATTTACATTTTTTTTATAAAATACATTCAAATCATTTTAGAGATGTAAGCGTGCTGAGTTAATGGCATGACAATAGATGCCAAGCATGGACTGGTCATTGAATAAATTTGAATATTTTTAGATATAATATTTTAAAAGTGCCTATCTTATGCATTTCATAAATGCAATTAAATGATGATTTTCATTTTCACTTTAATAAGCAAAATTTTATTTTTTAAATTAATAAAATTTTAAACTGTAAGACCTGATATCAAGTGAAAGCTCTTAGATTTAAAATTTAACACAACAAAACAATATGTAAGAAAAATTGGAATAAAATAATTTATGTATTTATATACCAGTTTTTATTTAACTGTAACTTATATGAATCTTGCAGACTATTTCAGGTCTTATATTTTTAGAAGCAAATTTTTACCGAATAGTCATGAAATATTTTTTAAATCGAAATTTATTAAAGCTACTATAAAGTCAAACTATTTATGACCTGTTTATATTTTATTTAAAGTTATTTAAATAATAGTTAAACATTTAAAGTGAATTGAAAAAAATAACTTATGGGTTTTAAAAATTCTTCAAAAAGTCTAATATTTTTAGACTATGCCAAATAACTTAAGATTATTATATCGATTCTGTAACAGAGATTATATACATACTAGTATTCTAATGCAATTATTTATTTTTTTCTTGGATGGATAAATACACTTTAAAGTTTTTATGATATTGAAAACTTCATTAATAACAACTTAATACTAAAGGTAAAATGAACATTAATAATAATTACAATCATAGGCGTAGTTTTCAAAACTATTGGAGGAGCTCATTCAGTGACGTAGTTGGGAGAGGGGGGGGGGAGAGGGAATCTGAACACCTTTGGAACGAGGAATTAATTATTTCATCATGAATACAAAAACATTATTACCGTAATTTCGGGTGTATAAGCCGCGGATCAAACAATTCTTTTTGGACCCAGAAATCTTATTTAGTGATTTAAGACAAATATTTACGTCGATCTAAGTAGTAACATTTGTTTCTTAAAAAATTCTGGGTCGAAAAAGAATTGTTTGATCCGCGGCTTATACACCCGAAATTACGGTAATTTCTAAGACGAAATTTCGAAAAATAAGGAAAAATTTCGTTTTAGACAGGTTTTTCGCCTTTGCGGATAATTTTTTCAGTAATTAATTTAGTTATGACCATGGATTGTTTGAGATTGAGACAGTATCCTTTCATAGACTGCTTTCGTTTACAGAGGAGGTTAAATATTTATAAAGTGAAATACGTGAAAAAGCAAGCGCAAAGGATCAAAACAATAGGTTTGACAAGTTCCTGCAGACTGTAATAAATATGATTGTATAGTATTCCTTCCATCGGATTCCAGATGAAAAGTTGAAAATATTTGTTACAGAGATGTTCCGTTTTGGCAGGTTTTAATATACATTTAAGAAATATTTAAAATTATAGATATATGTAAATACAACAAAATCTGTGAACCGGAACTTATCTTAATCTGAAAAACACCGTAAAATCGTTGAAAAAAGTACCGTGCAGTTACACTTTCTAAGACAGAAACCCAACAAAATGAATTTTTCGCCTTCTAATTCCTTCTTAGTCTTAGTAGGTTTCACTATACATATATATATAACTGTGATTAACTGTGATGCTTATACATATATATATAAGCATGAATAAAAATTCTAGACATCCCCTTTCCTTTCTGAAATCCATGCTACGTCACTGGGTTCAGCTTAAAAACTCTTTTATGTGTAAACAAAAGGAAAGTAGTCACTGGGAGCCACCATAATACTTTACCCATTAAGGCATAACATAAAATATGAAAATAAAACATGTGTAAACTATTTATAAAATGCATTGCAGTTCTAAAATAAAATTTAAGCATATATTTAAATATTTTTAATTCACAGTAATGCTCTATTACAAAATTGCGGATCTACTTGATTATCCCGTCGACCCATTTCGGCAAATTATATAAATCGCCAAACTACTCGTAAATTATACAAATTGGCATAATTTTTAATTTAAATAACGGAAAGAAAAAATGAATTAATAAAAATATAAGTAGAGCGTCGAAATAAATATCACTTGATGACGCAACAAACATATTAACTCATTTAAAATCAAGTAAGTGTGACATTTACGATAAACCATTATTGGCAGTTAATCTTATATTTAATAAGTGACCATCACATTGCTAGTTAAGCGTAGAAAGCAAAGTGAAAAATGTCCAAACCGGGGATCGAACCCGGAACCCTTGGAATAGCGCCAGATGGGGTTCCAGATTTTTCTCTCTTCTCATGCTGTCACTTCCGGAAATTCAGTTCAAAACGCTAACTTTGAGTGCATTTTCTTAAATTGCTTGTATATAAAAAAAAAAGGATAACGCCATTCGATTACATAGTTTCTGAATAAAAACACCTGCTAATCATATGCATTTCCGAAAAGAAATAAAAGATGTATCAAAAAGTAGGGCCTTTGGATTTCAGGAAATCTTTAACAAAATGATATAGAAATATTTTCATAAAACAACTTTTTATTATACAGCTTCAAAAGTTATTATGTATTTAACTTTCTTTTTTTGTTATATTCTAAGTCATATTAATTTTTTAATGAATCTTTATTTGAATGTTGAAAGTCTAAGAATCTAATTAACCATTAATGTTGCTATTGTGTATTATCTGTAAAATATACTGTAAAATTATCCCATAAATATGTGTGCAGTATTCTTTAAGGGTGTTCTTAAATCAAAAAGGGCAACTTTGTGACACATGCATTAATTTTTGTTTGGAAATGCATGAAAATAGCAGGTGTTGTTATTCAGAAACTGTCTAATTGCACTCAATTTTCTGTTTTTTAAAAAACACAATAGATTTTTCATAACAAGCCTTCAAAGTTGACACTTTTGAGCCTATTTCCCGACAAAAGCAGAAAAACCGGTCGAAAAGGAGAAAAAAAATGAGTGATCGCGTCATCGAAATAGCTTATAACTTGATAAGTAATTTAATTATCATAATATGGAAAAATAAGTTCAATTCAAAATCGCTTTCTTAGTCAGGCATTAAAATTTTATAACTTTCTGTTAAAAAATGAATTTGTAAATGCGTCAAAACATTTTCGCTTGTTGAGCGTATCAGTTGAGAACACCCTTAAGGGTGTTCTTAAATCAAAAAGGGCAACTTTGTGACACATGCATTAATTTTTGTTTGGAAATGCATGAAAATAACAGGTGTTGTTATTCAGAAACTGTCTAATTGCACTCATTCTTTTGTTTTTAAAAAAACACAATCGATTTTTCATAACAAGCCTTCAAAGTTGACACTTTTGAGCCTATTTCCCGACAAAAGCAGAAAAACCGGTCGAAAAGGAGGAGAAAAACGGGTGATTGCGTCATCGAAATAGCTTATAACTCGATAAGTAATTTAATGATCATAAAATGGAAAAATAAGTTCAATTCGAAATTGCTTTCCTAGTCAGGCTTTGCAATTTCATCTCTCTCCGTTAAAAAAATGAATTTGTAAATGTGTCAAAACGTTTTTCGCTTGTTGAGCGGATCAGTTAAGAACACCCTTAAAGGAATCTTTATTATATGATAAAAATCTGAATGTTTTTTAAATATTCGAAATTGTATCGGGCGGGCTTGTTTTCACTGATTTCTGTACGAGTCGGGCCATGAAATGTAAAAAATAAACAAGCCGGGCCAAAATAACTTTCCTTCCGGTCCGGACCCGGGCCTGAAAATTCCTTTAGACACGACCAAGAAAAATTGAAGTTCAGGCTTTGCCTGAGTTTGCAAAGAAGGGGGGATGTAGTCTCTTTAGAGAGCTCATCAGTGTAACGTCACAGACAACTCAACCCTGCATTTCCACGCTAACTGGGTCAAAACAAACCGAGTGAGTTTAGAGTGTGTTAGAGATGCACTATATACCATCCAAATGGCTTTCAATATAAAATCAGATATCGTTTAAAGGCTGACTTCATTGAACTGGGTGAAGTTTTAAAAGCGATCCACAAGTGTTTGGGCGAATTGTAAGTTGTTTAAATTAGTTTCAGGATGGTATTTTTAGCTTCACGATAAAACAACACATTTCATCTCTATCTTTTCTTAACTTTGTGGTTTGTTTTGACCCAGTTTCTGGAGCTGTGACGTCATCACTGATGAACTCCATTAGGTTGCAGTCAGTGGAAAAAAAGTTTCGGGCCCGGCTCAGATCCGTCAAAACTTTTAATATCTGATAACTTATACAGGGTGTCCACTCTCAACGGTGGCCAATGGCTGATATACAGGGTGATTCAGCTCGTCGGTGACAAACTTTAAGGATCGATAGAGCACACCTAGACGAACATTTTTGAATAGGGAATGTAGGGTCCCTGACGCGATGGTAAGGCGCTAGGCGCTTTCGAAAATTTGGGTGCCGAAATTCGAAACGTCATAAAAACTAGGGAAATGATTAGATTTTCTTGCTTGTTGCGTCGAAATGATTCTGTTTGTTTAGACTTTCTTCAGTACCAATTTGATAAGCGTATCTCTTAAAACATGGATAGGGGGCGCTGCAGACTTTGGAGAGCTAGACAACAACTTTAAGCCCGTTATTTTGATAATTTAACACATGCTCGCCAAAGTTTATACTCTAACTTAAAATTTGAACCCAAAAGTAGAGCCCTGCAAAAAGCGTAAGAGCCGGAATAAAATGTCAAAGTACAGGGTGGTCGAAACTCGAAGGCTCCTAAGAGATAAACAAACAGATTTCTTGACTTATGGCATGCATTTTCATGATTCTGTTTGCTGGGGCTCTCTGAAACTCAGTTGAACGGTACAAAAAGAAACATCGATAGGGGGCGCTTTGGGCAAAAAACATAATTCATTGACATTTCGGACGCGAACTGGAAACGGGGCGCTACGATCAGTTAGTAATAATGAAAACACATTTTCTACCTCTGCTCAACACTTCTGAATAAATTTAGACCAAAAACATCAATGATACTGGAAATTTATTTACAAAAAATAACACTACAGAAGATGCTCGAAATTTCGACCTTGGGCCATGATGCAGGCTTCGCACCTCCGTTGCATTGAGGAGTGTGTGTTTCCAACAATGCCAGGAGTATCTCTGATCTGCCCTGCAGCTGCCACAATGCGCGCCACAAGTTCTTCAGCACTGCTGACAGGTGTATGGTATACCTCGGCCTTCAGGTAACCCCAAAGGAAGAAATCCAAGCAGGTGAGGTCTGGTGATCGGGCAGGCCAGTGAACTGGACCCCCACGCCCAATCCACCGCTGGCCATACCTTGCGTTTAGATGGAGACGCACGTCGTTCGTGTAATGGGCCGGAGCTCCATCGTGCTGGAACCACATCTGGCGACGCGAACCTTCGGGTACGTGCGCCTCCTCCAGAAGCTGCGGCAGCACTTGATCCAGGAAAATCAGGTAATTTCCACCTGTCAGCCGTTCAGGTAACAAATAAGGGCCAATGAGGCAATCCCCCAGAATGCCGGCCCACACATTTACTGAGAAACGCTCCTGGGCTGCTCGGCTTCTGGTTTCATGTGGATTTTCATCACACCACACATTACTGTTGTGGGGGTTCCACATTCCCTCCCGGCTGAAGGTGGACTCGTCCGTAAACAAAATGCTGTTTACAAAACGGGGATCCCTGGATCTCATCGCCAAGTACCATCTTGAGAATTCCACTCGAGGGCCAAAATCCTGCTCTCTGAGCAACTGCACCCGCTGGATGTGGTAGGGGTGCAGATTCCGGGAACGTAAGATGCGCCACGCAGTTGCTTGCGAAATGCCAACATGTCTGGCGATATCTCTCGTGCTAAGACCTGGGTTGTCCTCAACCAGGTTAAGCACAGCCTCTTCGTTGTCGGGGGTGCTCACTGATCGCTCCCATTCAGGCCTGCCTCCGTCGAAAGATCCCGTTGTGGACAACCTCTGGTGTACTCGAGCGAAGAAGGCATGGCAGGGGATTTGCCTGTTGGGGTAACGCTCGGCGTACAACCGCTGAGCGGCTCGTCCATTACAACCAGCAGCGCCATACGCCAAATGCATGTCAGCCAATTCAGAGTTTGTGTACCATTCCATCCTACTACCGATCTGCAGACAAGTAACCCGAAGCTTAAGTAGGTACCGCACGTTCAAAAGACGTGTCTGCGCATACAACTACGTCATCTCGCGTTGTCGTCTACGCTTTACGTATCTTTTGCATATCGATATGGTACGATATCTTTTGCATAAATCAGCAAAAAGCACCTTATGTAAATTTTATTGCACGCATTGTGCATGATTGAAACCAGCTATGTTTGTTAAAAAAAACAAACAAACTGCAGTTTTAATAGCTTCTTATGATAAGTAAATTACTCTCTTGTTTTGTTTCTAACTGATCGTAGCGCCCCGTTTCCAGTTAGCGTCCGAAATATGTTTTTTGCCCAAAGCGCCCCCTATCGATGTTTCTTTTTGTACCGTTCAACTGAGTTTCAGAGAGCCCCAGCAAACAGAATCATGAAAATGCATGCCATAAGTCAAGAAATCTGTTTGTTTATCTCTTAGGAGCCTTCGAGTTTCGACCACCCTGTACTTTGACATTTTATTCCGGCTCTTACGCTTTTTGCAGGGCTCTACTTTTGGGTTCAAACTTTAAGTTAGAGTATAAACTTTGGCGAGCATGTGTTAAATTATCAAAATAACGGGCTTAAAGTTGTTGTCTAGCTCTCCAAAGTCTGCAGCGCCCCCTATCCATGTTTTAAGAGATACGCTTATCAAATTGGTACTGAAGAAAGTCTAAACAAACAGAATCATTTTGACGCAACAAGCAAGAAAATCTAACCATTTCCCTAGTTTTTATGACGTTTCGAATTTCGGCACCCAAATTTTCGAAAGCGCCTAGCGCCTTACCATCGCGTCAGGGACCCTACATTCCCTATTCAAAAATGTTCGTCTAGGTGTGCTCTATCGATCCTTAAAGTTTGTCACCGACGAGCTGAATCACCCTGTATAAACCGTTAGTTATAGACATATAGCTCCAATTGCAAAATGCTTTTAAAAAGGTAAGGAATTGGTTTTTTAAGCGATTTAGGTAAAAAAAAAATTTAGTAAGAATTACAAAAATTAAATTTTTATTCGGTCCCCCGGTCCTATAAGTGATATTTAGTAATTTTTTTCCACTACTCTAACAAGAAAGACAAAAAAAAGTCTCATTCATCTGCGATTAAAACTGACCGATTAATAGAGTTCATCAGTGGCAACGTCACAATTCCAGAAATTAGGTCAAAACAAACCACAGAGTTCAGAAAAGATAGAGATGAAATTTGTTGTTTTATAGTGAAGCTAAAAATTCAACTTTGAAACTGATTTAAACAAGTTACAATTCGGCCCAAACACTTGCGGATCGCATTTAAAACTTCACCCAGTTCAATGAATTCAGCCATTGAACGATATCTGATTTCATATTGATAGCCTTTTTTAAGGTATATAGTGCATCTCTAACACACTCTAAACTCTCTTGGTTTTTATTGACCCAGTTACCATGGAAATGCGGGGTTGAGTTGTCTGTGACGTCACATTGATGAGCTCTATAGCTGCTTAAAGTTGAAGTATATTTTTTGCTGCAAAATAGGGGTCAATCACAAATTTATTGGAAATAAAAATAAACGTCAGGTGAAAAATTTAACATTAATATTGAGAGTAAAATATTTTTTACAATATTATTTTTAAATTTATGTTGATGTTTACATATTAAAGGAAAAATACAACTTGTACTACAAATATAATTTAAAAAATAACAGAAATTTTGTTAAATTAAATTATGAAAAGCACAATTTGCTACAAAATGATCTATTAGCTTACGTAACCTAATAGAATTTGATGTACTCCTATAAAATAAATAAATGGTACATACCTAAAATCGTATTAATATTACATTGTCATCGGATATAAATAAGTTTGCGAATGGAACCTCGATCAGATATTTGGAAGTGACGCAGGGATGCAAGTTAGTCACTTTTCTCACTTTTAGTCACTTTTTTGAAATTTTGTCACTTTTAGTCACTATTTTTTAAAAAAGTCACTTTTAGTCACTTTTTTGACTAAAGATAGGCTGTGAAAGCAGTATTGTATTTAGAAGCGTTTCTCTGTGAAGGATTTCTTTGGCTTATAGGTAAACATTGTAGAATTCCAGAGTGGAAAATTGTACTTTTTGACAAATGCCATTATTCTCCCTCCCCTTTCCTTTATGTAAAGTTATCCCGTAAGTATTTACTTACATGGATTATAACGCTTAATTTTTCTCACAGTATATGAAATAAGTTTCGAATTAACTCCCAAATCAAGAGTCCTGTGTTAACTTGATTGGCTGCTGAATCAATCATTAATATAGGTAAGTTTTTTCCTAAGTTACTGATTCTTCTGATTTGATTATTGGTGTGCATAGTTTCTTTGATGGTTGGCCCTCAAGATGGGAAGATTTCACTGAAATACAGAATGAAGTTGGTCTACCAAATCAAAAGTTCCTAAAGCATTGTTCATCCAGATGGCTGACGATGGAAAGTTCTTCAAGAATACTTGAGCAGTGGAATGCTATTAACAAGTATTTTTTGAAATTCATTCCTATGAAAGATTCAAAACTCATGTCATCTGCAAACTATAAATTGATTACTCAGTTGCTTAAAATGCCATCAATTAAAGCAGAACTTTTATTTGTACGTTCAAGTGCACTTTTATTCTCCAGTTTCACTGATTTTTTTCAGAAAGATCAACCACTTGTCCATCTTTTGTATTCAGTTGCGGAAAATATTGTCAAGACTCTAATAGGGAGAGTATGTATAGATAAAAAAATTGGTGAAAGAATCAATGTAATTTTTGACAGTAAAAACTTACTTCCTTTGACACAAGTAGTAATTAGTGACGAAGTAAAAATAGCTTTGGAAACATGTGAAAAAACAAGCTTCAATTTCTAAACAGCACATTACGAAATCATTACATTGAAGCATGTAAATATGTCATCAATAAAAGTCCCATTTCTAGTTCTTTTATTAAACATTTTAGATTTTTAAAACCAAGTGAAATATTAAAAAAAAATTCTGCAAACGATCTTTTAACTATTGCTAGAGTGTTACCATTAAATATACCTTCTGATAGGTTAAATGATGAGTGGAAACTTCTTCAGCTTGAAGATCATTCTAAAGCTGAAATTGATTGTCCTGTTGACCACTATTGGAGCTTGTTTTTGAATAAACAGTATGTAGCGGTGGATTAAAATATCCAAATTTAAGCAAAGTGATTAAATGCTCATTAAGTCTTTCTCATGGAAATTTTCATATAGAACGAGGTTTTTCTGTTTCTGGAAACATTCTTACAGAAGAACGTACTAATATGTCAGAACGTAATAAAATGTCAGAACATACTCTGAATGCTTATATCACAGTTAAAGATGCATTGAAGTTATATAACAATAAGCCTGAGCATGTACCAATGACAAGAAAGCTAATAACTTTTGCTCAGAGTGCCCATAAAAGTTATGTTGTAAAAAATTCATTTTTACTTCTATCATTAAGACGCTTAGAAAAAGCACAAATAAAATGTGCCAAATTGCTTACAG
Source organism: Maratus speculifer (assembly GCA_964019185.1). NCBI lineage: Eukaryota > Metazoa > Arthropoda > Arachnida > Araneae > Salticidae > Maratus > Maratus speculifer. The sequence goes on along the minus strand of CAXHSM010000005.1, from coordinate 128,553 downwards.
TTGCATATAAAATTATATTAAGAATCCATTAAATTCCAAAATGTTTTCATCCAGTGCACTCAACTATCATCAATGGAAAATTAAAAATATTGTCGTGTCTTTTTGCACTTACTGGAGAATTGTCAAGGACACAACATTCTAGGTGATATGGAATGTAAGGTGATAGAAAGAAATATTCAAATGTTCATCAAAAACATGCTTCCATCTATTAAAATGATAATTCCTTTCAAACACCAATGGATGTCATATGACAATACATTATTAAATTAAAAAAATTATCTCTAGATTATCTCATAATGGCTTTGGAAAATAATTTTGAATTTATTAAATTATTCTGTTATATGTTGAGTTTGAACTAATCTTGCTAACTCATGAGATTGATTTAATCTGAGATCTGCTTTCTGTATCTTAATCAACTTTAACCCTTAAGTCTACCATGTACTGCATAAGGAAGATTAATTCAAACTCAGCCTATGAAAGTAGAATTTATTGAAGCCAAAATTATTTTTTCATATAAGTTACTAAAAAACCATTATAAAGGAATCTCTTGGGAAAATTTCTTCAAAAGATTTAGTTTGTAATAATGTATTGTCATGGTATTATGGAATTTGGAAGGGATTGCTAGAAAATACATGAAAGTATGTATTTTATGAACATTTGAATACAATTTTCTGTCGCCTGATATTTCATACCGCCCTTAATATAGAACTAGCGAGCTACGCCCGCTAGCTGGGCCACTTTTTCCAAACGAACCTCGGTATTAAGCAATATATAATAAGCAAAAAAATTCATTTAATAAGCAAGTCTTCATGTTCGAATCCTCAAGCACAAAAAAAAAAAAAAACTAAATTAAAGAGCCATGGTCCCATTAAAAATATGTGTTTTCGCAGTGTGGGCCATGTGCACTTGAAAAAAAAAGATTGTGGATCGGAGCTGTGGTCGCTTCGCGCCCATAGTCCCGTTAAAAATATTTGGTTCTGCACGGTGGGCACTATGCGCCCATAAGACATTTTTTCGTATTTTTTAGTTCATCAGAAGCAGATTTTTATGCAGATTCTGAATATGTAATCAGTTTTTTCTACTTAAAAAACTGTCTGCATGATGGTTTAAGAAAAAACGCACAAAAAAAACGCAATTAGCGCCGGTAGAAAAAGCAATTTTCGGCTGTTTCTTCTTTTAGCCAAAGGGGAAAAGTTCAGGTTCTTCACCGCAAGGTGGCGCAGTGTTCTGCTTCAGAGCACCGTTTGTGAATTGAGATATTTTCCGTTTCGATTCCCAAGGGGTTTTTATTTCATAACTTTTTTAATTTTGGTCCCATGGTCTCGAAAATGCCCGAAATGACTTCCTCGGAATTTTTCCAATCGAAAGACACCTCTCGCGACTTCCAACTCGCCCGTGTTGCGAACTGTAATCGGCTTCAAGCAGACAGACAGACAGACAGAGGCGCACGGATTTTATTAGTATAGATGGTCTGTCCCGACTATTCTTGAGTAGGAAACATGATGACATTTAATTTTCCATTGATGATGGTCAAATGCATCGTTCAAAACAGCTTTGTAGTTATGGATTTTTAATACTATTTAAATCTATGCATTTTGATACATTTCATTTGTGTTTAATAATTTTTTTGTGATGAATTTAGCTTTAGAATTTTAACTTCTCTTTATTTCCACCATTTTTTCTTAAACATGTTCCTTTTTTTTTGTATAGTTAGTTGCAGTTAAAATATGAGTTTTTCTCAGAAAATATTCAAGGATGTTACCAATCAGCTTTTTAATATCACTATTTGCAAGCAGGTTTTCCATTGCTAATGGAAAATGAAGATTGTTCTTTAAAAATAGAGGTTATTAAAAAGTGATAGGTAGCATCCCTGATATTTTTTTGTGACAACAGCCTACTTATTATTTTCAATTTTTAAAAAAATATTATATTAACATTGTATTTTTTGTTTTATATGATTAAAGAAAACTGAGGTTTGATCTTATCTGGTATTTTGGTAGGGGATTTTCATTTAAAAAACATGTATTTCATTTAAATGATTAATTTGCAAATTTATTGAAAAAAATCTTTGTCTTGTACCATTTACATCACTTTTTTTTTGCTTTAGTATTTTTTTTACATGTTTTAGTCACTTTTATGATACGCTTTAGTCACTTTTTTTGACATCCTTTAGTCACTTTTAGTCACTTTTTTTGGAATTTTAGTCACTTTTCTCACTTTTTTGGAAGCATTATTACAGTTGCATGCATGAGTGAGTTAAAATTTGAACATAAATTTTGAACTAGGAAAACATACATAAGAAAGTCATAAATAAAATAAAAGCTTATCAAAATAAAACACCTTTTTAAAATAAAATCATGAAAAGAAACAGCTTTATTTCCTTACAAACTAAAACATATGTAAAAATACTTGAGGATGTTATTTTCAAAACTCACTTTATCACTTTTGTTTTCTCTATCAGTCTATATCAATCTGCACTAATGTAACACTATAATCTCCAAATTTATAATGTAAACTAATGGACGTATTTATAAAGGTTTTTCGTGATTTCCTAAAATCTGATTTTCTGGATAGAGAGAATTTTGAAACTCAAGTTCTTTAATTATTTTAACTGATTTAGAAGTTAATTAATTAAAATTAACGCTACCTTGAAACTTATATGGTGGCTGCAACTTCAGTTAAATCTGCTTTAAAAATACTTCTTTACCTCATTCAAAACATTTTGTTAATTGGAACTATATGTCTGTGACATACGGTTTAGGAGTTAGCAGTTAGATAGCGTTGGATATGGACGACCTTTATAATACTTTAAGCACTTTGCGTACGTTCCCTTAAAATTTAGCACAACTCATCCGTTTTCAGTTACAGAAAAGTGGTTTAAATCATGAAATTCAAAGTTTCATAACTCTGTCAATTTTAGTGTTAGATGAATGGGAACTTTTTTGTGTTGCTTGATAAAGCGATGGAAAAGTTTTACTAAATATCACTTATAGGACCGAGGGACCGTGTAAAAAATTAATTTTCATAATTTTTTAGAATTTTTTTTTTTAATCTATATTACTTAAAGAACAATTCTTTACCTTTTTAAAAGCATTTTTGCAACTGGAACTATATGTCTATGACTAACAGTTTAAAAATTAGCCATTGGCTACCGTTGTTGGGAGTGGACACCCTGCATAACACAAAAATAAATTATTTAAAATAAAAAATAGGAACAATTGAAATAGCCGAAATTGTGTTGGGCCATATCGGGCCGGGCTTGTTGGTCAGAATGCTTCCGTAAGAGCAAAAATCAATGTTCTGTAGAAATTCACTGGGGCGGGTTGGTTTCGGGCCGAAATTTTAACCTTTTTTCCAGGCAGGGCCGAGATCGGGCCTTGTTTTTAGCTATTATCTCGGGGCTATTATATTCAGCTATTATGCCGGGCCGAAATTTTAACTTTAATAACAGGCCAGACTGGGCCAAATTTTTTTTCTGTGGATCGGACCGGGCTCAGTCTTGAAAATTTGGGCTCATGCAGACCTGTAATGCAGGCTCTTACATTATTAGGTTGCGGTCAGTGGAAGAAACCGTTCCGAATTCAAGTTTCGGGCCCGGTTCATGTCCGTGAAAACTTAATCAAACAACTTAAACAACACAAAAATAAATTATTTAAAACAATAAATAGGAACAATTGAAATAGTCGAAATTGTGTCGGGCTAGATCGGGCCGGGCCTGTTTTCACTGATTTCTATACCAGTCGGGCCTAGAAATGTAAAAATATAAACAGACCGGGCCAAAATAATTTCTTTCCGGTCCAGACCCGGGCCTGAAAATTCCTCTGGACACGACCAAGAAAAATTAAAGTTCAATCTTAGCTTGCGTTTACAAAAGAAGGGGATGGGAGAATGTAAGCTCCTTCTTTATTAGGTTGCGGTCAGTGGAAGTAAACTGCTCCGAGTTCAAGTTTCGGGCCCAGCCCAGGTCTGTGAACAATTTTAAACATATAATTTTGACAACACAAAAATAAATTATTTAAAATAATAAATAGGAACAATTGAATACTTACTGTTTATCGGAACTACTTAAATCATCTGTTACTGCAAGAGCCGCTTGGTACCTTGAGATAATGTTAATAGATATTTGTGCATCTAAAATTTTCCCGCCTATTTTTGCCTCAAAGACACTATTGAACTGACAGTTTTTGTTTGGTCAGCAGCAAAACCCCTCTATACTCCCCCACCTGCCATCTCCCGAGTGTTTGGAAGCTTCTAAATTAAGACCGTTTTATCCAAGGTCAAAAGGCCCATTCTTGATATGTTTGAGAAAACACAACGTATCGGACACATTGTCTACTTTATTTATTGCCTTCTATGTAGCACGTTAGAATCAGAAAAGGCGATAATATTCACCGTCCAAAGAATAAAGAAAGAAAAAACTCCGAGGGGACTGCTTCGTTTTACCCATGCAATATATGGTGGAAGTTTTCTTCGGTTGTTTTGTCGTTTATAAAGTATAAAAGTAAATAAAGAATTTACAGAAAGATTTCTTTTAAACAATATACGCTGAAAAATTCTATTTCAAAATTTGAATTTTTTCTATATTGGTTGATGCCAAAAAATATAGCCCATCTGGAAAAATTATTGGAGGGGCCCGAACCCCATGGGCCCATACAATGGGCCTTTTTTTTTAATAGTTTGTTATAAATTTAATTCTTTATTTAGTTTATTATAAACAATAAAATTTACAAAATTTCCACATTAATGTGAAAAATGTTATAAATTTTACCTTGCGCGTAATTTCCTCTTTTTGTTAATTTCTGAGTGGCATCCCTGGTCTACAGAGCGTATAAAAATATTTTTAATCCTTTTTCAACCTCGTCTTTGGGATGCAGTATTATTCTTGAATGAGCTTCTTCGTGACCAGGGCAAGTCATTTCAGAATCATTAAGGAACCAATTCCAATTAAAGAATTGTCCTATTTTTATTTTAGGTATATTTCTAGTATTAAAAAGAGAATTTTTGAGTTATAAAACGTGGAAATTAACATCAGAAATACTCTTGTAAGATGCAAAAGGAATAAAACTGAAAAAGATTTTAAATAATAATTGCCATTTTGGATTCCTATAAATTTATACGCTACCTCACTTTCTTATACACATTTTATTAATATAAGATAGATACTGACTATTCGGGATACACTTATCATAAAATGAAGATTCATCCCTCCTATCACCTCCTTTAATAACACAACACTTGAATCAGATAGTGATCTTCATAAAATTTATATACAGATTACAAAAACATATTTTCTTGTTTTGGTGTCTTACTGTAAATAAGCAATAAATACTATGCACATCTTATTATGTAGTAAGTATTTGGTAGTTCATTGCAGTATTAACATTGCTGTATATGAATTTGAATGTGTTTTAAAGAGTATAACATCATTAAATCACATTGCAAATGATTTCGACGCATGCTCTTTTATTGTAATGTCATTTTTAGCACCCTGTAAATGGACTATAAAAGCTATATACTTTATTTTTTACTCAAAACATGTCATTATAATCTTCATAAAACATATAAAATTTACACGGCAATCTGAGTAAATTTAAGCGAGCTAGAGCATGGAAGGCCAGATTGACAAACAGACAGATAAACTGAATTCATACACACTTTTAAATAATGTTAGAAATTATTAAAAACAAAAATTTGACTTTAAAAACATCGAAATCGACATGAATTGCACATTTATATTAAGCATATTAATAAAATTCAGAAAATGACGCCATTTTGAATAACATCCGCCATTGAATTCCGACGACTTTACGAGATGCCTCCCCCTCTAATATCTATTGCATTATCATAAAGTACATACTCACCAGGCGGTATATTCTTATCTCGATTTGCAGTTTTCTGATGCGTAGCACCCGAACTAATAAGATATTCTTTATTTGTATTTCCAACAGAAGTTTTAAAACATATTTTGGACAATGAAACTTATTGTTTTACTAAAATGGGTCATTTCATGTCAAATCAACCAGTGTCTCAACCTGACCCTTTCAGATTTCAATGAAACTCATGAATCGTTCTGACTGATGATATAAATTTGAGCATAATTTTACTTTTTATTTATTGCTTTAAATTTTCAAACAATTAAATGTTTAAATTTTGAAAAATTATCATTTTTTGGCTTGCTTACATGTTTTTAATTTTAAATTTCTCAAATTCTATCAACCATAGAAAGTTTTATGACAACTCATTTTAAAGAGGAGTTTATAAGGTTTAATTTGATATGCAAGTTGACTATGCATAGTTAAAAAAATAAAATATTTTGAATAATTTAAATTTGAAAATTTTTGAAAAAATTGTATATAAGTTTAAAATTTTGAAATTTTTAGAGTGGGATCTCAATGGGATGAGGAGTTATGAAATAAAAGCTAAAAATTACCATTAAAATAACAATTTAATTCTATCAATTTTGTTATTTAGTTATAATTTGTATGGTAATTTTTTGCTTTTATTTCATAATTCCTGACCCCATTGAGATCCCACTCTATAAATTTCAGAATTTTAAGCTTATAATATTACAACAAAAATACAATTTTTTCAAAATTTTTAAAAATGATTGTATTTTTTTTTTTAAATTTTAAACTTCACAAAAATGTAAATTTTATTTTTTAACTATGCAGAGTCAACCTACATGTCAAATTAAACTTTATTAATTCCACTTTAAAATGAGTGGTCATACAATTTTCTACATTGGATATATAACTTGAGAAATTCAAAATATTTATGCAAGTCAAAAAATGATAATTTTTCAAAATTTAAATACTTAATTTTATGAAAATTTAAAGCAATAATAATAATAATAAAAAAAAAAAAAATGCTAAAATTTATATCATAGAGAATGATCCCTGGCTATTTCATTGAAATCTGAAATGTTCAGGTTGAATATTGAGTTTTTTTGGTTGATTGGGCCAAATATGTCTTATTTAAAGGCAGGAAGTAATAACTTTCCCTTATTCTAGGGCACAGTTTTAGCATTAGCATACCGCTCTTCTAAAAAAACATGGTACATATTGATGTCTCTTAAAGTGGTATAGAATGTTTTGATTCCTTTTATATTTTCAGAAGAAAATTGGTACAAGTCTTCAGGACCTAAAATAAAATTATCAGTGCATCTTTGAAGGCTTTCTCTTGTAGCCAAATGCTTAACCCTCTGACAGTCATGCAAAAGGGCAAAATTGTAATGTTGTTTTCTCTCTTTATTTTAATGTTAAAAAATATGACTCTTTCAACATTATAGAAAAATCTTATTTACAAATATGAATGTTATCCTTGAGAATATTAAGGAACAGCTGTGTTAGTGTTTGGCACCATAAACTTTGTGAGTTTTTTCGTGCCAAAAAGCAGTTTCTGAAGATGATCGCCAAACTGAAACTGCGTGAGAAACCCATTTTCAAATACAGAGATCACTTTTAAAACTCCTGAAAAAATGCATTTTTGCAAATATAAAAAAAATGAATAATTTATACTACGTCCCCCCTAAACACCCCCCCCCCCTTTTTTTTTTTTTTTTTTTTTTTTTTTTTTTTTTTTTTTTTAGGAGAAAAATTTTAAAATGTTTAAGTGATTGCCATATTTTAAAACTAATTTCATTGCTGATTCAGAATTGCGAACATTTTGAAAAGGGCTTTTTAGCACGAATAAGCACAAAATAAAAACAAAAAATAGGACTTGCATTTTGCAGATTTCTTTTTAGTTGTGAAAGAACAGAAAGAGGGTTACAATAAAGAAAAAAAAAAAATTACATATAAATAAAACGAGCAAAATAATTTAAATTCCAAAGAAAATTAAAAAATGTCTATATACAGGGTGCATGTAAAAATAACAAAAATTCCTGATTCAGAATTGCGATAATTTTGAAAATGATTTTTTGCACGAATAAACAGAAAATAAAATAAAAATAATAACAAAAATAGTACTTACATTTTGTAGATTTCTTGAAATTTTCAAATTGTTAACGAACAGAAGGAGGGTTACAACAACAAAATATTTACATGTAAATAAAACGAGCGAAATAATTTAAATGCCAAAGAAAACAATTTAAAAGATATTTATATACAGGATGCAAGTGAAAACTGCAAAAATAAAAATACACAATTACAAAAAAGATAATTAAAAATTTTAAACCAAAATATTGATCTTTACTGCAGTACCAATGCCCGAGATCGACGCGTCGTTGCCGACTAAATCAGTCTCATGTCCAACCCGCAGTTTTGACAGGTCATTTTACTGAGACAAAAATGAATCTTTCTTTAAAAAAAAAAAAAAAAAAAACTCCATGCACCCGATTAAAAAATAAAAAAAATGCCTGTCAGGCAAAGGATATTCTTTATATATCAATTACATAAGACATCGGCTTTTTTTTTTACACCCTTCCTTGCGATGGAAGTTCCGGGGAATTATCTGCCATAATCAATGAAACAAATAAAAAAATCCAACAAAATTAACTAAAAAAATTCTAAAACAAACCAGCTAAAATCCTAAGTGTCGGAGAAGGTAAGAGCCACTACAATGAAGGGAAAAGAGACAACGGAAAACACTGTTGTGTATTTCAAAGTTTGAATTTCAATATCTTAATTGCACAGAAGACAATAGCACAGATCTGTAATCAAATTACATCACCGGAGCAAAGAGAAAAACTCCTTCTTGCCTCCGTGAAAGTTGCTCCTAGGGTTGCCAAAAATTGGTTATTGGCACAATATTTCTCAAGGTTACTAAAATTAGAAATTTATCGCCAAGCTAGGCGAGATTTTTTTTTTCATTAATTTTTGCCGAACGCAAACGCAGCTTAGCCAATATTAAGCATTGTTAAATGTATTAAAAATACATTAAATCAACTGAATTATATTATTTTAAATATTGCTTGTATTTCAGTGAAACCTGGAGTTTAGTGAACGTGTTAACACGAGCTTGTCAGTGAGAGGGTTAACTGTGCCATCAACACTATTACAGCCACTTTTATCGTGGCTGGTTGCGAAAAAATTTCGGTCAGCTGTTATTCCATGATCCTCTTTGTGGTAACAAATTTATAAAGTTTTTATAATTACTTTCTTCTATCTTCAATAGAAGAAATTATTGTAATTGAAATTTTTTTAGACTTCTGGTTTTCAATGAATTTACACGTTTTAGGGTCAGAGATTAAAAAACATGTTTTTAAGAAATGTCTGTGTGTGTGTCCATATGTCGCCATTCTACCTTAAAAAAGGTGTTTGAAGATATGCATAGAATTTAACAAATTTTTTGTGTATGTTTTTGGTTGGGACAAGCAGATCCTCCTTCATTTTTGAACTATTCTGCTGGAAGGGGGTGCTGCAATAGTGATTTTTGTGCTATTTTCAATATTGTACCACCTAAAAGTGTATGAAGTTATGCATAGAATTGAATCAAATTTTTTGTGTAAGTTGTATGGCTATGGCTAGTAGGTCCGGCCTGAATTTGAAAAAAATCTGCATATTGTTTTATTGTCTATCAACTCATACAGAGACTGAAGCAGACATTCAAGATGAAAATCAAAATTGGTATAGCAATGAATTAAAATTATTTAAGCATTAACATGTGTAGCTATTTTTTAAAATATTAAAATGTACATTTGAGATAGAAAAAAGTTTTTGGATTGGCACATCCAACCAGTTTTTGTATTGAGCTCCACTTCCATCACTTTAGTAAATGGTATGGATCACTTTAGGTTGGTTGGTTGGTTGATTGAGGTTTACTGGCGCAAAGTCACACTGGGGACATGCTGCGCCAAGAACAGGATGAAGTAAAAACTGAAAAGTTTTTTAAAATTGTTACAAATATGTAAAAATATAAGTGGATAAAAAGCAAGGTTAAAAGATGAAAGCGTTAAGTGATGAATGTAAATAAAATAAGTACAAAAGATTAAAACACAATTCAGGATAAAATAAGAGTTAAATCAGTCAAATCAATAAGATAATAAGTCAACAATTTGATAATGGTATACGATAAAAGTTAACATCTTTTAAAGAATTATGAAAATTGTGCAAAACAAACAGTGACATAAATGCAAAAACGGTGCAATATTTAAAGAATAGCAAGGTTTTGTTAATGAGTTATACAACCAAAATATAGTTCAAAAGAATAAATATTTAAATTAAAAATAGTAAAATTTCTTAAAAAATGTCTGTATTAAATTGAAACATAAAATGTTAAAATACAGCTTAAAACAGATTAATCAATCTTTTTTTTTTTTTTGCAATTTAAGAAGAAGGCACATATTCTTCATAAACCGTATTTGTTTCATCATCATCAGATTCATAACTCGATGAGTCCATAGCCTCTTCAGCATAGTTAAGCAACTGTTTTGGATCTTTTATGTTTTTAATTGCAGAGCTGAGGCAAGATTTTTTGCCCTTTCTCTTCACAGTTTTCCACTGTGAAGAGACTTGGGTTGAAGGTTTATTCCTATTCTTGTGTGTGCTAGATTTTATGTTTGTTTTTTTAATTGGACATACAATAGGGTTCAACGGTTTGTTTTTATCTGATTCTGAAGTAGCCTGTGTCTCATGTTTGGTAGGTTTTGAAGTTTCAGCTAATGAATTTTGTGTTTGTTTATAAAAGTATTCTATTTTCACAGGTTCTGATGATGGGGCCAGAGCTCTAATTTTGGCATCAGTCTTGGAGTAACGTTACAGTATACATTACGGGTTTTTTTCTTTAAATTGCTAGATGAGGGTGAGTCAAACGGAATGGCAGAATCAGTCTGAGTGCTTATGTGCCTCACAGAGTTTGCTTGACGTTTGAGTAGGCTAGAATAAGAGACGCCAACTGATGGTGTTCGGGATTCAGCAATTTTGCGGGCTTCTGGATAAGAAAGTTTTTGGGTGATTTTAATTGCCATGATTTCTTTTTCAAGAATCCAGTTTGGACAAGAGCGGGAGTAAGCTGGATGGTCACCTTTGCAGTTGATGCAACGTTCAGCGTTTTCACATATTTTATCGTCATGGTCAACTTTTGCACAACGTGCACAAGTTTTAGTGCCACGACAGTTAGTATTTGTATGTCCATAGCGCTGGCATTTAAAACATCGAAGGGGGTTGGGAATATATGGTCGGACGGGACAGCTTAGGTAAGCAGCTTTAATTCTAGTAGGTAGATTCGGGCTATTGAAAGTCAGAATGATGTGCTTTGTGGGAAGCACTTTTTCATTCCGACGAATTGTTATACGTCTTACATCTATGACATCTTGATGTTTTAAGTTTTCCCATAAGTTCTTCTTTAGTAGAAAATAAAAGCTCTGGCTCAGATATTACGCCACGACTTGTATCTAGAGTCTTATGTGCTTGAACAGAAACAGAAAAAGGACCAATTTTAGAGCTATTTGAAAGAAGTTCTGACTGTTTATATGATGAGATCTCAACAAGTAAATCCCCGGATTGTAATTTCTTGAGCGAATGACCATCCCCCAAAACAGACTGAAATGTTTTAGCAATAACAAATGGTGAAGTTTTTTTGAAAGAACGATCAGATTGGTTATCAAGGTGCTTAATGACAAAAAAATGTGAAAATGCAGGTTTCTGCCCTGTTTGTTGCTCTCCACTTGGGAGAGAGTTAGAAGGAAATAGAGATTTTCCATCCATAATTGAAAAAAAGTAATTCAGACCCCGGCCGCACCACCCACTACCGAGCCCAACAAGGGGATGCACATTCGTGCACCAGTGCTAACCAGGGCCCATACGGTCACAAGACAAACCTATGTCAGTGTCCACCCTTAACGAGATGACTAGTATTTGCTTGCTCACTTGATCCCTAAAGCCAGTGACAAAAGCCAGCTGACCAGCCGATTGATGCATACGGGACCAATATGCACCTCCCGTCTACCTGAAGCAGAGGCCAAAGCAGTGTGTTGGTCTCCCTCAACTGCCAGGATCCCCCTTTCCAGGGACACGGGTCGCCACGCACGGCCAACACGTGGGTGATTTTCAATTCTCCATGAGTCGATATACAGGATGACATCGGCCCATACAGAATTGCCCTCACCTCCGGAGAGGAAACCACAATGAGAGTGAAACAAAGATGAAAGGAAGACAAGAGGAGTAAGAGGAAAAGGAAAGGAGAAAGATCACTCAGGTGCCCCGGGGTTGTGAAGCCCGTGAATACCTAAAGAAGGTATCCCCCTGGGGGGGGATCACTTTAGGTGTTTCATGACTGTTTTATAAAAGGCAAAAAATGTAGCTGGGCGATTTTCACTGGGATGAGATTCTTCAGACTTTTCTTCAATTTTTAAAAAAATTTGATTACTTAAATATTGGGAAAATTTTATATTTTTTCCTTTTGTTTTTGTACTTTGATATAATAGTTCATTTTTTGGAATTCCTTTTAACATTCTGAATTTTTAATGTTTTCTGTAGTATTGCTGACTTGCCTTTTAAAAATAACACTTTAAAAATTTGTATTTTTTATTATTTTTCCTTAAATCTTCATTCTTAATGGTTGGCTTGCCGCACCTTTAACAATCAATTATGGTCAATTTAATTTTTAAAACAGTAGGAACTCTGTTCTATCATATACTTAATGTGGTTGCAATTATTTTGATTTGCTGTTTCAAGAAAAGTGTCTATTATTTTTAAAATTATCATTAAAAAATATTCATGTCAGTGATTTTATTAATGTTCTGTATCTTGGTAAAATAGACTTTTCACTGCAGTAAGTAAATACAGGGGTCGTACTTGTCCTGAAATTCCTGAAAAAAAAAAAAAAAAACGTCCTGAAATTTTGTAATCTGTCCTAAAATTCCTGAAATTTTTCTATATCGGCATTTGAATTCCCCATATTGGATGATTTAAATGCCAAACTTCGAACCATATGCAAAAAATGTTTACGGCAAGGTACTTTCGTTTTTCACGCGTTCGCGGTAAAGAAAGCTACCGAGAGATTAAGATGCGCACGCAACCGGCCAGCAGTTGAGATAGCCGCGTCCAGCTGCCGCTCGGTCTTCTGCGTGAGATTTCGCTCGCGTACGGAGGAAAGAGAAATTCTTTCGTCCATGGAGTAAGAGCGTTTCTTCTGGTTGATAGTTGTAAATTACATTTGGCAACAAGTACTCTTAGATCTTAATCGATATCGTATCTTTATCGTTTTTGTTCGCTCGCTCGCACGTTTTGCTGGTGACCACGTTTTTTTTTTTTTTGCATTGTATTGGATATTTACTTTTACCGGGCATCGGATAGAAATTACGGATAAAAAAAAATCGCGAATTTCATCAAAGGATCGCTTGAAAAAACGCAAATTTCGATACAAGATCTTGAGAAAACCAGAAAAGATTGTGTAAAAGTACGCGCATTTCGTCAAAATGTCGCAAAAAACGTGCAAATTTCGTCAAAAGATATCGAAAAAACGGGCTCATTCCGTCAACAAATCGCTGGAAATGCCCAAATTTCGTCAAAAAAACGCTTAAAACGGGCCTATTTCGTCAAACAATCGCGGAAAACGTGCTCATTTCGTCACAAAATCTCGAAAAACGAGCTCATTTCGTCAAAAAATCGTTTAAAACGCGTTCATTTCGTCAAAAGATCACGGAAAACGCGCTCATTCCTTCAAAAAAACGCAGAAAACGCGCTCATTTCGTCAAAAAAACGCTTAAAATGCGCTCATTTCGTTAATAGAAAACGAAAAACGCGCACATTCTGTCAAAAGATCGCTGAAACACGCTCATTTCGTCAAAAAATCGCTTTAAACTCGCTCATTTCGCCAAAAGATTGCAGAAAACGCGCTCATTTCGTAAAAAAAACGCTTAAAATGTGCTCATTTCTACAAAAGATCGCGAAAAACGCACGCATTTTGTCAAAAGATCTCGAAAAACGTGCACATTCTGTCAAAAGATCGCTGAAACACGCTCATTTCGTCAAAAAATCGCTTTAAACTCGCTCATTTCGCCAAAAGATTGCAGAAAACGCGCTCATTTCGTAAAAAAAACGCTTAAAATGTGCTCATTTCTACAAAAGATCGCGAAAAACGCACGCATTTTGTCAAAAGATCTCGAAAAACGTGCACATTCTGTCAAAAGATCGCTGAAACACGCTCATTTCGTCAAAAAATCGCTTTAAACTCGCTCATTTCGCCAAAAGATTGCAGAAAACGCGCTCATTTCGTAAAAAAAACGCTTAAAATGTGCTCATTTCTACAAAAGATCGCGAAAAACGCACGCATTTTGTCAAAAGATCGCGAAAAACGTGCACATTCTGTCAAAGATCGCTGAAAACACGCTCATTTCGTCAAAAAATCGCTTTAAACTCGCTCATTTCGTCAAAAAAATGCTTAAAATGTGCTCATTTCGTCAAAAGATCGCGAAAACACGCACATTTTGTCAAAAGATCGCGAAAAACGCGCACATTTTGTCAAAAGATCGCAAAAAACGCGAACATTTCGTCAAAAGAGCGCGAAAAACGCGCACATTTTGTCAAAAGATCACGAAAAACGCACCCATTTCGTCCAAAAATCGCGAAAAATGTGAAAAATATGTGCAAACATTGCAAATTTCCCCAAGAGATTGCAAAAAACATGCAAATTGCCAAGAGATCGCGGAAAAAAGAAAGAATTTTTGAAAATTTGCACCCCCCCCCCCACCCACCCATTCACATATATTCAGATTTATAGTGACCATTGAAATAACCTGTATAGATTATTGGTTTTAAATTTGTGTGTATTGGTGATGACTGGTATTTTCTTTTTCCAAGCTTAAATGAATTTTGATTCTTTTATTTCGGCTAGTATGTCGGGTAAATGTGTCCTGAAATTGTCCTGAAATTTTGAAAAAAGTATGTCCTGAAATTTCACCTAGGGTCAGTACTACCCCTGTAAATAATTTCTGCCTAATTCTTTCTAACAGTTTCTTTTTAATTTGCTTCAAGCTAAATTGTATGTAATATAAATTTTAATAGCAATTATAATATTTGTTCCACTTGAAATTCTTAAGTATTATTGCTCAAATGTCGTTTGCACAGTTTTCAGATTTTTTACTTTTTTGTCAATCTCATCTCTGTTTACAGAAAATTTAACGTAAGAAGGCAATTTTTAATTAAATAAAATATAATTTTTCACTTTTTTTTTTTTAGACAGATCAAATTTCATATTTACTATATAGATTCCTTACCATACCTGATAAATATTTTTATTTAAATTTAGAAGGTCATGGTATGTGATACTTACACACACACATATACAAACCTTTTAAATAATAATTAGAAAAAAATCCTTAACAAAATATTACTTCCAAAATATCCCATGCGTTATTTTTCAGGTTATTTTGTTAGTATTATACCTTATATAAATTAAATACTTTATCCTGCTACAAAAGACATTCATGTAATACTTTAGTATTTGAAATGTTTAAGGTGTACAGATTAAATAACAAATATGTAGCAACCAAAAGATTTTTGTCCTCTACAACCTGCAACTACAGGTGGATTAAAGGCTTTGACTACACTGTCACATAAACATCATAACTTTTCTTTTTCTGGCCATTTCCAGGTATTAGGAACAGCTCTTTGACCATAACATTTACTTCAAACTCATCACTGCTTACACCAACAATTTCCCCTGGAAAGATGTTAGTCATAAATCACTAGCACCCAATATCCTACAATGAGATCAAAAGTTTGCTTCTGGAAGTTATTTTCTACCAATTTGACTTCTTGTAAAGCAGTGTAGTATAAGTGAAGGCACTGTTTTTTAACTTGACAGCATGACATTATTTAATGTGTGAAATAGAAACAACTTCTTGCCATGCTCTCGCACTTCTTTGAATTTCTTTATCCTCAATGAAAATGACAGTAGTACTAGGTATAAGACTTCTTATAACATCAGCAAAATCCTTGATATTTTGAACTATGACTGCAGAACTCCTTTGTTCATCACAGCAGTTCTCACCAGTGAGCTTGCTCGCCCACTGATTCCGTCAACAATTTCTTTGCCATGCGATGTAGCTGTGTATTTTCCCACAAAAGTCTTCCTATATTTGTTGCTCAACTGTGATACGAATTTGGCCATGAATCTGTTTTTAAACTCTGATGACGGTCCATCAGGCCAAATAAATCAACATCAATCATCTCAGGAGAATCTGGTTTCAGCTCATGTTCATATAGATGTTCTATGAATGCCTTGATTGTGTTTTACTCCTTTTCTTTATTTAGTATGTGAGCATATACAACATGTCTTACATACATTCACTGCAATGTATTGAAGCACTTGTGAGTAAGTCACTGTTATGAGTCCAAAGTACATTTGGAACCTCATTCTGGTATTCACAGTTGTGATTCATTGCAAAGTCATTGTCCTATTTGGATTTACGAAAAAGAAATTGTTACCATCAAAGTAACTGAAAAACTCCCTCATCTTCAAGATCGTAAAATTGTTGAGGCCAGAACCCCATCCGCTAGTGTATCCTATTCAAGCCTACTCAAACAGCAATCAAAATCCATAAGGCACATTAGCATCCAAACAGATTCCTCTATTCTCTCCAATACACTGCAGAAACAAACCCATAGTGTCAGTTCTGCTACTAAAGGATATGCATCACCTATTAGAATGCTGGTTGCTGTCCTCATAACCTGTTACATTACAATACAAAATAAGTCAATTTCAGAAATCTTCAGTTTAATCCAAAAAGTCGACCACACTCCAGACTAAGACAAAAGCAGTTACATCTAAAAAAAAATCCTGATCCATCTTTATTTAATTTACAGAAATCCAGTATTAGTCAAATTGAGAAACCAAACCAAAAAACGAAAGTGAAAAAGACTGTTTGGGGTTCACATCAGTGGCTAACTGTGACAATAAAACAGCGAAATTCACATCATGGCCCATATGTTGGTTTGAAAAGATGCTAAACAATTGAGTAATTACATAGAAGAAGCTATGAAGTCAGATTCTTATAACTGAAGTACTGATAAGAATACCGTCTATGAAGAATTTGTACCCGATTAATTTTAGATGTTTTTTAATTTTTCATGGATTTTAAAACTAATTTTACGTGGTATTTATGCCTCTCACACTTTGTTTATATTTTAGCAATTATTACTTTAGTTGTTTAAGGTTTTGATTTGCATATCTTTTGTATTGTAACCATCAACTTCTGATACTTTTAACTGTTTTATTCATGCATGTCAACCAACCATCCTTAATATTTGGGCATGTATAAACAATATCCGGTCATTGGGAAAAACTGTTCTACAGCTGTTTCTTTAACTGTTTTAAACCACTCCATGTTCTCACCAGGAACATTAATATCAAATACAACCTGCTTGGCTAATTTTGCATTGAAAATTAAACACCATTTCTTTATGAGCTTCATACCTTCAGATGCGTGAACATATCTCTTGCAGCAGACGACAAGGTGCCAGGGCCGTATTAAGAAGGGTCTGGCATGGGTCCTACATAGCTTTGGTTCTCCCTGGTGTAGAAAAAATGGGGGAAATATCTCTTTTTCAATTCTGTGAGGCGAAAACAGGCTGGTAATTTGCAGAGAGACATAGATAAGAAGTTGGTTGAGTCAATGTTCAGAGTCTTTACATAGATGCTCATAAGCATTGAGCCATTGGGGATGGTTCAGGGGTCCCATTGTTCTAGCATCCATGCCATAATAAACTGGTTGTCAAACCTTTAAAAAAATAAAAAATCGATTACACACATCCAATAAACATACAGACATTGTTTAATAAAATTTTAAAAAGCAATAAAACTGTAAAAACTTACCCCTTCATGTTGTGGGCAACAGCTGTAAGGCCCTTGTGTTTTGGTTAGAAAAGCCACTTGCAAAAGTTCAAACAAGTATCATACTTTTTAAATACTTCTCCTCTACTGTCCGCATAATGAGCCACCGCGAAATTCACTAGGTATTCTAGTGAACTCTGGTCTGTTTCAAAGTCTAAAAACAATAGGTTTTCTGACTGTTTCTTGGCTGGCTCTTTATTTAAAAAGCATAGATGCTCTTGGACACTACATACTGACTGCAGGACGGTCACTTGATGGTGTGGCATCGATGGGTTTTCGAGGACATTTTCTACATTCAATCACCTTGCAGCATTGTCTGCACTGGTAGGCCTAAAACAAAATATAAAGTTAGACTTTTTTTCAAATAACACAAAAACAGAAACATATAACAAAAAAAAACCAATGCATACTCGATCGCACAGCGACAGTACTTGCTGCTCTGTGACGGCTTTGTGGGCAGTGAAGCAGCTTTCGGACTGGCAGAGTCAATCAAAATGCGGGCAACATCTCGGCTGATTTCGAGGGCACGGCGATCTCTTGCAAATATGGAGCGCATGAGCACAGTGGTGATCTTCAGGTTTCTGAAAGGACTTGTTGCAGTCTTCACAAAAGAAATAGGAGCCATAAAATGGAAAAACCATAAATCGGATGAAATATTAATATTCTCAGTTTTAGAATTATTTGCTATAACTCAAATTCTGCGAGATAGGCACAACATTTTCCCCAATACCAATGCGATACTTCTTTGAAAACAATAGAGAAATTGATCTGAAACTTTTTCTGACATTTTGCTTATGCCCTCTGAAAAGATACCAACGTATTCTCTGTCTATTCTCAAAAGTTGATAAAAACATTGTTAATTCGTCTTGACATATGAATTTAATGTCCAAGCAGCTTGTTCTAAGTCTGATCAATTCAAAATCAATTGGTTTTAAGTCACAAATACTTACAACATTTTTTCATTTCTGTGATGAACTACTTGTTTCTTGAAATTGTAAACAAACTGAACATTCCATTATATAGAAATTTAAACAATTCTACTGCAATTGCATAATAAAAGTTATGGTCACATAAAGATAAATAATGAGGTACTATAGCATTATATCAATATTAAAACAACTTCACCAGTGATCGCACTAAAGTCTAAAAGTGGGTCACTGTGACCCATTGCCAAAAAAAAAAATAGTGGGTCACAGTGCATAAAAAAGGGATCATTAAAAAAAAATTATATCACTAATTTTATTAACTGAATATTCTTATAAAAAACGTCATAAAGCTTTCATTAATTTTATCTTTTGCTACAAAATATTTCTGGAGCACTTTTAATTATATGTCCGGCATCCTTCATGTTTAGCCCATGTAAGGAAAGCATCATCAAATTTTTGAGTTTTTACTTGCATATGCTATTTCACAGGGGTGTTTTAATCTGTTTCATGCTTGAAAATCCCTGTTCTGCTGCGGCCGAACTTACTGGGGTAACTAAAATTATAGCTGCTAATTTAGTCATTTATGGAAAATCTGATTTAAACTCCTTAATTATTAGTCATGATAATTCCTGTACATTCAGATTTTTATAATTAATTGCCAAGCTTTTGAATTGAAGGAAATCTGATATCAGCTCAGTCTTATTGCCCCAGGGGGATACCTTCTTTAGGTATTCACGGGCTTCACAACCCCAGGCACCTGAGTGATCTTTCTTCTTTCCTTTTCCTCTTACTCCTCTGGTCTTCCTTTCCTCTTTGTTTCACTCTCATTGTGGTTTCCTCTTCAGAGGTGAGGGCAATTCCTCATGAGCCGATGTCATCCTGTATATCAACTCATGGGGAATGTAAACCACCCACGTGTTGGCCGTGCGTGGCGACCCATGTCCCTGGAAAGGAGGATCCTGGCAGTTGAGGGAAACCAACACACTACTTTGGTCTCTGCTTCAGGTAGATGGGAGGTGCATATTGGTCCCGTGTGTACCAATCGGCTGGTCAGCTGGCTTTAGGGATCAAGTGATCAAGCAAATACTAGTCATCTCGTTAAGGGTGGAGGGTGACATAGGTTTGTCTTGTGACTGTATGGGCCCTGGTTCGCACTGGTGCACGAATGTGCATCTCCTTGTTGGACTCGGTAGTATGTGGTGCGGCCAGGGTCTAAAGTTATTTTTTTTTTATAATGGATGGAAAAACTTCATTTCCTTTTATCTCTCTCCCAAGTGGAGAGCAACAAACTGTCCAGACTCTCTCATTTACTCACTTTTTTATTATTAAATGTTCTGATAGCCACTCTGATAGTTCTTTTGCCAAAATGCCACCATTTCTCATAGCAAAAACTTTCCAATCAGTCTTAGGAGGTGGTCATACTCTCAAAAAATTACCATCTGGGTATTTACTAGTTGAGGTTTCTACAACTAAACAATCACAGCTTCTTTCTAATAGCTCTACAGTAGGCCCTTTTTCTGTTTCTGTTCAGATGCATAAAACCCTAAGTACAAGCCGTGGTGTTATTTCTGAACCAGACCTTTTATTCTCTATGAAAGATGAACTCTTAGAAAGCCTAAAAGACCAAAATATTATAAATGCACATCGTATCACGATCCGTCGGAATGGCCAAATCCTTCCTACAAAGCATGTCATTCTCACTTTCAATATCCCTACTTTACCAACAAGAATCAAAGCCGCTTACCTGAATCGTCCTGTCAGACCTTACATTCCTAACCCTCTTCCTTATTTTAAATGCCAGCGTTACGGCCATACTAACACTACATGTCGTGGATCTGTTACCTGTGCACGTTTAGAAAATTTAAGACCAAAATGTCCTTGATGCACATCGTATAAACCTCGTATGTCCTTGATGCACATCGTGCAGAAGTCGGCCATGACAATAAATCTTGTGAAAAACCCGAATGCTGTGCAAACTGCAAAGGAGATCATACAGCATATTCCCAAACTTGCCCTAATTGGTACCGAGAAGAAGAAATTATCCCAGTTAAAATTACTCAAAATCTGTCTTATCCTGATGCCCACAAACTTGTTGAACCAAGAACCCCATCCGTTGGAGTTTCTTACTCCATCCTACTAAGACAACAGTCAAAATCAGCAGGGCATATAAGCACTCAAACAGACCTCTGTTTTCTTCCCAGTAGCTCATCTATAACCAGGGATGCCACTATTCCACTAAACGGCAGATTCCCGCTTTTTTTTATTTTTAAGAATTCGAGATTTTCACTAAGCGATCACGAAATAAAACGACGATTTTCACCAAACAATTGTGAAATAAAATAGGAATTTTCGTCAAACGATTGCAAAACTACACAGCAATTTTCATCAAACGATCGCGGAATAAACAGCAATTTTCGTTAAAAGATCGTGAAATATAACGGTGATTTTTGGGGAGCAGACCGAAACTCTCTTCTTAAGATTTACCGTGCTGTTATCTGCTCAAAAATTGACTATGCCTGCTAGGTCTATGGCTCTGCATCTAAATCTGTTCTTATGAAACTTGACACTGTGCACCATAGTGCACTTCGTGTATATTCTGGTGCATTTCGTACATCACCAATTTTAAGCTTGTATGTTGAATGTAATCATCATTATATAATATCCAAGAAGAACTCTCCTTGAACCTATACTACCGTATTGTTTCCCATCGCAGTCAACCACTTCATACCTACATCTTAAATACTGACAATGATATTCTATATCAACATCGACCATCTTGCACTTCGTCCTTTGGTGTTAGAATGAGGAACATTATTCACAATAGCCCTCTGCATAATATTGAGGTGAGTTCATGTGCCTTACATGTTCTCTCTCCTTGAAATCCTCCTAGCATTATTTCCCTCTACCCTATTAAAGGATATGATAAAAACAAGTTAACCGCTTCTGTCTTTCAACAATTATTTGCAGCACACCATATGAATTATCAGAATTACATAGATGTTTACACAGATGATTCCAAGAGAGGGGATATTCTTGGCTGTGGTATTTTTTCAGGTAATACTCGTCTCAATTCTTCAATTTCTGTTTTCACTGCTGAATTAATAGTAATAGAGAGAGCCTTGGTACACATATCTCATCATCATGACACTTCCTTTATCATTTATACAGACTCAAATAGCTCTATCCGTGCAATTAAATCTTTTAATAAACATCCTTATGTATCATCCATCTTAGATTTTTATAATGAATTGACTAGTCATGGCTATAATATTATATTTTGCTGGGTACCGAGACACATTGGTATTCCTGGTAATGACACAGCAGATGAGGCGGCAAAACTTGCTGTTAATCCATTACGTCATACAGTCCCATTCTCTGGCATTAAACTACTTATCAATCATTTTATGCAGAATAACTGGCAAAAAAGGTTGGATTTGGAATACAACAATAAACTACATTATGTAAAACCAATAATTAAGACTTGGCCTTCTATTTACCCAAGAAAATCTGATGTTATTCTGACTCGTCTGAGAGTTGGACATTCAAGAATCACTCACAAACATCTTTTACTGCGGCAGGATGCACCCATGTGTCCCCACTGTCATTTTGATTACCTGACTGTTCACCATGTTTTAACTGATTGTCCTGGCCTCCGACATTTGTACAGAATTTATTTTAATTCTTCTTCACCTATCTTGACAAACCTCATTGGGGAAACATCTCATGGGGCGCTTTTTCACTTTTTGAAACAGACTGGCTTTTATTTACAGATTTAGGTTTTTATTATTTCTGGGTTTGCCTTTCTCATTTGGCACCTGGTTGGTCACCCCATCCAGACACTTTTGTTCTATTTTTTACTTGTATGTATTTCTACTTTTTTACTGTACTTTGATGCTTCAATGTTAATCTGACTACATCTGGATGGGATACCCCATCCAGATAGCCTTCTATTTACTTGTGTTATTTCTTTTTCTATGTGTTCAATATTTCACCCTTTAGTTTGACACAGCATGTCCTTGAAAGGATTTTTCGCCATTAAAATCAATACAACCAACCAACCAACCAACCTTTAATTATTCACTTAAGACACTCTGTTTGTTGAAGTTTTTACTTTCATTGCCTAACTTTTCTGACTGGCTGCTAGTCCCAGAGTGCAGGGCTTCTCCAAACTCTGGTTCTGTGATCGGGATGTGCCATGCTTGCACAATGTTTGTTATATTTGCAGGGTTCGTACAGACTCCTTGGACTCTTTAGAAACTACTTAGAAATGAAAACGTTCCCAAGTAGTACTTAGAACTACTTAGTTAAACAAAGTACTCCTTAGCTCCTTAAATTGCATGTGGTTTTGCACACAAGCAATATTACTCCCGAAAAAAAGAAAAAGCATGATTGTAAAACACACGGTAAATCCTTTATGCACGTCATTCATCAGAAGCACAGCAATGATTGATTGGAATCATACTAATAGCCACCAAAGTGACTTACTTTTCACGGCCATAAGGGAAAGAAAAGTGAAAAGAATAATCCAGACACGCCTCTAAGCTACTAATTTCAAAAAGTGATTACACTGTTTAATTCCTTCACACAGCTAGATATACAACTTTGATTTCTTCTTCATAATACTATTCATCATCCTCAATTTTGCTGATAACGGTGGATTGAGGAGTGATTCTCATCCGAAATTTCCGAAAATTTGAAATTGGGTCATCAGTTCCGCATAATTGCCAACTTGTACGTTTCTGTGCGTGGAGAAATGCAAAGAAAAAACGCGGAGAAAAAATGCCATTTTTGATAACAGATCGCCGGAAAAAATGCTGTTATTGATAAAAGATCGCGGGAAAAATCCCGTTATCGATAAAAGATCGCTTACAAATATTTTGTCAAATGATCATTGAAAAAAAAACGCCGATTTCATCAAAAGATCACCCCCCAGGGAGATACCTTCTTTGGGTATTCAAGAGTTTCACAACCCCGGGACACCCGAGTGATCTTTCTCTTTTCCATTTCCTCTTACTCCTCTTATCTTCCTTTCATCTTTGTTTCACTCTCATTGTGATTTCCTTTTCGAAGGTGAGGGCAATTCTGTATGAGCCGATATCATCCTGTATATCGACTCATGGAGAATTGTAAACCACACATGTGTTGGCCGTGCGTGGCAACCCGTGTCCCTGGAAAGGGGATCCTGGCAGTTGAGGGAAACCAACACACTGCTTTGGCCTCTGCTTCAGGTAGACGGGAGGTGCATATTGGTCCCGTATGCATCAATCGGCTGGTCAGCTGACTTTTGTCACTGGCTTTAGGGATCAAGTGATCGAGCAACTACTAGTCATCTCGTTAAGGGTGAAGACTGACATAGGGTTGTCTTGTGACCGTATGGGCCCTGGTTAGCACTGGTGCACAAATGTTCATCCTCTTGTTGGGCTCGGTAGTGGGTGGTGCGACTGGGGTCTCAATTTTATTACTTTTAACATGGATGGGAAAACTTCATTTCCTTCTATGTCTCTCCCCAGTGAAGAGCAACAAACTGTACACACTTCTTCTTTCACACACTTTTCTATCGTTAAACGTACTGATAGCCACTCAGATAGTTCCTTTGATAAAACGTCACCATTTCTCATAGTTAAAACTTTCCAGTCTGCCTTAGGGAATGGCAGGGATGCCACTTTTCCGCCAAAAGGCGGATTTCTGCTTTTATTAATTTTTAAGAATTCGCGATTTTCGTTAAGCGATCACGGAATAAAATAACGATTTTCGTCGAGTGATTGCGAAATAAAACAGCGATTTTCGTTAAAAAGATCGGAAAAAACGGACATCTTCATCAAACGCCCGCGATATAAAGCAGCAATCTTCGTCAAACGATCGTGAAACGAAACGGTGATTTTTGTGAAACGAATCGCAATGTGAAACGGCGATTTCCGTCACACGATCGCGATGTAAAACGGCGATTTCTGTCACACGATCGCGAAATAAAACGGCAATTTTCGTCAAACGATCGCGAAACGAAACGGTGCTTTTTGTGAAACGATCGCAATGTGAAACGGCGATTTTTGTCAAAGGATCGCGATGTGGAACGATGATTTTCGTCAAACGATCATAATGTGAAAGGCAATTTTCGACAAACGATCGGTAAATACAACGGCCATTTTCGGTAAACGATCGCGATGTAAAACAGTGATTTTTGTGAAACGATCGCGATGTGGAACGATGATTTTCGTCAAACGATCATGATGTAAAACGGCGATTTTCGTCAAACGATCGCTAAATAAACGGCGATTTTCGTCAAACGATCATGAAATAAAACAGCTATTTTCGTCCAAAAAAAATATCCTGCAAAATTTTGCTATTCACTCGTGGAATAATCATCGAATCTATTGCTGGGTTATTTGAATTGGTTTAAAATGATGCGATATATAAAATTCCTCACTGAACCTGTTGCTGGGTTACCTAAATTAATGTAAAATGCTGTGAACTAAAGAAAAATCATTTTTACTTACTCTTATAAATTAAAGCTTTACAACAAAAATAAAAGCTGTAATTCTTTATTTAGTTTATTATAAACAATATAATTTACAAAATTCGCACTTAAATGTTGTGAAAAATGTCGTAAATTTTACTTTACGCATAATTTCCTCTTTTTTGCTGTTTTCTGAGTGGCATCCCTGGAATGGTCATACTATAAAAAAATTAAAATCTGGAGATTTACTAGTTGAGGTTTCTACAACTAAACAATCACAGCTTCTTTCTAATAGCTCTACAGTAGGCCCTTTTTCTGTTTCTGTTCAGATGCATAAAACCTTAAATACAAACTGTGATGTTATTTCTGAACCAGACCTTTTATTCTTTACGAAAGATGAACTCTTAGAAAACCTAAAAGACCAAAATATTAGAGATGCACGTGGTATCACAATCCGTCGGAATGGCCATATCCTTCCTACAAAGCATATCATTCTCACTTTCAATAGCCCTACTTTACCTACAAGAATTAAAGCTGTTTACCTGAATTGTCCTGTCAGACCATACATTCCTAATCCTCTCCATTTTAAATGTCAGCGATACGGCCACACTAAAACTAACTGTCGCGGTTCCCTTACCTGTGCACGCTGTGCAGAATTTGACCATGACAGCAATTCATGTGAAAAATCAGAACGCTGCATAAATTACAAAGGTAGTCATGCAGCTTTCTCTCGCTCTTGCCTAAACTGGATCCGTGAAAAAGAAATTCTAACTGTAAAAATAATGCAAAATCTATCCTACCCAAAAGCTCGTAAAATCGTAGAATCCAGAACCCCGTCTGTCAGTGTGTCTTATTCAAGCTTATTGAGACAGCAGTCTAAATCTGTAAGACATATTAGTACCCAGACTGACGTGTCTATGTCATCAAAAAATTCAGCCAAAACACAATCAACAAACACCCCAATCAAAGAGTCCCGTGATATCTGTTTGTCTTCG
Organism: Maratus speculifer; assembly: GCA_964019185.1. NCBI lineage: Eukaryota > Metazoa > Arthropoda > Arachnida > Araneae > Salticidae > Maratus > Maratus speculifer. The sequence goes on along the minus strand of CAXHSM010000005.1, from coordinate 102,403 downwards.
TAAGAACCTGTTACTATTTTACACACACCTTGTCAGGCACAAAAATCTTTTGCTCAACCTAAAAAGTCAACTGAACTCCAGACAAAGAATAATAAAACTACATCTAATAAAAAAAAAATCCTAATCCACATATATCAAATTTTCAAAAACCTGATACTAGTGAAAAGCCAAAGACAGTTACACCTAATAGAAAAAAACTTGATTATTCTACATCTAACCTTCAGAAGTCCTGTCCAGCTCAAGTCAATAAACCAAGCCAAAAGACAAAAGAAAATAAGACTATTAGAGTATCTCATCTGTGGCAAAGAGTGACAAAAAAACAGCGAAAATCACATGGCCCAGTTACAAACTTGAAAGATCCAAAACAGCTACATAATTTCGTGGCAGAGGCTATGGAGGAATCTTACAACTCGAGTACAGATGATGAAAACATTGCTTTTGAAGAATATGACCCTAGTTAATTTTACATTCTTAAAATTCCGTTTTATAAATAAATAAATAAATATACCTTGTGCATCATTTTTTTTACATTGTTTCTATTTTAACAATTATTGCTTTAATTTTACACATTTTAATTGTTGTTTTAATTCTAGATTTTATCACTTTTACTTATGATGGTGACTTTTTTATGATGGAGTGACTTTTTTATGATTTTTATGGACCTTTATTTATGATGGTTCTTATTTTGACATAGTCTTGGCGAGCATGTCCCAAGGGGGACTTTGCGCCATAAAACCCCATTCAACCAATCAACCAACCGAATTATCCCAGGAAATCTGATATTATTCTACCCGCTTACGAATTGGGCATTTCAGAATTACTCATAGGCATTTGTTACTTCGAGAAGATGCACCCATGTGTCCACACTGTCACTTTCATCAATTGACCATTCATCATGTTTTAACTGACTGTCCGGGCCTCCGGCACTTGTATAGAACCTATTTCCATTCTACATCACCTATCTTGACAAACCTGATTGGGGAAACACCTCATGGGGCACTCTTTACTTTCATAAAACATGCAGGACTTTATTTCGACGTATAATATACTTTTACACTTTTCATTGATGTACTTCTGTTGACTAAGTTTGTAACTTTTTCTATTGTTGTCCGACTAAATCTGGAGTGGGTCCCCCATCCAGATGGCTTATTTCTTTGTTCATTATCATTTTTTGCTATTTTTAGTACACTTTTTTTGGCGCAGCATGTCCCCTACAGGATTTTGTGCCATTAAACCCCATACAGCCAGCCAGTATGTCATCAAAAGATCATGGAAAAAATGCCAAATTTGAGAAAAGATCATGTAAAAATGCAAATTTTGTCTAAAAATCGTTGAAAAAAACGTTGAATTTATGAAAAGAAAACACAGGAAAACGCTGATTTCGTCAAAAGATTGCAAAAAAAAACTGCCGGTTTCGACAAAGATCGCAATAAATCACCGATTTTGCTAAAATATTGCAGGTTTCGTCTGAAGATCACGGAATCGGGTGTGTGCAGGTGCATGCCACATAAATAATAAGAAAAGTCGCAAGTCTTTAAAATTTTTTGGACTCCTTGGATTTTTTCTTCCTAACTCTGTATTTGTTATTATTGTTTGTTATAGGCTTTGTCCAGATGTCTTAGGGATGGCATTCTAGGATTTAATAGTGAAATTTTTATAAAAACAATAAAATTAAAAGAAAGAATAAGCAGAACATAATAAAAATGCATGACAAAATAAAAAATTTTGGATATTTTGAACATTTCAAAAAATTAAAAAAAAATTACTAACCAATGAATTGTAATTAACCATACAACTAAGGAAAAATAACAAATAAATATGAACTTATACAATTATTTAAATATATCAGCCTTTTAAAACTCATTTAAAAGAATGTGATTACCCCAATCAAAAGAGAAAAAGGTAGAGACCAGAAATTGGACTCGTTGATTACGATATTCTCAAAATATTCTCCTATTGATACAATCAAATGATTTAAAGGGCAAAATTAGGATATTCATTCGCCAAAGTTGAATCTGAAATAGCTTCACATTCATGACTACTGGTTTGAAGCAGCAGTTCAGTTGTAGTGGTGAGACTATGTTATTTCACTGCATCCGTCAAGTGACCTCATAAAAAGAAATCATACAGATTGAGATCTGGTGAACACAATACCAATCCATACTTGTACTAGTTGCATTTCGATAATACAATGTAATAATGCAATTAACAAATTCGTTTAAGAAAGTGAAGACATAAGAATTCCAATGAGATCTCGCACCATCTTGTATGAAACAGTCAGTTTGTAAATAATTTAAGGTATTTAATATAGCCACAAAATGATGCTAAGATTTCAATATATCAACTTTAATTTATAGTTTCTTCCAAATAAAAGGGCACAAAAATCCTACAGCTGGAAAAGGCTGTCGGCAAGTTTTTTTTTTCATATTTTGAATAGACTGATTGTGACACACACACATGAGGATTTTTTCCGTGCCTGTATCCTCTAATTCTAATGAAGCTCTCTTGATAGAAATATGCTTTATCAGAAACACAAATTTTATTTGTTTCGGTCACTGTATCCTTTCACTTGCAAAAATAAGTCTTTCTTCTTTCATAATGATAGCAAATGGCTGCTTGCTGCATTTGTGTTTTATGTGATAAGTTTTAGGAACTTTTTAAATATTTTGCATGTTGCATACACATTGAACATGAAACTGCAATCTTGCATGTGTTTTTTGTTTTTAAATTTTTAGTAATCACATTTTTAAAAACATCTACCAAAGATTCTATAATGGCTAATTTTTCATGACTAATGCTGTTCACTAAATTGACAGCTAAACTACCAGTTCTTTTACATTTTTCGTACAATTGTTTAATTGTATTCAGATGTGGAACATTTGCTATAAATTTCATTTGAAAGTTTCTTCTAGTCACTATTATGCTTTGATCATATTGATGATTCCAAATCCTGAAATTTTTATTTTATTTTATTATTATATTTTTTCAATACACCGTGAGGTATATCACTTTCACTGAACATATATTAGGCTTTAAAATATATTTATTCAGTAAAGTTATATATGGTTTGTGTCATGCTATAAAAGTCTGCAACAAAAATTATTGTAAATTATTTCTTTGCATCAGAATATTTAAATTTAATCAAGAGTAAACAATGTATAATATGACTCTAAGAAATAAGTTACACAAATGTTTGTTTTAATTTTAGATATCATGGATACATTAATACTAGAAATAATAAAACTTCAGGTTTAAAATGACAGAAAAAATTCAAAACAAAAACTACAGATGCACTAAAAAGTGTATTTTAAAAGAAAATATGCTATAAACATGATAGTAAAAGTTTAGTTTTAAAAGATTTCCTTTTCTGACATTTCAAACTTTGAACTATTTTATTTCAGTTAGTAAATACCTACATTTTAAATACATTTTAAAACAAATAACTGAACACAGATATGATTTTATTTTATTTTGAAATTAAAAAAAATTACTCTCAATAAACTCTTATTACTTTACCCTATATGTCGAGCATGTTTTCAGGAGACGTCTGTCGGAGTTTTCTGTGGTGCCATCTGTCATTGTGAATTGGAAAATCACCTCCATATTAACCAGGCATTTTACGCAATTGTGGCACCTGCACAAATGACCACACAGGATAATTACTTTTTATGCGGTATTAATTGTGCAGATTTAACAGACAGGTTTTCCATCCGTATGAGGAGAAACTTCTTCGACAGTATCAATGTCTTTTAATAAATTTTGGCGTTTGCAAAATTCCAGTGATGGCATTTCTTCTATATCATCTCGAAGCCTTGTTGATTCCGACATGTAGTTGATACAGATATCATCTACAGTTGAATAACCATCATCTAAAATTGAAATAACATGAACAATGTGATATTGAAAGAAAATATGATTTTCAAAGTAATGTAATACTACGCACTTAGCACATCTCAATACTTACGGATGTTTAATTAAAATAATGAATTATTTTGCTTTTTTTTAAAAACTATTTTTGTTGCAAGATTTCTAGATAATTGGACTCTCAAAGATATAATTTTTAATAACATTTTATGATTGTTATGACTAATTGAAATTATGATTCCAAATTTTTATTTTTTATGTATGAAAAATAAGAATAAATATTCATAATAAACTTTTTTTATTTTAAAGATATATTTTCACCTGTCTGTTCAAATCAGAAATGAAACTTAAAATAACAGTTAAATTATCTTGCCTTAAGAGTTGAAAGTGGAGAACATTACATCATATATGAAATATTTCAGTAATTAATGTAGGTAGACATTTTCAATTAAAAAAAAATTATTACACAAATTTTGTGAAAATTGCACATAATTATGTTCTAAAGGATACATTTAACCCTCCAAGCGTCTTGCAAATGGGTAAAATTGTAATGTTGTTTTCTCTGCGTTTTGTTTTAAATGCTAATAAAATATGATTATTTCAATATTACATAAAAAATCTTATTTAGAAATATAAATGTAATCCTTGAAAGTCTTAATCATTCGTCAATACCTTGAAAATTCATTAATTTTATGGAATCATAATATTTTAAACATTACTTATATTGCAGTGAAACCTGGAGCTTAGTGTACGGAATATTACGGGCCAAACGCTTAGAGGGTTAAAATATTTTATTTAAATCTTATTCCCTAGTAGTGTCGTAACAGTATTGTGAAAAACTCTATTATATCATTTAATTTTAATTCAATCTTGTAACTTTCTTAAGGCTGGTATGCAAATCAATTCGCAGAACATAAAACTTGACAGTATTTTCTGAACATCTTTTAGTGTTAAAAAAAAAAAAAATCTGAATAGCACCACATGTAAATTTCGCGCATTTTACAAAAAAAGGAAATTAAACACTAACTCAGAAAATAAATAGCTGCATTTGGATTGAAGAATAGTTTTCAAAGCAGATAGATGACCTATTTAGAATATTATTAAAGAAAAAAATATTCATAAAAAATTATGTGAACCAGGGTGCCATAATTAACAAAGCCTCTGTCAAAATATTCAATTAAAATCCTAATTTATTAAGGTACCTGTGCCTAATATAGACACCCTAAGGAAAATTAATTTTTTTCACCCCCATTACACGTGATAGGACTCCAAAAATGTATGACCATGATCCCTGGACTGTTGACTATCATTAGTAAAATTAGCGATCTTTTAACTATTCCGGTTTAATTTAAATGATAAAAACAAAAAATGCTTACAAATGTCCATATAAGGAACCACCAGTCCCTATTATGGACAGGCGGCTCCTTATTGATTTGCTATACAGGGTATATGGAAGAACCACTCTTATATGAAACTTTAGAGGAGAGGGGATAAAAAATATATATCTTAAAGTATTGCAGGGGAGGGGAAGGCACAGTAAATATCTTCAGAACATGCACTTTAGAACAGGTGGTCATTTTCGATATTGTCTCTTCGAAAACTGATGCAAAGCACCAAAGTTACTAAAAATATTATGAAATAATGCAGTTGCAGTTGTTTTTGCTTATCTTTCTATTTTTGTGAATCTGAAGATTCACCTGCTGCACTTCCAATGTGGACATAAGGTGTACATATTGGGAATCGGGAGTAGTTTTATTAAATGTTGTAATAAAGAAAGAAAGAACACTTTTACAGCAATATATGCAATAGCAATCGAAAATATGTTTTAAAAGCTTTCTAAAGCTCTCAACTTTTCAATATTTAAAGTAATTTTACAATATCTAATAAGAATTTAAACATACCTGTATTTACCATCGGCACACCACGAAACAACAAATCCTTCTAAATGGCGAACAGCACACTTTTTTTTTTGTACTTCTGGCTTAATTATATTTTCAATTGCTTTTCTTCATGGACATATAGTGCGATTTCTCTATCAAAATTGTTACTTTTAAAAATATTAGGGGTGTTCATTTTGAGAGCACTGTCCATATTGGGTACAAGTACCTTATTCGTTTTGAAACTGAAAACAAAAATTTAGTCAAGGGTACCATACCTAACAATGTCATCTCTCATTGTTGATTACATATGTTATCCTGAAATAAATCTCTTTGATTGTCTTAAATCACACAGAGTTTGCATATACTAAAATTTAAAGATAAATGCCATCAAAATATTTTTTTTTCTTTGAAATTGTCAAAAGTCTATGAAATTTTTGCTGTCCATAATGCAAACTTAAAATTTACAGTAAAAAAAAAAAAAAAAAAAAAGAAAGATAAAAGGTGCAACTAGAATTTTCCTCGCTGCCCAGTGTGACAGTATGATCCTGTCATAAAATAGTAAACCCATATAAAATAAATAAAATAAGAAATGAAGCAAATGTTGTTTACCTTCGGTTTGCTTGGTGGGATTTGAATCCAGTTGAATTAAATCTTCATTATCTCTTGTGTCGTCATTCCTTCTACATATATTAAAAGAAGCACACCTATGTGCTGTTTTAATTAAAAAAAATTATTATGCTTATTTGTGGTGGATTGACGGAAATTTGCTTTTGGGCACGCAAGATTGCCAGTCTCGCAAGACCCATTTAATTTTTCTTGGCCTCCAATTCTTTGAAGTACACCTGAAAAACAATTAAAAATATAATGTTACATATGAATCAATTGTTACACAGTAAAAAAAAAAAAAAAAAAAAAAAAAAAAAAAATTAAATTTACATCAATATGCTGGCAGCAATGTTGCTAGCAGTTTTTACCATAAAAATAGATGAAATAAAAAAACATCTAAATGTATGCAATTTTTACGGAAAAAATTTGGCAACATTGCTACTAGCAGTTTTTGCCTTAAATGTAATGATTTTTTACAGTGCACTAAATTGTTATTGCATTATGCTCTAATTCTTATTATCACATAATTAAAATTGAAAACCTACATATCTTCTACAAGTAGACTGCAAAACAACCTCGCTGTTATAGTTAAAGAGCAAGATTTTTCTATCAAGTTTTTGCCATCTATAAATCTACCACAATTACGACTTCCATGAATTTGCTATTAAAGGCATCGTTAAGATATAAATTAGATGCTATGTTTAATTAAACATATCTTTCTAGGGTTTCCTTCATCTGATGAAACCCTTTTCAACTCTGTCCTCTGTCTGTCTGTCACAGAGTCCATACATAAAAGCTATATAAGTCAGAAAGTTCAATTATTGTGTATTTATAGTCCAAGAGTTGATCGTATAAAATCCTAAGTCATTGAGCCAAAAAAAAAATCCTTTATTTTATGGAAGAATAGTAATAGAAAAATCTAATGATCCATGTCTGCCAGAAGCGAAGTGGTGCATAAGCCAAAAATTGATACCACCATTGGTTGACTCGTAAGTTTAGCATTGTGTTTGCCGTACAATCAAAAGTATGAAAATATGGAAAAACTGGGTGCAGGAAAACACAATGCTAAGTCTATGAGTCAACCACTAGTGGTACTAATTTTTAGCTTATGCACCACTTCGCTTTCGGCAGACATGAATAATTAGATTTCTCTATTACTACTCTTCTATAAAATAAAAGATATTTTCTTGTAATCGATGACTTAGTGTTTTGTGCGATCGGCTCTTGGACTTTTACAGCTGAATACCGCTCATCACACATCAGATGATAAAATTTTGAAAAAGACAGTTATTTTAATATCATCAGTTCATTACTTTGTTGATTTTTCTAGGGATGAGATTCTTCCGCGGATCTGCAGTTTTCAGCTTTTTTATTTTCGAATTTCAAATTTTCGATTTACCAAAAAAATACAAGAAGCATAATTTCGTCAAAAAACGGCAAATTTCCTTAAAAGATCGCCAAAAAACGACTAATTTCCGGCCAATTTTGTCAAAAGATTCGCGAAAGGATGGTTAATTTCGTCACAAAATACCGAAAAAACGGCAGATTTTGTCAAAAATCGCGATAAAACGACAATTTTCGTCCAAAAATCGCGATAAAACGGCGAATTTCGCCACATGTTTTGCGAAAAATGACAACTTTTGTCAAAAAATCAGGATAAATCGGTAGATATCGTCAAACTATCACAATAAACCGGTTAATTTCGTCAAACGATCGCGAAAAATGGCAGATTTCGTCAAACGATCGCGAAAAAACGGCAGATTTCGTCAAACGATCGCGAAAAAACGGCAGATTTCGTCAAAATATTCGCGAAAAATGGCAAATTTTTGAAAAAAAAAAAAAAAAACCTTAAATTTTGCCAAAAGATTCCAACAAATGACAGATTTCATGAAGAGATAGTGAAAAAACTAAAAATTTCATCAAAGGGACTCTGAAAAAAACTAACCCAAAAACTAATTTACAAAATTATTTTTTTACCACTCCAAATACAGACTTTTCTGATCCAAAATCCATTTTTGACATCTCTAAATATTTCTGAAAGAATGTGACTTCTGAAAGCAGCCATTCATTGAACAAAAAATATCCTTTTATTCAACAAAAGTATCCTTTTCAATAAATCCGTCCTGCCCTTTTTAAAAAGAAATGCAAACAATAGTGATACATGTTATCTTCTACACTCAAATAAGCATTAATTTATAATTAAATTTGTATCTTGCACATTTATTTTTTTAAAAATAAATAAAATGTTTCTCAATAGTTTTAAAAAATAATATTGATTTTAATTATTCATTAATTATTGTTAAACAAAAATTATTGCATTTCAGTCTTCTTTTCCAAATGAACAAGTTCAATTTTTGCATCTAAAAATGACTTATTATCAGTGAGGACCCACTTTTGTAAAAAAAAGACCCAGAATTTAAGTTCTGGGTCCTGGAGACCCAGGATTTTTAAAGTCCAGCGATATCATTAGATATCTTTAATGTGTAATATCCAAGAAAAAAGCAGGAGAAAGAAATATACCTTGTGCAAGAGCAAAGCTAAAAAACAAAGAAAATTTCTATTTTCTTTTCCCTAATACTTAACCAAAAGTGTCTTACTGTTAGAAAATTTCAATAATAAAAAAAAAAAAATCATGCCAATAACAGGGTTTTATTAATGTACTCTATCTTGATAAACTAAATTTTCATTAGAGTAAGTATAAATAATTTCTGCAATTCACGTTAATAATTTCCTTTTAATTTAATTTTCCAAAAGCTAAATTGTATGTTATATATTAATACAATGATATTTGTTGCGATTGACATGCCTGTCATTGCTCAAAAGTCGTTCGCGCAATTTTCAGCTTTTTTGCTTTTTGGTCAATCTCATCCCTGTTTTTCCCTTTATTTTTAAAAGAAATGGAGCACTTCTATAGCCAGAATTACAAAATTGGTACTGAAACCTACAATAAAATTGTCACAGAAATGAATTGAAATACAGCTTTTTAAACAAACTGCATTCCAAACAACATTTTTTTCCATTTACGATGGTGTAAAAATTGAAAATTTGCAATATTTAGAAGTTAAAAAAATTGCAGTAGTGTAAATTTCAAAACTGAAATTTCATTTCAAATTTCAAAATGATGTACGAGATACGCACAGATGCGTTTAGCCTTTATAATATAGATAATTTGATATGAATATTTTTAATTTGGTTAAAATAAATAATTTTATAGTTTTTTTTCTAATTGTTGCATGCAAGTTTAAATATATTTAAAAATTATGAGATGAAACCCATCGAAATTTGATGTAAAAAATAAGTTTTAAAATCTCCTCATCAATTAATTCTTCTTTAAATTTAATTTTCTCTGAAATGCTTCCAATGTTTTAAGCTAATTAATTTTTATACAAAAAAAAAAAAAAAAAAAAATCAGTATTATTTGGACAATTTGCAGATGAAACAGAATTTTAATGCTTTTGACTGATAATTTTTTTGCATGGTTTCAAAAAAAAAAAAATCAGTATAATTTGGACAATTTGCAGATGAAACAGAATTTTAATGCTTTTGACTGATAATTTTTTTGCATGGTTTCCTTGTACCCTTTCCATAATCGGATGGCTTAGCCATTGTTACGAATGGAAAACCTTCCATGTTATATAGAACATACCCAAAGGATCTTTAAAAAATAATAATATAATTCTATGTAAATTCAATATTCACATAATTTAAACAGTTTGAGTTATATTAATATAAAAATAATCTATAAAAGTAAGTACACATTTAAGTGACTAAATTAAAATCTTCCTTTTCTAATAATAAGGGCATAGGGCCAAAAAAAAAAAAAAAAAACAAGAAATTTCCATGTGTTTGGATGTGGACGTCCCATCGCTGAATTTCGTTGCTTATGAAAATTCTCTTGGCAGTTGTTAGTTCTTTCTTTCTGTCCGAAAACAGAAATGGATCTTGTTCCAACTCGTCCTATCCATTGGATTTCGTAAATTCTGTAATACAATTTTAGGATTAATTTTACAAATGTACATTTAATATTCGAATGTAAAGGAATTTTTATTAATTCAAGTTATTCCCATAAGATATAAAAATAAACGGTGTAAATTCACTAGCTAAAATTTTATAATAAACCTCTGATTTTGATTAATACTATACAATTTGGTCTGATAAAAGAATTGTAAAAACACTTTTTAAATGTATATAAATTTCTTAAGGTAATTAAAAAATATTGATGAATCCACAGTATTTAGTTGTCAAAATAACTTGGTCTGAATTATACTGACCTCAAAATGACGAAAGGCTAAATGAGTCCGACTAAAGTCCAGAGCCGAACTCCGGAGCTGCTGTGTGGCAGTGAGATGCACTGACCATATAAACAATTTGCAGAGATGAATTTTTCTTATGCATCAATATGAATAATATTGATTACATAGCTAAATAATGCATAATTCATTTTTGTCTATATAAATTTTGGTCATATAAATTTTGCTTTCTAATTGGTTATTTAGAGAGAGTTTCTAATGTTATATATTTCAACTTTATGTGACAAATTTTATCTTATGGATCTCGAAATGATAATAGCGAGCTGCTTTCACAATTGATATATCTGTTAAAAATTAAGTAAAATACTTTTAAAAATGCCACTGAATGTAGGTAGAATGATCAGACTCTAATTATCGCATATGATGTCTCAGAGCCTGTGTCCTGGGAAAGAAATTTCTTAGGGGCATAAAGTTTTTCATTATCACATCTAAATTTCCTTTTCTATAATTTTATTAACGTTGTTATTTTTGAAAAATTAAGCGAAACAAGTCTGATAGTTGTTTTGGACCATTTTACACCATTTTTTGTGACTTTCTTTATTATTGTTTATTATATCATTATTATATCATTATACTCCATCCAGATATGCTGATCTTGCTTCTTTTTATTTTGCTTTTTCTAGTCTTTGTTTTGGCACAGCATATCTCTCAAGTGATTTTGCACCACTAAACCCTATACAACCAACCAACCTGTTTTTATCATCGCTACTATAGTTTTCTTTTAATATTAGATGTAAGACGGTAGCATCTACTGAATTGTTTTGCTGCATACATCTTTGTGAAGCAGAGAACGATTGCTTACAGATCATATCCAGTAAAAATTTTAAAAATTAAAAGTTGTCAACAAGAATGGGTATTCTTAGACGGTAAAGAAAAATCTGTGGGAGATGAACTGAACACTTTGCCTGGATTTACCAGAGATGGGTGTGAGGCTACGTGTGTAGAAAATAAATATGCATATCATAAAAAATGATGTAAGCAATTCACAAATAAAACTAAAATTGATAGAGCAAAAAACCAAATGAAAAAAAAGATGTTTCCCTTGATTGTCCTAAACGATACCAAAGATCAAGCAACAGAAATAGAATAGGCATTTTCCCACATATTTGTGTTATATGCGAAAAAGAACAGTATTTCACAGAAAAACATACTGGTAAGTGAAAGAAAGAAAAACTGTCTCTGTTCCAAACTTTCACTTTTAGCAAAACATTACTGGATAGTGCATCAAGAAGTGTGACATAAAACTATTTTGACTAATTCAAAATATAGATTACATTGAAAAAGAATGAAGTATCATCACAGCTATTACAAAGCTTACACAAGAATTCCTAAATCACTTCCTTTTGATGCTCCACAGCCTCAGTCAGCTGCATATTCTACATTTTGTGAAATTGTTGAAGAGAGAATAATAAAAAACAGTGAGACTCTTTCAATAAATAAACTGAAAAATATCTTCGAAATTTCTGCTATAACATTGAATGATTTTGACAGTAGGGTCATTCCACATGAATTCAACCAATGGGTGTTGCATCATAGTCACAGATTTTTTTTTAATTTTATCATAGATAGACATAGTAGTGAAACCCTCAAATCTGAAATTTAAAAGTAATTTTCATAATATTGGCCGAGATATGGCCATTTGAAAACTGGCCATTTTTACGAAATGGTGGCCATCTTGGAATTGTATCACTGTCTAAATATGGCCATAACTTGACAACTAATGGCTCAAATTTTATATATCTGGTACCAATTTGAAGCTATTTGTACAAAGAATGAATATTTCACATCAAAACAATAATAAATTTTCATTTTTTTTACTTTTTATTATGTGCAAAGTGAAAATTTCACCGCAAAAAAGGGCAGATAGTAATGGCTTATAAAAAAAATGAATCATCATGAATTTTTCTGAAACTTGGTAAAAACGTTGCTCCATCTGTGTGCTTTAAATAAAAAAAAAATTGGAAAGGTAAAATTTGTTGTTTTAAAATAAATGGTTTTTTTACACATAAGGTGTCATTAACCAAATAATGATATTTTTAGAATCTGTAAGCATTCCTGATTCAAAAAATAATGGTTAAAATAAAATTTTCTAACATCTAAATTAATGTAAAAGTATAATCAAAACCTCATTTGTACTAATTTTGTAGAAATCTGCCCCCAGCCCCCCTCCCCCCCCCCAAAAAAAAAAAAAAAAAAAATTAGACAATTCAAAAAATTTTACACTGAAAAAGATAAGAAAATAATTAAGGAATATAATGTATAATTATAAAATACCTATAAATGCAGTGCATATATATATGATAATTTACTTCACATATAGGGGCGAGTGGGGTGGAATGGGACAGTAGGTTTTTCTCTTTAAGTATCATTCTAAATATTTCATCAATCACACATTAGGTGAAGTAATGGTACCCCAATCTTCAGTTGAAAAAAGTAGCTGATTTACATAAGCTTGCAATAATATAAAGAAAAATATTATTTCAAAAATGAAAAGTAAATTTAGTTCATATACTTTTTACGCTTTCTGTATAATGATTTGATTATGCATAGATGTAACAGTTTCTCTATATATGGAACATTATACTGTAAAATTTGAGAGGTAAAATTTGTTGTTTTAAAAATGGTTTTCTACATATAAGGTGTCATTGACCCAAATAATGATTATTTTAAAATCTGTAAGTATTCTTAATTTAAGAAATATTGGTTAAAATGAAATTTTCTAGCATCTAAATTAAAGTATTGTGTTTATATTATATAATTCAATAAAGAAATATCAATTTGCAGTTATTTACACTAAATATTTATTTTTACAGTACTTTTTATTTCATTTCATTCAAAATTTTTGTAACTTTTGTCTGCAAATAACCAAGTTTCCTCTTTGAGCTACGCCTATTCATTTTTATTGGCGATAACTCTAACATTTCATAGCTTTTGTTTAATTGTTCCATTACTACTGTGGGTTCACTAAATTCTGGATCAGAGATGCTTTTCATGTCAACAATAGAAATCATCTTATTTATTGATGAATAGCAGGAAGTACATAATTTTTTTCCTGGAATGAGGATGTCTGGATTTGTCATAGACATATCTAAAGAAATTGTTTTCAGTGATTTTGCTCTGTTACTATTTGGATGTTTATTAAATGGATCACAACACTGTCTCTGATTTAAACTATAAAATTTTAGAAATTTATCCTTGTGAACCTTGCATATATTCGCATGCAAAAAACTTTTTTCATCTGGGATTATATAATGTAACCTTTTTTTTTAATAAATGTAAATCCCGTGGGGATAATTGAAGAACAGAAATAACATCAGTACTCAGAGAAACATTGAGTTTTTTACATACAAAACACTCCATCTCCACTGTATAATAAGTACAAAATAATTATTGTATGTCTAAATACACTTCATTGAAAACTTTAGAAGTGGTATATGGTATTTAAAAGGAATTACTCAAGTTTCTTGGACATTATGATGCAAGATTACATCATACTTTAATTATAGCCAATTAAGAAGCAGATGAAGTAAAGCAGCAATCTTTTCTTTAAATTGCATCAGCTCATATAGAACATGATGCATGATAGCATCATACTTTGATTATAGCCAATTAAGAAGCAGATGAAGGTACAGTAGCAATCTTTTCTTTAAATTGCATCAGCTTATATAGAACATGATGCAATATTACATCAGCTTATAGAAACATAATGAAATTTTTACATCATGTTTTGAATTTAAAATTTTGAATTCATGTTTTGATTCTTGAAATAATCTTTTTCTTTATATAATTGCAAGCTTGTGTAAATTAGCTACTTTTTTCAACTGAAGATTGGGGTACCATTACTTCATCTAATATGTGATTGATGAAATATTTAGAATGATACATAAAGAGAAAAACCTACTGTCCCATTCTACCCCACTTGCCCCTATATGTGAAGTAAATCACCATATGTATGCATTGCATTTATAGGTATTTTATAATTATACATTATATTCCTTAATTATTATCTTATCTTTTTCAGTGTAAAATTTTTTGAATTGTCTAATTTTTTTTTTTTTTTTTTTTTTTTTTTTTTTGGGTGGGGGGAGGGGGGCTGGAGGCAGATTTCTACAAAATTAGTACAAATGAGGTTTTGATTATACTTTTACATTAATTTAGATGTTAGAAAATTTTATTTTAACCATTATTTTTTGAATCAGGAATGCTCACAGATTCTAAAAATATCATTATTTGGTTAATGACACCTTATCTGTAAAAAACCATTTATTTTAAAACAACAAATTTTACCTTTCCAATTTTTTTTTTATTTAAAGCACACAGATGGAGCAACGTTTTTACCAAGTTTCAGAAAAATTCATGATGATTCATTTTTTTTATGAGCCATTACAATCTGCCCTTTTTTGATGTGAAATTTTCACTTTGCACATAATAAAAAGTAAAAAAATGAAAATTTATTATTGTTTTGATGTGAAATATTCATTCTTTGTACAAATAGCTTCAAATTGGTACCAGATATATAAACTTTGAGCCATTAGTTGTCAAGTTATGGCCATATTTAGACAGTGATACAATTCCAAGATGGCCGCCATTTTGTAAAAATGGCCAGTTTTCAAATGGCCATATCTCGGCCAATATTGTGAAAATTACTTTTAAATTTCAGATTTGAGGGTTTTAGTACTATGTCTGTCTATGATAAAAATTAAAAAAAAATCTGTGACTATGATGCAACAAGTTTTCCTTAAATTGGTTGATTTCACGTGGAATGACCCAGTATTGAAGTTAATAACCGTCAGCTAAAGAGACGGCTACAGAGAGATTATCCCAGCTAACATTTGTAAAACTCAAACCAAGGCCACCTTATCATAATAACAAGGCCTCGCATTCAGGAGAAAATCTGTTGTTGAAATTGTCCCTATAATTGCCAACTTATTATATGACTTTGTCTCATAAGTAACGCTTCCTGGTGCATACTACTGCTAATAATCCATGCACAAATTCATAGGAAAAAATGGAAAATATTTCAGTTTCTCACATTAGATGGCGCTACCAATGGGAAAATCATGTGGTTTCTGACCACATCTGACCACATACAGCTCTTTCATCTGTCAATGAAAAGTCTGGCTATAAATTATGATTACCACAAATATTAAAATTGAACCACTCCAAACTTATTTATTAACTTTAAAACTTTACTTAACTGCTTCCACAACAATATTAATGGTACTAGGGTCCATTAAAAATTGTTTTAAATCAGTCTAACAAATTTTGGAAGAAAATCACTTTTTTCTGTAACTAATAACTGTTATAGATATTACTAAACAGAAGATAAAATTTTACCAAGCACTTACCCTGCGTGTGCAATGGCTACTGTGAAGCATTCCATTTGTTGCTGTTACAATCCATGACCTATGATGAATCCTCAAGTTTGGCTGGCCTGAACATCACAGGTTATTATGTAAATATGTAAGTTTTTATTTTTGTATGCCAGTATGTTTTTTTACTTTGCCGCTGTTAAAGTAATTGTAAGATTCCAAAGTTTTGTAATTTCTAAATTTTTCTTTTTTGTAAACACATTCTCCATGTACTATATATTGGTAAAGATCACCAAATTGAATTGCATGCAAGAAAAGTACATGGCCTTATGGGCTCATCCAATAAATCTGGCAAAGATGTGTCATCAAAAGTTAGTTTCTGCAGGTACCTTGCTTCTAAAACTTCATCTAACTCTTTGAAAATCACTAGTCATGATCTGCAAAACAAATTCAATAAATAATCTACAGATTAAATCTACTTCATAACTTTTTAGAAAATATTTGTAAATTCCCTGATGCTGAGAAGCCTGTATGCATTTCAATGCCCAAGTTCTTTAGTCTCTAAGTGATTGTTTTTGTATGTAAATATTTTATTTGTAGGTTGTATAAAACACATATGAAATCATTTTGGAACTTTATCTTTTTCACAAACACCAACAATAATCTAAACGATTTATAGCCATAACACATATCAAGAACCAATCAACCAGCCCTTAACCTTCTGGTGGGCACGCCATTGTAAAAAGCACAACATTCACTTCCTTTTTTCTTTAAAATTCATGCCTCTTTTAATATGTTATAAAAAAATAAATCTAAGTGTATTGCAGAATGCTTTTCATAAATTGTGAGCAGAGAAAACTTACGATATTTGTTGTAAAATTAAAACAAAACAGCAATAATTGAATGTTTTCCTCCTGTTGTACAATTTACAATGAGTGTCTGCTCATGTGATGAAAATTTGCATGCCCAGCTAAAGGTTAAATTAAAAACATTCAAGTATTTAAAAACATTCAAGTAGACTACAAAAGCACTAATTTTAATTCAGCAATTAGTTTTACATAATACATTTACATGAGATATTTGAAATTCAATACGCCTTCTGAATACAGCTGGTTTTTGTTATCAATTTGCTGACTTTATGTTGTTTACATTTTGGAGTTTTTTTGCAGTGGAACCTTTCTTAGGATTGATATCCAAAAAAGTTACAAAATGTATCTGAACAAAATCCTTCTGTATTATTTATTTTCAATTTTTTTTACTCTAATAATAGCGATTCTTTTTAGTATAAAAGCTCTGCATTAAGGATATATAGTTAAATAAATGTATGAAATTTTTTAGTCTTCTACAAAAATATCCCCCCCCCCCTCAATTTATATGCTTCTATCTGATTGGGTGAAATTTCATATGGAACTATTTATTGCAACAATATCAACCCTACATATCTTTGTAAATTCTGTATTATCCTTAATAAAAATAAAAAAATAACACAACAAACTCCAATTCTGTGCAATTAATGACTTTACATCTACAGTAGACTCCTTCAAATCCGCTCATAATTTATGAATGTAAACAATGAAACATTCAGTTCAGCAGATATAGGGACAAAATTTGACTTTTGTAGTTTTATATCAATTCCAAACACATTTTAATTTGTAGAATGCAATGCACATTTCTCAGTTTTGCAGGAAGTTTAATAAAGCTGGAACCTGAAAACAGACGGTAAAGAGCTTGGTTGACTTCTGGATAGAGAATGCGATCAATTACCCATCCACTTTTTAGTCCCTCAAATGCTTCAAAAGAATTCAACATTTTGCGATTTGCTTGGTGAATATGTTGGTTAATTTCATCTTCTCTTAGACTGATTTCAATCACTCCTGAAGTAGCCTGTAAATGTCTTGTGTTCTGTAGCTGATAGAGCCTTTTGAAGCTGAACATATGGACTATTGCATACCATTTTAAAGCATCGTGTTTCTTCATTTGTTGAAGTAAATTATCTTCCATTGATGAAATATTCTCTTCCAAGAACAGCTGAAGATTTGACTGATTTTCTTCAGTAGGGTTTATATAAAAAGTTTCTAATATATCTTGTAAATTCTTTTTTGTGATCATTTTGAATTTCATTATATACATTTTGATTTTCTTCAACTGCTTCATTCTCTGGTTCAGAATTTATAACATTAAAATCTTGCAAAGAATTTAATCGCTGATGTTTTCTAGGAGGACTGTCATCTTGAGGATTATTTTCAAACTGTCATCTATTTTTCTGGGGTTGTAATTTTCATGTTTTTTACAATAATTTAATGATTTATACACTTTGTTGCAATATTTACATTTTATAGTGATAACCACTTTTTTGTGCATGCATTTCTTGTGATCTTCATAGAAACGCAGAATTTTAAAGGATTTACCAGATTTGTTACATTTAAATAGCAGCTTAGGTTTGGGCCCAACCTCTCTTACCCCTGTCTGAGCCAAAGCCCAGGCAAGTGCTCGAGGTTATGGGCATATATAGCACTACAAAACAGTTCATTAAATGAGTCTCGAACCTGGGAATCATGCACTACCAGCACCAGTGCTGGGAACTGGCCGAGAGGAGCTCTTGTACGGCAACCCGACCTTTGGCAAGCAAGATCTCGATCTAGAGTTCGGATGAGGAGATCATGGACTATTGCCCTGATTCCCTTTCAACTTCAGCTGTCCAAACATAGATCAAGGAGCGTTTGATCGTGGAAGTCTCGGAGAAAGAACTTTTCTTGCAGGTTATTGTAATTGGGACAAGTACAGAGACAATGCCTCTGTGTACTCATCCCAATCTCGCAAAAACATGTAGGATGTTTCTGAAAGAACCGAGACTGGTGGTCACCAATAGCCCCATGTCCCGTAAGAACCTGATTTAAGTAGATGTCTCTGGTCAGTCGCCTTAAGCGAACTCGTGGGAACAGTTCATGCATCCTTAGACCTTTCTTATCTGAGTCCCAACTATCTTGCCAGATGTCATTGGCACAGCACAAAAGTTGTCTCTTGACCTGGTGGCGAGTAATTTTCACCTCCACGTCAACCGTAGGCCGGGTCGTGGCTGCTTTAGCCAGCTCGTTCGCCCTTTTGTTGTGTATGTGACCTACATGTGCCTTGATCCAATGCATATGAGCCTGAACTTCACTTTGTTTAATCAAGTTCTTAATCTCAGCAACCACCCTGTGTTAAGACATTAGGCTGTTGAGGGCTTGAAGTGCTGATCTCAAATCTGAGTAGATGTCAAGTTCACTGAGATTTCTCTGATGCGTCTTTGTTTGGCGCAGCATGTCCCTCAAGGGATTTTGCGTCAGTAAACCCCAATAAAACCATCCAACCAACCACAATATACTATTAAAGTCATATTATTTATGTTTGTTTTGTTTTTAATCTATAATAATTTTTATTGATTTTACCTAATTTTACTAATTTATTTTATTGTAAACATTATAACTTCCTATGCTTAAGTATATTAAAATTAAAAAAATGTAAACAAAACAGTGATCAGAAACTGCACAATCACTAGTTTAAATTCTGTGGATTTGAGCAAGTCTAATGTATCTACATCTATTTGCTTTTTCTTTTCGATATGTCTATTTAATAACATATCTACTTTCATCTATGATTTCAACTATGAGATTTAGCATTTGAATCATTTTTTTCCATGTTTTCTTTTAAGCACCATTTACATTTTACACCTCTATTTAACAATTTAAAATGAGATCGGCCTAATAGAACTCTCACTCTGGATCTAATTAATCCTGGACGATGTCTGTTTATAGATTTTAATGCAGTTTATTTTCTTATTTTTTTTGTACTTTTGATTTTAAAAACTTACAATTTATTGAAATACTTTATTTTTTTAATAAGTTCTTTATTTCTAAGAAGTTTATTTGAGGCATATTTTGTCATGTCTCCATTCAACAGGTTAATCAACCTATGTACATTTCTTTTTTTTAATGCATCTTTATCTTCCTTGAGATGCTGATGCAATTTCATTTTCCCTATCATTATGATGAATGACTTCTGAATTGACATGCACTTTCGTACAACATGGATCAATTAGATTAGTGCTGTCATCCACAAACTTTCAAAGAAAAAAAAAAAATAAACTACAGTTAAATAAGCTAAATTTTATCTTTCTGCAGCAGACATTGGAGGAGCATTTAAAAAATGTTCTTTCTCTCATCATAAAAAAATGTTCCTGAAGGGCAAGAAAATTATCCCACATCATCATTTACAATGGAAGTTTTGTTTTCAGTACTCTTCACCGAAAAAGTATTTTCAGAGATTGAATCAATATTTGTTACAGTAAATGACTTTTTTTTTTTTTTTTTGGTAAGAAGTTCTTATACAAAACTTGTACTTCTCCTTATTGTGACTATGCATATGAAAATATTTTTTTAATTAAGTGTGGTTTTCACACTGTTATGCAGAAGTCTGTCAAAGCAACAATATTAAAAGCTTTTTTCTTTAAAGAAAAACGTCTTTTAGAACACAAATTGTTGCCTTTGCATAATTGTTAGTGTTGTTACCTCTTGTTATTAAATTCTGCCTTTGCAACAACACGCATTCATCCCTTCTCTCATAAAGCAATTCAAAACACTTAACAAATTTTGGTTGTTTCTTTCTTTATATTGGAAACTGCTTCTTCCAGTATATCTTCACTTTTTGCATCACCCTTGAAAAATATAAATAAAAGAAAAAAGTTATTACACAAAAATGAATTTTTTAATAATACATTTGTCGTAAAAAACAATATTTAAAAATATAGCATTTGAAAATTATACTTTCACAAACTACTTTTTATATTGATACAAATATATATAATAAAAGTTGGTTGGTTGAATGGAGTTTTATGGCACAAGGTCCCCTGTGGGACATACTAGTTGATGTTTACACAGCTAAACAATCACAGCCTCTCACTAATTGCTCTACCACAGAGTAGTAACAGAGCCTCAACTCGGCTTGAAAAGAGCACCCTCAGTGGATCACTTAAAAACTAAACCATCGCGTTGGCGATTTTTATCCTCGTGATTTCTGTTTAACTGTAACCTTATTCTGCTTGGCGCTTCTTACTGAATGCTGATTTGATTATCTTTGCACATGTGCTTATGCTATTTGATTTTAGATTTCCGCGCTTATATTGATTCGTAATTATTACTGTTATTATTCTTGAATTTTCAAGTTTAAATTATTAGATCGTTATGTTACAAACAAACACATGCATTGTTTGCAAGACGAATACGTCAAAGTTATTTCATAATTCTTTCGTAAATTTCAAAACAAGGAGCAGCAAGCTGTCGCTGTATTTTTTTTCCTTATCATTTGTCGCCAAGGAAGCGATGTTTCGCCGAATTAGCAACCTCTCTTATGTTATGATCGTAGTTTCAGAGTGGTCCGCTCGTGTCGCTACTGTCTATGCGTAATCCCATGTTAAACAAGTCGCCATTACAGTGTATGAAAGTTGATTCTCTGTTCCATACTCTGTGTGCTCTACAATAGGCTCTTTTTCAGTTTCTGTATAAACACATAAATCTCTGAATACAAGCCGCAGTGTTATCTCTGAACCAGACCTATTATTCTCTACAAAAGATGAACTCTTAGAAAATTTAAAAAATTTCAATAAAGATGCAAAATAATTTTCTAATAGGAAAAGTTTAACAATTTGTTGCAAAAAAAGTATTTGTACATTTCGCCATCTTAATATACACTGTTTTATAGTGTTTATGGTTCAAAGGACTATGTATACAGAAGCTGTTAATAAGTTATAACTTTATATTATATTTGTCTGACATTTAATATAATTTGCTCTTGAAGTAATTGAGAATATAATCTAAAACTAGAGAGGTACCTCTAGATAAATTAAATCCTATTATTGAGCATCATAAAAATTGAAACTCTCAACAAGAATTTTGAAAGCTATTAAATTACTATTTTCAACTATTGAATGTATAGTGAGAAAGTATGAAGAAATTGGATGCATCAAAATTCAATGAAAAGCAGGACTTCTCAGGAAATTAACAATGAGGGGAAAAAAGAGTGTTGTTAAGCTTTAAAAAATCATATGGGTTCAGTTCAAAAATTTGCTGGAGACCTTGCAACATCAGAGTATTACCTCAAACAATAAGAAATATTCTCCTCAATGCAGATTTAAAAGGAAGAACTTCAAGAAAAAATCCATTCATCAGTGAAACAAATAGGTGAAAATGCACAGAATTCGCATTAGCATACAGAAGTAAATCATTGGATTTTTGGAAAACAGTAAATTTTTCTGATGAGAGAAAATTCGGAATTTTCTTACCACCAAGCATTCGAAAAATTTGGCGTAAAAATACAACTGTTCTAGATCCTGAACGTATACTTCAAACTATCAAACATGCTGGGGAGAATATTATGGTTTTGGGTTGTATAGCTTCTAATGGAGTAGGACATTTGAAATTTATTGACAATGAAATGACAGCTTTAATATATATTGATGTGTCATGCATGGGCGTAATCTGGGGGAGGGCATATGCCCCCCTCCCCCAGTTTTTTAAGTGCTGGGGCAAGATATGGGTTTTGCCCCTCCAGTTTTTTGTCTTGGTTTCTAGTTAAAAAACACTTTTGTATTTATTTTTTCCTTCTCTTTTTCACGCTTATAGTTCAATAATTTATATACAATCTTGCATAAGTTTTAAAAAAATGTCAGAAATAATGTTTGTCGTGTTAACATAAATAATTTCTATTAAAAAATTTCTGCTGTAGTAACTTTTGCAGTAAAAATGTTCTTTCACAGTTTTTTTTTTTTTTCTCTTTGTACGAAGCAGAATTTGCCCTTTTCATCCAGCAAGGATGTTTGTCTGGATGCAAGTGTGAGAGAAGATATCATGATTACTGTGTCTAGACTTTGACCATTGTCCCTTTCATGGGCGTAATCTGGCGAAGGCGAGGAGGGCAAATGCCCCCTAGCCTATGCAGATCTCTAGAAGGCTTTGACAAATTTTTAATAAGTTTATTTGAACTTTTTCCGATTGAACAGTGCATCAAACATAAGAGATATAACGGTTGTGCATTCAAAATTTTAAAATATATTTTTAAAGACGTGAAATGAGTTATTTCGGATTTTTCCTTATTTTTTCGTATATGGTTGAACATTTATTTTTTTTTTTTAATGTAAAAAATGTTAAATATTTAAGTGTATATGTGTCCATGTGATGACTGGAAAGGGGGGGGGGGAATTTTCGCAAAAAGTACTTCGAAATTTTTGCCCCCCTAGTTTTAGAGTCCAAGTTAAGCCTATGGTGTCATGGCATAATTTATTAAACAGTGCTAAGAAATTACGCGTAGAGGAAGCTTTTTCACTTTCTGCGGGATAACGACCCAAGCATACTGCAGTGATCACCAGCACATGGTTACTCTACAATGCTCGAAGGTGACTGGTAACTCCTTTACAATCTCTAGACTTGAATCTAATAGAAAATTTGTGAATGCTATTGGATGTAAAAATCCGAAAGAATATGTATCAAAGAAAAACAGTTTTAAAGAAGCTCTTATTGAGTAATGGAACAACATAAACCAGACCGCTACAAAAAAGTTAGTGGAATCTATGTCACACCATCTAGAAGTAGTCATAAACGCTAAAGGAATTCACACAAAATATTAATTTGTATCCTTTAACTAAATTTTCATTAATTATAGTACATTAATGTAGTGAACAAGTACTTTTTTGCATTATATTTTTGTATATTTGTTTATTATAATGTAAAAAATCAATTAGTTTTATTTTGTTTTTGCTTTTATATTATTATAAAATGCATTAAATTAATGTATTACAGTATTTTTTGCTTAAATCTTTTATTTAATTTCATTATAATTTAAAAAAACAACAAATAATTTTTTTGCCAACTGTATATAGAATTTTCTGTTATGGATCACATTTCACACATCATTAAATTTACATAATAAATGTAGCCAAATAAGGTGAAACATATCAAAATATATTAAAGTATCTTTATACTGGATTATGCATTTTTGTGTCATATAGATCATTCCATATTTCGTTAAATATATTTTTAAAAAATTGTCCAAATATACCTTGATTCAAATCATTCATTATATCACTATTTTCAAAAACATTATTGTAATAGACATTTTTTCATTAAAAAGTTCTAAATTAAGGAGATAAAAATGAACTAGTGCAATAAATTTAGTTTTCTAGACAGTGACAATTTTTTACAATTTGAGAATTCAGGTGCTTCTTCACTGCAAAATTCATTGTTTACATCTGGAAGTTGTGTGTTATGTGGGAAATTGCATTATATGGATCTTGTTTTGTATTCTCATTCTCTATATAAAGTAAATAATTTATTTGCGATGCTTCAAAAAAATAAGTAAAAACATATAAAATTTTAAGTATTATGACTTCATGTTTCGAAATAATTAATAAAATGTTTAGTATTTTTTTTCAATTAAGAGTAACTTTTGATGTATTTATTTAATATCTACAAGATTATAATGGTATTGAAATCATGGAATTTGAGAAAATCTACTATATAATTTTAACAATTTTTAAAAATTATATAGAGAGGAAGAGAGCGTAAATTGGCTATAATTG
The DNA here is from genome assembly GCA_964019185.1 of Maratus speculifer. Lineage (NCBI taxonomy): Eukaryota > Metazoa > Arthropoda > Arachnida > Araneae > Salticidae > Maratus > Maratus speculifer. The sequence goes on along the minus strand of CAXHSM010000005.1, from coordinate 77,823 downwards.
TGCGCTAAAATTAATCAGCTCTCTTCTTGCCAAAAGAACTTTACATATTGTTCTCTTCAGAAAGTAATATCAGGGCTGCCACAGGCAATTCTATTTTAACTCTACCATACACCACTTTCTCAATACAAAATCATTTACATACAGCATGACAACATTAGCAAAAGAAATATAATTTTTTTTTTTTTTTAATAGTAGTTCTTTCATAATGGAATTACAGATCAGAAGAAATTTAAGTTTTTATTAGAATTAAGATTGTTTATTATCTTTTAAGTTCTGATTTTTTGCAAGTATAATAACTATACAGATACAGAAAACAAAGTGTGCATTTGAAAAAGTTCTCAAATAATATAAGATTATTAAATGCTTGGTAACAGAATTACAGAAAAAGGACAAAGATAAAAGTGTTGTTTGGCCAAATTTAATTTCTTGTGAATCTAACCATGTGGTTAAATTAATTACATGTTATATTCTAAGAAACATTTGTTGTTCAGAATATACTCATTAGTGAATATTTTTAATTTTAATTTAAATGGAAGTAACAGAATTACATCAGTGTTACGGAATTACATCTTCTGAAAATCAAGCTTTTTTAAATTCATAATTTTACAGTACAAGATACAACACAATTGTTGGTATGGTTTTACTTCACATTATACTTTTTTACAGACTAAATGACCCTGATGATCCATCTGTGGTTCAGAAAGGGTCATCAAAACATCTTCCTGTTCAACATAATCTAAGTCATCTTGAGATGGCCAGATAAAAGCCTCCATATTCCATTTAAGACACTTTACATGTAAGCGAGAAGATTGTTTTGAAAGTACCTGCTCTATGTAATGTAATGGTGTGCAATTTATATTTTCTTGCTTGAAGTAGCAGGTATATATTTTACCAAAACCCACTGTCCAGAACAAACTGGCAGGTTAAGTTCATTCCTAAGCTCACAGAAAGATTTGGGATTAAAATTGTGATTTGTAGAAATACTTGGAAATAACATTTTTTTTAGTTCCTGCATATTTTCCCCGACAACTTTAACAAAATGTAGACTACAAATATTAGAAATGAGTAAAATGTTTTCCCAAATTTTATTTTAATTTTGCATATTGTTTTGTATTTCTTTTGTTCACAGTATAATACCACAATTTTTTCACATCTTGATTTAGCAATACAAGAAAAATCTGCAGCATTTTGTGTTTGGATATTACCAATGCAGACACAATTCTTTTCACTACCCCACCAGTCCCATGTACGACACTCTTCAAACACTTTTGTTTAAACTGGCTAGATACTCTACCAGAAATAAAATACTACCTCATCATATTGTTTATATTTTTTTCTAGTTCCTGAATTATTAATTTCAAAAATGTTATTACCGTGTATTTATCATATGACATATAATCAGATACAATAACCACAGAGTGTATGTTTTCACCTTCCCAAGCACAAACAGTAAACAGAGTAATTTCGTTGTATGACCAATAAGATGATTGAATTTCATTTTGGTTTATTAATTTTCATTTGGTCATTAATTAGCGGACGTCATCTAATCCCGCGAATCGCCGTGCGACAGATCCTTCTGGAAAGGGGTGTGTCGACACGTGTCGTTCTTCCGCGGATATATAAATGCTTTTACATTCTCTGGTCTAGCCACCTTCTTTTGAATGTGTTTTAGTCAAGTTACAAAGATGCCGGTTGGTTAGTTGTCTTCGGGATGCTGTGTAGTTTACCGGCTTTTTATATTAAGTTTATATTTATTTTGTGATTAGTTTATTTAATTGTATTTCATCTTCAAGTTTCCAAAGTTAAATAGTCATGCCGCTCCACTGCTCCTATGTATTTCCGTAAGTAAATCTTCAGTGCTTTTGTTATTGAACTTTGCTGTTGTTGCCTGAATGCGATTCAAGTAAACTGTTTCCTTTTCAAGACTTAATAAATGGACTGCCATAGTATAATTGACTATTTATTTGTGCAAGAATACTTTTACATGATTTTTCACAAGAACATTGTAACATTATTTATTCTTTTGATTTTTAATATAAGCCAAGTTTTTACATCCTCATGGGAAAGCTTTCACTGAGCACGAACTCTGCAAATCTTTTTAATCAGTGTTAATGTTTTAAGTTGGGAAAAACATTGACTTATGTCAGTTTTCCCTAACAGAATTTAGTCTCAATTTGGCACATTGGCGAGCGACAGCAAGAACACTGTCTTTGAGTATACATGCTATCAGCATAAAAATGAACGCAGTTTATTACCATAAGCCACTGAATCATAATCTGGAGTTTGAATTTTTGTACTGCATTAGTTTTGACAGTTATTCAAAAGATATTTGTTCTTTTCCGCCCTTTTTGATGGTCCCCTATTGGATTTTGGAAAAAAATGTTCTCGAAAATATATGACCTGTACTATTTTGTTTATATATCTGGAGTTTCGGAGTTATTCCTTATGTACATTTTTAGATATTTAACAAAACGTCTAAAATCGCAAGTGTCAAATTTTTTTTTGCTGTGATTGTACATATAGAATTTTTTGTTTTTGTCGCATTATGAACAGGCATGAAAGAGTTTGATTAAAAGAGGAATTCCACCTTTTTTAAAGCAATTTTAGGCATCCCCTGGATTGATGTAAAAATGCAAGTAAAATTTTGGAAGGATAATGAATGGGGAGCAGGGGGGGGGGGGGGGTGACAAATTTAATAATCAGACATTTTGTCTACTCAAACCCTTTGAGTTTGTTCCTGAATTTTTGTGCAAATGAAAGGTGAGCTTATCTGTAAATAAAGTTGTTCAAAGTGTCTTTCAAGAAAGAAATTTTGATTTTAAAAATTCAAAGTGAAAGGAAGTTTTTTTTTGGAATAGAATATTTTGTACTATTTATACAACTCTTAAGTGTAATTTCTGTGATACCTTTTTTGAGATGGATTTCTAAAACTAAGACCAATTTAAGCGTAGCAATTGTTTTCTTTTGAAAAGAAAAGGGGGAGGGGTGATTTAACATTTAAACCAATCGGAATAATATATGTTTTGGAAAATAAATGACTGTACTTCACATAAGTTGCTCAGATATATTTGGATTTACACCTTTTAACATTGTTAATACTTTCTAAGTAAAGTAAAATAAAATAATAACAATTATGCATGCAGTTACATTTAATTTGTAAAGTAGTTGTTAACCCATAACTACTGTGAGCGGTCTGTCAGACCGCTGCATATTTTCCCGCATTCATTTCCTCCCCTCAAAATAGATAATGATCCTCACCCTTTCTTCTACCTTCCTGAAGCGGACCCCCAAGGTCACATTCCGCTTGTCATTCAGCTAGCTACTTTTTTTTTTTTTTTTTTTTTTTTTTTTTACTCTTTTCTTGGGGGAGCGGTCTGACATACCGCTCACAGTAGTTGTGAAACTGTTTTTTTCCGAGAAGGATGTTTTTATTTTGAGGATAATTTTATGCTTTTTTATGATATTATGGAAAAAATGGAATGTAATTTTTCGAGAAAACGTCCTGTGTTCCTCACACAAAATGAAATTGAGGAGATTGTAAAAAATTGGTCAGATATAGAAAAACATGTAGAAGATGCCCCCCAAGTAAAAAAAGGAAAACAATCTATCAGTGCATTGATTGTAAAGATCCAATCTGCCTTCAATGTACGAAAATGTTATGCAATGGCTGTAACTCGACATTTTCTGCTGTGTAGTAAGGTACTGTTTTTTTTTTTAATTCCTATAATGATGTATAAATTCTCATGTATTTAGCTCCATATAAAAACAATATGTAGGTATGTAAACTTCGCGTTTTCTATTTCTATGACGATATATTTTTTTGGAATATAATCTAATTTTTATTTTTTAACAATACTTTTATTAGATATTCATACATTTTTCACAAAGAAAGTACATTTTTATACAACAGTTAATAGATGAGTTTAAAATTACATATTTCTTTTCTTCGATTTTCACAATGATTCGCTTCTCCTTACTATTCTCATATAACAGGATACCTGTCTTCAGTCTTCAAAAATCAACTTAAAGTTTCGAAAGATGATTTATAAATCAATTAAGTAGATATGTATTGGTAAGCGAACAATTTTTTACCACTTAGTTGATATTTTATTCATATTTCGATTTAGCGGTCTGACAGACTGCTCACAGCAGTTATGGGACAATTTTTGTCACAGTAGTTAAGGGTTAAAATGAAAAATTATAGAAGTTTGGCGTCACCGTATAGATGGGAAAAAATTTCGACTTTTTTTTCTCATTTGCCACTTTCATGCCTGTATGAACTGTATTTTTACATTTAAAAAACTGAAGTTAAGGAGAAAAAAAATGAAGGAAAAAAAATCATTTACTATATTGTTCTAGCACTGGATATAGTATTTTTTCAAAAATTTGTACATTTTTCATGTAATTCTGTACAACAATTTGCATCGTAATGTACTAATATTATATTCTTTCCAAAGTACTGTACATGTATCCGATGATGGCTGAAGGATGAATGAAATGCATTTTAATTAGATATGCGTTTAAGTTTCACTAAATCTATGCATATTATATAGTGTGTATAAATACTATAGTTGATATACAGGGATACCTAAAAGAGGTCGCAAATGTTACTGAATATGAGCTTGAATTACTTAAAGGTAGTTTTGAATAATTTGTGCATTTTTACGTTGAACTGCATTCACTGTACTAAGAAATGTTTGTAGAATATAGGTAAAACTATATTTTGGGCCACGCAAAGAAGTAAATGCATGGACGCCTATGAATAATTTTTAAGAATGTTTTAGTTTAAAATAAATTTTAGCTTAGTAATGATGTATAATAAAAGTACAACGAATTTCTGAAAGAAAAATTTCAACCGTCTAAACATTTTCTTATTAAAATAAATTTTCTCATTATATAGTATATCAACCAACAGATCAAATGCAGATCTGTTCAACAGTATTGGAATACAGTTGAACCTCGAAAATCCGGACCTCCAAAATCCGGAAATCTCTAAAATCCGGACATTTTTCCAATTTCAGTTTTATTAATTTTTAAAATGAGACATAGCTGTAATTTTCATCAACTGCAGTTAAATTCTGATAACTATACTAAAAATATATATATAGATATATTCTGGTTAATATTGTAATGACTTGCTGTTAATTAAAGACTTTATTATTACAAAAATTAAAAAGCCTTCAACAAAATTTACAGTAATGAATCATGATGAAATGAATGAATCGTTGAATTAATCATGAATTTTGATACTTGAAAAAATTTGGGTTTAAAAAAAAACGTAAATTCTCTGGAAAAAATGCAGAAAAAACGGAGAAATTTGTAAAAAAAGCAAAACAAGCGTGAAATCAATTAAAAAGTGTCGAAAAAACGCACATTTCATCAAAGATTCATGATTCATTCATTTCATAATGATTCGTCTCACTCTCAATCGCCTTTGAGAATCGGGAGGAAGGGCGCTTTCTCGGGATTTTTTGAAAATTTCAAATTCTTTATAAAGTGGGGAGGGGGCGTTTGATCGGGAAGAGCGGATTAACGGGATTTTACAGTATTATATAGCCATAAAAAAAGATTTTTTAATAAACCTCCAAAATCCGGAAAAATCGAAAATCCGGAATCGCCGCGGTCCCGACGGTTCCGGATTTTCGAGGTTCAACTGTACAAATTTGGCTGTATATTTTGGCTCTATATAGAGAATTTTTTGTTTTTGTCGCATTATGAATAGGCGTGAAAGAGTTTGTCTTAAAGGAGGAATTCCACCTTTTTTAAAGCAATTTTAGGCATCCCCTGGATTGATGCAAAAATGCAAATAAAATTTTGGAAGGATAATGAAGGGGGGAGCAGGGGGGTGACAAATTTAATATAAAAATAGTATAAATTGGGCCATTCTGTTTTCACTGACTTCTGTAAAGGCCGGTCCCGGGCCTGGAAATTCTGGCCCGCACAGATCTCTTAGTTAAATAAGCATAAAGATATTCTTGCATGTTTTTATTTTTTTATTTTTTTTTATTTTACATTAAAAAATGTTTAATTTAACTATGGGAAAATCTATTTTGAAATGAAGCGATAAATGTATTGAGAAATTGCGATATGTTTTTTTACACTGTTAAAAATCTGCAATTTTTGTTTGCACAGTCATTCCACCGTTTTTATAAAATATTTCTATTTTGACCCATGAGAATGCTCCATAATACAGTGAAGTAATTGTTTTCTATAAAACCGGTAGAGTGACGATGTAGCAAAATTTTCAAATTTTTAACAGTGTAAATAAACAAAAAGAAGAAAAAATGTTGGCCACAAAATCCACAACTTTTGGAAATAAAATCCCTGTTGCATTCTTTTCAGTTCTCGAAATTTAAACATTTTCCTTCATCCCTAATTATTCCCCCAGGGGGATACCTTCTTTAGGTATTCACGGGCTTCACAACCCCGGGGCACCTGAGTGATCTTTCTCCTTTCCTTTTCCTCTTACTCCTCTGGCCTTCCTTTCCCCTTTGTTTCACTCTCATTGTGGTTTCCTCTTCGGAGGTGAGGGCAATTCTGCATGAGCCGATACATCCTGTATATCGACTCATGGAGGATTGTAAACCACCCACGTGTTGGTCGTGCGTGGCGACCCGTGTCCCTGGAAAGGGGGATCCTGGCAGTTTAGGGAAACCAACACACTGCTTTGGCCTCTGCTTCAGGTAGACGGGAGGTGCATTTGGTCCCGTATGCATCAATCGGCTGGTCAGCTGGCTTTTGTCACTGGCTTTAGGGATCAAGTGATCGAGCAACTACTAGTCATCTCGTTAAGGGTGGAGACTGACATAGGGTTGTCTTGTGACCGTATGGGCCCTGGTTAGCACTGGTGCACGAATGTGCATCCCCTTGTAGGGCTCGGGAGAGAGTGGTGCGGCCGGGGTCTGAATTTTATTATTTTTAAATATGGATAGAATCACTTCTTTTCCTTCTACTTCTCTCCCTAGTGGAGAGCAACAAACTGCACTGTCTTCTTCATTTACTCGCTTTTTCATTTTAAAACGTACTGATAGCAACTCTGATTGCTCGTTTAAAAAAACTTCCCCTTTTCTGATAGCAAAAACTTTCCAGTCTGTTTTGGGAGATGGTCATTCTCTGAAAAAATTACAATCTGGCGATTTGCTGGTTGAGGTTTCTACAACAAAACAATCACAATTTCTCTCAAATTGCACTACAATAGGCACCTTTTCTGTTTCCGTACAAGTACATAGAACTTTAAATACAAGCCGCGGAGTAATATCTGAACCTGATCTTTTATATTCCACCAAAGATGAACTTTTAGAATATTTAAAAGACCAAAATATCATAGATGTACGCCGTATCACCATCCGTAAAAATGAGCAGATAATTCCCACTAAACATATTATTCTAACTTTCAATAGCACTACTTTACCACCTAGAATTAAAGCAGGATATCTAAGCTGTCGAGTCCGACCATACATACCAAACCCCGTCCGTTGCTTTAAATGCCAGCGTTACGGGCATACTAAAACAAACTGTCGTGGATCTCTCACCTGTGCACGTTGTGCAGAGGTTGGCCATGACAATACCTCATGTGAAAAATCCGAATGCTGCGTTAATTGTAAAGGAAATCATACAGCATATTCCCGCAAGTGCCCTAACTGGAACCGTGAAAAAGAAATAGTTACCATAAAAATCACTCAGAATTTGTCCTATCCTGATGCCCGTAAACTTGTTGAAAATAGAACCCCATCTGTCGGAATTACCTACTCCAGCTTACTCAAGAAGCAATTAACATCCGTAAGACACATGGCTACACAAACTGATGTTACTTATCCACGCGATAAACTTACCGCAACACAATCGACCAGCACACCTTCCTCTGAACCAGCAAAAATAAATGACATAGAGAAAAATCTTCAGATATTAACAGCTCTATCTAATAAGTTATCTCAATCCAAAACAAAAACAAAAGCTACCACGAATACCACCATACCACAGAAACCTGATATCCCCAGAAAACAGAATCTAAAAAACCCCCCAGTACAAATGACTAAAAAGAAAACCTCAACTCCAGTCTCTCCACAATGGAAGACTGTGGGGAAGGGGAGGCAAAAATCTGGCATCAGTTCAGTAATCAAAAACATTAAAGATCCCAAACAACTGAAGCATTACACGGATGAGGCTATGGATGCCGAGTTATACCACGATGACTCGGATGATGATGCAAATATTATATTCGAAGAATCTGTGCCTGACTAAAACTATAAAATTAACCCATTCATGACTAATATTATATCGTGGAACTGCCGTGGCTATCGCAACAAGCAGCGTTCGAAATCCTTGGTGGTCCGCTGGTCCAAGACCACCGATAATTCAATCGGACCACTAATCTGAAAAATTTAGTGGTCCACAGGACCAGTGCCTTTGCAGGCCCTGAGAAAACAGCAACCGATCGCACATAAGATTTTTTTTTAGCGATGCCGCGGACGTGCTATAGCGCGTAAAATATGCAAAAAATCGGCGATGGGGCGCAAAAAAAAAATAGTTTTTACGCGTCCCACAAGACGCGTAATTTCGTTAAAGTATCGCGAAAAAACGGCAAATTTCGTTAAAAATCGCGAAATAACGACTAATTTCCGGCAAATTTTGTTAAACAATTCTCGAAAAAATGGCTAATTTCATTTCAAACCCGAAACATAAAGCAGATTGCTTAAAAAAAAACGGCAAATTTGGCCCAAAAAAATCGCGAAAAACGGCAGATTTTTTCAAAAAATAGCGAAATAAGGACAGATTCCTTCAAACAATTGCAAAAAAAGGGCAGATTTCTTCAAAAAATCATGAAAATACGACAAATTTTGCCCGAAAATCGCGATAAAACGGCAAAATTTGAAAAAAAAATCGCAAAAGATGACAAATTTTGTTAAAAAAGCACTAAATAATGACTAATTTCCGGCAAATATCGTCAAAAAATCTCGAAAAAACGGCTAATTTTATCCTAAAACCCAAAAAACGGTAGATTTCTTCAAAAAATCGCGAAGAAACGGCAAATTTCGTCAAAAAATCGCGATAAAACGGAAAATTTTGAAACAAAATATCGCGAAAAACGGTATATTTCGTCGATAAATCCCAAAAAAACAAAAGATTTCGTCAAAATAACGCGAAAAGACAGAAATTTCAACAAAAAAGAATGAAAAAAAAATAATAATAAGTGAATGCCGGGAGAGAATTTTTCTGTTTTAAAAACTAATTTTCCTGCTTAAAAATTGTTGTTGCTGCTCCAAAAACTGATTTTCCTGCTTCCCAATCGGATTTTTATTGCTCCAAATCTTTCTGAGTGAATGTGACTCCTGAAAGCACCATTTCATTAAGTAAAGTACCCATTTACTCAACAAAAATATCCTTTTTTTCAGCAAAAATGTCTTTTTCAATAAACCTGTCTTGCCCCATTTTAAAAGAAATGCAAACAATAATGGTACTTGTTATCTTCTACACTTAAATAAGCATTATTTTATAATTAAATTTGTATCTTGCACATTTATTCTTTAAAAAGTACAGAAAATTTCTCTTTTTAATTTTTAGCAAATTATAATTTTACATTGTATTATGCTGAAAAATTTGGATTAATGCAAAGTAAGATTGGTTTATTTTCCAAGGAGGGGGGGGGGGGGAGGCCACTCTAAGTGTTAAAATTATTTAATAGAATTTTATATAGCGGACCAGTGATGATGTCTGCGGACCAGTAAATTCTCATGCTTTCTGGTCCTTAGGACCAGTGACTTTTTTTTAGGAATTCTAACGCTGACAAGTATGATGAAATCCGTGATATTCTGTCAGACCATCAACCACTCTGCTTGGCTCTTCAGGAAACTAATTTAAAACCAAACGATATTGCAAAACTACGCAATTATACAACCTACAGAAAAGACTTTACTGGTAGTGACAGGGCCACAGGTGGAGTGGCTCTATTTATATCACGTAATTTGCCCCATTCGAATATAAATTTAAATACTAACATACAAGCAGTTGCAGTCCGTGCACATATTAACAGACTTATAACTATCTGTACCATTTACTTACCACCTAATCAACCTATTCAATCAGCAAATATTGATCATCTCCTACATCAACTCCCTACTCCTTACATTATTCTGGGAGACTTTAACGCCCATAGTCAACTGTGGGGTAACCAAAACTCAAATCAACATGGTGATATCATAGAAAAAATGATATCTGACAATGGCTTATGCCTGCTAAATAATGGTGATCATACATATTTTCATGAACCCACACGCACCTTTCATGCAATAGACCTCATCATTTGTTCTCCTTCAATATATCCTTATTGGAATTTCTGGGTGTCAAATGATCTACACGGCAGTGACCACTTTCCCATTGTTATTACTTTGACCACTCCTTGTGGAGATTTTAATAATCATACCAAAAGATATGTTTATGACAGAGCCAACTGGCCAACTTTTACTACACTTGCAAACATTACAAATAGCATGATAGAGGATAATATTGACAAAGCACTCGATAATATAACTCAATGTATTATCGGTGCTGCTGATGCTAGCATACCTAAAACCTCATCTACTAATAAAAACAGAAAACCATGGTGGAACAGCGAATGCCAAAAAGCTAAGAAAAAACAACAAAAGGCTTGGGGTCTATTTCGTAGGTACCCAAACCATAATAACTATATAGCATTTAAAAAAGCAAAGGCAGAGGCTAGACGTATAAGACGCAAAAGCCAGCGTGATTCCTGGATTAAGTATGTTTCAAGCATTAACTCTAACACATCCAGTAAAGAGCTTTGGAAAAAGGTGAAAAAAAGCATGGGTCTGTATTCTGAAAATCATGTTTCAATTTTAAAACATAACAGTCAAACCATCACTTCCCCTAAGAACATAGCTGAAACAATAGGACAAACCCTAGCATCTATTTCAAAATCAGATGCATATCCGGAACCTTTTTTATCTTATAAAAGACAAACTGAAATGATCAGAATTAATTTTAATACTCATAATTCTTTTTCATACAACCAACCTTTCATTTTATCAGAGCTTCTAAAGTGTTTGCAGGACAGTCACCTGTCTGCTCCGGGCCCCGATGGCATCACCTACAGCATGCTTAAACACCTCTCCACATCCTCTCTAAAAAATCTGCTTTCTTTTTTTAACAGAATATGGACAGAACAGCTTTTTCCCAAGGACTGGTGCAAAGCCATCATTATCCCTTTTCCTAAACCGGGTAAAGATGCCAACAATCCTAATAATTACAGACCAATCGCACTTTCTAGCTGCCTTTGCAAACTCCTTGAAAAAATGGTCAATTGCCGCCTCATTTATCTTTTAGAAACTAACAATTATCTTGCCACTTTTCAGAGTGGTTTCCGACGTGGTAGGTGTACTATTGATAATCTTATCCATCTTGAACACTACATTAGGACAACTTTTCTTAAACGCAGCCATTTGGTGTCAGTATTTTTTGACATGGCTAAAGCCTATGACAGAACATGGCGTTATGGGATCCTCCGTGACCTTTTTAACTTGAACTTTCGAGGTAACCTCCCTATTTTTATTAAAAACTTCCTTGCGGTGCGACTGTTCCAAGTTCGCATTGGAGGAACGCTTTCTAGTTATTATGTACAAGAAGAGGGTGTACCACAAGGCAGTGTCCTGAGTGTCACCCTCTTTGCTATTAAAATAAACGGCATACTTAGTGAACTACCCCCTTCTGTGAAAGGAGATTTATATGTTGACGACTTTCGCATCATGTGTATGGGACAAGATATTCGTTTTATTGAGAGACAGTTGCAAATTGCCATCACTCGCATTCTAAATTGGACAAATAGAAATGGTTTTATTATATCCCAGGACAAAACTTCTTGTGTGCATTTCTGTAAACGTAGAGGTCTGCATCCTGATCCAGAAATTTTTATCAATTCAACGCAAATTCCAGTTGTAGACAGTATTCGCTATCTTGGCCTGTACGTTGACAATAAACTAACTTTTTTGCCACACATTCTATATTTGCGGACAAAATGTGAAAAATCACTAAATTTACTCAAAGTACTATCGAACACTTCCTGGGGAGCTGATCGCACTTCACTTCTCAAAATATATCGTGCTGTCATCCGCTCTAAAATGGACTATGCCTGCCAGATTTATGGTTCTGCACGTATGTCTGTTCTTAAAAAACTTGACACTGTGCACCACAGCGCACTTCGTGTTTGCTCTGGTGCATTTCGTACCTCTCCAGTTTTAAGCTTATATGTTGACTGTAATGAACTAGCATTACACCATACTCGAGAAAAACTTTCATTAGAATTTTATTACCGTGTTCTGTCGCATCCTGAGCATCCACTTCGCACTTACATTTTAAATACTGACTATGATATTCTTTATCAGCACCGACCCTCTTGCATACCATCGTTTGGGGTAAGAATGCGAAAAATTATAGACAATAGCCCTATGAATAATATCGAGGTAAGTTCAAATCCATTGCATCTACTCCCACCTTGGAAACCACCTAAAATTGCCATTCTCCACCCTTTTAAAGATTATGAAAAAAAGCATTTGGCACCTGCAGTCTTTCAACAGCTGTTTGCTGCACACCGTGCTAATTTTAATAATTATACAGACGTATATACAGATGGTTCTAAGAGTGGTGATATCGTGGGATGTGGAGTATTTTGTAATGGCACTAGCTGGAGCTACCGGCTGCATTCTTCAACCTCTATATTTACAGCTGAATTGATGGCAATTGAGAAAGCTATGCAGTTATTATATCATCAACAAGGCACAGACTTCATTATTTATACTGATTCCAAAAGTTCTATTGATGCTATAAAAACTTTAAAAAGACACCCTTTTGTTTCTGCTATCCTGGAGATTTACAATAATTGAACAAGACATAGCTATAAAATATTCCTTTGCTGGGTACCTGGGCACATGGGTATCCCAGGAAATGAAAAAGCAGACGAGGCAGCAAAACTGGCTCTTAATACCTTAAACCGTACAATTCCATTCTCAGACGTTAAACTACTCATAAAATCCTTTATTCATTCAATTTGGCAAGAAGGTTGGGATCTGGAATATAACAATAAATTGCACCATATCAAACCAACAATCGCCACTTGGCCTCCTAATTATCCAAGAAAGAAAGATGTCCTTTTGACTCGTCTGAGAATTGGACATTCTAGAATAACTCATAAACATCTTTTATTCCGGGAAGATACACCTATGTGTCCACATTGTCATTTTGATTACCTGACTATTCATCATCTTTTATCTGACTGTCCTGGCCTTCGGCACTTGTACAGACTGTATTTTAATTCATCATCACCAATCTTGACAAACCTCATTGGGGAAACACCTCATGGGGCACTCTTCACCTTTTTAAAACGTATTGGACTATATTTTGATATATAATTTTTTACTACTCACCAGTTTTATAACTCGACTTGTTTTGCTTTTTTTAGACATCTGGAAGAGTAATAATTAATTCTTTTTAATTTTGTACTTTTACTTGACTCTGTCTGGATGGGAACCCATCCAGACAGGTTTGTTTTAATCTGTTTTGTATTATTAATCTTTGTCTTGGCGCAGCATGTCCCTCAAGGGATTTTGTGCCACTAAAATTCATACAACCAACCAACCAATCATCCCTAATTATGATAAGAATTTTGAAAATCATGGGAAGTGTATGCTGAGAAGGGTAAATTTAGTAAATTATTTTAGTGATCTTAAAAAAGTGCACTACAGAATTTTTTAAACTTTTTTTTTTTTTTTGGTAGAAAGTTTGTAATAGTGTAATATAAATTTAGCATTTTATGAATAAATAAAGTCATTTTTAAGGATACAAAATGCCTCTTTCTATAATATTTCTGACTCGCAAAAGTAATTGCTGTCAAATTTTAACAGAAGTTGAATTTATTTCATTTTTAACTGATTGATTACTATTTTTTATTGCCTTAAAGAAATATCCTTTTAAAAAAGAATTAAAGCTCTTCACAGCATCACAAACTATTTGGCAGCCAGAGAAAAAATCTTTTTCGTTTTTATACCGATTTCCAGTGCATCGAAGGTGATAAGGGGAATGAAAAAGCATCCCCAAGCTAATTCTGCTAAAAGTAATCATAAAAAATCTTTTAGGACCAGCAATTGAGGGGGGAGGGGTATAATGTGTATTATTTATTGTTATGGATAAAATATGTTTTCAAGGTCATTTTTTTTTTTTTAATGTACCCACTTTGAATTTTAAAACACCCATTTTTGATATCTTAGTGGAGTTTCTTGAATCCAAATGACCAGAAGATGGCACTGTTTATCCATATTATCTTAAATATTGATGCAGTTGGACGAGTATGAATTTGAGGATGATAAAGTGAAAGCCAACCAAAAAACATTAAATTATATCTTTATAAAATTTATCTGACTTTTACATTGAATAGACCGAAACATATTGCAGACTTTTTTCTCTATTCAAACACTTTTTTTTAAAAAATTCTTAAAACTACTAATACTTTTTTGTTAAAAATTATAAATTATGACTTACATCATTTTTTAATATAACAAACCACAATCATGAAAAACATTGATGTGCAAGTTCATTTAAATAATTGTTTTTAGAGATGAAAAGAAACTTAGCCTTTTATTTAATTTAAGGAAACCCTCTTTTTATGAAAAGAACCACAGGAAAATAACAGTACAACCTTACCAAAAACATTTTGTAGGATTTTCTTCAATCTAAAATAAGCTTATTATAAATTTAAAATTATTGCATAATTTTATTGGTGACTAATTGAGTTATTTTCGGTAATTTATTTTTCAATATTTTCATTTTATCATACAAAATTTATAGATTAACTCATAACACTGATTTTTTTTTTTTTTTTTTTTTTTTTTTTTTTTTTTTTTTAATATATATATATAGCTGTCTTAAGTTCTAAGAAATTTATCTAAATTATATCTTTTTTTTTTTGGCTGGAAAGGATTCAAATACAATGTTGCAAACGTATGTTACCATTTGAAAAATCACTTTCGTGCAAGTATTAATATATAGACAATTTCCAAAGAAAATTTATAAATGGTATTTAATATTTGATATGATTACCTATCAAATGTTACCTATGTTTTTTTGTACGAACATTTGCTAGATAACTGGGAGGGGGAGATAGATATCATAAAATCATAGTGAAAAAAAGCTATTTACACAAAAGAATAAAATAAGAAAATGATAGGCCTGATATCATCATACTAGGCTATTCAGTGTTCAAATTGCTGGAACATTTCGATATTACATGATTCATTTTTAGAAAATTGTGCAACATTTTGTAGATTTTATTGAATTTTAAACATGCACAGAGAATATAACAGATATATAAATTTAGGCCTTTTTTATATTTGGTGCTATGCAAAATATATGCAAGTGTTGAATCTTATTAAACTAAATACAACACTAGCAAATAAAATTGACGTGAGTTAGTTAATTTGTTTTGCACCATCTGAAAATCTCAGGTCTGTGCCCTTTTACCTGATCCAGTCTGACCCTGATGCCTGCTGGCTAAAGAATACGGCAAATTTATATTTTTTATGCTTTGGGCTACACGTTTAAAGTATAAATGCTTTGCCTCAAAACACATTGACCAGGAATTAGTTAATGGACCAAATTCAAGAATAAGTTGAGGATAATGTACAAGAAAGTGAAATTTAGGTTCAAGTTTAATAGTTGGAAATATCTCTTTGAAAAGATTGTGATGATCTCTAATTAAGTTCATAAATAAGATACATATAATAAATTTACTTTTGGTGCTAGTACAATATCTACTATTTCTTTTAACATTAAAAGAAGGCACAACACAGGTTCAGATTCAGGAAATTTTTGACCAATAAGTAATGGAAGAAATCTTAACAAGCACCACATACGTGCAGCAGACATTTTAATGCCCTTGTGAAAGGACTTTGAAATTTCTATTGGTTTGTTTACAGCATCATGGAACCCAAATTTAGAATGTTTGATTTTATTATTTAATTGTGCTAGAGTTACATACTTTTTTAGTATAAAATTATTTATGATCAGTCCTAATTCAACTGGAACAACCCCTTCCAGTAAATCATGCATTGCGTCTGGTGGTAGCGTACAACTACAGTGAAAATATTTCAAAGAGTTAAAAGGAGAATCTGACTTTACACCATAAACAGAAACATACTTTTCATCCATTTTTACCAAAGACAGATGATGATTGTGCATATTTTTTGTATGATGCACAAATTTAGATTCTGTAAAGTTTGATTGCATATCTTGTTCTTTGGCCATACAAAAACGACAGCAACGTGAATTCCCTGAAAAATTGGTTACAAATCCCCTTACTGGATGAGCAGCTAAGTTATCCCCTAGTATAGAAAATAACCCACTCTTAACTTTGCAAGGCACACAGGATAAAGTTATTCCATCATTTCTAATATTTTCAGATCTTTTATTAGAGGTTCGAGAACAACATTAAAACCAAAACATTTTAAATCTGAGGATTTACATAAAACAGCTAATTGTACATCTTTTTTTTACTGAAGAACGATATTTAGATGGAATGTTACCCAATGTAAAATAAAATGCAGCTAGTTTGTGTTTAACTTGAGTGCCTCTTAATGGATTGAAAATCATGAACTCGTCAAAATAAAGCAGTCTGAAATACAGGATTATTCTTAAAATTGATTCCATCATGAATGTCTGCCAAAATATTTATATTTGCTGTTTCTGGTGTAGACATTACATAATCTAAAACTTCATTATTTTTACAAAATGTTTGAATTATTTTATTATTGGCACATATTTGTAACTTGAAACTCGTGCATTAGATTTTAACATATCGCACAGTCTCAATTAAATCAAAGTTTTCTCTCAGAAACTTTTACTGTGCATGCTGCGATTTCATAATATTAAAGACAGAATATAAATTACTCATTGGAAAAATATTTGAAACTGATTCTAAGACATTATCATTCACATTGTTTTTTTTCAGAGCTTCAACTATAGACTGTTTAGTTAAAGAAATTGTATCACTTCTTTAGCTCAGAAATCTCATTTATTAATTCACATATGGTTGAGTGGCTTAATAAACAAATTTCTTGCCTTTTTAAAATAAATAATGCAACATTTCTATTAAAGTTGGACATCCGTATAAAATTTTCATTAATATTTTCACCAACATTTTCAACGTCATGGGGAAGAACAGGAGTTGACAAGTATAAAGAAGCTTTATTTTTGGAGGGTGTTAAAATCTCAGGCTTAATGTATAACAAGAATGATACCTTGCTAAATAAGATGTAAACGAAGAATAAACTGTACATCATCCGTCAATTCTTCAATGGGCATATAATAGTGTCATGTGTTTTGAAATGTGAAATAAATTTATGTTTAAAGAATGATTTTTGTTGCCCTACACATGCCCTACAAATTAATTTTTTTGTTGCAGTTTTACTTTTAAATTCTTCATGCTGATACAAGTGTTTTTTAAATGCAGAGAAAGTGCTGAGTGCTATAGGACAGCCATTCAAATCACAAACATACATGAAATTAAGATCATATGGGTGAAAATTTCTTATGTGTGATAAATATAAACAAATATAAGGAAAATTTTTACCACACTGCGTGCAACAAAACATGGCAATATAGAATAAAAACAGCAATTGCATATTCTGATTACTGCTAATTTAACTATTTATAGCACCACAAACTTACATGAAATTAAGATCATATCTGTGAAAATTTGTGTTATAAATGCGAAAAACTTTTACCACACTGCGTGCAACAAAACATGGCAATATAGAATAAAAACAGCAATTACCATAATCTGGTTATTGCTAATTAAACTACTTATAGCACTGCAAACATACATGGAATTAAGATCACAGCTGTGAAAATTTATGTTTTATAAATATAAGAAAAACTTTTACCTCACTGTATGCAACAAAACATGGCAATATAGAAACTATGGTTACAATATTATGATTATTACTAAGTAAATTTTCTATTTTACTGACAGTCTATGGTGAAGTGTAATTATTTTGTGTGATACTGTACCACAATCAATTTTAAGAAAATACTTTTGTAAAAAAATGAGTGTGCATCTTATTTGCTTCAGGTAACTTATATTAACTGTGTAATATAATGAAAGTAGTAGTCCAACTGCTGTTATAAAATCCTTCGCCTTGAACAACAATTCATTTTCTGCAACTATATAGAAATTTTCTTCTGTGACAGCTCCCAGCGAAATTATCTTTGGTGCAACAGATTTAAATGTATATTCAAAATCATCAGGAATCTAGAAATAAATAGATGAATAAATAAACAATCTATAATAACTTAAGAAGTCTCTCCCTATTCCTTTGTGGGGATCTGACATTCACTAACTCAAGGATTTCAGAAGAGCCCACTCCATTCTTTAACTGTCTGCATCCATGGTTTTTCTAGGACTGGCAGTAACTGTAAATTTGACTGAACCGTTCCTGCGATGAGCGGGAATGAAATGTATTTTTCGGTGGACATTCGGACTGTCGTGCTAGTTGTGAGTGGCTGTTAAATCGTCTGTAACTGTGTATTATCGCACGCTGGTGCGCGACTTGTAATGTGATTTTTTATTAATATATTTCCTTTTGGTTAAGTTTTTCCAAATGTGACTAAGTTAGTGAATCATTTCACAAGTTAATTCAACAACACGCTAGATAATTTTTTATGTGAAATTAGGACTATGTTAGAATGAATCAGCACAGTCCTAAAGTGGTGACATCGTGCGTGAATTTGAACATTTTTTTCGTGTGAAAGTAATTAGAGTTCATCGGACGAAAAATGGCCGCATTTGTGTTTTGCAAAGAACAGTTGTGACCCAAATGGGTATATTTATTGCTAGTGATCTCCAGTTTTCAAGTAGTGTGTTTTATTTATATCCTGCTGGCATGTGATAAAGTTCTCCAATTCTGGTGACGGTGAGTCGTATCTTTAGATGATTTCAATGTTTATTACCTCTGTGTGTGTATTTTTGATTACCCCGTACCAAATTTATCATGAAGTTTTGCGCATGTGGCTTTATTTTATTTTTTGTATTTAATATTGTGTCACGAGGCATAATGTCAAGTATAATTATTCAAAATTTATCAAAATTGGTATTTGTTGTTTGTGTAATAATATTTGAAGATGCGGAGGTATCATGCAGTTATTCTGTTAATTTTACGTGTGTTACTTGTGTTACTTTTTTATTTTAATATGGTTATTTACTGAAGATTTTTTTTTCCGAGATTTTCTTTTAAGATGTGTGTTATTCTTTCTTTCTTTTCTTTTTTTTTTTTCTTTTCCTTGAAGCAGCAATTTAATTTGGATATTTTTAATCATTTTGTATAAAAGTATATTTTTAGTTTGTGATAAATATGTTCATTAAAAGGATTGGTTCAATAACAGGTTTTAATAATGATAATAGTAATTAAAAAAAGCCTTTGAATTTTCTTTTCCGCGCATAGCTTTTGCATTTATACAGAAATATAAATAGCATACACAAACAATTAGTCTTAATTAACGCAAGAATAATTAAAACTAAGAAAGATTGATTATAAAGCGTCATACTCTTGATTTTTCTTTTTTTTTTTTCCCCCGTCGCAAAAGAGTTTCGAATGGGTTGGTCATCACTCGGGTGTTGACCAATCACGTCCGCCTGCATTCCAGGTAGAGACGACGGTTGTACCAATGAATAAAATCAGTCGCAAAGTCAATATCCGTGATTGGCTCCCTGCGAAAGGGTCAGAAGCCTTTTTGAAGATCCGACTCCATATAAAAAGGAATTCTACAGTACTCTTCTCGTTACAAGACACTTTTTATTCATATAATTCCCGCTTCTGCATCTGTAGTGACAAGTCGCACTTCTCTTTTCTCCTGGTTGCCTAGCAACGGTTACCGAAATCGTCTGTCGTTCCTTCGGAACGGGAAGGGAGGAAGTATTGCTTTTTTGCTCTTTCTTCCGTTCATACTGGCGGTGTTTTATCTGATCGGATATTATTTCCAATTGCGTAATTGTTTTACTTAGTGACTGTTGTTACTTCATAGTAGTGTTTAGTGGTGGTTTTTCAACAGACAATGGGGACTCCTCCCCCCCCCTTTATTTCGCTTCAAAAGCGAATAATATTCTTTCAAGAACTATTCCCAGTGATTTAGCTGAAACTTGGAAGAGTTTTCCTGGACTCACAGATAATGACCAGCAGTACATAGTCTACTCCTTCCTGAATGATTGTGACACTTGCATAAACACCATTGCCCAAGATCCCAACTCCGCTCATGACACCAATCTACAGGGAAAGGTGAGTAGCCTTTTATCAGATATCATGTTTTTATTCAATGAGTCTTTTGATCCTACTAAGTTAAGTAAACTAAGAGAATTTAAGCAATTCATTCTCAATCATGATTTAGACCTAATTGAAGTTATCACTAAACTGAAAGCTATAGAGATAGACTCAGATGAAGGTTTTGTTCCCATAAATTCTATAAACGAAAACGTACGCCCAAAGTTGATGCTTTGCCCCTCAATAATAAATATGCCGCACTAGCGGATCTAACCAAAGGAAATTCAGATCCTAACAGTATGGAAATTGCTAAAAATACCGAAGGTGAATCTGTCAGTAGCTCTGCTACAGTAAAACAAACCAAAATTCGAATTCATCCATTTTACGTTGAAATTAAAGGGAAGTGGCACGAATTAGCTGCTAAAATCCGAGAAATTAATGAAGAAAGCCCACTAATTAAAATGGACGGAGAATTATTAAAAATTCATTGCAAAACTGATCAAGACTTCCGAAAAACTCAGTCATATCTTGATACCAAAACCACAGCCTATACTACCCTGAGCCCTGCGGATCAGCGTCCCCGCAAAGTAGTAATTCTTGGAATTCCACCTTATACCGACCCAAAATTAATTATTGATGCCCTGAAAGACAGAAACTTTCACGTCAATAGAGCATCCATGATGAAAAGCCGTAAAAACGGCCAGCCAATGCCTCTGTATTTAATTGATGTCCTTCCTAGGCAAAAGTTACTGTTGAGAGGTTTAAAGGCATGAACATTGTAAAGAAATGCTATCGTTGCCAAAAATTCGGGCATAGCTCTGAAATCTGTAATTTACCCCCTAAATGCGCCAAATGTGCTGAAGAGCACCTAACCACCGAATGGTAATAAAATAGGTAAAATCACCCCGAAATGCGCCAACTGTTCTAGTGAGCATGTCTCAACTTATAGAGGATGCCCCAAAACACCTAATTTTCATAGAAAAAATGATCCTAAATCTACCCCAAAAGAAAAACATAAAATTATCCCTAGCATGATGGTTGATCTCTTATTCAATTATAATTATGTTAAAAAACCTGCTGCTAATGTTACTAAACCTGCTGAAGCCTCAGCCGAACAAGACCCTAAAAAATCTGATCCCCCTCCTCAAACTAACAATGAAAATAAACCTGTTAATGATAATAATACTAACACTGATAATTCTAATTACTCCACTGATTTTAAAGAAATATTTAAGACTTTTCAGGAGATGAAAGAGCTCCTCAAATTCAACAAATTTATCCAATGCTTCAAAAACATCGCTAGACTAACCAAAAATGTAAAAGACCCTATGGAAAAAATGTTTATCATAGTAAGTGCCTTTGATGAAATAGCCACGGACTTTAACTCACCCGATAATGAATAATTCCTCTAATAATTTTTCCTCTCTCCTTTTTCTTACCTGGAACTGTAACTCTTTTAATAATAAAATTAACGAACTTAGAAATTTTATCTCTGACCATCCTCAAATAGATGTCATTTTCTTACAAGAAACTTTTAATCCTACTTTTAACATTCAAATTCCTGGGTATAAGCTGTACCACACCCCAAGAGCTATTGGCGCTCGAGGGGGAGGCACCGCGATTTACATTAAACATCATTTGCCACATTATCAAATGCCTAACCACACCTTTTAATGACATTGAATACACAAGTATAATCTTACAACTTCCACATATGAATATTAATTTAGCATCAATCTATGCTCCTCCCAATGGCAACTTACCAACTAACAGTCTGACTCAACTTTTATCACAACACCAACACTGCTTCTTCGTAGGCGATTATAATGCCAAGAGCAGACAATGGGGTTGCCATGGCAATACACACCGTGGTGCCTCACTACACAGACTTGTACAACACTTAAATCTAGGTTTACACGCACCCACAACACCCACACATATCAGTACAGCTCCTAATACCCATGATTCTATAATAGATATTGCTCTTACTAAAAATCTCCCTTATCCTATTTCTTCCACTGTAATTAATGACCTTTCTTCTGATCATCTTCCAGTATGTTTTAAAATAGATATTGTTAATCCTATATTCCCCCCCCCCCCCTCTGTGGCTATTGACTGGAAAAAATTCACTAATTATCTTAAAGACCAAAACATTACCTTTCCTAATATTAACACTACTAATGATATTGACTTAGCTGTTGAAAATCTTAACTCCCATATTATTAATGCTCAAAACTTTGCAACTTTTAATACCTTCAAAAATAACAATTATTTTATTCCTCCTCGTTATATCTATAACTTAATCAAACAGCATAACCAGCTCCGGCGGCTTTTTCAAAATTCTAGAGACCCATCCCTTAACCCCCTAATCAATAGACTTAACAATAAAATTAAAAATAGCCTTTATAAAAAAAAGCAACAAAATTGGAATAATTTTCTTAAAACCTTAGCAACTGAAGACAATTCCCTTTGGCTTATTAAGCGTAAACTTAACAAAAATTTCTCCCCCATTCCACCTTTAACTTCTAATAATATTACTGCGTATACAGACCAAGATAAAGCTAACTTACTTGCTAGCTCTTATGCTTTGCAATTTTCGCCGAATCCTACCCTTTCTAGCCAGACCCATCTTGATGATGTCAGTGAAATTGTTCGCAGCTTCCTGGCCAACCCTCCAGATGGTCCCCCCCCCCCCCCTGTCATTCAACCTATTGTTATTCATAACATAATTAAAAAACTTAAAAAATGCAAGACTCCTGGGTATGATAAAATTACTAACACGGCTCTTAAAAATCTTCCTCCTAACTGTATTATTTACATAACTGATCTAACTAACAGTATTCTCAAATTTAACTATTTCCCTAAACCCTGGAAAACTTCCATAATCTCTCCCATACCTAAACCTGGAACTAACCTTTCAAACCCTACTAACTACCGTCCTATATCTCTGCTGCCTTCCATAAGTAAAGTGGTGGAACGTGTCATTCGTATCCAGATTCTTGATTTCATCCAACAAAATAATATTCTAATGCCTGAACAGTTTGGCTTTCGCCCAAAACATTCCACACTACACCAGCTCCTTCGTGTTGTTGAGTATCTCAGTGAGAAACTCAATGCGAAGATTCCAGCTGCAGCCATATTTCTTGATGTCGCAAAGGCCTTTGATAAAGTCTGGCATGAAGGCCTTATTTACAAACTAATTAAGCTAAAATTTCATTCCAGACTAATACACCTAATATACTCTTACCTTTGCGACCGCATCTTTCGTGTCTGCATAAACAACATTTTTTCAACCATCTTTCTTATACTTGCAGGCATTCTTCAGGGGAGTGTCTTGGGACCAATTCTTTTTAACATCTTCTTCAATGATATCCCACACTCTCTCTTTACACATCTCGCACTTTATGCAGACGACACATGCATTTATGCTTCTGCTCACCACCCTTACACACTTGGTAGGTACCTACAGACACACATTGATGACTTCATGAACTGGTGTACGCTTTGGCGCGTTCTCATTAATGAAAACAAAACTAACGCTGTATACTTTTCCTGGAAGACTAACTTTCCTAATCGCATAATTATTAATAATACTGCAATAGAGTGGAAAAACGATGCCAAATACCTGGGAGTCATCCTCGATCGTAGACTTACCTGGGCTAAGCACATTAAATCCATTAGAGGTAAAGTCGCTGGAGCTTTCATTACCCTTAAACCCCTTCTTAACAGTAAAACCCTTTCTGTACATAACAAATTACTTCTTTATAATTCCTGTATTTTACCTATCATTACCTATGCAAGTCCGGTCTGGGGCTTCGCCTGCAACTCTGCCATGACCTCTCTCAGTCGATTACATAACAGGAATCTCTGCACTGTCCGAGGGGCTTCTAAATACCTCTGTAATTCTACTGTCCGTAAGGATTTAAAAACAACTACCCTCAGGAAACGTATCACCTTCCTTGTTAGGAAATTCTGTGAAAATTTATATGACCTCCCAAACGAAATAGTAGCAGAGCTAGATGACTATGACGCCTTCGAGTCTCATCACCGGAAAAGGCCGCGATATTCCATGATTATGGACTCCCCATGAGCTCTTAGTCTACCTCACCTTTTTCCTTATCATACTTTTTTACTTTTCTTAAACTAAAAATTAGACTTTTTTCTATGGTTAGGGAAAAAAAAAAAAGATCAAAATGTATGGCCCTGATTAGTGCTTTTTTGGTTTGAAGGAGTGGCTTTGCCGCCTTTACTATCATCTTTTCCTGTCTGCTTGGCGAGTACCTGCGAACTTATGTACATGTGCTAACTTTTACTTACTTTTTAATTTCTCTTAGTAGTCATATGACCACAGTTAGATCTTAATTTTAAATTAAATCCTAATTTATCTTTCCTAAGTATCACTCTTAATTTTTAATTTTTTAAAGCTTAAATTTTTCTTTTTTATTCTTTTCTTAAGTAGTTCTCTACTGTTCTCTCTAAATTGACTCATTGATATAAAACATAAAGATATCTCACTTCCTCAGATTGGGTGTAAAGTTGTGATCAACTAGGCAACCCCTTGATGCTGCTCTACTGTTCAGCACTGTTCTTCTCGTTACTTGCTTAAACGTCGGTGGAACATTTTCATCTAGTTCAGCAGTGTACTTCAGTGGTGCGGTCAGAATTATATAGGTAAGTACAATCATTTATGTCTATAATCTATAATTATAAAGTTTAAGTTTATGCTGAAGTCATTTTGTTTCTGATATTATTGCTTTGTTCTCTAAAAATCAAAATCAGATATTTTGTCCATTCCGTGGCCATAATTTCCCATTGGAGTGGATACTTTCCAGCGTTTTCTTAAATGGACACATTTGAAGTTGAATTCAAGTGCATTTTTGTAATGTTTTATTATAAATGTTTAATTTTGAGAAGCAATTTTTTTTTTTTTTTTTTTTTTTTTTTAAACAACTGACAATTTGTTATTTATTTATTTTTTTTTAAGAATTTTAAGAAAGTTTTTTAACACTCGTTAATTTTTTCTCAAGATACACGAAAATAATGATTCTCTGAAAGGTACTTATAACATAAGTGTTAGCCTATTTTGAAAATGTTTAAATTATTATTAATTATTATTTTAATCAATCTATTAGTGCAAGATTTTTATTACGAATCCTTTATTTATTCCATCTTTAAGTTATGTATAATATAAGTATTTAAATTACACAATTATACAGATTTATACCCAGTGTACTTGGGTGATTTTGGACACCTGGGTAATTCACAATCAATGCTGTTTCATAGAACTAAACGTTTTTGTTTTTTCTTTTGATTTCATTCAGCCATGCATTTATGTATTAGACGCTATTTATATATTTATAACTTATGTTGGAAAAATCAATCAATAGTTCAATATTATTATGTATGTTTATATGATTAATATTTATCGGGAATGAAAAAAGGAAAAAAGAAAAAGCAGACAAAAACAATGATTTCAAGTTCGATATTTCGTTATATATTTTTTAATCTGATCATCATTCAATAGTAGAGAAACACTAGTGATTTTTGTGCTCTCTTATTACTAATACTGCTTAAAAGCATCACAGACGAACATATAATAATTAGCTAAATTTACAAATAATAAAATATCAGCTTCAAATACTTTGTCCCTTGTCTGATTTTGTATATCGCCGCCAATTGAATGTTAAAACATTCCATTTGAAATCATGTTAAAATATTTAACAAAAAATATATGCAATATGCAACCCATGGAAAAAATTATCTGTAACGACAAATTTATATAATTTCCTGCACATTATTTGCTGGAAAAAAGTTATTTAGAAAAGTTTAATGTAGGGAAAAAATATCTATATTTTTTTACTCCAGAAAAAATTCTAATAATTGAAAAAAATACTAAAGCGGTTTATTAGAATAAAACTTAATAGGTTAACACGCCTGTAAAGGTGTTAGTTCATAGGCCCAGGTGATTTACCAAAAGAAGCACACACAAAAAAAACTCCGAAAAGCGAGTTACATTTTAGGACGCATTTATTTCACAATACTTAACAGACTGCAGGCTCCCCATAAGGGGAGAACTTCTCAGAGCTCTCAAGAGCTACATCTCGTCAATACGATGGCAATCAGTGGAGTGATACACAAACGTCACAGCCCTTATCGCCAAAAGGCATAAGAAGTTTTTCATACAAAGAATTTTGGCGATATTTGATAAACCACACATTCAGTATCAGCAAACCTTTGCGGTCTGGGAACCCACAGATCATTTTCACATCTGCGCATATTTTATAGGGTTAAAGGAATATTTTAAGCTTGGGAAGTAGACAAGGGCAAAGCAGGTCGTTACTTAAATTGAAGTTTTGCTGACCACAATTATATTATCCAGATGCGCAATTGAACAGAAAGAAGGCAGAGTCAGGATAAACAGAGATAAAAGTATTGCTAGGTTTAAGCATTAATTGTGAGAATGAAAACAGGGTGTGTAAGACAGATGTTAATAAAAATGTAACGGATAAGAGATTATGATGAACTAAGCCCAGATCTTTCTTTCTTTTGTTAATAAGTGTGGTTTCTATGGGCAGATGTTTTTCCAGACACAACAGAAAATTTGTGAGAAAGGAAGATGTATTATTAATTTTATACAGAGAGCTCCAAAAGATGAAAAGT
The DNA here is from genome assembly GCA_964019185.1 of Maratus speculifer. Classification (NCBI taxonomy): domain Eukaryota; kingdom Metazoa; phylum Arthropoda; class Arachnida; order Araneae; family Salticidae; genus Maratus; species Maratus speculifer. The sequence goes on along the minus strand of CAXHSM010000005.1, from coordinate 50,851 downwards.
TTTACTTCTATTAGTGGGAGTATGAAAGTTAGAACTTAACTATTAAATGTAGAATTAATTTAAACTACTGGGTTTATTAGTGAAAAGGGAAATTAAAATAAACCAAAGAATTTATTAAAGGGAAATAATTATTGCTTTTATGAAGAGGAAAAGATATGTAGCGATAATCTCCGCTACATAACTCACCCCAGCCACCACAAAAAAAAACTTTATACTTGTATTAAAGTTTTTTTTTTTTTTTTTTTTTTTTTTTTTTTTTTTTTTTTTTACTATTGTTGTCATAATTTTGAGGATACTGAATGTGTCGTCTACCAAAATATATATAAAAACACATATCAAAAACATACAAGTATATATATATAAGTACTACAAAAATGATTGCTTATAGTATTTGCTTGCAGCATATGTAAATAAAAACAATGGCCATATATATCTTTATAATTGTCATGACAGGGAGCTCCTTAATAGTTCAAAAATTGCCACATAATATTTGATTATTATTGGATCCTTTATTCAATTTTTTGTTGTGGCGCTGGTACCAGCTATTTATTTATTTTATTTTTGTCATGAGCAAAAATTGAGAGAAGTATATTATTTATTTATTTGTGATCACCTGTTAGCTTAGCATTTGATAACTTCTCTTTAAATTGATCATTTTTGAGATCAAAATAGCATGATTGCAAGCAAAAATATATTTATAAAACACAAAACACAAATAGTATATATTTAAAAAAATAAAAGAAAAACTAACTAAACTAATATGTTCTAAAAATAATGTATGTTGTTAAAAATTGAAAATGAAAATTTGTGCATAAGGCACAGGACTACAAAAAAAAGAGATGCCACTGGCATGCCCATAAAAAGGTTGTAGCCCTTATTCTTGTACAAACAGTACAAGTAATATGGCTTCAGTTTAAGACGTCGGCCCTAGGGGGGGAGGGAGTAGTGGACGAACCCACATTGCGTACAATATAAGTCCGCCCCGCTCCTCAGTAAAATCGCACTGATCTACGAAAGGAGCACGCTTGGAAGTCACATAAGATTTAACATAAAAGAATTGGTAGGCCAATTCAAGGTGAAAATGACATGTCTCGCAAGACAGGAGTGGCGTGAAACCTTGGGGCATAATTTTGAACGGTTCACGACTTTTTGGGGGGCTAAAATTAAAAATGCAAAAATAAAACTATACGATGAAATGTAATTCATCTCATAAATTGAAACAGTCAGTCCGGGTAAGGTAAACAAATAGTCAGGATCAGGTGCTACTACAACTGGAATATTTCAAAAACAGAACGATGAAAGATTTTTTTTGCATGGTACTATTTCATTGTCCAAAATAATTTGTAATTATTGTGGAATTACAATGTTGTGATAAAATGCATGTAATGAAAATTAATTATTAGTGAAGTAAGTGACCTTCTTTTCATGTACTGCCACTACATAAAAAGAGGTAAGTGTAACAAGGGAATTTACATGTAGTGTGAGAAAAAAACAAATAAACCTATAATGTAGATGTGACAAACAAAAAAACTAAGTGTCGTTTGAAGCACTGTAATATGTAAAGGGAATAAATAAAACTTTGAACAATGGAGATGCAATGTATAAGGTGAGCATGACAAACTGTAAAAAGTCAACTGTTTTATGTTAGAATGAGCCATTTAACAAAAACAAAACAAAAAATGAACCAAAAAGAATTTAACGGTAAGTGTGTTAAAAGAAAAAAATATATATGAGATATTTGTGTGAATGAGGGTTTCAAATACCTAATTACAAAGTAATTTTATATTTAATGAGGGAAGGATTTATATCACCTGATAAAAGTGTAAAAATGTAAACACATGACATGACTGTGTTGTGTGTTATTGTGTGTTTTCATGAACCAGTTTTGAGAAAACAAGTGAAATTAGTGTACAATCCTCAACCCGAGAAATAGGAGAAAAAAATGTAAGAACCACATGACCTGATATGTTGCACATGACCTAAAGTGTGTTCGCATGACCTTGTGTATTGCACATGACTGAGTGTATATAGAAAAAAAACACAATGTGATAGTGTAAGAAATCGCATGATCTTGTGCAAAAACACATGAAAAAATAGTGTGTAAAAGAAATCACATGACCGGGTATCTAATATACCTTGACCTAGAGAAAAACACATGACCTTGTGTAAAAACACATGAAAGAAAAAAAGTGTGTAAAAGAAATCACATGACCGGGTATCTAATATACCTTGTCCTTGAGAAAAAACACATGACCTTGTGTAAAAACACATGAAAGAAAAAGTGTAAAAGAAATCACATGACCTGGTATCTAATATACCTTGACCTAGAGAGAAATGCACATGACCTTGTGTAAAAACACATGAAGGAAAAATTGAGTGTAAAAGAAATCACATGACCTGGTATCTAATATACCTTGACCGAGAGAGAAAAACACATGACCTTGTGTAAAAACACATGAAAGAAAAAAAAGTGTGTTTATGTGTAAATATGTTTAAAATGATTGTGTACACCAACACGAAACAACCAAAACCAAGTGAAAACAAAATTGACGACCCGCATCAAAATTTTCACTCTTACTTGCCTTCTTTCTATTACTCAACCACCTGTGCACTTGATAGCCGAATAAGAGAAAGAAATAAAAATATGCATTTGTACACAAGATTAATGTGAAGAAACATTGTTAAAATTTAAAGTGTAACAGGAAATGTGAGGGAACAAAATACTAAATGTTTTATAAAAAGAAAAACAAATCTGTCAAAATGTATAAAGAATGCATAAAAAGCGTAGTGAAATCATCCTTTAGTATGTAATGTGTGACCAGGAAAAATTAAAGAAAAAAGCATCATTTCTCATTCGAAATAAACTCAGTTGTATGAAGCGATTGTCTTTGTATGTTTATATATCTCTTGACAGCTGGGCAGTTATGAGAAAAAGCTGTATGTTGAATGTCAAAATGGGTATTACTTGATTCATTGCACCTCATGCAATTAATGCATTTTGGTGTGTTTACACAATTAGGATCTTTATGTGACATAGCACAGACAGGGCATATTATGTCATTAGGGCAGAATTTACTTAAATGAAATAGACTTTGACATGTAAAACATCTTTTTATATCTATGTACCTTTTAAGAGTAAACTTTGTGGACTGAATAATAATATGTTTATGTACAAGCAAAGTTTCAGCAAAGTGGGATGGCATTAGAAAAATCCAGTTAACTAAATTACAATGCTTTATTTTTATTTTGCTTTGAAATTGAATGGGAGGCGAAGAAGTATCAGTTAGATTTGAAATGGCCAAAATAATGTCAGGTATGCTAAAATTTTCAGGCAAACGCATGATTACAACAGGGATAAAATTGGTACAATCTTTCCTAGGGGTACTGAAAATACTGGGATGAAAATTGTTACTGTCACATAAATCATTAACCTGTTGATTACTAGAGAAAGAGGGATTTGTATTGCCACTTTCATGTATTGTAGTGTGTGGAGATTTGATAATGAGTTTGTTATCTGTCTGTGTGGACATATTCTGAACAGTTTTTAAACAAGCAGAATTGACCGAAGGAGTGATATATTTTTGAGTAATTGATATGTGAGGTTTAGTTTTACTTTCTAGTTCCTGAGTCAAGTCACGTACTCGTTCTAACAATTTGTTATTTACCAAAAATAAATTTTCCTTATCATGTTTTACTTTAGTATATTCATCTTTGAGTCCCTGAAAGGTCTCTTTCAAAATATTAAGATCCCACTAGATTGTGAATTTGAGTTCCTTAAAATTAGAGACAAGTGTATCAGTGGTGTTTTGATTTATTATTTGATTTTGAAATGCTGTGGCTTCAGCAATAATTGTGTCTGAAAACTTTGTTAAATTTTCCTCATAAAATTCAAGTAAAGGGGATATTGAAACCTGTGATTGCCCCAGAGCAGACCCAAATTTATTATCTCTCTCTGACATTGTTTGGGAAGTAGCTGAAGCTTGTTTTAGCTCAATATTAGCCATAGATGTTCACCCAAAAGCAAATGCACAAATATAAATCAAAAGAAAGAATTATAACTGAACTAGGTGCACCAAAACAAATTTGACTGCAAACGTCATTATTAAAATTAATAATTTGGGGGAAATAACAGGAAAAATCAAGTCCAAACCAAAAATTAAATTTTGCATTAGTCAGAGAGTAAACCCTGGTAAGTTACGAGTGAATCTAGACAGATTTAATGGGGGGGGGGGGTAAACAATCTGTGAGCACTGAAAACAAAACAATCAAAATGCAGACACTAAATAATACGCTTTTTTTAAAAAAATGCAAGCACAAATTTTTCTTTTTTTTTTTTCAAAAAAAATGTATTGCCTTCAAAATAAACTAATTAACCATTCAAAAATACCAATGCCAAAACTCCTTTTTTTTTACATAACAACCGAAAGTGAAAAAAAATAAAAAAAAAGGCTTGTTTAATAAGGTACTGGCATAGTTAATGGCAAAAAAAATTTTGTAACAACGAGAATGCGAATCTCAAACTGCAATTAATTAAGGACAAGTAATGTCAGCGAAAAATTAATGCGCGAACACATAAAATAAAAATCTGTGATATTTAAGTATGCAACACATAAATACTAAAACAACATGCATTGAAAATAATAATACTTTTGAAAATTGAGCATGAAAAGAGAAGAATACTTTCAAAAGTTCAAATTAAATACTAAAATTTAAAATGTATTTTGTTTCCGTTAATACATATAAAATTTCAAAAATGCACTATATTTAAATTAAAAAAAATCTTCTCTGTTCAAGCTGCTAAAAAGAATAAAATAAACTAACTACAAATCCTTTTTTTTTTTTTTTTTTTTTTTTTTTTAAGCAATAAAGTAAATGAACTGTTGCCGTGCACTCATGCAGATGTTCCACAACGTAAAATTTTGTTAATTTAATGTTTTTTTATCACCTTTTAAATGTTATTATTATTATTATTTTTTTTTTTGCACAGCACTTTTTTTCAAGCAAGGCTTGTTTAGAAAAAGAATAAAACTGTAGGTACAACAATGGGTGCGACGACCCCTTATTGCACCATTAAGTGCTATTGTACTTAAAAACTTGATGATTATGGACCTAACAGAATTTCATGCACCAAAACAACTGGTATTTGTACCGTATTAAACATATTGTAGCATTAAAAAAAATTTAACTGATATTGTCGTTAAAATGAACTGAGATGCGTGTAGGTTCGACGACCTGCACGCATAAATTTGATTTTTTTTTTATTCACAAATTATTTGGGTTCGACAACCCTTTCTTTAGCTAATCTATCACACAGATCTAGTTACTGATGAGAAAACTAAATGGGATGAGGCTCAGAATAATCTGTTGCACACCTCACACACAAGCAGATTAAAATCTATACACAATTAAACAGGCCTGCACATCGATGAGCACTTTTAGGAAACATTCCTTATAATTCTGTAGATTAGCACCATAGATGCACTCTTTTGTGATTCACCATCACAACACTGCAAAAACTTAGCCATATCACAACACTGGGTAAAACGGAACCGAGAATGCTGCAGTCCGGAGCCGAAAACACTTGACCCATATCCAACGCTTCGAAAACGAAAGTTCCACTTTCCAATGTTGACTAGGGCGAACAGCTGGTGCGACGCATTTTCTTGAAGAACGAGTGGAGAGAAAAAGAGATATTCAATCTTTCTTAAGTGCAGGAGAAAACATAATTGAATACTGCAGGTTTCGGGGAGGGAAATACGTCACACAGTGAAGTACAGACAGCCTTGGAACTTCGGGGAATGCTGCCCCCTTTTTTTTGCGTAGTCTTGACCCGTTGACGTACGTCGATGCTTTCGTCCGTCGGTGCATACGTGTTGTCGTCGAAGATTTTTTTTACTAATTTTTTGAACAGTCTGTGTGTGTGCGTTTTTTTTTTTTTTTTTTTTTTTTTGACCGGAGAAAAAACAAAGGCCTGATGCACCAGAAATTATATGTAAAGGTGTTAGTTCATAGGCCCAGGTGATTTACCAAAAGAAGCACACACAAAAAAAACTCCGAAAAGCGAGTTACATTTTAGGACGCATTTATTTCACAATACTTAACAGACTGCAGGCTCCCCATAAGGGGAGAACTTCTCAGAGCTCTCAAGAGCTACATCTCGTCAATACGATGGCAATCAGTGGAGTGATACACAAACGTCACAGCCCTTATCGCCAAAAGGCATAAGAAGTTTTTCATACAAAGAATTTTGGCGATATTTGATAAACCACACATTCAGTATCAGCAAACCTTTGCGGTCTGGGAACCCACAGATCATTTTCACATCTGCGCATATTTTATAGGGTTAAAGGAATATTTTAAGCTTGGGAAGTAGACAAGGGCAAAGCAGGCCGTTACTTAAATTGAAGTTTTGCTGACCACAATTATATTATCCAGATGCGCAATTGAACAGAAAGAAGGCAGAGTCAGGATAAACAGAGATAAAAGTATTGCTAGGTTTAAGCATTAATTGTGAGAATGAAAACAGGGTGTGTAAGACAGATGTTAATAAAAACGTAACGGATAAGAGATTATGATGAACTAAGCCCAGAGCTTTCTTTCTTTTGTTAATAAGTGCGGTTTCTATGGGCAGATGTTTTTCCAGACACAACAGAAAATTTGTGAGAAAGGAAGATGTATTATTAATTTTATACAGAGAGCTCCAAAAGATGAAAAGTTTTACTTCTATTAGTGGGAGTATGAAAGTTAGAACTTAACTATTAAATGTAGAATTAATTTAAACTACTGGGTTTATTAGTGAAAAGGGAAATTAAAATAAACCAAAGAATTTATTAAAGGGAAATAATTATTGCTTTTATGAAGAGGAAAAGATATGTAGCGATAATCTCCGCTACAACGCCTCAGAAATATTTTTGCTTCTTAAAATTTTAATTACTTGTTTCCTCATTGGAACAAAGAGAAATATTTCGAAATATTCTCCAAGAAAATGGAATTTTCATTGATAATATTACTCATGTATTTTTTAGCACTTTCATTATTCCAATACAGTTAACTTTTTTTGACAGTATGTTTTATTGTTAAAATAATAAAATTTTCATATTGTTTCGCGTAGCGGCCACAAGAAAATTGAAGATATAAATCACTGATAAGAAGATGGCGGAGTACATTTCCACCCGTTTAAGAAGTAACAAGGTAAGTAAATTTGATACTGATTTTGAACATAATGTATATACGCAGTAATCGCACATAAGAAAATTTAGGATCTGATAAATTTAAATGAGCTGCAAAATATATTTTAATTAAAATTATCTTTGAATACTTAAATGCATAGGCTATTCAAATGTTCTGTTGTAGACTCTCAAAATTTAATTCTTCTTAAAAAATCAAGCGAAATGATAAAAGAGTAATCGATAATAACTGGTGCATGCATGAACTGATGTATGCGAGTTGAATCTTAATCACGTAGTGTCATAAACCCTCAAATTCTCCCCGCATTTTGCCGTTCAGATAAAATTTTTAGCTTCTTGAAATTGCAACTCTATAATTATATAATATTATCGATTCTTTTACATGCATTTCTTCTTCACACATTCTGTCTTTTATATTTCTTTAAAATAATTTGAATTAATAATATAAAATAAGCTGGTGTTATATGCCGTCGGATGCACTAATGCAAGGCTCTCACAAGCCTTAAAAAACATTTAAAAAGTCCTTAATTCTTCCCAAAAAATTAAGAGCCCCTAAAAAGGCCTTAATTTTGTATCAAAAACCTTAAATAAGAATAATTTGCCTTATTATTTTTTTTTTTTTTTCTCATTTTCCACTTAGTCTAATCATTTATCTTCCGGTAATCCCCAGTCAAAATATCAGTTTTTATCTGCCAACAGACATCTTTCTGAACATTCTTTTCCGCTTTTTGACTTTGGGAATCTGTTTTAAAAACATTAAAAGAAAATTAGAAAATCACAACTTCTATTTGTTTTGTTTTTTAAAATAAAATTGTGTCTGGACCGTATTTGTATTGTTTTTGCATATTATACATTTATTAGAATAAGTAGATTGTCTGAGATTGTCCTTAAATTGTTCTATATGTTGTTGGTTTTACTTAAAATCCGCTATCTAATGAGTGTGAGTTTTTAGTTTCTTTTTATGTATTGTCTGTAATAACGGTGAATAATTTATAATTTCTTCTTAATACTCAATAACCTAATAGAATATCTGGGAACACTACTGCATTCTTTCCCTCGTTTTCTAAATTCGTTCCGATAAGACAGTTTTATTGTGCCATAATAATATGTATTATTTTGCTTTTAATTTGTTATTGTAATTAATTCCTAAATTGCCTTCAATAATAAATTGATAAAAAAAAATTAAAAATATATATTTAATAATGTCGTATAATAACTGCTCTTGTTCAGTCTTAAAAAAATTACTAATAGTTTTAAAAGAGCCTTAAATTTAAGAATAAACAATTTGTGGGAATCTTGTAATTAATGATGGCACGAAGCACAGTTTGGCCAAAGCGCCGAATACCGAATCTTCGGCCAACCTGGCCGAAGCTTCGGCTTGAGGTTTAGCACTGAATGCGCAATAAATCTATGTATCATATCATATTATATTCTATATGTTTTAATATTCCTTGTTTCATACAACATTTTCAGCTTACTGTGTAATTTTTTAATTAATATGACCAATTAAGGTATTTGTTTTTGCCTTGCACTGGTAGTACCAGAAAAGCAGATATTTCTAATTTTTTTTTTTTTTTTTTTTTTTTTTTTTTTATATTGCAAGTAAAAATAAGTAACATGAAGCATTGTTTGGAATATTAAAAGCATGTTCTGCAATTAAGTTGATGTTTATAATAACCAACTGATATGATCAAATATTAAATCACAGAATAATCTAATTAGAAATTAGCTACTATTTAATATTTATATTATATCTTAATTTAACATTATGGTAGATATCTAGATCTAGACATTCTTAATGAAAATTTTTTTAATTTAGGGTGAATTTGTAAAACATTTAGTATGTTTAATTTTGGAACTGATTTATTTGAAAAAAAAAAAAAAAATTATTAAAAATTAGGCATTTCCTTTAAAGTAACAAAAGAAATCAAAAGTTTATGTCCTTAACTTTTCCTTCATAGTCTTAAATCAATGTTCATTTTGCATAATAATAATTATATTATAGGGTTGGTGTTTTTTTAGTACTTATTTTAAAGCAAAGATATAAGTCAATTATTAACCTAGAAAACATTTTATGATGTGACAATAACTAACCTAGAACAAATATTTAAAATTTAGATCTAAAGTGCTTGTGCAAGTAACGGGCACCATCATCCTATTTTGCTTTATATATATATATAAAAAAAAAGGATAAATAAATAAAAATAAAAATTCAGCTTTTACTTATTTTTCGATAATTTTCTATGTGTTTTATAATCCTTGGTTATTGTTGCTTATCTTGATCAATGACTATATAGGTTATATTAAAATTTTGTCGACAGATTAATATATATAAAAAAAAAATTGAAATATTATACTTATAACTATTAAAATAAAATGTAATTTGAAAAGAAATTCCCTAAGGGTGCCCATTACTGGCACATCTGCCCTAGTAGATAATAAAAATAATGACACTATTGTTTTCAAAAATTTCAAAGCTAGAAATGTTTAAAGAATGTTTCATGCGATATTTTAATACCGTCATTTTCAAACAACTGAAGTTGTTCATATAATTATTAACTAAGTATAATGTAATGCAATTTATTTAGCAACTTTCAAATTAAATAGAATATATTATTAATTATTGAAATGTTTCTGGTTCCAAGGGCTCAATACACACAAACTTTTAAATTAAATATAAATTTCTACTATGTTTTATTATTATAAGGTACAATTGTGCATAACTTAGAAGACAGTATTTTATAAAATAATAGTTGTAAAAAGAATATTCACAACACAAATTGTTATAGGCCGAATCACAACTCATTATTCGGCCAGGCCGAAGCTTCGTTCCATCTCTACTTGTAATCGTTCCGAAGAATATGAATTATTATTTACCATGCGGAAAAAACAAAGAAAAAATAAAAATTTTGGCTGTCAAGAATTAAAACAGAAAATTTCCAACCTTCCAAGAGGACAGCTCTTAAGTTAAATATGTGTTTTCGGTTATTCATTCTTATTAAAAATTCATAAAATGAATCAGATTTTGAATCGTACCCCATAGCATTTGTAATTCCCACATGGTGTATGGGGTAAGTGCAAATAGATCTTTCCATAAATGGTAATGCATAATAACACGTAATATATTATAGTAGTCCGGGAGCCGACCGTCGATTTACCTATGTATCGACTAATAAGACAAGACTTACATCAAAATGTAGGCCTCAATGTGCACATTAAGAATATCACTGGCTGCCAGGTCCTATCCTGCCGGAACGCAACGCAGCCGCACTTTTATGACGTCAATTTTGAGTGTTTACCTATGTATCAAGTACAAGGAACAGGCATACATCAAAATGTAGGTCTCAATGTGCACATTAAGAATATAACTGGCTGCCACATACATCAAAATGTAGGTTTCAATGTGCACATTAAGAATATCACTGGCTGCCAGGTCCTATCCTGCTGGAACCCGGTGGCAGCCGCACTTTTATGACGTCAAGTTTGAGTGTCTGCCTATGTATCGAGTACAAGGACCAGACATACATCAAAATGTAGGTTTCAATGTGCACATTAAGAATATCACTGGCTGCCAGGTCCTATCCTGCCAGAACCCGGTGGCAGCCACACATTTATAACGTCAATTTTGAGTGTTTACCTATGTATCGAGTACAAGGCCAAGACATACATCAAAATGTAGGTCTCAATGTGCACATTAAGAATATCACTGGCAGCCAGGTCCTATCCTGCCGGAACCCGGTGGCAGCTGCGCATTTATGACGTCAACTTTGAGTGTTTGCCTATGTATCGAGTACAAGGACCGGACGGCGGACATACATCAAAATGTAGGTCTCAATGTGCACATTAAGAATATCACTGTCTGCCAGTTCCTATCTTTACGGAACCCGGTGGCAGCCGGACATTTATGACGTCAATTTTGAGTGTTTGCCTATGTATCGAGTACAAGGACCGGACGGCGGACATACATCAAAATGTAGGTCTCAATGTGCACATTAAGAATATCACTGCCTGCCAGGTCCTATCTTGACGGAACCCGGTGGCAGCCGGACATTTATGACGTCAATTTTGAGTGTTTGACTATCTATCGAGTACAGGGACCCGACATACATCAAAATGTAGGTCTCAATGTACACATTAAGAATATAACTGGCTGCCAGGTCCTATCCTGCCGGAACCCGGTGGCAGCCGGGCATTTATGACGTCAATTTTGAGTGTCTGCCTATGTATCGAGTACAAGGATCCGACATACATCAAAATGTAGGTCTCAATGTGCACATTAATAATATAACTGGCTGCCAGGTCCTATCCTGTGATCATCAGCCAGTGATATTCTTAATGTGCACATTGAGATCTACATTTTGATGTATGTTCGGTCCTTGTACTCGATACATAGGCAAACACTCAAAGTTGACGTCATAAATGCACGGCTGCCACCGGGTTCCGGCAGGATAGGACCTGACTGCCAGTGATATTCTTAATATGCACATTGAGACCTACATTTTGATGTATGTTCGGTCCTTGTACTCGATACATAGGCAAACACCTAAAGTTGACGTCATAAATGCGCGGCTGCCACCGGGTTCCGGCAGGATAGGACCTGACTGCCAGTGATATTCTTAATGTGCACATTGAGACCTACATATTGATGTATGTCAGGCCCTTGTACTCGATACATAGGCAGACACTCAAAATTGATGTCATAAAAGTGTGGCTGCCACCGGGTTCCGTCAGGATAGGACCTGGCAGCCAGTGATATTCTTAATGTGCACATTGAGACCTACATTTTGATGTATGTCGGGTCCTTGTACTCGATACATAGGTAAACACTCAAAATTCACGTTATAAAAGTGCGGCTGCCACCGGGTTCCGGCAGGGTAGGACCTGGCAGCCAGTGATATTCTTAATGTGCACATTGAGACCTACATTTTGATGCATGTCTTGGCCTTATACTCGATACATAGGTAAGGACACAAAATTGACGTCTTAAATGCGCAGCTGCCACCGGGTTCAGCAGGATAGGACCTGGCAGCCAGTGATATTCTTAATGTGCACATTGAGACCTACATTTTGATGTATGTCTTGGCCTTGTACTCGATACATAGGTAAACACTCAAAATTGACATCATAAATGTGTGGCTGCCACCGGGTTCCGGCAGGATAGGACCTGGCAGCCAGTGATATTCTTAATGTGCACATTGAAACCTACATTTTGATGTATGTGGCAGCCAGTTATATTCTTAATGTGCACATTGAGACCTACATTTTGATGTATGTCTGGTGCTTGTACTCGATACATAGGTAAACACTCAAAATTGACGTCATAAAAGTGCGGCTGCCTTGCGTTCCGGCAGGATAGGACCTGGCAGCCAGTGATATTCTTAATGTGCACATTGAGACCTACATTTTGATGTAAGTCTTGTCCGATTAGTCGATACATAGGTAAATCGACGGTTGGCTCCCGGACTAAGACCATTTTAACAACATTAGACAACAAAAGTAGTTTTTTAATATTTATAACTATTTTTATATTTCTTTTCTTAACAAAAAAGTCAAAGCAGGGGAGGGGTGAAAGGCAAACACTGTAATGAATGTAAACACATGTATATAGCATTTATTACAAAATTGTTGAAAATTTAAGGGGGGTGGGAAGGCGGAGAGAGGGAGTTCTATGTAGACAGATACATCTTGAAAAAAGATAGTCACATTTAGAAAAATTTATCATACTATAACTGTAGGGGAGAATTACATAATTTATTATGTTAAATCAAGTTTAATTCGTGCAACTTTAAATCCAATTTAGAAGTAATTAAGATAAATTAAATAAAAACAAACTTTTGGAAGACGAAAAAAAAAATTTTCCCACCTTTTTCAAAAACTTGATTAGAATTTCGGGGGGGGGGGGGGGGGGGGGGACCAGTCTACAGTCCACCCCCTTGGTTACGGCCTTGGATTCGACCCATTCGGCCTATAACAATTTATGTCGTGAATATTCTTGTTACAATTATTTTTATATAAAATATTGGCTTTTAAGTTAAACACAATTGCACCTTATAATAATAAAAACGTAGTAGAAATTTATATTTAATTAAAAAGTTTTTATGTATTGAACCCTTGGAACCAGAAACGTTTAAAAAATTAATAATATATTCTATTTAGTTTGAAAGTTGCTAAGAAATAAATAAGTTACATTACATTATACTTAGTTAATAATTATATGAACAACTTTAGTTGTTTTAAAATGAAGGTATTAAAATATTGCATGAAACATTCTTTAAACATTTCTAGCATTGAAACTTATGAAAACAATAGTATTATTATTTTTGCTGTCTACTAGGGCAGATGTGCCCGTAATGGGCACCCTTAGAGAACTTTTTTTTTTTTTTAATACATTAATCTGTCGAGTTGACAAAATTTAATTTAACCAATATAGTCATTGATCAAGATTATCAACAATAACCCAGGATTATAAAACATATAGAAAATTATCGAAAAATAAATAAAAGCTGATTTTTTATTTTTTATAAACCAAAATATGATGGTGCCCATTACTTGCACAAGCACCCTAGATCTAAATTCTAAATATTTATTCTAGATAATTAAAAATTTATTCTAGATTAGTTATTGTCACAGAATAAAATGCTTTCTATGTTTATTATCATCAAAATTTATTACATACTAATTAACCTCACTTAATTTGATCATTTGACAATTTTAAATTATGATGTAAAAAAAAAATCTGCATCTTTAGGAAGAATTCTATTCCTTTTGTCCTCATACACATTTCCAGCTTCGGAAAATAACTTTTCTCTATGTATGCTGCTACCTGGAGCAGATAAATAGCGTTTGGCCAAGTCAGAAAATCTTGAAATTTTCTTATGCTCCCTCCACCAATCCAATGGACAGTTTATTATATTTAAAAGCGAATTGTTGATATATACTTGCACTATTTTACTTGCAATTAAAAAAAAAATTGGAAATATCTGCTTTTCTGGTACTACCAGTGCAAAGCAACGACAAATACCATAATTGGACATTAATTAAAAAGATACATAGTAAGCTGAAAATGTTGTATGATAAACATATAGAGTATAATATATTATATACATTTATTGTGCATTCAATGCTAAAGCTCAATATGTACAGAAGCCGAAACTCGGTATTCGGCGCTGGTTTAAGCCACTGAACACAAGAAGACGTCGAAGTGATAAGTCGCGTGTTCGAGCCTCCCGCGCGTTGTTGATCTAGCTGTTAGGAGTTTTTGGGTGGTTTTCTCCAAATGTCACGTAAATACAAGCTAGAACCCCTTAGAAAGTCCTCCACCCAAGGCATCCCTCCCGCAAGCAGATAACCCTTGTGTAGCTTTGCCTTAAATTCAAAATCCAAATCCAATCGGTATTGGGCGCTTCAGCCAAACTGTGCTTCGTGCCATCACTAACTTGAACCTTTTTGGGCCTTGCCTATTTTGTGTTCCATAAGAAAATCTTAAATTTAGAGCTAATAATTATTTTCTGGTTATTCAGTATGTCTATATGCAGATTTTCACGTTTTTATGACACATCGAAAGTTCCATCTTTCGATTCATCAAGATTAGGCCTTCTTAGACCTTACCTATTTTGGGTGCTATAAGAGAATAAGAATTTAAAATTTTTTAGAGTTTAATAATTAATTTTTATAGTATTCACCTGCATACAAAATTATATATTTTTTTGAAACCTTAAAAGCACAATTTATAATTAGACATTTAGTCTTACCTTTATCAGGCGTCACAAAATAATTTCGATTTTAGAGTTTAATAACTTAATTTTCTAATTGAGAATCCGTCTGTATACAGTTTCATATAGGAATGTAACGAATATTCGGCCACTATTCGGTATTCGGCCCTTTTGCCGAATATTTGGCCGAATACCCATGGCCGGATATTGTTGAGTATTTGGCCGAATAATTTCATGATAATAATAATTAAAAAAAAAAAATAATGGGATTTTAAATATATTTAACGAGAGAAGGACACATTGCAGAGTTTCACTGAATTAATTATTAGAGAATCTAACATTTTGTCAGTATAAGTTACAAAATACATGAGTGCGTTTAATAATGTTACAAAAATAAAAGGTGGATTTTTTTTTTTTTTTTTTTTTTTTTTCAAATTTATCATCATATCCATTTAAACAAGCATTGAAATCTTTTAAATTAAAGCGCAAAGATATACATTTTGTTAAATAGAAATCTGAATGCTATTTGTAGCAACTATTAAAATTTGTTTGATGAATCCAATAAAAATAAAAAAATAAAAAAGAAATCATCATTCTGAACTAAAGAAAATTAATTTGTTATATGATTAAAAAAAAGAAAAAAATGACAGGTAAATTGTCAATTTTCTAGGTTTTAATAATTTTTTTTTGACAAAAATAATGTTAAAAAGTACATTTAACAACAGCAATGAATTCTTATTTTAAATAAAATATATAAATTACAAGTATAGCTATAATTAAAATATGCTATTATTAATTATTTAGATTTGTGAATTATTATTGGCATGAAGGTATTTAAAACATTACAAAAAATACATCAAGTTGTTAAATTTTTAATTTAAAAATTGAAAATTAATTTAATTACAATCAAAAGTTACTTTTTTAAAAAGTAATTATTCGGCTTAAAATTTGGTCAGAGATTATGATGGTGATAGGAATCATGCTCGTAATGACGTACAATCGTGTACCGAGCTTTACAGATTATTGGTCAAGTAATTCTTCATTAGGAAACAAAGCAATAAAAAATGCAATTTCCCGTAATAGATGCCTACTTCTTTTTTCTAAAATGTACTTCAATGAACCAGAAAAAAATGCAAATGCTCCAAAAACGTATTATATGGATGAGGTGGTTAATTGTTTGAAAAACCGTTTTTGCAAGCTCGAGAAGAAAGCCCTTTTCAAAGCATCGACGAATCAATGGCTAAGTTCAAAGGCCGTTCTAGCCTGAAACAATATTTACCCCTAAAGCCTATAAAACGTGGAATAAAAATCTGGGAAAGATGTGATGCATTTACGGGTTACACCTATGACTTCAATATATATTCTGGCAAGAATATGGATAATACAGATTGTGAAGGTGAAACACTTGGAGAAAGAGTTGTTCTAAAACTTTGTTCAACAATACGTAATCCAGACGTTACATTTACTTTTGATAGATTCTTTACAAGTGTACACTTATTGGAAAACATATCTTTTCTTTCTATTGGTACTTGTATTTCAAGTAGAAAAAACATGCCGCAATTCTCTGGCAGAAAACTTGAAAAAGGTGATGCAGAATTTCTTCAGAACAGCAAAGGGATTCTTGCAGCAAAATGGAAAGATTCTAAGGAAGTCCTGATTATGTCAAATTGCCATGGCCCGGATACGACACAAGTCAAACGTAAGCAGAAAAATGGTGAAAAATTAATGATAAATTGCCCTACTGCTCTTGCAGACTATAACAAATTTATGGGGGGGTGTTGATTTGTCTGACCAAAAGATATGCCAGTATGACTTTGATAGAAGATCTACCAAATGGTGGAAAAAGGTATTTTATAAACTTTTGATGACAGCAGTTGTGAATGCACACATATTGTTTCTTGAAACCAAACATAAGAAAATTCCTCTCTTGCAATACATTGTCCCCCTAGCCGAATCTCTCATTGCAAAAGGTAAAGAAAATGCACGGATCAAGAGGAAAAAATCAGGTCGCCCATCGAATGCAACAAAACTGATGTTGAATGTAGGTGATCACTTGCCACTGGAAGGACCTACAAGAAGAAGATGTGCCCACTGTGCAAAACAAAATAAAGAAACCCGCACGAAAACTGTATGTACTATGTGCAAAGTTGCTCTTTGCAAAAATTGTTTTGCAATGTATCATTCATAGATGTGTAATAAAATTGTTTGATGTCAACTTTTCACTGTATTTTATATGGTCATTTCAACCCCAACGGGACACATGTGTCCCATTTAAAAAGACCACTGGGACACATAGGTCCCACCTCCAAAATTATACTTATAGTAATTATTATTATTATTATTATTATTATTATTTTTTGACAGAATATAGCTATTTATACTTTATTTGACCTATTACAGCCCTAAATCATCTTAATTTTGGAAAAGAAAAAACTGGTATTGAAAGGGTTAACAAAACAAGTGGACAACATTCTTTTTCTTTAATTTATTAGTAAATGCAAGCTTCATTTCAAATATACTTCACATAAAGTTTCTCGAACTGTGATAAGAATATATGCATACACAAATATGAAGATGAATAAGAATATCAAACGTTAGAGTATCCCACATTTTAGAATTAATTTTATAATAAATTAATGATTTTAATGAATTGATTGGATAAAAAATTATATCAATATCAAAAGGCAAATCCTCTCCCCCTTGAGATATTTTAAGGTATCAATCATGTGCCACGTCTCCCATTTCTGCTAAAATGATAATGTTATATATGTACAGCTCCTAGCAGAAAGTTTGAGACAGTCATGACAGATTTTCTTTTCTGTTTTGCAGATTCTTTTTCATTGAACCTTTATTTTGCTTCATAATATGTTTAACTTCATACTATGTTATTATTTAAAACAAAAAGTTAAGATTTATTATTAGGGGAGAGTGTTGTACCTTTGGACAGTTTTCACATTTTAATTTTTTTATTTCAGTGATTCTAAACTGAATTAAAATTTGAAGGCAGCATTTCAACGCACCAACATTTATCTCTGTAATATACTTTTAGAAATTCAGGCAGTTTGAAAATAAAAAATTGCCAGCCATTCATTTAAAATAAAGAAGGCAAACTGTACCAAGGTACTATTGGGTGTTGTACCTTGGGATATACTGCATAATTTAGGTAATATATATATATATATATATAACTAATTAATATTTTTGTACAATAAGTAATATAATGTTTTGTAGAATAACAATAACAATTTTATACCAACAAAACTTTCTTTTTAAGGAATTGGGAAATAAAACTCAAGTTTTCACATATGGCAAGGACATCAACTAACTTAGATAAATTGAACCATAGAAGGGGAAAAAAATTTCCCAGATACTATTGCAAGAAAATAATTTATTTGGTCTAGGAATTAATTTGTGCGGTTTTACAAGGGATGACATAACTAGTTAGTTTAGTGTATGCCATTTGGTTTAAGTGTAAACAACAATAATTTTTATCCAACTGAAAATGTCAAATTTTGTGCCTGATAAAGTGTTTTTGCAGGGGGTTCTTCTTCATTACTTTAACATGATGAAAAGTGCTACGAAAGTCATCATATTTTGGTGGATTTTTATGGTGACCATACTCTAGCTGAACGAACGTGTCACAAGTGGTTTGCATGGTTTAAAAGTGGTGATTACGGCTTGGAAGACCAAGGACAACCTGGACAATAAAAAAAATTTGAAGATGAAGAATTGACAGCATTGCCTAAGATTTTTTACACCTCTGTGTATTTTAAAGCATACGGTATGTTTTTTTGTATTATTGCTTTGAAATATTCTATAAAATGCCATACTTCGCTGCTAGACCATGAAATTTTGTTTTTAGAAATTTAAATATGGTTTATCAAATATTGTAATATGGTCATTTCCATGAAAACTTATCATGTCTGTCACACAGCTAAAAATCAATTTGTTTGTTGGCCATCGTAAGTTTCGAAAAGTTTACTTCGCCTTATTCAACTGATGAGATATCTCAGATAAAATAAGTCACATTTTCCGTTCTAAAATACTGGTAACCAAAAATCTTTGTGTGTGACAGACATGACATGTTTTTATGGAATTAGCCATATGTGCAGAAGCAGGATTGGTATGGTTTAATATAAATTTTAAAAAAAGTTTTTTTAATGTAATTATTGGATGTAATTCTGCATTTAACATTTTATTTCAGCAGTAAGTATTGCATATAACGGATCTAGGTCATGTTTATGTGTATAAAATGAAAATCAGTGTGTGTCGATGAACATATCTATTGCTCTAAAGAAAAAGCTTTAAAAATGTGAATTTATGAAAGATAAAATAGATTTAAAATATTCAGTAACTAAGATCAAAATATAAAATTGAATAATAGTATTCAAAATTTAGATGCTATTTTGGCATTTTAATATTTTTATTTTCAAACTTTTTTTAAAAATTAAATTCTTGATAATTTTATTCAGTTACTTCTTTATTCTTAAATTTATTTGCACAAAAAAATTAATGGCTCCTTTCCACTCACAAATTTATTAGTTTCACCATTTATTTTTTTATTTTATCACTATTCAATATCCAAATTATCCAATGAAAGTATTACAGACTATTGTTAAGGATAAGGATTGTCAGAAGAACTTACTTCTGG
The DNA here is from genome assembly GCA_964019185.1 of Maratus speculifer. NCBI lineage: Eukaryota > Metazoa > Arthropoda > Arachnida > Araneae > Salticidae > Maratus > Maratus speculifer. The sequence continues at coordinate 31,301 of CAXHSM010000005.1, read as the reverse complement.
TTTTTCTTAGAAGACAATTATATTTTATAAGTAACTGCCGTGCCATATTTAAAGTTTCTTGACACTTTTGCACAATGCTATGGTGAAATATTATAAATCGCCATTTTGAATGTTTTTTGCTTCTGCAACCCTCTGTTGATTCTATCAGCCTTATAAAATATTGTTTGTGTTTGTTATATTTTAACAGGTTCTATCACCAGTGGTGTAGTCCTAAAAATGAGATAGTATATGCTCTCAGCAGAGGGTATATGCTCAAGAGAGAAGGTATACACTTAAAGTGTATATAGGTTTTTTTAGAAATACAGGGCATATGGTGTTCCTTAAAAAAATCCTGCAGGTATACAGTGTATACCCTGGCATACCCTCCACTACGTCCATGTCTATCAAAATCAATCGACTTTTGAAATAGATTTGATACTTGCTGAGGGTTGGAAAAAAATCATGATTTTTTAGAATGCTATTTTTAATTATTGTGTTTTTATGTTTTTACAATATATGGATCAGTTTTTTTTTTTATTATAAATAACTAAAAAAGAATAAGTATTTATAATTTATAAAAATAACATAAGAAATAATTATATAGTTAAAAAAATACTTATATGCTAATTATTGATTGGTACTAAAAATTAAACATCCAGGCTTTAATCTAAAGCCATTCTATTATTTTGTAATTGAATTGTGCACACAAAAATATGAAATAAATTTAAATATGTTATAAACAGGGATGCCACTTTTCCGCCAAATGGCGGATTTCCGCTTTTTTTGATTTTTAAGAATTCGCGATTTTCGTTAAGCGATCACGAAATAAAATTACGATTTTCGTCGAACAAAAGCGAAATAAAACAGGAATTTTCGTCAAACGATTGCGAAATTACTCAGAAATTTCCGACAAACAATCGCGAAATACAACAGCTTTTTTTCGTCAAGTGATCGCGAAATATAACAGCGATTTTCGTTAAAAAATCGCGAAATATAACGATGATTTTTGTCAAAAAATCGCAAAATAAAACGGCTCTTTTCATCAAACGGTTGCGATGTAAAACAACAATTTTCATCAAACCATCGCGAAACGAAACAGTGATTTTCGTGAAACGATTGCAATGTGAAACGGCGATTTTCGTCAAACGATCATGATGTAAAACGGCGATTTGCGTCAAACGATCGCGATGTAAAACGGCGATTTGCGTCAAACGGTCGCGATGTAAAACGGCGATTTCTGTCAAACGACCGTGATGTAAAACGACGATTTTCGTCAAACGACCACGAAATAAAACGGCGATTTTCGTCAAACGATCGCGAAATAAAACGGCAATTTTCGTCAAACAATTGCGATGTAAAACGACGATTTTCGTCAAACAATCGCGATGTAAAGCGGCGATTTTCGTCTAACAATCGTGATGTAAAGCGCCGATTATCGTCTAACAATCGCGATCTAAAGCGGCGATTTTCGTCAAACGATCGCGAAATAAAACGGCGATTTTCATCAAACGATCATGAAATAAAACAACTATTTTCTCAAATAAAAAAAGAATCGCAAAAAAAGCCCTTGCAAATTTTTGCTATTTACTCCTGGAATAATCCTCGAATCTATTGCTGGATTACCTTAATTGATGTAAAATAGTGTGAAATAAAGAAAAATCATTTTTATTTACTCTTATAAACTAAAAGTTTACAAAAAAAGAAAAAAAGAGCTGTAATTCTTTTTTTAGTTTATTATAAACAATATAGTTTACAAAATTCACGCATAAATGGTCTGAAAATTGCATAATTTCCTCTTTTTTGCTATTTTCTGAGTGGCATCCCTGTATAAATGAATAGAAAATGTTAAAATTTTAAAAACAAATTAAATACAGTATATTCTCTCAAATCCCACAGTTTGATACCAGAGGTTGTGCGGATTTTAGAATTTTGCAGATTTCTGGCGATTGCTTTGTTTATATTTTTTTAAAAAGAGTTTGAATGTAATTAATAATAAAATCAAAAGTATAATGAATGCTTTCAATATACTAAACTATTAAAATAAGTAATAAACTAAAATAATAAAAATTTAAATAATTTTTAAAATGATTAAAATACTAAAAGCAAAGATCAAATTAATAATCAAAAATGTACAATTAAATATTCATTATAAAGATCAAATGTGTTTTTCCTAAATTATTCAATGAAACTTGCCTCATAAAGGTACATTACTAATTCACATCAGGATCATAAAATAATGAGGCTTTATTTCAGGTTTAGCCAGACTTAATCACTAAAAGAGCTTGATAAATGCATACCGTTTTTTCAGGTGTATAGTCCACGACTTATACAAGAAAAAAACCTTCCAAAAAGCCGCTGCGGGTTATACAAAGATTTTTTTTAAAAATTGGAAATCGTGATATTTTTTCTACAATTTTTAAACCTCAAAAAATTTGAAAAAATCATCGAAATTTGTAAATTTTTTCGCTATGCTGCGAAATTTAGAGAGTTCTCTTATGTTTGTAAAAGCTTTTTTTTTTTTTTTTTACTGCTTAAGTACAGTTATTTCTGGGTTTGAAAGAACTGTCGCAACTATCGCCAAGTATTGCCCTATAGATCTGTAATAGCCATTGTGTTTGTAGAGTACATAATCCAAAATCCAGAACCCTTCCAACCTCGATGATTCTAAATGTAAGATCATATTTAGTTTATTTTTCAAAAAAAAAAAAAAAAAAAAAAAATCTACCCTACCCTGTTGCAGAGAACAACAACAACAACAAAAAAAAAAAAAGCATGATTTATTTCCTTTCGGAACGATTCAGAGCAGTCGGTCTTTTTCAAAACGATTCCGAGGAATCGTTCCTTTACAGAGTAGTTTTATTTTGGAAGGAGTTCAAAGAATTGAAGTTTTCCAGAGTTTCATTTCGGATAGAATCCGAGGAATCGTTCCTTTTCGGAGTTGCTGCATTTCGGAACGATTCCGAGGATTCGTTCCTTTTGGGAACCAATGACCTAAGATATGTATTTACATTTTATGTCCGAAATTTTAAATCAAAATTTTAAAGTATGTGCAGATTTTAGAAGTGCAGATTTGAGGGAGTCTACTGTATTCATTTAATGCAAGCTATTTATTAAGGGTTAAAAATCACAATTCATTATTTTTTAAGCAAATGGGGATAAATCATGGATTTAATTGTTTGAACAATAACACTAATTTAGAAGCTTTGTCTATTTCTAATTTATTACGAAGTTTTGAATGAACTAGTCCAAAAGAAGACAATTGTCTTTATACTCGAGCAGATGAAGCCACGGCTGTTGTTAATTGATAAATAAATTCAATTTCAATATCGCTGGTTGTCTCTTTACCTCCCATTACATACAAGGACTTCCACCAATTATAATATCAGGAACTTTTTTCTCAAGCAATGGTAATTTTTGGAATGGACCATTTTTTGCTTGAAAATGTTCTACAATGGTGAGAAGATTTGGACAATTTTCTTTAATGAATGCCAAACCTTCATTATGTTCCTCCACACTAAGGAAAATTTCATTTTTATTTAAAATAGAGGGATTTAATAAAACCTCAGCAAAATAACAGCCATTAATAGCTTGTTTATATCTTGCTTTAAAGTTTGTAATTCTATCTTTATCATACATTTTCTAAATTTTACCCAAAATTTTCCTTTCATAGGGTAACACCCCCCCAGTAATTGGCACATTAAGAATTTGTCGTTAAACTTTAAATTTTCATTACAAAGAAATAAGCTATTTACTTGGGAATATTTTTAAATCAAAGAATGCATATCTGTGCATCTATTTTGCCCACCAAAAGCAAAAAAAAATTGAAAAAGTATTTTTATAGAAATATATTCATAACAAGTTGCTGAAATCACCAGCAATTGGCACCTAGAGCACCAATGTATGACACCTTGTGATCCAGTAATTGGCATATGTTTATATTAAAAAAAAAAAAAAAACTTTACATTTTGCATTGGGTTTAATTGCTTTAAATTAATTTACTGTTGATGAAGATGCCATATTTCAGGTTTTTGAGAGTAAGAAATCAACATATTAGTCTGAAATGTGAACACTTTAAAACAATACAATATACTTACATTAATACCCAGTAATTGTCATATGAAGCTTTAATGGATTCCAATTACTGATAAAATTTATATTTTCAAATAAAAACAAATAATAAAGAAAATTAGTCTTTAATTTTAAAATTACTTCCAAAATAAATGGTTTAATCTCAAATTGTTTGCGAATTCCTTGTAATTGGAATAGGTGCCAATTACTTGGAACTAGCAAAATTGAAGCACCATTAATTGGCATCTACCATTAATGCAGAAATCCAAATATTTGTGTTGAAAATACTTTTACACAATTAAAGTAACTCTTTTTAACTAAACAAAACTGTTGTCAATTAAAATTTAAAATATATTATAAATCAGATAATAATGAATTGAAAAGCATGCCTTCCTTAAGCCAAAGAAGAAGAATTTGCAACAAAAAATGCTAAATTGATACAAGCCATAATTGTTTCTCTTTCCTGGGCTCTATTGCCATCTCGTAGAATAAATCAAAGTTATAATCTTTAATGCAAATGAGCATATAACTGATATATGGTCTTGAATTTTTAAAAGACTAGATATAAATCTTATTTTAGGACATGTTTATAAAATGTGCCAATCACTGGTGCATGCCAATTACTGGGGGTGTTACCCTATGTGCATTCATGTGATATTGCAAAAAAAATTTATTTAAATCAAGCGATTTTTTAAAAAAAAAATCAGTTGATTTAAATCTTGATTTAAATCATGCCGCCAACCCTGCTTGCTGAGATTGCTTACAAGTCATCATTTAGAATGTTTTTTATGTGGTTTTTGGCATTTTAACACCTTTTTTTAAATTTTGAATTTTTGAGGAAATGTTGTTTGAGATCATTTATCTCTGTTAAAAACTACTATGCTAAATTTTATGTTTCTAAGCCCTTCAGTAATACAAAAATTATCTTCTTAGAGCGTTTTTTGTTCCTACTCCCTGTTTGGAGTAGTGTCACCGAATTAAAATATAAGCCTATGTGGAGCAAGGACTGTCACCATTTTTTAAAAAATTGGTTCATTACTTGATGAGATTGCTTAAAAATTGTAATTTGGAACGCTTTTTGCTCCTTTTCATTCTTTTTAAATTTTGTATATTTTGTGAAATGCTCTTAGAAATCATTTATGTCTTATAAATATTATCATGCTAAATTTTGTGTTTCCAGTCTTCCAGTAACATAGAAGTTGCATTTTTAAAATGTTTTTTGCCCCTGCACCACCTTTTAGGATAGTTACATCTGCATAAGTTATAGCAAGGACTGTCACCATCCTTTTAAAATGATTATTTTAAAAATCGGTTTGTTACTTTCTGAAATTGTTTAAAAACTGCTTTTTAGAATGCTTTTTGAGCAATTTTACAATTTTTAAATTTCATATTCTTTAGGAAATGCTCTTAGAGATCATTTATATCTTAGAAATATTAACATGCCAAATTTTGTTTATAAATACAAAAGTTGTATTTTTAGAATTTTTTTGCTCCTGCACCAACTAAAAGTGCTGTTGCATAGAGCTGTTGCAAACCGCACATATTCATTAACGTATAATGGGTATTCTCTAAAATACGAAATACCAAATCGTTTCTATGAAATATCACTCATTTGTAGTTACTGCCAATATGCCACTGAAAAAAACGAAACTAGCTTCAAACTCTGTTTACGTATGTTTGTACAATTCATGAATCAAACCAGACAGTCGACGGATAAGAGATGTGAATTAGGTGCCAATCTGAGTCCTTTCAGCATGCGTATCGATCAGTTTGAATGTATCAGTTATTCTCAAATGATTTGTATTTCATAGGTCTTATTGATTTATTTATTATGGAAAGAAAAAGCAGTACATTGTGAACACATTTTCCGCAGTATCAAGTGATAAAGCAAAACGTGATTTATGCCAAATGAAGTATTCAATTAAAGGAAGTTCAATGATGAATAAAAAAAAAAAAAAAACATTTAATAGTAAAGCATCGTCTATCACATGATAGTTTGGTTGCATCAAAACCATTGTTACTGCCATCATTGAACCAGCAGCTTAGTAATATTGATGAAAATGTTGCAGAGAGCAATGTAAATTTTCTGAACATTTTCAAGAAATTAAGTTTTAAAAGTTACAAGTTTTCTTTAGGTATATTATTTTCCTATAAAAATATCTTTGCATACGTATTTATATTTTATATTTGAAAACATTTCCATGATAAAGACAAATTTTTAGATTGCTTTTAAAAATGTTTTTATGATAAAGTTTTTTTTCTCTTTTTTTCATTGATTTTAAAAATATATTTGCTGTTTGTTTTTAAATTTCATATCTGAAGGAAAAAAAAAGTATTTTAAAATATATAAATAAAAATTTCAGAGATAATAAAGGATTGAAGTATAATTGTAGGTGTGTGTTTGATAGGATGATCACATAAGAAATAAAACATTGTTATTAAATTATTCCAGAAATTAAATTTTCATTACACATAATTACACATATTTTGTTATTGTAAAATTAGTGAGAGAATTTGCTTGTAAAAACATTTTGTTTGTGTAATTACATCTCATAATTTTATTGTATAAATTTTGTAAGCTTTTACTCTTGCTAAATTGATTTCTCCTATTATTCTTTATTTTCATAAGTAATAAATTCTACAATTTAGACATGTAGTACTCAATTATGTATCGTTTTTAATTTTGTTTGCCAAAAAAAATTAGAAACTTGATTAAATCTGTGTTTTATGGACAGATAGATGGCAGCATATAACAATATGTGACAAGTAAAAAAGGCTATTTTTTCCAAATATTCATGTTCCATATGTAACTAGATTTGTATATGTTATGTAGTGCATACGATGATTTTTAATAGTCGGTTTCTGAGCAGTAACGAGTAACGATAATTTTTAAACGGGTAGTCAATTTAAAAATAACGCCATCACACGGGTATTTATTTAGCCGTTAGTTTTACAATACTACAGTTGCGGGTAAAAATTTGATAGCGACAAAAATAACCTGGAATTGTCAGTTTTTTTTCTATTTTTATGTGTTTCATTTGCAGTTTGAGAAAAGTCTGTTCCACCATCAGATTTCCAATCATACTGGCTGTTACTTATGACTCATTTCATCAGAATCGCACCAATACAAGACAGTTACTTGCTTTCCAAGCAACTCTCTTCGAGCCATAGGATAACATGGAGACACCTGGAATTTGAAGCGATTTTGATCCGTTATGTGTATAGCACATTAAAGAGTAGTGACACCTACATAAGATTGAGCCTATATTGGAGTAAGAACCTTAGGCATCATTATATTTTAAATCTGTTTGTTATTTTCCGGGATTGTTTAAAAATCGCTTTTTAAAATGCTTTTCATACATTTTTGCCCTTTTTTAAATTATATATTTTTTAGTAAATGTTTTTAGTGGTAAGGTAATTTATACCTTATAAGTAAATAACATGCCAAATTTCATGTTTCTGGGTACTTTAACTAAGATTTTTTTTTAAGTTATAGGTCAAACCTATGGTCAACAACTAGCAGACTGCAGTCCACATCAGGAATCTTTGAAAAGACTTTTCGCATTAACTGTTCACGCTATGAAGCAAACTATAAAAAACTGGCTCAAGACTGCATATATAATTTTTTTGCATTATTATTTAAACATATAACTGCCTTTTCTATTTTAGTATGTATATGTGAAAATTTCAGAAAAAATATGACTTTTCTGTTTTATATTATATGCTTGTATGTAAAAATTACAAATTAAAAGTAATAAGTCATTGCTTTACTTATTTTTTATTTTATTTATTTATTTATTTATTTTATTTTATTTTATTTTTTTTATTTATTTTTTTTTTTTTATTTTTTTTTATTTTTTTGTTCACTGGACCTTAATAAAAATTTTCAAAAGTATTCTGACAATTAAAATTACTTGTGAGAAGATAAATATATTTTTTCTTTTTAGTTAGGTACGATTAGTAATTAAATAAACAATCAAGTAATTAGTTATTTCACTTATGCATTTTTTTTTTCAGATATTTTACTTCAATATTTTCTCTACCTCTTTCTAAAGAATATTAAATTTTTAAAACAAATTGCATACCTCTAGAATTTTAACAATCAGTTGGTAATGATTCTAGGGGAAAAGTGCCAATGTGCTATACTTTTAAAAAAGTAACACATTTAAATTTATCTTATAAACATGGCCAAATTCTTCTAAAACATATCAAAATACATTAACACAGCTTAATACAACAGTCCTTGTTAATTAGCGTATTGCGTATTATAAATTTTTCACAACTGATCGTTCTACACATTGTTATCCCTTTAAGACCCAGCTCGCACGATCGTGCGGGTTAGACATTCATTTAAATTTTTGCTTCTGAAACAGTCGTATGTAATATAAACCCAAATCGAACGATTGTTCTGGTTAGCTGAAAGAGTAAAGTATCTTTTTTTTATCAACAGATTGCGGTAATAGTCCATGTTTTACATTCAGGCGGCATGTCTAGCTTTGTTTACAAGTACAACGGACGTAGCTCATCATTTTATCTGTCGTAAAAAGGTAATTATCAATATATTTTTAATTGCTTAGATAAAAACTTTTGCTTTAATGTCTAAATAAGTGTAATATAATAAAAAACATTAATTATATACTATTTATTTTGTTCTTACGACTCAAGATTTCGTCACCCGCACGATTGTGCAACTTGGGCGTTACGTTAGTCAGTGCTACTGTAAAGGTAAGTGTTTTTCAATGTTCATTTTGTTTTCTGTTTCAACAATTTTGATGACAGCCAAAATAAAACGAAGTATGCTGTTACACAATTAATACTATATTATTTTCTTCGGTGTTGTCATAGATACCCCCCTTTTTTTAAAATTAATTTTTACTTTTTTTCTTTTTAATTAATAAAATTTTCAAATACTTTTTCTAATTTTTTATGCAGTACTTTGTTAACTTTTAATAAAGCAAAATAAAATACTTTTTCAGGTGTCTAAACGGAAAAGAATTCTCACTCAAGAAGAAATATTTCAATTGATGAATAAATCAGATTCTGAATATAGTGATCTCTCGGATGATGACGACATTACGGACAAAACATTTCAAGCATATTTATTAGAAGGACAGTCAAGTTCAGATGAGCTCGATGAAGAAAAAAAGACAATTTTGGATCGTTCTTCCTCCTCAAAGTTTCCTGAATTCATGTCCCAAAGTTCTACCTCCAAGGCAATTTCGGAAAATACTAAAAGAATGAAAAAAGAAAAAAAGGAATACAAGCGGACTGTTAAAAAGTTCATTTCTGTACCACATCCTGGAACTTCAGATTTCACGCAACTGCAGGTAGGTTTCTCATTTCTTAAATTGTAATAAAAAAAGGTATAGACTTATAGAAGAAATTAAATCGATATAATAAATAAAAGCTTTAAAAATATGACAAATACTTTTAAATTAATTAAAATATTATTTTTTTAAGTCGATAAGTACATCTCCAATATTATTTTTTTTCCTTCTTTTTTAGGCTTTAGAGGCAACCATTTCCCATGTGTTGATGACATTTCAAGGCCTCGCAAGTGCAGGTTTGAAAACTGCGAAGAAAGTTCAAAAACACGTTGTGAAAAATGAAACGTTTATTTGTGTATGTCAAAAACAAAAACATGTTTTAAAGATTTCCATTGTAAAAAAGTAACCAGTCCATAAAATAAAAAATAATACATCAATAATTACCACATTTGTCAAAAAAATTTTGTTTCAATTTCTCTCTTTTATCCATTTAGAGCCAGAAAATGTATATATCTTAACATGTAATAAGTAATGATTTCACAGGAAAAGCCCACCCCGCACAATCATGCAGGTGTGGCTTTCACAGAAAAAGCCCAACCCGCACGTTCGTGCGGGTACTTTTCACGCTCTTGGGGGTGAAGAAAATTTTTTTAATTATTTTTTTAGGTGTCATTAGGGTTAGTATAGAATTAATAAATATAGGAATTTAATATTTAATGATGAAAATGTTTCGGGTCTTAAAGGGTTATGTCTGATCCAAATCATCGTTATATTGCTGATTTAAAACTTATTTACTGTAATAGCAATTTTTTCATTAAATTAGGGAATATAGATAGTATACAGTTAATAGTTCTTAAATTAGGAAATAAAGTTAAACTAATGTATCAAATTTAGTCCTCTCTAGAGAATTGCAATGTTTTTCAATGTGGGAATGCAGATTCTTCTTAAATGCAAAATTCATTGTTTACATCTAAGAAGTTGTGCTTTAAATAAGAGAATTGCATCATAATGATATTTTAATGTGATAACTAAAGTATACTAAATTTTTTTCTAGTGATTGATTGGCAAATCTCACAATTTTTTCCAGCCAAAAAATGACAATTTTTGTTTTTTTTTTTTTTTTTTTTATCCTGCTACCAACGTATGAATCTCATAATATTTTATTTTTACCAATTGATGAATTTTATGTTTTTGAAATTTGCAAAAATTTTTAGTATAATTTGTTTGCATATATAATATGAAAAGGGCAAAACCATAATAAGTAAAAAATTAACCTTCAAATGAACCTTTTTACTTTGCATAATGAATCTGCTAGTATCAGCATGCTTGGTGCCGATATTTTAAGCTTCATTCATCATAAGCATCATTCCATGAATTGAATGCTTGAAATAAGTTAACATTCAAACCATGAGGTTCAAACGCTCATATTATAAAACCTAACATTAATTAAAAGTAAATATTCAAATACCTTCAGGATCTTCAAATATGATGTATGTATACAAATCAGTATCCATAGTGAATACAATCCACAATTGTGCATCATGAATGTGGCAAAAGATTAATTCTTAATATATATTTATTTCACATGAATTTCATATATATAATGTATTGTGAAATATATGTATTTCACAATTAACCAAATGAGAAAAAAATGCATATCGTCATAAATTTATTTATATTTTGAATAAGTACTATGACACAAAACTTTTATTTGGTTTTCGAAAATGCAAAATATAAATGAATTGAAATAAATACTTATGAAAAAAATGTCAAAGTTAATGCTTGATTTATGCAAAATAATAAAAAGAATTCTCTAATTTTTATGTAAACAATTTTTTGCAAGGTGTGTGTGTGTGGGGGGGGGGGGCTTGTTTGTAGAATGGGTCGTGTTAACCTCAAAACTAATGCTTGTAAACTGTATTATGAAAGTTATGTTTTAATTTTTTCATTCGTTTTAAATCAGGTGCTATGTATTGCAACTGTTTCAGAAAAAGCAATTCCAGCAAAAAATTGGCATATTTTCATGATCAGGACACTTGTACACCAAACACTACCCTCAGTTTAAATGTTGATAAATATATCTTTCAAATTCATAAACAGATTTAGCTATAATAAATATACAGGACTTAGCAAGGTCTCAACAGAATTTGTTGGCTATCTTACATAAAAATGATGGGCAGTAAATATTTCAAATACAAAAAGATGTACAAAAATTATGTAATTTTTTACCCTAAATGTAATTTTCATTAGCCTGTTGAAGAGCAGTGTGATATATAATTTTAATAAAGACCTGTATCAGAAATTTTCAAATCAATTGGTACATTTTTAACTGGTAGTAAAAAGGTTGAAAAATCCTAGATTTCAAATAATTTTTTCCTTAACATTCTGGTGTTATTCAGCAGTACAGAAACACAATTATTTGCCACTGAAAGATTTAAAATTCAGTATCCATGAAAATTCGAGATTGTTTACATGTTAAGTGTCATGTCAGTCACCAGTGACTGACACTGAACTTTCCGTCTAGCCAGCTGTGACTGACACTGTGTTGATGGTCTAACGGGAATCTTATTTAGAGGTCACCAGAAGGAACGACAAAATATACTGGACAGTCAACATGTTAGTCAAGTCATGCAGTTTATCTTCATGTGAATAAAAAGAAGTGACATCTGTTTCTTGTAGTAATTTGGAAATCATGCTCTTCCGAATAGTTTTGGACTAGGCACTGTATCTATTTTTTTGAGTAATAAAAAATGAGCAATCTCATTTAAACAAAATTCCTATCCTAATTTCTGTTATTACTACTAAATGAAATTAATAATTACAATACACTTAGCCATTGAACGAAGGTTTAATTTTACAGAATTTCAAATATAAAGATGATAATTCTGGAATTGTCTGACAAAAAAGTCATTGTTTTCCTCTTGATTTCAAATATTCTTTTTTACTAAAATTCCTATGATAATTAAGCATTGCAAAAACACAATTGCTTGCCCCAGAAAGTTCTTTTTTAGAAATGTCTGACGTTCGTATACATTTTTTAATGATATTGCTGATGTACAACAACTAACAAGCATAAAAAAGTATTTTAAAGTTGTGCCAACCTAATTTTTTTAGTTGATATAGCCCAACCAAATTTTAGGTTGGACTGACCAAATCATTTTGTTAACTTAATGTTGTTCTAACCAAATAAATTTGGTAATAACAACCAAATCCATTTGGTTGTTATAACCAAAATAAAATGTACTTGGTTATAACAACCAAATAAATTTGGTTCTAACAACCAAAAAAAATTTTGTTACAACAACCAAACATTTGGTTATAACAACCAAATAGATTTAGTTGTTACCAAAATTATTTGGTTGGAACAACATTATTAAGTTAACAAAATGATTTGGTCAGTCCAACCCAAAATTTGGTTGGGGCTATATCAACTAAAAAATTAGGTTGGTACAACTTTATTTTAGTAGTTTCAACAAAAGTTTTTTCTGTGTATAGTATACAATACTTTGGATACAGTATACTGTTAGAAATCTTTTTATTGTTCCTGTAAATATACAGGAAGTAACTTTTATTACACCTCAGCAACATATATCACATTCATAAACTGTGAAATAGTTTAATATAATTTAAACACACCTCAAACAATAGCAAATATTCTTTGCATTACAGATTGTATAGAATGTATATTTTAGTATATATTTCATAGATGCATATAAATTTTATTATGTTCAAAGGAATGTAATACCATTAAAATGCATTTGAAACTTTTTTCCCTATTGACCACAATGTAACGGAATACTTTAGACTGTCCTGTAATTGATCTATGCATACAATTTTCATAAAATTTGAAATGACTGAACAAAATTATGTAATAATTATATATTTTTAATTTCAAATGATTCCATGGGTGGTTTTTGCATTGTTATATGCGGACAGACTGACAAACTGAATTACAACTATAGGTGCTATGTACTTAAATAATTACGAGTGCACTTAAAAAGTGTTTTCTGTTCCATTAATATGCTGCTGTTTCAGTTTCTTTTTCTCCATTTCTGTGCACTTTGGCTTTTAGTAGTAGACAATTTATACCAAACATTACTATATGTTTCAAAGTTAACTTTGGCCCCCCTAACATCCATGAGTCTCGGCAAAAGGGGGGGGGAGCAAGGGGTAGCCTACATGTTGATATACTTGGCAACTTTGACAGTTGGCAATTTTTTTCAAAACTTTAATAAAAAACTATAATACACTTTCTATTTCTGATAGATATGACAAAAGTTACAAATGTAATTTGAAATTTTAAAAGAACTGTGTTGCACTTTCTAATAGTGGTGGCTTGGTAAAATTATAAAACTAGTTGGTAAACACCAAAAAACTACTTATTTTTGCTTTACACAGAGTTGATAAAAACTGAAAATTGACTTGGCAATTTCAGGGCCGCTTCCCCACCAATAAAAAGTCTTAGCGATGGCCCTGCTACTTCTCCTACAAATTTGTTGGTCTGGTTGTAAAACATCCGGTATATATGTGTATATGTATAAAGAAACTAAATGGAAATTGAGGACATATAGTACTACAAAGGCCACCTGATTGAATCCCCACAAGGCATTTTAAATTAAATTCTCATTCATTCAAATAAATTACCATTTACATTCATTAATAATAAAATCAACTTTAATGCTTTTATTTTTATAGTTGGTGAATAGCTTTAAATTTTGTCCAATTTTCTCTGCTTGAGAATTGTGTTATTCACTGGAATATATGGTTTAGATATACAGTAAACCCCGATAATTCAGATTAATTGGGACCGGATTACCCGGAGAATTAGATAAAAATGAAATAAAATGAAACATACTTACTGAAAAACACCTTTATATTAAATTGATTGAATATTTACAGACAGTAAAAATGTTTACTTTGCTGAATTCTTCCGATAAGTTTTCAGAAAAAGTTTTTTTTTATTCCGAATATGGCGATGAAACAATGTTATGGAAATTAGCTAATATCGCTTCTCAAACTTGAAAAGAAAATGACCAAACTGATCCGGAGATCTGGATTAACGGGGTCCAAATTAGCAGGGTTCTACTGTATATATATACCCTGCACATTGATTCCATTACTAAAGAATAAATTACTTTTGTGTATTGATTAAAAAACATACCATACAATAAATTCTGCTGTTGAAAGACACTGGGGGGGTGGGGGGTATTTATTCTAAATTGCAGGTATAAAAACTTGTAAACCACAATACAGAGGCATCTTTCATATTAATAAATTCTGAAGCTTCTGTTTTTTCAATAAAGAGAGCACAGTTGTCCTTATTCTCCAATGGATTTCCTATAGTAGGGAAAAGAATCTTTTAATTATAAAAATTAAAAAATTGAATTACAAATAAAAAAAAAATAACTACATATATTATAAGAAGCAGACATCAGTACATTAAAACATTTTCCCACTTTTAATATCCATGTTCCAAAAAATCTTAAAAATAATATACAACCACACATACAGTCAAACCCTGTAAATAGCATCCTTCTTAATACGTGATTTTTTGTCGGTAACTTGAAATATGCTTGTAAAATATTTAATGGTTATGTATATTTAAGAAAATATGTATTCAAATGACAAATATGCAAACCCATTTAAAAGGCAAAATCTTATCAGTCCCTGGAAAGAAAACCCCCAGGGGGATACCTTCTTTAGGTATTCACAGGCTTCACAATCACAGGCATCTGAGTGATCTTTCTCCTTTCCTTTTCCTCTTACTCCTCTGGTCTTCCTATCCTCTTAGTTTCACTCTAATTGTGGTTTCCTCTTCGGAGGAGAGGGCAATTCCGCATGAGCTGATATCATCCTGTATATCGACTAATGGGGAATTGTAAACCACCCACGTGTTGGCTGTGCATGGCGACCCGTGTCCCTGAAAAGGAGGATCCTGGCAGTTGAGGGAAACCAACACACTGCTTTGGCCTCTGCTTCAAGTAGACGGGAGGTGCATATTGGTCCCGTATGTACCAATCGCCTGGTCAGCTGATTTTTGTCACTGGCTTTAGGAATCAAGTGATCGAGCAAATACTAGTCATCTCGTTAAGGGTGGAGGCTGACATAAGTCTGTCTTATGACTGTATGGGCCTTGTTAGCACTGGTGCACGAATGTGCATCCCCTTATTGGGCTCAGTAGTGGGTGATGCGGCCAAGGTCTAAAGTTATTTTTTTTCATAATGGATGGAAAAACTTCATTTCCTTCTATCTCTCTCCCAAGTGGAGAGCAACAAACTGTCCAGACTCCCTCATTTACTCACTTTTTTACTGTTAACGCACTGATAGCCACTCTGATAGTTCCTTAAAAAAAAACTTCACCTTTTCTCTATGCTGAAACATTTCAGTCTGTCTTGGGAGATGGTCATTCTCTCAAAAAACTACAATCTGGGGATTTACTGGTTGAGGTTTCTGTAGCCAAACAATCACAACTTCTCTGCAATTGCTCTACAATAGGCAACATTTCTGTTTCTGTACAAACTCATAAAACTTTAAATACGAGCCTCAGTGTAATATCTGAACCTGACTTTTTATACTGCACCAAAAACGAAATTTCAGAAAATTTAAAAGACCAAAATATTATAGATGTATGCCGTATCACCATCTGTAGAAATCGGCAGATATTTCCCACTATACTCATTATTGTAACTTTCAATAGTCCCACATTGCCAACAAGAATTAAAGCTAGTTATCTAAGCTGCCCAGTCTGACCATATATACCAAACCCTCACCGATGTTTTAAATGCCAGCTTTACGGTCGTACAAACACAAATTGTCGTGGATCTGTTACCTGCGCACGTTGTGCAGAAGTGGGCCACAACAATAAATCTTGTGGAAAACCTAAATGCTGCGCAAATTGTAAAGGTGATCACACATCTTATTCTCGCACTTGTCCTAATTGGAACTGGGAAAAAAAAAATCTTACTATAAAAATTAGCCCGTAAAGTTGTTGAATCCAGAACCCCATCCGTTGGAATTTCCTACTCCAGTATACTCAAGCAGCAGTCAACATATGTAAGACACATAAGTACCCAAACTGATTCCAGATTTCCACCCAGTAAATCAAGCGTAACACAATCAACCAGCACTCCAGTTAAAGAATCCAGTGATGTCTGTCTCCCTACTAAAATGACTGGAAACCCACAATAGAATGTTGGCAACCATCTTCAGAGCCTGTTAAAATAATTCATTTAGAAAAACGGCAACATAAAGAATATCCAAACTCAAAACTAATACTATGACTGTTCCATCCACTAAAACTCAAAATGAGACTAAGGCTGCTACCTCTCCGTGTGATCTCCAAATGTTCAACCAATCAAAGACAAAAGCTGCTACTAGTACTAAAATACCACATAAATCTGATTTGCGGCGTACATATAACATGAAACAAAAAAAAATCCCCAACTTCTGCCTCTTCACAGTGGAAACTGTGGGGAGGAAGAAGAAAAAGTCGGACCTAAGCTTCTGTATCAGAAATGTGAAGGAAGGAACCTAAACAAATGCAACACTATGTCGAAGAGGCCATGAAATCAGAATCTTATAGCAATGACTGATTCCAATGAAAATACAGTGCTTGAAGATTACGTGCCTATTTGACCATGAATTGTTTCTATTAATCTGCGTTCTTATGAAATTAGTCTTTAGCTCACAGGCTATCATAGCCTGAGAGCTTATGTGCCCGTCCGTTCTGTATGTATGTGCGTTCGTGCGTAACGCGATAACTCGTGATAAAAATATCGGATCCACTTGAAATTTTGTATATAGGTATATCCTGATAAGGCGCTTCCCTCATTAGTTTTTGGAGTTCATTCGATATGTATAAGAGGGGGAACGGGGGGCTCTTGCCCCTCCCCTTAATGGATATAAATGGGTTTTTCATGCAGAATTAACAGTTTTTGTCCAAATTTAGATATAGGATCATTCTGATGAGGCTATTCCGTGACTGTTATTATGTGTTCATTGAAAAAGTATAAACAGGGGGAACTGGGGTCATGACCTCCCCCTTAATTGATATAAATGGGATTTTCATGCAGAATTAACAGTTTTTGTTCAAAATTTAGATATAGGATCATTCTGATGAGGCGAGTCCGTGGCTGTTATTAGGTGTTCACTGAATAAGTATAAACAGGGGGAACGGTTGGTTGGTTGGTTGTATGGATTTTAGTGGCACAAAATCCCTTGAGGGACATGCTGCGCCAAAACAAAGAGTAATAAGGCAAAAAGCCAAGGGGACAAAAAAAAGACTGTCTGGATGGGGTATCCCATTCAGATACAGTCAGGCAAACGTAAAAATTAAAACATAAGTACTATGCCATCCAGATGTCATTAAAGTGCTAAAAGTTAAAGTCATAAAAAACAATGATACAAATGAAGAGATTATATTTCAGAATAAAGTCTAGCATGTTTTAAAAAGGTAAAAAGTGCCCCATGAGGTGTCTCCCCAATGAGGTTTGTCAAGATTGGTGATGATGAATTAAAATACAGTCTGTACAAGTGCCGGTGGCCAGGACAGTCAGTTAAAATATGATGTATGGTCAAGATATCAAAATGACAGTGAGGACACATGGGGGCATCCTCCCGAAGCAAGAGATGTTTATGTGTGATTCTTGAGTGCCCAATTCTCAGACGAGTCAAAAGAACGTCAGTTTTCCTTGGATAAGTCGGAGGCCAATTCACAATTGTAGGTTTAATAGGGTGCAGCTTATTATTGATTTCTAAATTCCAGTCTTCTTTCCATTTATTCGTAATAAAATGTTTAATATCTAGTTTAACGTCTGAGAATGGTAATTTATGATGTAATGGATTACGAGCAAGTTTTGCCGCCTCATCAGCTTTTTCATTACCAGGGATGCCCATGTGTCCAGGTACCCAGCAAAATAAAATATTATAGCCACGTCTAGTCAAATTAGCAAAAGAATCCAGAATGGCTGAGACATAAGAATGTTTTTTAAAGGATTTTAATGCATCAATAGAACTATTTGAATCAGTATAAATGATGAAAGATGTGTTATGATGATGAGATATGGTTGGTTGGTTGGTTGTATAGGGTTTAATGGCGCAAAATCCCTTTAGGGACATGCTGCGCCAAACAAAGACATAAATATAAAAAAACATGGGGTTAAACAAACGAAATAGAAAAGGCTATCTGGATGGGGTATCCCATCCAGATATAGTCGAAAAACTGTAAAAAAAAAAAACATTTAAAAAATTAAAGACAAGTATTTTGTAAAGGTGTTAGTATCAAGAAAGGCATCTGGATGGGGTTTCCATCCAGATTGCCAAAAAAGGAATGTCAAAGTTAAAGTTTAAAGAGGTCCTAAATCATAAAATAAAAGCCTGCATGTTTTAAAAAAGCAAAGAGTGCCCCATGAGGTGTTTCCCCAATGAGGTTTGTCAATAGTGGTGATGAAGTTTTAAAATAGAGTCTATAAAGGTGCCGGAGACCCGGACAGTCTGTCAAAATATGATGAATGGTAAGATAATCAAAATGACAGTGTGGACAAATGGGTGCATCCTCCCTTAATAAAAGATGTTTATGAGTCATCCTAGAGTGTCCAATTCTCAGACGAGTCAGAAGAACATCTGTTTTTCTTGGATAGTTTGGAGGCCAGGTCAAGATAATTGGTTTGATATAATGTAGTTTATTATTGATTTCTAAATTCCAACTTTCTTGCCAGTTATTATGAATAAAGTGATTTATAATTAGTTTAGTGTCTGAGAATGGTACTTTATGGTGTAAAGGGTTAAGAGCAAGCCTTGCCGCCTCATCTGCTTTTTCATTACCAGGAATACCCATGTGTCCAGGTATCCAGCAAAATAAAATATTATAACTTCGTCTAGTCAATTTAATATAAAAATCCAGGATGGCAGTGACATAAGCATGTCTTTTAAAAGATTTAAGTGCGTCAATAGAACTATTTGAGTCAGTATATATGATGAAGGATGTGTTATTATGATTAGATATGTGAACCATGGCTCTCTCTATTGCAATTAATTCAGCTGTAAATATAGAAACAGAAGGATGAAGCTGATAACTTAAAGAAATATTATTACAGAAAACGCCACAGCCAACACCATTTCCACTCTTTGAGCCATCTGTATAAATGTCGATAAAATTTTTATAATCTGCACGGTGTGAAGCAAATAATTGTTGAAAAGCAGCAGCAGGTAAATTCTTTTTATCATAATTTTTAAAAGGATGAAGGGTTTTAATATCAGGTGGGTGCCAAGGAGGATAAATATGCAGTGGACAAGTACTCACCTCAATGTTACTCAGAGGGCTATTGTTGGTTTTGCTTCTCATTCTGACACCAAAAGGTGGGATGCAAGATGGGCGATGCTGGTAATGAATATCATTGTCAGTATTTAAAATTAGAGTATGAAGTGGATGGCTGGGATGTGAAAGGATACGGTAAAACAAATCTAACGAAAGTTTTTCACGAATATGGTAGAGTGAAGGTTCGTTACAATCAACATATAAGCTTAAAACTGGTGATGTGCGAAATGCAACAGAGCAAACACGAAGTGCGCTATGGTGCACCGTGTCAAGTTTCTTAAGAACAGACTTTCGTGCAGAGCCATAGACCTGGCAGGCATAGTCAATTTTTGAACGGATGACAGCGCGATAGATCTTAATAAGAGAGGTACGGTCTGCTCCCCAAGAAGTATTAGAAAGTACCTTAATTAAATTTAGAGTTTTTTCACATTTTGTCCGTAATTGTAAAACATGAGGTAAAAATTTAAGTTTACTGTCAAAATAGAGGCCTAGATAGCGGACGTTGTCAACAACAGGAATTTGTGTTGATCCAATAAAAATTTCAGGGTCTGGATGCAGATCCCTACGTCTACAAAAGTGCACACAAGAAGTTTTGTCATCAGAGATAACAAAACCATTTTTATTAGTCCAATTAAAAATATTTCTAATAGCAATTTGCAACTGTCTTTCGATAAAACGCATATCCTCTCCCATACACATAATCCGGAAGTCGTCAACATATAAATCTCCCTTCACAGAAGGGGGGAGTTGACTGAGAATACCATTTATTTTAATAGCAAAGAGGGTGACACTCAGGACACTGCCCTGGGGAACACCCTCTTCTTGTTCATAAAACCTAGATAAAATACCACCAATTCGGACTTGAAATAGACGAATAGCAAGAAAGTTTTTAATAAAAATAGGGAGATTCCCTCGAAAGTCCAGATTAAAAAGGTCGCGGAGGATGCCATAGCGCCATGTTCTATCATAGGCTTTCGCCATGTCGAAAAATACTGAGACCAAATGTCTGCGTTTAAGAAAAGCTGTCCGAATGTAGTGTTCAAGATGAATTAAATTATCGATAGTAGACCTACCACGTCGAAATCCACTTTGAAAAGCGGCAAGGCAATTGTTCGTTTCTAAAACATGCATGAGGCGGCAATTGACCATCTTTTCAAGAAGTTTGCAAAGGCAGCTAGAAAGGGCTATAGGCCTGTAATTATTGGGATTAGTTGTATCTTTCCCTGGTTTAGGGAAAGGTATAATAATAGCTCTGCACCAAGCATTTGGAAAACTCTGCTCAATCCATATCCTGTTAAAAAAGGATAGGAGATTATTGAGAGAGAAAGAAGAAAGGTGCTTGAGCATAGTATAAGTAATCCCATCATGGCCTGGGGCAGATAAACGACTTTCCTTTAAACATTTTATCAACTCTGAAATAATAAATGGTTCATTATAAGCATGCGAGTGATGAGAATTAAAATTAAGCCTTGTTCTTTCAGTTTGTCTTTTATAAGTTAAAAAAGGTTCCGAGTAAGAGTCAGAGCTTGATATAGATGCTAGGGTATTTCCTATTGTGTCAGCGATGTTCTTAGGTGAAGCAATGGTTTGTCCATTTTGTTTTAAAATAGAGATATGATTTTCAGAGTACAGGCCCATGCATTTTTTTACTTTATTCCAGAGTTCTTTACTGGATGTGTTAGAGTTAATACTTGAGATGTAGTTGATCCAAGATTCACGTTGGCTTTTACGCCGAACTTTTCTAGCTTCTGCCTTTGCTTTTTTATATGCAATATAGTTAGCATCATTTGGATACCTCCGAAATTTGCCCCATGCCTTTTGTTGCTCTTTTTTCGCCTTTTGACATTCACTGTTCCACCATGGTTTCCTATGTCTTGAATTAGAGGAAGTTTTAGGTATAGTAATATCTGCAGCATTGATAATACATTGAGTGATATTATCAAGTGCATCGTCTATGTTACCTGTGGTCATATCACTTGTAATTTTGGCGAGGTTGGTGAAAGTTGGCCAATTGGCTCTGTCATATATATAACGTTTAGCACACATATTAGAATCCCTGTCAGGAGTAGTCTGTGAGATAAAGATTGGAAAATGGTCACTGCCGTGGAGATCATTGGAAACCCAGAAGTTCCAATATGGATAAATAGACGGGGAGCAGATGGTAAGGTCTATTGCATGAAATGTGCGTGAAGGTTCATGAAAGTATGGTCTCCATTATTGAGTAGGCATAAGCCATTGTCAGATATTAATTTCTCTATCATATCGCCACGTTGGTTAGAGTTATTATTACCCCACAGTTGACTGTGGGCATTAAAGTCTCCCACAATGATGAAAGGAGTGGGGAGTTGAAGAAGGAGACTATCAAGATTTGTTGCCTGAATAGAAGTGTTTGGTGGTAGATAAATAGAGCAGATGGTAATAAGTCTGTTTATATGGACTCTGATTGCAACTGCTTGTAAGTTGGTATTTAAGTTGATTTGTGAATGGGGTAAATTACGAGAAATAAAGAGAGCCACTCCACCAGTGGCCCTGTCACTACCTGTAAAGTCTTTTCTGTAAGTTGCATAGTTGCGTAATTTCGCTTTGTCAATGGGTCTTAGATGGGTTTCCTGGAGAGCTAGGCATAGTGGTTGATGGTCAGAAAGGATATTACGGATTTCGTCACGTTTATTGTGATAACCACGGCAGTTCCACGAGATGATATTAGACATGAAAGGAATGTTAGATATGTATATCTATGTCATTTGTTTCGGAGGTAGTAGACATGCTACTATCTCCATCGTCCAATACTTCATCCCTTTCAGGATGAAGTTTTAAGGCATCATCATCCATATGTGTTTCGTCTTTTTGATTCTGTTGCTTAAGAGTATCATTTCTAGATGTCTTATTTTTTTTCTTTTTGGGTGGATTTTCAATTGGTGCAGCTGATTTAATACGTAGGGTATGTTTTTCAATATCAGATCTGATGTTTGACTTTAGAGGTGTTGTTTTAGCTATGTTTTGAGCACATCTTTTATTAAGTGGGGGTTTAGGAGTAAGTGAATTAGGATATAAGGATTGAGAGGAATTAGAAGAGGAACTTTGTGACAAATTGGGAGGAATAGAATTCATTGACTTTGAAGGCATAGATTGTGTAGATGTAGTAGTCTTACCAGATTTATTATCCAAGGTATCTTTTTGCTTTGGTTTGAAATTTATTTCTGCAGGGAAATATGTTTGAGTTGCAATAGTTTGATGGGTTTTACGGTTTGTTTTAGATAGAGCAGTGGCATATGAGACACCAACTATGGGTGTTCTGGATTCAACTATTTTTCTAGCTTCAGGGTAAGATATATTTTCTTTTGTACGTATTGTTTGGATTTCTTTTTCTTTTTTCCACATTTCACAGGTTTTTGAGTATGATGGATGATCTCCTTTACAATTTACACAGTGAGCGGTAGCACTACAATTGTCACTTTCATGATCAACCGTACCGCACCGACCACAGGTCAATTTGCCACGACAAGAAATTTTGGAATGTCCAAAACGTTGACATTTAAAGCAACGTATAGGGTTCGGGATGTATGGTCTAATGGAACATGATAAGTATCCAGCCCTTATGGATTTGGGTAAGTTAGGTGAGCCAAAAGTAAGTATAATATGCTTTGTAGGTATTTGTATTTTATTGGTTGGTGTTTGTTCATCATTACGGAAAATTTTTATTCGTTTAACTGCTATAACATTTTGATCCTTTAAGTTTTCTAATATTTCATCTTCATTAACATGTAGGAGGTCCGATTCAGAGATTACTCCGCGAGAAGTATTAAGAGTTCTATGTGGAGAAACAGAGACAGGTATATTTGCAAAATGTGTGCATTTTTTTAAGTTTGCCGCTTGTTGGCTATTGCTAACTTCCACAAAAAGTTCACCAGATCGCAGTTTTTTTATATTTTTTGGCTCACCAACCAATCCTTGGATAGATTTATGTATTAGGAAGGGAGAGGTATGGTCAAAATTCCCCTCTATACGTTTAACAACAAAAAATCTTTCAGATATATTCACAGAATGTGTTTGGGAACTATCAACTATAGCAGATTCAACTCTGTCAGCCCATGAGGTGGTTGTTAATGCCGAACTCAAAAAATCATTTTTTCCTATATTAACTTGTGGGGCCTCCACATCGCATGTTTTATTTCCTAAATTTGTAGCCATATTTGAGAGATAAATATATAAAACGCCAGGCATCGGGCCTGGTCACCGACCCTTCTTCTTACCCTTACTTTAGGCGCAGGTCTCAAAAGGATGAAAACTATTCCCAACAAACTTCCACGTTTTTCGAACATTGGATTAAACTCGATAGCATCTCCGAAGCTCCGGTTCTTTTCCAAGGAAAATGGGTAGCCGTAGGTAAGCCTTTACAGCTCTGTCCAACCTACAGCCGGCCCTTACGTCGAAAGGATCCAGTCTTCTGGTAGCATATAGCCCCTCCTAACAACCACCATGCAAGCATGGCGTCCCCCGTACTCAGAACCAGAGATCAGAGATGCCCTGCACCCTGGGACTCGAGATCTTCCTAAAAAGGAGGAAAAGAGTCGATGAGGTTTTAAAAAAAAACCTCAACACCCAGAATGTCTCACGTGAATATAAAAAACCACTATTGTATATAAAAAAGTAATTACGGAGGGAGCTTAAAAAAACCTGGTATATTTTTTGTCTTTTTGAATTTTTTTTTTTTTTTTTTTTGTGTTTTTTTTTTTTTTTTTTCAAACGAGAGAACGAAAACAATGTGAGTAAAAACAGAGAACTATGTAAACACAAGTTAGTGAAAACGACAAAGAACTATGTGAACAAAAAGTTAGTAAAAAAACCAAACAATAACACAGAGGGATAACAAACTGAAAAGAGAAGATTAAAAAGTGTGAAACAAAGAGAAAAGGATAGACAACTAAAAAAGAGAAGAAAAAAGGAAAGGAGAAAGATCGCTCGGGTACCCGGGGTCGCGAAACCCGTAAATACCTAAAGAAGGTATTCCCCTGGGGGAGATGATGAGATATGTATAACATGGCCCCTCTCTATTGCAATTAACTCAGCTGTAAAAACAGATGTAGCAGGATGAAGCCGATAACTGAGGGTAACATCATCACAATAGACACCACAACCAACAATATTCCCACTCTTAGATCCATCTGTGTAAATGTCCAGGTGGTTACAAAAGTCAGCACGATGTGCAGCAAATAATTGTTTGCATGCAGATGGGGCTAAGTTCTTTTTATCGTAATCTTTAAAAGGATTGAGGGTGCTGATAACAGGAGGGTTCCAAGGAGGATATACATGTAATGGACAAAAGCTAACTTCAATATTACCCATAGGGCTATTGATGGTTAGGTTTCTCATTCTGACACCAAAAGCTGGGGTGCAAGAAGGACGATGCTGATAAAGAATATCATTGTCAGTATTTAAAAGAAATATATGAAGTGGATGACCAGGATATGAAAGGATGCGGTAAAACAACTCCAAAGAAAGTTTTTCCCGAGTATAGTGTAATGGTGGTTCATAACAGTCGACATATACAGTTGGCAAAAAAAGTATTTGTACACTCTAAAATTTTTAATTTTTAACTAAATAAAAACAGATATTTTGTCAAAAATAGTTTTAATACAGTCTGCTTACCGTGCGTTTTAAATTACACAACATAAAATTTTGATAAAGATGTAAAATAATTTTCTAACAGGAAAAGTTTAAAAATTTCTTGCAAAAAAAGTATTTGTACATTTCTCCATCCTGATATGTACTGTGTTTTATAGTGTTTATGGTTCAAAGTACTACTTTTACAGAAGCTGTTAATAATTTTTGAATTTATATTATATTTGTCTGACATTTAATCTAATTTTCTCTTGGAAGAATTGAGTATAGAACCTAATACTAGAGAGGCACCTCTAGATATATGAAATCCTATGATTGAGCATAATAAAAATTTAAATTCGCAACAAGAATTTGTAAAAGCTATTAAATTACCATTTACAACTATTGGATGTATAGTGAGAAACTATGAATAAATTAAAAGCATCGAAATTCAATAAAAACCAGGACTTCTTAGCAAACTAACAATGAGGGAAAAAAGGAGTGTTGTTAAAAAAGCTTTAAAAAATCCTATGCGTTCGGTTCAAAAATTTGCTGGAGACCTTGCGACATCTTCTCGCATCAGAGTAATACCTCAAACAATAAAAAATATTCTTCTCAATGCAGATTTAAAAGGAAGAACCTCAAGGAAAAATCCATTCATCAGCGAAACAAATAGGCGAAAACGCATAGTATTCGCTTTCGCATACAGAAGTAAATCATTGGATTTTTGGAAAACAGTAATTTTTTCTGATGAGGGAAAATTCGGAATTTTCTTACCATCAAGCATTCGAAAAAATTGGCGTAAAAATAAAACTGTTCTAGATCCAAAACATATACTTCAAACTATCAAGCATGTTGGGGGGAATATTATACTTTTGGGGTACATAGCTTCTAATGGAGCAGGGCATTTAAAATTTATTGACAATGGAAAGACAGGTTTAACATACATTGATGTGTCGCACCATAATTTATTAAACTGTGTCAAGAAATGATGCATAGAGGAAGCTTTTCACTTTCTGCAGGATAACGACCAAAGCATACTGCTGTGATCACCAGCACATGCTTACGACAATACTCTAAGACGACTGGTAACTCTTCTAAAATCTCTAGACTTGAATCCAACAGAAAATTTGCAGATGCTATTGGATGCAAAAATCCGAAAAAAAATATGTATTGGTAAAAAACAGTTTTAAAGAAGCTCTTATTGTGTCATGCAATAACATTAACCAGACCGATACAAAAAAGTTGGTGGAATCAATGTCACACCATCTAGAAGTAGTCATAAAAGCTAAATGAATTCGCACATAATATTAATTTGTATCATTTTACTAAATTTTCATTAATTATATTACATTAATATAGTGTACAAATACTTTTTTTGCATTATATTTTTGTATATTTATTTATTATAATGTAAAAAATCGATTCGTTTAATTTTGTTTTTGCTTCTATAATATTATAATGCATTAAATTAATGTATTACAGTATTTTTTGCTTAAATCTTTTGTTTAATTTCATTATAATTTAAAAAAATGAAGTGTACAAATACTTGTTTTGCCAACTGTATGCTTAGTACTGGTGAAGTACGAAAAGCACCAGAGCAAACACGAAGTGTGCTATGGTGCACTGTGTCAAGTTTCTTAAGAACAGACTTACAAGCAGAACCATAGATCTGGCAGCCATAGTCAATTTTAGAATGAATAAGAGCATGATATATATTAAGAAGAGAAGTGCGGTCTGCACCCCAAGAAGTGTTAGATAGTACTTTTATTAAATTTAGAATTTTTTCACATTTTGTCCTTAATTGTAAAACATGTGGTAAAAACGTAAGTTTTTTGTCGAAATATATGCCGAGGTAACGAATATTATCCAGAACAGGAATTTGAGATGAGCCAATAAAAATTTCAGGATCTGGATGTAGATCCCTACGTCTACAGAAATGTACACAAGAAGTTTTGTCCTAAGAAATAATGAAACCATTTTTATTTGTCTAATTAAGAATGTGGGTGATGGCAATTTGTAACTGTCTTTCTGTAAAACGGATATCATGTCCCATGCACATAATACGGAAGTCGTCAACATATAAGTCTCCCTTCACAGAAGAAGGGAGTTGTCTAAGAATATCATTTATTTTAATAGCAAAGAGGGTGACACTCAGGACACTGCCTTGAGGTACACCCTCCTCTTGTTCATAAAAGCTAGACAGATTTCTCCCAATTCGGACTTGAAAAAGTCGAATGGCAAGAAAATTTCTGATAAAAATTGGCAGGTTACCACGGAAGTTCATGTTAAACAGATCTCTGAGAATTCCATATCGCCATGTTTTGTCATAGGCTTTTGCCATGTCAAAGAAGACTGGCACCAAATGGTTGCGTTTGAGAAATTCTGTCCGAATATAATGTTCAAGATGAAGTAAATTATCGATAGTTTACCTACCACGTCGGTTGGTTGTATAGGGTTTAATGGCACAAAATCCCTTCAGGGACATGCTGCGCCAAAACAAAGATTAAAAAAATCAAAAAATAGAAATATCTGGATGGGGTATCCCATTCAGATACAGTCAAGCAATGGTAGAAAAGTAAAAAGTTAGGATGTACAATTAAAAGTAAATAAATAGAAAGGGCAAACTGAGAAACAAAGTCATAAAATAGATAATAAACATTAAAAGATCATATGTCAAAATAAAATCCAGCACTTTTTAAAAAAGTAAAGAGTGCCCCATGAGGTAATTCCCCAATGAGGTTTGTCAAGGTTGGAGATGATGAGTTAAAAAATGTCCTGTACAAGTGTCGGAGGCCTGGGCAATCATTCAAAATATGGTGAATAGTCAAGTGATCAAAATGACATTTTGGACACATGGGTGCATCCTCCCTAAGTAACAGATGTTTATGTGTGATCCTTGAATGTCCAATTCTCAGACGAGTTAGAATAACATCCTTTTTTCTTGGATAAATTGGAGGCCAGGTCACGATTGTTGGTTTTATACTATGCAGTTTATTATTGAAAGTCAAGTCCCAGCTTTCTTGCCATTTATTATAACTAAGGCGTTTAATAGTTAATTTAACGTCTGAGAATGGGACTTTGTGGTGAAGGGGGTCACGAGCAAGTTTTGCCGCCATGTCTGCTTTTTCATTTCCAGGAATACCCATGTGTCCAGGTACCCAGCAAAACAAAATACTATAGTCGTGCCTTGTCAAATCTTTATAAATGTTAAGGATGGCTAACACATAAGGATGATTATTAAAAGATTTAATAGCATCAATAGAACTATTTGAGTCTGTGTAAATAATGAAGGATGTGTTATGATGATGGGACATGTGTAACATGGCTCTTTCTATTAAAATTAATTCTGCTGTTAAGATTGAAGTGGAAGGGTGAAGCTGATAACTCAACGAGGTGTTATCATAAAAAACCCCACAACCAACAATGTCGCCGCATTTCCAACCATCTGTATAAATATCAGTATAGCTATTATAATTTGTACGATGAGCAGAGAATAATTGTCTAAAAACAATAGGGGCCGTGTTGTTTTTATCAAATCCTTTAAAAGGATGAAGAGAGGTAATGCTAGGCGGCTTCCAAGGAGGGAATACATGCAAAGAGCATGTACTCACCTCAATATCATTCAAAGGGCTATTGTTAATTAGGTTTCTCATTCGTACTCCAAAAGATGGAATGCAAGAAGGGCGATGCTGATAAAGAGTATCATTGTCAGTATTTAAAATATAGGGGTGAAGTGGATGACCAGGATGAGAAAGGACACGATAAAATAGTTCCAGTGAAAGTTTTTCACGAGTATAATGCAGTGAATGTTCATTACAGTCAACGTAAAGGCTTAAAACTGGAGAAGTACGAAATGCACCAGAGCAAACACGGAGTGCGCTATGATGCACAGTGTCGAGTTTTTCTAAAACAGATTTTCGGGCAGAGCCATAAACCTGGCAGGCATAGTCAATTTTTGCACGGATTGCAGCCCTATATATTTTAATTAGAGAAGTACGGTCTGCTCCCCAAGAGGTGTTAGATAGTACTTTCAGCAAGTTCAGCGACTTTTCACATTTTGTCCTTAATTGTAAAATGTGTGGTAAAAATGTGAGCTTTTTGTCGAAATGGAGGCCTAGGTACCGAACACTGTCTACAACAGGAATTTTAGTTGAGTTGCTAAAAATTTCAGGATCTGGATGCAGATTTTTTCGTCTACAGAAGTGAACACAAGAAGTTTTGTCCTGAGATATTACAAAACCATTTTTATTTGTCCAGCTAAGAATACTTTTAATTGCAATTTGCAATTGTCTCTCGATAAAGCGAATATCTTGCCCCATGCACATAATACGGAAGTCGTCCACGTAGAGATCACCTTTCACAGAGGGTGGAAGTTGATTAAGGATATCATTTATTTTTATAGCAAAGAGGGTGACACTCAGGACACTACCCTGAGGTACACCCTCCTCTTGTACATAAAAACTGGAAAGGATTCCTCCAATTCGAACTTGGAAGAGCCGAACTGCGAGGAAGTTTTTGATAAAAATAGAAAGGTTTCCGCGAAAGTCTAAATTAAAAAGGTCACGTAGGATCCCATATCGCCATGTTCTGTCATAGGCTTTCGCCATGTCAAAGAAAACTGACACCAAATGGCTGCGTTTGAGAAATGCAGTACGAATGTAATGTTCAAGGTGGATTAGGTTATCGATAGTTGATCTACCACGTCGAAAACCACTTTGAAAAGTGGCAAGGCAATTTCTTCCTAAAAAGGAGGAAACGAGTCGATGAGGTTTAAAAAAAACCTCAACACCCAGAGTGTCTCACGTGAATATAAAAAACCACTATTGTATAGAAAAGTTATTACAGAGAGAGCTTAAAAAAAAAAAAAAAAAAAAAAACTAGGTATATTTTTTGTCTTTATGAGCATTTTTAATTTTTTTTTTTCTTTTTCTTTTTTTTTCAACAAAAGAACGAAAACAAAGTTAGTAAAAACAGAGAACTAAGTAAACAAACAAGTTAGAGAAAACGACAAAGTTAGTAAAACAAAGAACTATGTGAACAAAAAGTTAGTAAAAAACAAAGCAAGAACAAAGAGGGATAACAAACTGAAAAGAGAAGATTAAAAAGTGTGAAACAAAGAAAAAAGGATAGACAACTGAAAAAGAGAAGAAACTGAAATTACATAGGAAACAGAAATCTGAAATACACAATTTTATTAGAAACTATGTATTCAATCGAATTTAATAATAATAAAGTAATTATTAAAAAACAAGCAAATAAATAATTATCAAATTTTGTTTTTTAATGGCTATTTTCAAAAAATTTATTAAAGTTGATAGTATCGTTTTCAATAATGCATATATATTTGGTCAAGGTCCCTGTAGGCATTGGTAATAGGGACCCTTGTAAATATCTGCACCCAGGGCCCTGAAATTTGGAAGTCAATCCCTGGGAACATACATCATTCGTTATGCTTGACATGTAAATTCAGACTTGTTAAATTTATAGTCATCTTCTATGCTTTCTTCAACTATCATATATATAAATCATGTACAAAAAGGTTAATCCAGGGTTAGCACTCTGATTTTCCAAAATTTTAGGGAGGAATTTTAGGAATTTTTCTACAAATTTTAGGGGCAATCAAAGATATTTTTAATATTTATAAATGCATAATACAGGCATTTTTGTGCTAATCATACACAGGTAGTATGCTGCCAAACAATATTCCTGCAATTTTCAATTTAGTTTCATTCTTTTTATATCAACCCCCCAGGGGGATACCTTCTTTAGGTATTCACGGGCTTCACAACCCCGGGGCACCTTAATGATCTTTCTCCTTTTCTTCTCCTTTTACACCTCTTGTGTTCCTTTCCTCTTTGTTTCACTCTCGTTGTGGTTTCTTCTTCGGAAGTGAGGGCAACTCGGTATGAGCCGATATCATCCTGCATATCGACTAATGGAGAATTGTAAACCACCCATGTTTTGGCCGTGCGTGGCGACCCATGTCCCTCTGGTGCAGCCGGGGTCTGAATTTTATTATTTTTAAATATGGATGGAAACACTTCTTTTCCTTCTACTTCTCTCTCCCC